>CAWUFW010007547.1:0-600000 GCA_963921515.1 Calotriton arnoldi | reverse complement strand
TGGTCAGTTACCTGCTCTCTCCCCCCTGCAGCTCCACGGTGAAGTGCCACTGCCCTGGGCACTGCTGATAAAAGGTAGGTAGGGGTTCGAGGCCCTCCTCCACCCAAAGGCTCCTGCCTGCGCCTCATCCCTGGTGGTCCAGTGGGAGAGCCCTGCTCTTCTGCTGGCCCGCTGCTGCCCGTCTTGTGTTTGTGCCTTTTTCCTGTTGTTTTGCCTGTTTTTCTGTCTGTCTGCCTTGACTGTGTCCTTTTTTGTGCCTTTTTCTCTATTTCTCTTTTCCCTCTGTTCCCTGCCCGTTTCCCGCCACTGCTGCCCCCACGGCCCCTCCCCCCTGCCGGTTTTCCCGCTCCCGCCTCCTAGCTGCGCTTCCCTCCCTATTTAATGGTGGCCGCTGCACAGAAGAGTGAGCAAGATCTCTGACCTCCTGGTCAGTTACCTGCTCTCTCCCCCCTGCAGCTCCACGGTGAAGTACCACTGCCCTGGGCACTGCTGATCATAGGTACGTAGGGGTGCGAGGCCCTCCTCCACCCGAAGGCTCCTGCCTGCGCCTCATCCCTGGTGGTTCAGTGGGAGAGCCCTGCTCTTCTGCTGGCCCGCTGCTGCCCGTCTTGTGTTTGTGCCTTTTTCCTGTTGTTTTGCCTGTTTTTCTGTCTGTCTGCCTTTACTGTGTCCTTTTTTGTGCCTTTTTCTCTATTTTTCTCTATTTCTCTTTTCCCTCTGTTCCCTGCCCGTTTCCCGCTGCTGCTCCCCCGCGGCCCTTCCCCCCTGCCGGTTTTCCCGCTCCCGCCTCCCAGCTGCGCTTCCCTCCCTATTTAATGGTGGCCGCTGCACAGGAGAGTGAGCAAGATCTCTGACCTCCTGGTCAGTTACCTGCTCTCTCTTCCCTACAGCTCCGTGGTGAAGTGCCACTGCCCTGGGCACTGCTGATAATAGGTAAGTAGGGGTTCAAGGCCCTCCTCCACCCGCAGGCTCCTGCCTGCGCCTCATCCCTGGTGGTCCAGTGGGAGAGCCCTGTTCTTCTGCTGGTCCGCTGCTGCCCGTCTTGTGTTTGTGCCTTTTTCCTGTTGTTTTGCCTGTTTTTCTGTCTGTCTGCCTTTACTGTGTCCTTTTTTGTGCCTTTTTCTCTATTTTTCTCTATTTCTCTTTTTCCTCTGTTCCCTGCCCATTTCCCGCCACTGCTGCCCCCATGGCCCCTCCCCCCTGCCAGTATTCCCGCTCCCGCCTCCCAGCTGCACTTCCCTCCCTATTTAATGGTGACCGCTGCACAGGAGAGTGAGCAAGATCTCTGACCTCCTGGTCAGTTACCTGCTCTCTCCCCCCTGCAGCTCCATGGTGAAGTGCCACTGCCCTGGGCACTGCTGATAAAAAGGTACGTAGGGGTTCGAGGCCCTCCTCCACCCAAAGGCTCCTGCCTGCGCCTCCTCCCTGGTGGTCCAGTGGGAGAGCCCTGCTCTTCTGCTGGCCCGCTGCTGCCCGTCTTTTGTTTGTGCCTTTTTCCTGTTGTTTTGCCTGTTTTTCTGTCTGTCTGCCTTGACTGTGTCCTTTTTTGTGCCTTTTTCTCTATTTCTCTTTTCCCTCTATCCCTGCCCGTTTCCCGCCACTGCTGCCACCACAGCCCCTCCCCCCTGCCGGTTTTCCCACTCCCGCCTCCCAGCTGCGCTTCCCTCCCTATTTAATGGTGGCCGCTGCACAGGAGAGTGAGCAAGATCTCTGACCTCCTGGTCAGTTACCTGCTCTCTCCCCCCTGCAGCTCCACGGTGAAGTACCACTGCCCTGGGCACTGCTGATAATAGGTAAGTAGGGGTTCGAGGCCCTCCTCCACCCGAAGGCTCCTGCCTGCGCCTCATCCCTGGTGGTTCAGTGGGAGAGCCCTGCTCTTCTGCTGGCCCGCTGCTGCCCGTCTTGTGTTTGTGCCTTTTTCCTGTTGTTTTGCCTGTTTTTCTGTCTGTCTGCCTTTACTGTGTCCTTTTTTGTGACTTTTTCTCTATTTGTCTTTTCCCTCTGTTCCCTGACCGTTTCCCGCCACTGCTGCCCCCGCGGCCCGTCCCCCCCTGCTGGTTTTCCCGCTCCCGCCTCCCAGCTGCGCTTCCCTTCCTATTTAATGGCGGCCGCTGCACAGGAGAGTGAGCAAGATCTCTGACCTCTTGGTCAGTTACCTGCACTCTCCCCCCTGCAGCTCCGCGGTGAAGTGCCACTGCCCTGGGCACTGCTGATAATAGGTAAGTAGGGGTTCGAGGCCCTCCTCCACCCGCAGGCTCCTGCCTGCGCCTCATCCCTGGTGGTCTAGTGGGAGAGCCCTGCTCTTCTGCTGGCCCGCTGCTGCCCGTCTTGTGTTTGTGCCTCTTTCCTATTGTTTTGCCTGTTTTTCTGTCTGTCTGCCTTTACTGTGTCCTTTTTTGTGCCTTTTTCTCTATTTTTCTCTATTTCTCTTTTCTCTCTGTTCCCTGCCCGTTTCCCGCCACTGCTGCCCCGCGGCCCTTCCCCCCTGCCGGTTTTCCCGCTCCCGCCTCCCAGCTGCGCTTCCCTCCCTATTTAATGGTGGCCGCTGCACAGGAGAGTGAGCAAGATCTCTGACCTCCTGGTCAGTTACCTGCTCTCTCCCCCATGCAGCTCCGTGGTGAAGTGCCACTGCCCTGGGCACTGCTGATAATAGGTAAGTAGGGGTTCAAGGCCCTCCTCCACCCGCAGGCTCCTTGCTGCGCCTCATCCCTGGTGGTCCAGTGGGAGAGCCCTGCTCTTCTGCTGGTCCGCTGCTGCCCGTCTTGTGTTTGTGCCTTTTTCCTGTTGTTTTGCCTGTTTTTCTGTCTGTCTGCCTTTACTGTGTCTTTTTTTGTGCCTTTTTCTCTATTTTTCTCTATTTCTCTTTTCCCTCTGTTCCATGCCCGTTTCCCGCCACTGCTGCCACCACGGCCCCTCCCCCTGCCAGTTTTCCCGCTCCACCTCCCAGCTGAGCTTCCCTCCCTATTTAATGGCGGCCGCTGCACAGGAGAGTGAGCAAGATCTCTGACCTCCTGGTCAGTTACCTGCTCTCTCCCCCCTGCATCTCCACGGTGAAGTGCCACTGCCCTGGGTACTGCTGATAAAAAGTACGTAGGGGTTCGAGGCCCTCCTCCACCCAAAGGCTCCTGCCTGCGCCTCATCCCTGGTGGTCCAGTGGGAGAGCCCTGCTCTTCTGCTGGCCCGCTGCTGCCCGTCTTGTGTTTGTGCCTTTTTCCTGTTGTTTTGCCTGTTTTTCTGTCTGTCTGCCTTGACTGTGTCCTTTTTTGTGCCTTTTTCTCTATTTCTCTTTTCCCTCTGTTCCCTGCCCGTTTCCCACCACTGCTGCCCCCACGGCCCCTCCCTCCTGCCGGTTTTCCCGCTCCCGCCTCCCAGCTGCGCTTCCCTCCCTATTTAATGGTGGCCGCTGCACAGGAGAGTGAGCAAGATCTCTGATCTCCTGGTCAGTTACATGCTCTCTCCCCCCTGCAGCTCCACGGTGAAGTACCACTTCCCTGGGCACTGCTGATAATAGGTATGTAGGGGTTCGAGGCCCTCCTCCACCTGAAGGCTCCTGCCTGCGCCTCATCCCTGGTGGTTCAGTGGGAGAGCCCTGCTCTTCTGCTGGCCCGCTGCTGCCCGTCTTGTGTTTGTGCCTTTTTCCTGTTGTTTTGCCTGTTTTTCTGTCTGTCTGCCTTTACTGTGTCCTTTTTTGTGACTTTTTCTCTATTTTTCTCTATTTCTCTTTTCCCTCTGTTCCCTGCCCGTTTCCCGCCACTGCTGCCCCCGTGGCCCCTCCCCCCCTGCTGGTTTTCCCACTCCCGCCTCCCAGCTGCGCTTCCCTTTCTATTTAATGGCGGCCGCTGCACAGGAGAGTGAGCAAGATCTCTGACCTCCTGGTCAGTTACCTGCTCTCTCTCCCCTGCAGCTCCGCGGTGAAGTGCCACTGCCCTGGGCACTGCTGATAATAGGTAAGTAGGAGTTCGAGGCCCTCTTCCACCCAAAGACTCCTGCCTGTGCGTCATCCCTGTTGGTCCAGTGGGAGAGCCCTGCTCTTCTGCTGGCCCGCTGCTGCCCGTCTTGTGTTTGTGCCTTTTCCCTGTTGTTTTGCCTGTTTTTCTGTCTGTCTGCCTTTACTGTGTCCTTTTTTTGTGCCTTTTTCTCTATTTCTCTTTTCCCTCTGTTCCCTGCCCGTTTCCCACCGCTGCTGTCCCCACGGCCCCTCCCCCCTGCCGGTTTTGCCGCTCCCGCCTCCCAGCTGCGCTTCCCTCCCTATTTAATGGCGGCCTCTGCGCAGCAGCGCGCGCAACAGGTGCGCCAAAGGCAAGCCTGTTTGCGCCCGTCCGCGACCTGACCGCGGGCTGCGCCAGGGACCCTGGAACTACGACCTCCCACTGATACAATCCGCTGATCTCCTCGCACTCAAGCCCGGAAGGAACAACAGCTGCCAGCGAGCGATGCCAAACACCACCCACGGCCAGTTCTCCTGCCGACACTGCCGACAATCCTTCACCATCAAAAGCCCCCCCACGTCCGCTGAACCCACGCCGGATGCCCGCACCACCGAAGCCCTGACGTGCATCTTCCTCAATGTGCACTCCTTACACAGACACGCCATAGAGATCTGGGACCTGCTCGACACCCTCTCGCCAGAAATTGCCTTTTTCACGGAAACATAGTCCAACACCACCTCCGCCCCCGCCATCGCACCGCCATCCCCGATGGATACAAGATCCAGAGAAAGGACCACCCCCACCGCCCAGGAGGAGGACTCGCCATCGCACACAAGAGCGCTCTCTGACTCTCCACCTCCAGCACAAGCGACCCCCTCTCCAACACAGAACACCTCCACTTCTAGATCCAGACCAGCCCCAGAACGATGCTGCACGGGACCCCCGCCTACAGACCTCCTGGGCCTCGTGCCTCTTCCGCCACCACCATTGCGGACCTCGTCACACCCCACGCCATCGCCTCCACAGACTACATTCTCATCGGAGACCTGAACTTCCACCTCGACAACCTCAGCGACCCCAAATCCACCACCCTCCTGGACAACCTCGCCAACCTCGGACTAAAGCAGCTCGTCACCACCCCCACCCACAGAGCCGGACACATCCTCGACCCCATCTTCGCAGGAGGGACAAACATCCACTTCAGCCACACCACGCAGCCCCTCTGGACAGACCACCACTATGTACACTTCACCTTCAACACCACCACCGCACCCAAACCCGCCCCACGCCCGCCATGAAGGATCTGGAGTAAGGTCACAGAAGAACACCTCAACACCACCCTCCTCCATGACCCCCCCTCCGCCACAACCGACGCCAACTCTGCAGCCAAAGAACTACACCGCTGGATCACCAGCTGCGCAGACAAGCTCGCACCCCTCCGCCACCCCGTCAGACAACACCCCCTGAAGGCCACCTGGTTCACCACCAACCTCCAAGAAGCCAGGCACTCCTGCAGACGTCTCGAGAAACTCTGGAGGAACAGGAAAACCACTGAAGACCAGAACACCTACAGGAACGCCATGACGGAATACCAGCAGCGCATAAGAGCCACCAAGAGGACCTTTATCAAGAACAAAATCCACACCAACGCCAGTAACGCAAAAGAACTCTTCAACGTCATACAGCAGTTCACCAAACCCCCCTGCGAAGCCACGGATGTCACACCATCCCAGGACCTCTGCAGCAAACTCAACTCCTACTTCCACCTGAAAATCAAGGCCCTCTACGACAACTTCAGCGAACAGACTCCAGACACCACCCCCCTCTCCACCACCAACAACCAGCCCACCATCACCACCTGGAATCCGGCTACCACTGAAGGCACCGCCATGACCATGAAGAACACCCACTCAGGAGCTCCCACGGACCCCTGCCCGCCGCACATCTACCACAGAGCCGCCGCCATAGCACCCGAACTATGCTGGACCATCAATGCCTCCTTCGAATCCGGCATCTTCCCCGACAACTGGAAGCAGGCAGAGGTCAAGCCCCTGCTCAAGAAACTCTCGGCTGACCCGACGGACCTGAAAAACTACCGACCCATTTCTCTCCTTCCCTTCGCAGCCAAAGTCACAGAGAGATTCATCAACGCCCAGCTGACCACCTTCATCGAAGAGAGCGCCATCCTCAACTCCTCCCAGTCCGGTTTCCGCAGCAACCAAGGCACCGAGACCGCCCTCCTCACTGCCACCGATGACATCCGCATGCTAATAGACCAGGGCCACACTGCGGCCCTCATCCTACTAGACCTCTCCGCAGCCTTCAACACCGTCTCCCACTGCACTCTTGCAGCTAGACTCCACGACGCCGGCATACGAGGAACTGCCCTCGACTGGATCCGCTCCTTTCTCACCGGCAGAACCCAAAGGATCAGACTCCCACCCTTCCTCTCCAAACCCACAGAGATCAACTGCGGAGTACCCCAAGGGTCCTCGCTCAGCCCCATGCTCTTCAACATCTACATGGCCCCCCTCGCCGCCATCGTTAGACAGCATGGGCTCAGCATAGTATCCTACACCGACGACACCCAGCTCATCCTCTTCCTCACGAGGAACCCCGAAGACACCAGACTCAGCTTCCAGGAAGGAATGAAAGACGTCGCAGCCTGGATGAACAACAGCTGCCTTATGCTCAACTCGGAGAAGACAGAGGTCCTCGTCCTTGGGCCCTCCTCCACCGCCTGGGACAACAGCTGGTGGCCTTCCACCCTCAGAAACCCACCCACTCCATCAGACCACGCCCGAAACCTCAGCATCATCCTTGACTCCTCCCTCACCATGACCCGCCAGATCAACGCCGTCGCCTCCACCTGCTTCAACTCCCTCCGCATCCTCCGCAAGACCTTCAAGTGGATCCCCACGAATGCAGAAAGACCGTCACCCACGCACTCATAACCAGTAGACTGGACTACGGTAACGCCCTCTACGCCGGAATCAAGAAAACCCTGCTACACAAGCTCCAAACCATCCAGAACACCGCAGCCAGACCCGTCCTCGGAACCCCACGAGCACATGACCCAGCACCTATGAGATCTCCACTGGCTCCCCATTGAGAAGAAAGTAACCTTCAAGCTTCTCACCCACGCCTACAAATCCCTCCACAACATCGGACCCAAATACCTCAACGAAAGAGTCTCCTTCCACGTACCCAAAAGGAACCTCCGCTCCGCCGACCTCCCCCTGGCAGAGACCCCACGCATCCGCAGAACCAGAGCAGGTGGAAGAGCCTTCTCCTACGTTACAGCAAAGACCTGGAACGAGCTCCCAGTCAACAACAGACGCTTCCCCACTATGCACACCTTCAGGAAGAGCCTCAAGACCTGGCTTTTCGACTGATCCGGAGCTGCACCCCCCCCCCCAGCGCCTTGAAACCCTCACAGGTGAGTATTGCGCTTTATAAACCCCTGATGGATTGATTGACCACAAGGAAATGTCTTCAGTGACCTTGTGTGGATGGAATTTCCGCAATGTGATTGTTCCTCAAGCGTCTTGACCCACAAATCTATGATAACATGAATCTTTGCTAGAGAAGAGGACGAGACTACAAAGAGAGTAATTTCCAGCAAACAAGGGTACTTCCTCTTAACTTTATGAAGTAAGTACTTCTTTGTTTGGTTGAGATGTCCTTGTATTCCTCTGCATCAAGAATGTGTCACCAAAATTGCCAGGAATACGCTTAGTGGCCTTTTGGTAAGCTGTACATCAATGTAGAAAAAAACCGTGGAAGGTCTTTTCATACTACTAAGGAAAGTGGGGCGGGACCAAATGGTCGGAGCTCGCAGTTGATTTTGGCCATTTGCTTATTCAGGGTAATTAAAAGAACCATTGACTCTGCTTTCACCGTGGGGATAACAAGAAAGAAACCACTTGTCACAGTCACTACAGATCAGATTGTGCTCCAATAGACCGAAGGTGCATTCACCTCTATTAAGGATTTCAGCTCCTTTTTCAATGTGGAATACGAGAGGAAACACACTTGCTTTGCCTTTTTTGCAGATTTTGGCTACGGGGACCCCATCCCCTGAGGCCAGTCACTTGATCTTGGGTGCTCTGGAGCTCGCCCAGGGCACCCAGTGTCCCGATATGGGTACCACATTGGGAGCCTCAATGCCTCCACAGTCCCTGCCAGCTCCTCACCTCCAGCGGTAGCTGGATTTGCTCCCACATGCAGGGAGCAGCCAAAAATGCTTTTTCTTCCCGCTTGACAGCGTACAGGAAAACAGATGAAAAGTCAGCTCCTAGCAGGAGGGAGAAGTTTTCCTGCTCCCGCTCATTGGGAGCAGACTTACTGTTTGCTATCACTTAGTGGGAGCTGCCAAATCTCCTACCAAGTGAGACCAAACAGCTTTGTCTCCGGAGCGGGCACCCCGGGACATAGGAAGCCAGCCCTGGGGGGGTGTTGGTCCCCAGGGACCTTAATGGCACCAGGAGGGGGCCAGCGCAGCCCGCTCCTTTGTTCTTCTAGGGCCTACCTCATAGAAGTGGTGGTCTCCGGGACCCAAAAAAGCCCAGGAGGGGGGCCCTCTCCCTGTTCAAAGTTTCCCATGACCCAGGGAGGTGGTGATCCCTGGGGCAGAATATGGAATGGGCTGCTTGACCCCCTTCCCCTTTAATTTGAATTTGTAAATGTAAATCCGTATTTGTAAAGCGCGAACTACTCACCCTTACGGGTCTCAAGGCGCTGGGGGCTGTTGTGGAAATTAAGTGAGCTATTGCCCAGAGTCACAAGGTGCTGAGTTGAGCTGCCGCCGGAGCCGGGGACCGAACCGTGAGCCCTGTGCTCCGCAGTCAGCTGCCCTGGCCGCTGCACCACACCTCTTCCAGGTCACTGGAGGGGTGTCTGCGTGGCCCCCCTCCAAATTAATAATGATGTACCTGGGAGGTGGTGGTCCCCGAGACTCTTAAAAGCCTCGAGAGGCTCCACTCCATTAATATTAACTAACTATGGGTCAAGATTGGCCATGAGGAGTGGTGCCACATGTGCCCCCTTCCCATAATACATATTTAATTAAGCACTTGGGACCTGGCCCACACGGGGCCTCAAATTCAATTTTTGTTTTTTATTTTCATGGGGATTAACAAATCTTCGTGATTTTCCCCATGAAATTTTTTTTAAATGGCTCTTTGGCCACCATCAGGCTGATGGGGTTAGGGTATTCCTACATTGCCCCCTTCTCTTTTTATATTTTTTTAGTTTGGTACTCGGCTGAGTACGAGTCCCAAGATGGCTGCCAACTGTTCCTGGGTGAAGTGTTGGTAGCCAAACAGATCTCTGCACGAGATTCATAAGCTTTGCAGAGGGTTCGCATCTCTAGATGTACAAATTTGTTTTCCTTTTAATATCTTCAAAACTACTGGATGGAATTTGGTGCAATTCAGACCAGCAGTTTGGGCTGTAGTGGTGCCTAAAATCTCTATGGAAATTAACATAGGAAACACACTTTTTTTGACCCACCCATTTTCCTCTGCCTCTGATTGATGGATCACCCTAATACTTTTCAAGCACAACTAGACAAAGTGAGACACTTTGATTGGAAAGTTTTGCAAAGATTCGTCAAACTGCGCCAAAGGTATAAGCAAGTCAAAAAATGCTTTTCCTATGGAAACTAAGTCCTAACTATAACTACCTACCAGTAGATAATATTATCTTAACTATACTTACTGTGCACTGTAAAGGCATGCGTGGCAAAGGCATATGCCTGCTTGGTAAAGGATGTTTCCCTTTCCCTACTGTTGTGTGGATTATATAGGAAATAGTACATCTAACTATTCCAGAGTCCAACACTTTCCCTGCTTTTGTCAGACTGAAATGAGAATAGTAAATATAACCTGTGTAAAGCAGGGCCTAACCCTACCTGAGAGGGAGAGACAAAGCTAGCATACAAAAGGATTAATGACCAATGTAAAGGAAAGCAGAATGAGGGAGTAACTCTAATATGCACTCCTTTCATACAAATAGCTAACTAAAGTAGCAGTGTTAGGCATTGCATCATGCTATTATATATAGGTGAGAAGTAGCCATATTCATTGAATAAATCAAGCTCCAAAATGTATGCATTTAAGTACTTAAAATAGGTATTCTCATGACACTGAATCAAAGGTATTCTCAGTATAGAGGAAGCCCAGTGCCAGATCCTCCTTACTGTCCTGGCATTCCCCAAAGAATGAGTTAGATCCTTGGATTTTGAGCTGCACGTCTATTCAGCTACTCAGCATACAACTGTTGCTCCTAGTCTATGAGTTTCTATATTACTGTATTTTTGTTTTGATATTTACCATTAACAAAGGATGATACATCCTATCACAGAGAGCGGCCTTGTTGGGTTTTAGGACCATAATAGTTACCATTTTTTTCAGGGAGTTGATGCCTTTCTCCTTAACTGCATCATTAAATACCCTTAGGGATTTGATAGACATAATACCTCTGTAAGTCAAGTAAAAAGCCCACCACACCTTGGTGATTTATTTGATGTCCAGTGGCTCATCTAGGATGGACTGTTGATCATGTATCAGTCCAGGAAGGGCTAAGGCAACCAGTTCTGTCTGCATGCCATTGGAATCAAAATAGTTTGAGTTGGGTTGTTTATAAGGCGTAGATGTATATTACAATAATAATTTAATTATTCCCTCCTGAGTATAAATTATGTTCTCTAAGACTTGTCTAATAAAGATTATGTGAGTGTGTGGGACCTTCTTCAGTAACAAAACTAGCAGTCCACTCCCCTTGCATCTTTCTATATGCGATAATAGTTGCATGTTTGTACTGAATTTTTCCAGCTTCTTCAAAACATTAGCAGATTTTTTTTATCCTGTGTGCGTTTGACCTGAGCAAGGCTATCTGTCAGGTTACCCCGCTATGTGTGTGCTAGAATCGTCTCACATTTTGTAATGCCACACTCCAATGCCCTGAAGGTGCTTTACTGACTTCATTCCAATGCCACTGGAAAAGCCTGTCTCTGTTATTTAAAATGAAGTACTTCTTCAATTCCACTCTTCAACCAGTCTAGAATGCATCAGTATACCACACCACCACTGTAGTGGTTAGGTATAAGACAGGATCTGTATTTGATATTGCACGTCAGGGATATATTGTGTATTATCAATTGAGACATCAAATGAATCCAGTCTAGAGAGTGTTCCATGTACTGAATAACATAACAAGTCAGCAAAATTGTCTGTAAGTGGTACCCTTCATTTTTCAACTAAGCTAATAAACAGTCCATTTCAGTGTATTCAAAATGCTGCCTATCTTTTAATCCTTGGAGATATTTATCTGCAATTCCATCCTTGCTGTCTCCTAGCCATATAACAAAAGCACTTATATGTAGCCTACACAGTCCACTGAAAAGAGGGAAAACATTTGGTTTTGTGTACTGCGTTATATACAGTAAAAGGCATACATCAACCCTATTCATGATCCAAGTACGATTACATATCTGTTTTTACAATTGTCCTAATTTTCAGGTCTATAAGTACAGCCCAAGGTGCCATCTATTTCCATCTCTTCTCACTATTTTCTTTGGTAATCAAGTTGACTCTCAGCCATTTGATATATACCTTCTCTTTCAAATATTCCAGGACAAAATTTGTATATGGTTCCCCTATCTAATCATAAGATATGTTGGCCATCTAGACAAGGTCTTCTACTACATCCCAGGAAACCCATCACTTTAGCTATATCAATCATTGCTTGTTGATATCTTAAAATACATATCTTAAGTCTCTCCTCCAAATGGAATCCTACTTGATATTGTAGACCATGATCTGCTAGTAATCTCCTGGATCACGACAGACCTAGTATACATTTGCAAAAATAAACTCTAAAGGCCGGATTACTAGTGTAGGTGCTTTTTATCACACTTGATAAATAACGATGTTACGGGGTACGTTATTCATTGGGTGCGGTAAATAACATCTATTACGAGTTATTGGAGAGTAACATGAGGATTTTGGTGTTTAACACACTAAAATTCACAAGATATGGTAAATACCGTAAGCTTTTCCCCTAGTAAATTTTGGCAGGTTTGACTTGCCGAAATTTGGCAAAGGTTGAGTTATTTAACTCATTTGATAATTATTGGATAAGTTAAAAACCTTCAAACTCGTAATTCCCACCCATGTATAAACATGGGTTTATACACAGGTCAGAATTAACCGATCAACTCGTAATCAGGCCCTAAGTAGATGGGCAGGTTGAGCCTAAGACTGACTAACAACTAAAACTTATGAAGTGTAGCCAAGCTACAACATATTTTGCTTGTACAAATCTATTCCAGAAGGTTCAACTGTCTTCAGCAAGGACCAAGTAGGAACCTCAGTCATGTCTAGCCTAGGTCGGAGAGGAGTTCAGGTGTCATTCAATGTTGTGGACCCACCCATTAATCCCCTGTGGTGGTGTAGTCTTGATGTACACTGCCTCTGTATGTCCCTCATCCATAATGGTTAAAGTATTAAGATTGCTCCCCTACCACAACCTGCAACCAATCAAAATGCATTTTTAACAACATTCCCCAGGTGTAAGCAACGATATCACAGCAGGCATAACGTCACCAATGAAAGCCTATCTCACGTTTCCTTGGTGTGGCATGCCAATGTTTCATTTACTGCAGCAGTATATCCTCAAATATTACTGATCACGTGTTAGTGTGCCACCTTCCTGAAATCAGATCCACTCCAAGGGCACCAATGAGCCATACCAGAAAACAGTGGCAAAATTCCATTTGTGCCTTGCATCTCTCTTAGGCCCTGATTATGAGTTTTTGGTGGAGCAGTGGCACGTCGATGCAAACCGCCATGCCACCGCTCCGCCAAAGCTCAAGCTACCCGTCAGCCTGCCGGACTATGACTTTTTTGTTGTCTGGCAGGCAAGCGGTAATGTGGTCCCATGGCGGTGCATCCTTTAAAGGCAGCGGTGTCATTAAAAAAGGTACCACAATGGGACCGCGCTACAAGGTTCCTGCACGGCATGGACTCGAATTTCCATGCCCTGCAGAAACCTATGTGCATGTAACAGGGGGGCACATGTTTTGACCCCCTGTGTTCATCTACTTATGTTTGAGGCACATACAGGGCCCCCCTCCTTTGTGTCCTCTCCGCCAGGCTATTCATGGCAGTGGAACCGCCATGCAAAGCCTAGCAGTGAGGAAACTCGTAATATGCTTGATGGGACTGTGGCGGTCCTGCTAAGCATATTGCGGCTTCTGACCACTGCTCCTATGCCAGGGAACGGTGCTTTTCTGGTGGAGCCAGTGGTCCCAGGGCTGTCTGACTGCCTGAGTCGTAATCTGGCAGTCGGACCACTGGTGCGGTGTTGGCTGGATCCACCACCGCCATGCCACCACGATTCTGGCGGTCCTTGAACCGCCAGACTCGTCGCAATAGAGCCCGTAGTGTTCTAAATTCACTACATGGATTTCCCTTATCCAATATGTGGAAAAAGTACTTGTGCAGATTCTAGAAAAAGTGTTATCAGTCTCCTAAAATTATCTTCGGTTTCGCTGAGAACAAGAACATATATTTCAGAATCAGATCCCAATAACTTTACAGCATCAAATCTCTGTTTATGTTTTTGTATGATTTGAGTAAATTTTGATAGCAAGATTATGTTTACATTTTCCAAAAAAAAGAAGGATGACTTTTATCTTATCTCCTGGTGCAAAAGCATCTCTGTCTCAATTAATGAAGAGGCAAAATATCACTGCTTGAGGAGGAGCCCTTGGTTGTGAGGGCGCTTCCCGGGTCCAAGTGAGCCATCCACACTCAGAAGACAGATAACTACAACTTCAGGGGTCAATGGACTAGCAAAATGAACAGGTCTTTCCCTGGACACCCAAACTTTATATTAACATTGTGGCCACGGTGGGGGGGAGCTCCAAGGCCTCAGCGGCCCCTGCCAGCTCTCTAGCCAGCACCCATATTCGGTGTCTGCAGAAGCTGGATAATATTTTACAGTAGGTAGCCTCGACAAGACCAATTATTGGGGGCTGTGGGGGAGCCCAAAGGCCCCAATGACCTCTACCGGTACCGGTGGGAGCTGGCTTCATTTCTTCACTCCCACCCGGGCAGGAGCAGCTTATTTCTCTGCTCCCACATGGCATGACCAATGTTGTGTTCCCTGCCTGTGAGAGTGTGGGCAGGGAATGCAATTTGTATTCCCAGTTCGCACTCCTCTGGACAGGGAACAGCAGTGCCCCGGGTGATGGGATCCGCAGGACACTGATTTGATCAGGCCATGAGGGAGGGGGTCTCTGGGGACAGTCTATGTCACAGGGAGGGGGCCCAATGCCCCCTCCCCATACAAATCTGGAGTTCCCAGGCCTCCTTAAGGGACTCCAGAAGGCTCAAGGAGGTGGACAATAGGTCCCCTATCCTAAATTTAAAAACTGTCCTAGGAGATGAGGTCCCTTGGGCTGCCAGAAGGCTGGGGGATGGTGGCCACACACACCCTCTCCCCACAAAATGAAATGCCCCGACACCCCGGGCATAGGTCCACCCCAGAGGGCTTATTTTTGTGAAGCTCACCTTTTTTTTTTTGATCAGGACAGTAGATCTGCAGATACTCCTTGGATCTTTGGTCCGTTCAAAAACAATCTGTTTTCAGCCCCAATAGGGGTCCATCTGGGAACCCCCACCAAGCGTATGGGGCAGGGTATCCCTACTATGCCCCCTATTTGTTTTTTTTACTCTTTTGCTAGGACAGGAGACTGAGTCCCTGAGTCCTAAAATGTCTGCCACCACAACTTTGTCAGTGTGGTGGCAGCCAATCAGATCTTATATTTAGATCTGTCTGCTCCACGGATCCTCTGCGGCATGATATAGACATACATTTTTAACCTTAATTTTTCAAAAACTAGAGAACAGTTTTACTTCACATTACAAACAGCACGCTTTCTGGACCAAGATCTACCTTCTGACAAATTTGGTGTAATTCCATTCACCTGTTTTTGATGTATCACTATTCAATTTTTGTGATGTAAAACATGTGTTAGAGCCGCCCCTCCCCTTTTTCTTGGGCCCTGCTTGACAGATCACCCTTTAAAGGTAGTTTTTGAGCAATTAAGGCTCAAATATTATGTATATTTAATGCCATGGAGGATCCACCAGCTGACAGATCTCCAGAGGATGTGGAGCCAGCCAGTTTAGTACTTGAGATTTAGTCCGAGTTGTACAAAACACTTTTAAAATAGAAATAAGGGGGCATGGTAGGGATCCCATATCCCACCTATTCCTGTTGGGGGGTCCCCTTAGGCCAACAATAGTTTTCTTAAATGTTGCCGGACATTTGCAGAGGATCCACAAATCTGCTTCAAACTTTTTTTTAAAGAAAAGCACAGGCTACTACCTAGAAAAATTACCTCCCCCCGGGGTAGGCCGGGGTGCAGGGGCAGTGCGATTGAAAATTTAGAGGAGGGGGGCACTTGACCCCTCTCCTCGAGCCTCTTCCAGGCCTCATGGACCCCATCCCTAAAAGCTAACATCATTAGAAAGGGGAGGGTGTGCACTGCTCTCCTCATCGAGCCTGAAATGACCCTGCCGACCACATCACCCTAGCCAAACAGAAAAAAAGGGGTGGGAGCACGCGGTCCTCCTCCCTGATCCTGAAAAAGTCATGGGGGCCCCACCCCCCAGGGCCGAAGGCAATTTAAAAGGAGAGGGGCATGCTGCCTCTCTCTCTGAGTCTGAAAAGGACATGTGAACCCCATCTTCCCGGTCAGCCCACTCTTGGGACATAGTAGTTTCCATGCCCACAAAAGCACAAGCAGGGAAGGCATGTCTGCTCCCACCCAGCGGGAGCCTTCAAAAATCTTCCTGCCAGATGGGAGCAGACATGTGCTTCCCTGCCCGCCATGTTGCGGGCAGGGACACTCACATTTCTCTCGCTCAGTAGGAGCAGTGAAAAATACATGCTCCCAAGAGGCAGGAGCAATTCCGGCTCCTGATGCACTTAGGATGGGTGCATGCATGGAGCCAGTCCTGTGGCTTCCCCTGCAGTTCCCCACATAGGGCCTCATTATGATGTCAGGAACTCTTCCGACTGACACCATCTCGGATTCGATTCCGACCGACTCGCGTTCCGCGGTTCTGCGAGACCGATTATGATGCTTCCGGACACTGTTCAGGGGGACTCCCATTGACTTCAATGGGAGCCTATGTTCCGAACGAACACATGGGGAAAATGGGTGTCTGCGGAAAACCTTGAACCCTGTCGAGGGCACCCCATGGTGCCTGCCACACTGTGCATGGTTTTACAGGGAGGTCCCATGGGTACACCCACATACCCCAACCGGAGATATCAGGATGAAGGGGGGCCTGCTAAGGGGCCCCCAAAGTCAGTTTCCGGCTGCCTTTTCGTGTCAGACAGGCCGACTCGGAAAGGCTGTTAGAATCCGACATCGTAATCGCTCAGTCAGAAACGCTGTCTGTAGAGCTGTACGATTCAGCTCCGACCAACTCGGAGTCTCCGAGTGCGATCGGAACCGATTTGAAATGACCAAACGGTTTCCCTTCCGACTGAGTACAGTGTAATCGCTTGGTTAGAATTTTTTCCGACCGAGTCGGACAGATGGGTTCCGATACGGTCTAGGAAAATCCGATTGTCAGTCGGAGGCTTTCCAACTGACATCGTATAGAGGCCCATAGTGTTTTGTGGGTGTCCAGGATGGGCACCAGGGCACTGACAAAAGGCCCTGGGGGATAGGCTCTGCAGAAGCATTATTGGCTCAGGCAGGAGGACTGTGCACCCCTCCCCCTGAAAAGGAAAGGCCCCGGTAGATGGCATCCAAGGGGCCCGTATAGGCTCAGGGAGGAATGCTTCATGCCCTTAAATTAAATTTATAGCTATTGACCCACTGGGGCAAAATGTTTAGAGTGTTGATGGATAATTATGAATTTTTTGAGTGGCACTAATTTTGTCATTTCTGTCTTTAATGATGTATATAACATCCTATTATCATAGTATGTCTTCTGTGTTCACTATGTAATATAGCTCCTATCTTCATGAAATGTTTACTTTAATTTGGTGATTAATCATGAAATCCTGTAGATGAGCAGATAGACAAATAATGAGGAGCTACAGGTACACTGACAGACCTGAGTACACGTTTTCTATCCTGCTACCACAGCAAGTGGTGATTTAATATTGATATATGTATATATAGTTTGAAGTTCCGCACAGTAACTCAACCACCAATGGCGTTGGTGTTACAGCGGTAAGTGGATAACAATAAATAAGGATTCCTCTGTAATCTTGGAGTGCCAGAGTTTTCTTCTTTGAGAAGTTTGCAATTATATATATAGCCAGTTATGGTATTCTATGCACTTAATACATGCCAAAACTCACTCCACATGTCATGCTTTGCTCTTGGTCAGTCGTTTTTTTCTGTGCCATTTGAAATGAGTGCTTTGTGATTTATTTGTTTTGTTTTGCTTTATTCCAGTTAATTTTTGTGAATGTCCGTGTTTTTCTTAATGACGCACTTAACAGGACTTAATTAAGAGTTATCTGGAGTTTAGCTGTAGGAATGCCTTTTGGCCGGAGTTAACATTTCTTTCTGGTGACTCTACTTCCAAATATGACTATTCTGATTTATTCTGCCCAGAATAGGAAATAAAATGCTGACCTGGCTTACTGGTTAAAAATCAGAGTATGGGTACCTGTTCAGGCCAGAATAACAGGCCTTTACCACCTGCTTGGAGAAGATGGTAAATGGTGGTGGAGGATCAATGAGGGTCGGGCTGACGGCAGGGGTGAGGAGAGTGTCCAAAGCAGTGTGGGATGGAGTCAGTCAGGGATACTATCTGTGCTCTCCTATGCAAAAGGAGGGGGATCAGACAGAATTCTGACTGCACTTGTGCCCATGGATCCTGCAACAGCAGCCCATCCTCTGCCAAAGTGGCGGGGCGGGCTGGAGGAGGAAGTTGGGGGATGGTTAGGGTGACAAAATAAAAATAAAAAAATAAACTTAGCTGATCGCTGCTGCCTCCGCCGTCCGCTCAATCACTCTCTTCCTGCTTCTGGGACAGGCTCCCAGACTGCACTGCGGCCAATCATGACGCTGCATGAAAGCAGCGTCAGGATTGGCCTGAGTGCTGGGACTTTGCACTCCCAGGCAGACTGGGCCTGTGCCTGCTTTCTCCAGCCCCAGCAATGCAGCTGGGGCTGGAGAAAGCTTCACTGCGAATGAGGGTTTGGCTGGCCTGAGACAGTTGGCCAAATACCTCATGCGCAGTGAAGGGAGTGCCCACCACTCAACCACTACAGTGTCATCTGCCTGTACCCACCCCCAAGACTCATCAGAGTCCTGGGGGCGGGGCCAGGGAGATTGAAACTAAACCATATTAAAACGAGTTTAAACCCTGTTTTATTATCTTTTTATTTGCAGCTGGTGGCGGGGGGAGGCGCTCCTCCGCCCTAATGGAGGGGCCACCGCTGGGCTCCTGCCTGATTTGTACATGATTTTTCCAGCTGTTTTTTTCTGACCAGTAAAATTAGACGCAGTCTTCGTGCACCAGTTAAATCTAACTACTGGAAAGCCAAACTTCTCATGGTGAGCTGGAGCTCTGTCTCCAACCTGGGGATACCACTTGTAGTGTTCTGCTGGACACTTCTAGAGTTCCAGCATATGCCGTATGTAACCAGCCACTCCCTGAGACCTGGCCTCTAGCTCACCCCACACCCATCCATCACAGGTGTCACTGGTCAGGTGACCCTGTCAATAAAAGGGGCCGGCGCACGTGCCCTGGGCCAGTTCTAATTACCCCAACTATGGGGCCGATTCCGATTCGGGCCGGAAAACGTACCGACCGACTCGGAGCCGGAATAAATACCGACCGACACGTACCGGTGCAGCCCGACCCGCAAAGTACGATGAGAAGCGTGCAAAATACGACCGACTCGTATGGAACACAAGCCGAACGACCGAACCGCGTGGAAAACAGCCATCCGGCCGGAAAACCATGTGAAACAAACCGACCGACACGCACCAGGAAGAATCCCGAACGAAAAGTACCCGCAAACTCCTACCCGCCAAGTACGATGCAACACGTGGAAAACACGACCGAGTCGCACGGGGCCCAAGCCGCACGACCGACACGCATTCAAAACTGCGAGCCGAAGCAACCCAAAACTCCGCGACCGACGCGTACGCAGCACAGAAAACAGCACAAACACAGCGTGAACGAATCTGAGAGGCTCTTAGGAGACAACTGGAGGGTCCGACTCGGTCAGAAGAACGTCTCCTACATGCACAAAAAGAACCAAGGAAAAAAAAACACAATAAAAGGCCAAACAAGCAATCACAAACAAATAAATACTGGGGGGGGGAAACAGGGAACAAAGACACACCCACAACTCCACCCATATAAAGGACACAAATCCCTACCATGATCCTTTGCAAATTCAAATTACCTGCCAGCACTCAGCACCAACAGACAGCAACCACACACACACTCACAGCTCATCCATCACACAAGCCACACACCAGCAGCACCACAACAAATAGCACCCTCACATACACCCAGCAAAACACACACTCACACACCCTCACTTGCACACCAACACACACATCACACACCAGCACCACCCAACACCATGCCCCCAAAGAAGAATCACAAGTTCCTAGATAGTGAATTGGATGTCCTGGTAGATGTGATCCTCAGGGTAGAGCCACAGCTGTTTGGTACATTGGTCCAACAGATACCCATGTCGCAGAAAACCAAGATGTGGGAGAGGATCGTCGACAGGGTGAACGCACAATCACCATGTTTGCGAACAAAGGTAGACATCCAGAACAGGTGGTATGACGTGCGCAGGAGGGTCAAGGAGCTGTTGAAGAAGGACTACATCGTGAGCCAACACACCGGCAGTGGCCCTCCTGCCAAACCAGTATACCTCAGGCCCTGGGAGGAGAAGGTGCGGGCCATCCTACCACCAGTGAGCGTCTATGGACTAGAAAACATCCCAGAGCCTGGTGAGTACACAACAAATGTACACAATATTGTGCCACAATACACACACATCACTGTCAAGGGGAGAGTCAAACCATGCACCCTTAGCAAATACACACCAACCAAAACAGATCATCCCAAAATGTGTATGTCAGCCAGATAAACACAATACATGCCAGCTCATAGTGAAATGTAACTGTGTCATGACATGTACAAACCTAACAACAAATAGAGCTAGGCAGTGGCACAAATCTAACCAACAAACACAGTCAGTCATGTAGCCACCACCACAACACCACCTCACAGGGAAGCTCACTGAAAGGAAGGAATACTGTGTATGCTGGGCAAGTCAGTGTAGCCAATAGCATCATGGGAGTCGTAGTCACAGAAATTGCCCACCCTCACAATGCGCACATCAACACCACCATGAACCATGCCCACATCACAGGGAGTGGAAAACAACTGACAAGATGGCTGACACTGGCTACTGCTGTGGGGAGCACAAGGCCCTGCTGGCAACTGTGCACCAACCAACAGCAGGACACCACTGACTGACATCCTGAAAGACAACTTGCACTCCCTGCAATGGAAGCACGTTCCATGGTGGGATATCTGGCTGGGTGGGAAGGAGGACTCACAGCACTGACCATAGTCACCAGCAGCTCCACCCACACACCCCCTAACACAAACTACACACAACTCACCTGGGAGAAAGCATTGCCTCACACACCAATCAAATATCCCACAAAGAACCACAACCCTGGGTCATGCAGTGTGAAGCACAGGGACACACATGGGACTTGTAGCAAAACAAACCCCAGGATAACACTGTCAGCCATCTTGTCAGCACAGGCACACAACCCCACAGGGAAGCAGAGTCAAAAGGAAGGAAGCATGGGCATGCTGGGAAGGGGGTGGAGGCAAAAGCATGATGGGAGTGGTAGTCACAGCCCAACATCCCCCACCCACATGGCCCAGCAAGAACACACCCAAGCATGCACACCTCACAGGGAGTCAAAAGCCACTTCAAAGATGTCTGACACTGGTGCTCTGTTGTGGGGAGCACAAGGCCATGCTGGGAACTGGCCAACAACCAACAGCAGGACACCACTGTCAGCCATCTTGCCATTGCTGTCACACCCACACACAGTGAAGTACACTCAAAAGGAAGGAAGTATGGGCATGCTGGGAAGGGGGTGCAGGCAATAGCATGATGGGAGTGGTAGTCACAGATATTGCTCACCCTCACAATGCGCACATCAACACCACCATGAACCATGCCCACATCACAGGGAGTGGAAAACAACTGACAAGATGGCTGACACTGGCTACTGCTGTGGGGAGCACAAGGCCCTGCTGGGAACTGTGCACCAACCAACAGCAGGACACCACTGACTGACATCTTGCCATTGCTGTCACACCCACACACAGTGAAGTACACTCAAAAGGAAGGAAGTATGGGCATGCTGGGAAGGGGGTGGAGGCAATAGCATGATGGGAGTGGTAGTCACAGATATTGAATCAAAAATTAGTTGTGGCCCCTGCACTACGAGTTGTAGTAGTCACAGATATTGCTCACCCTCACAATGCGCACATCAACACCACCATGAACCATGCCCACATCACAGGGAGTGGAAAACAACTGACAAGATGGCTGACACTGGCTACTGCTGTGGTGAGCACAAGGCCCTGCTGGCAACTGTGCACCAACCAACAGCAGGACACCACTGACTGACATCCTGAAAGACAACTTGCACTCCCTGCAATGGAAGCACGTTCCATGGTGGAAAATCTGGCTGGGTGGGAAGGAGGGCCAGATGTCAACCAAATACAACCAATGCAGACCATGTACACACCCCAACATTCACATAGAAATGCCCAAATAATGCAGGACAATGTGCTACACCAATATCAACCCCTGACTGTGACAACTTAGGACAATGCAATGTACAGGCCCGCATCCAGAGGCACAGTCACAACTGTCAGGTGTGTCAACCATTGATGCCTGCAGAAACATAACATACATTGTGTGTGTCTCCCAAAAACAGGTGATGATGGGGACACAGCAGCAGACGCTGAGGAGTCCCCGTCCCAGGCTCAAGAGGATACGGAGCTCACTGGTGTGGAACAGCCTCTGCCCTCCTCGGATGAAGAAGACCCACCTGGCACCTCCGGAGCAAGTCATCATGCAGCACCAGCAGGACCACCAGCTGCACCCCCTGCACCCACCCCTCCAACGACTGTCAACACACATACCACCCCTGCCGACATGGAAAGACCAAGGAGCACCACCACCACCAGCACAGGGACCCTGGACCAACGTGGGGCCATGGACACCAACACCACCAACAACCCACAAGGGGGCCCAGGGTCACCTGTGCGTGCCACCTCAGGTACTGCACGTGTCGCCAGGGGTGGTGGGAGGGGTGGGAGACATAGGTCGCTGCTTGCAGAGGGGTCTGGACTGCATGATGACCCACAACTGGCACGCATAGCCGATGCGTACCAGTCCAGCACCGGAGAGCTCAGCCAGGTAGTGGGGCTCCTCAGGGACATTAAACAGCAGCAGGCTGCCCATCATGCCCGCTTGGACTCACACATGTCCCGCGTGGAGTCCAAGTGGGACACACTGCAAGAGATGACGGCGGTGCATAGGGACATATTACAATGCCTCCGCCAGATGAGCAACAACCAGTCAACACCTCCCTGTGTGCCCACAACATCTGCTGCTGAAACAACTGCAACTGCCACAGGGAGGCAGGATGACTCTGGCGGAGAGTCCCCTGCACCGCAGCAGCCTGCACTTGAGGGTCCCCCCAAAGAAGAGGGGTCGTCCGAGGAGGGGCAACTGAGAGGCCGATGGCCATGTGCAACCCCCAGGAAGCCAACACCTGTTCTGGATAATCACCTTTGTGCGCAAACTGTTCACCCTGTTGACTGCAACACAACCCCCCACATGACATGGGGAGTACAAGTTGGACCAATGTCTCAGATGACTGTGGACTTGATACAGGATATTTCTGCTACCAGGACTTCTAATTCATCTAGGAACTTAGGATTGCAATCAAAATGTACAGCACTCACCATCCTGTGCACTATTCGCACACATGTATTACAATAAACACACTAATACACCATACCTGCCTCTGTCGTGATTCCAACGTGGTTACTGTCATGGAGATGATGACCAGCAAAATTACACTGTGCATGCTAACTGCTACAGCAAGTACAACACAGGCATGTGAGTCATGGCAACGTGACACATATGAGGGAGACTCACCACCACGGCTACACAACAAATACACACCTAGGCCATCTGACTCATTGCCTACACTGATGTTGCCAGGAAATACGGTGCAATGCACAGACACACCTATTCCCAGTCTTAGTCAACTAGCCCACTGGTGCAGTAAGCAAATGTGTGACCACAGACTACGCACATCACAAAGTGAAGCACAGGTTTATTACACATTTGCAACATGTTGTAACCACTACAGATGCAAGGTAATCCCACCTGGCAGCGGGCACACAGTCAACAAGTGTAGAAGGAAGGAAGTCCATGGGTGTGGCGCACATCACCTGTAGGGACACAACAGCTACCACCCTGGAAGTCGAATCACGGTGTCGGGGATCACAGTTGACCAAACCACTCTGAAAGTACCCTGTGAAGGACAGAAATGACACACAGTCAAAAGCACTGAAGAACAGGACAGAACTGCAATACTCATGCCCAATACATGTCACAAGATACCCACCCAGAACCAAGTAAGCATGTCAACACTGTTGGGGAGTACAGACTACCTGTAAGGACACATCGCTACACGCATACAGTCATGTAGCACATGGACACACTCAAACAACACCAGAGCACCACCAACACATATCATGCAAACTCACATCAGTTACATGACATCTCTGGATACTTACATTCAGCTGAAGAAGTTGGTGATGAGCTGTGTGCGGACATCACCATCATCATCATCATCATCACTGGCATCGTGGTCCAGGCCAGGATCCTCCACAGGTGGCGGACGTTGGTCATCGTCATCCAGGATGAGAGGCAACTCCTTCCGCACTTCCAGGTTGTGTAGCATGCAGCAGACGATGACAATCTTGCACACCTTTGCCGGGGCATATGGGAGGGACCCTCCTGTCTTGTCCAGGCAGCGGAAGCGGCTCTTCAGGAGACCAAATTTCCGCTCAATCACTCTCCTCGTCCGACCATGTGCCTTATTGTAGCGCATCTGGGCTGGTGTCACAGGGTTCCTGAGGGGCATCAGCAACCATGGCATGTTGGGATATCCGGAGTCACCTACATACAGACAATTGCACATTAGCTGAGTTGGAAAAGAGGGTGGAACACTACATTGCAGAACACACACAATGATACAAAGTCAGTACACACCAACAAGCCAGGCACGCTGGTTCCGCATCTGTGACATCATCCTCGGGATGCGACTACTCCTCATCACGTAGGCATCGTGTGCAGAACCGGGGAAATGGGCACACACGTGTGAGATGGTCATATCTGCAAGACAGACCACCAGTGCATTGACCGAGTGGTAGTGCTTGCGGTTCCTGTATGCCTGCTCCTGGGCCTGTGGTGGTACCAAAGCCACATGTGTCCCATCAATGGAGCCAATGACATGCGGCATCCTCCCCAGGGCATAGAAGTCACTCTTCACGTCAGTGAGTTGTTGGAGTCTAGGGAAATAGATGTACTGGTTCAGGTATATCAACATAGCCTCCAATACATCGCGGAGCACACGGCTGAACATGGTCTGTGACATCCCACCAGCAGTCGCCAGAGTGTGTTGAAAGGTACCGGTGGCAAAGAAGTGTAGGGCTGCCATCACCTTCACCTTGGGGGTCAGCGCTGTAGGGTACGGCCGGCCAGGTTGCAGGTGTGGTGCCAAGCGCACTGCCAAATCATCAATCAGCTGCCTGGTGAAGCGGTACCGTCGGATGCTGTCACGTTCCACCATCGTTGCCAGGTCAGGGAATGGTCTATGGACAGCTGGTGCCCTGCAGTGCATAGGTGAAGAAAGAAAGATTGTCACTCACCCCACATATGTGGCATTGTACACACTCAATATCACACGATACATCATTATGAGGCACAAGTACATGGTGTGTGCAGTTCTGTAAGGACATGTATGGCACATACATGGCCAACATCCAACATCACAGTTCAACAAGTGGCATCAATAAGTCCCAGGTTGTGCCATTGGGTATCATGAGGACGTGTCACATTTCCCATCTCCTGCTGCCACGTTACAAACACACCCCACAGTGACATGTGAGGACAGATGTGCCCCAGGCATCACAGCTCAACGACAGGTAGATTCCCAGGGACCCTGTATTGCCACATGGACACTGGCATGACATGGCGTATCATGTATACACCACAGCAAAACAACCATGACCCCCACAGGTAGTGGTCCCTGTTGCCTCGGCAGGACAGACATGGACGTCTGTGACACACACACGCACAACATCAAAGTCCATGCACAAACAACGTGGATGTGGAGACTGTCTCCCATTGTGCACATGAAATCTGAGACATTGTAAACACAACATGCACACAGACTGTGGAGGACCATCACTATTGTGCCAATGGGTCACCCTGGGTTAAACATACCGTCCCACATGGGACTCAGGGGGCATGTGACATGACATACACATACATGCCACATGCTCAGATATGAACAGTTGCACATCACAGTGGTCATGTACACGAAACACCAAGGATACTGTCCCCATGAACAAGTGCACAGCCTGGGGGTGGCTGCCCCAAGTGACACCCACAGAACAACATGTTCACCCCATACACGGAATAGGTAATGCAGCCTTACATGCCTTAGGATACAGATTGGACAGGCTGTGGTGTTGTAGGTGTGCCCCTCACTCCCTGGGAAGTATATGTGGCTGGCATATGTTCACCTGTGACAGGCATGGTGACATATGCCAGTGACATGTACAGGGACGCATTAGACAGCAGTGGACCAATCGGTGCGCACACATTGGCCATTGCATTCAATGTGTGCTGGTACGCGTTGTATTCGCAATACGCGTTGGACAGCAATGGACCGATCGGTGCGCACACATTGGCCATTGCATTCAATGTGTGCTGGTACGCGTTGTATTCGAAATACGCGTTGGACAGCAATGGACCGATCGGTGCGCACACATTGGCCATTGCATTCAATGTGTGCGGGTACGCGTTGTATCCTGGGTACGCGTTGAACAGCAATGGACCGATCGGTGTGCCCGGCCGGCCCATTGCATTCAATGTGTGCGGGTACGCGTTGTATCCTGGGTACGCGTTGAACAGCAATGGACCGATCGGTGTGCCCGGCCGGCCCATTGCATTCAATGTGTGCGGGTACGCGTTGTATCCTGGGTACGCGTCGAACAGCAATGGACCGATCGGTGTGCCCGGCGGCCCATTGCATTCAATGTGTGCGGGTACGCGTTGTATCCTAGGTACGCGTTGAACAGCAATGGACCGATCGGTGTGCACCCATTGGCTATGGCCTGGCCTGGCAACGGACGCGTTTTCAAATCTTGAACGAGTCTGATGCTGGAAATTCAGTTGGTCACCCACAACAATGTTGCAAATTCATGGGTGTCATGAAGTTGAACTTTTGAAGGATGCTGTGGGCGTGTGTAAGTGGTGCAATTCCATGGATTGGCCAGATTCAGAAGATGCTAACGACTTGGACCTATCACTTTGGACACATGGGACAGTAACTGCCTCTGCAGCACACATATAGTGCTGGCTGTTCCCCTGAGAGCTCACTTGCCTGCACTACATGCTCCAGGACGACATCTGCCACCACCACTGCTGCTGTATCTGCACCCTCTGGACCCTGCAATGGCACGTACTGTGGAGAGAGCCCCAGCCTTCAGCACTGAGGAGAACCAGGCCCTGCTGGACAGCCTCCTTCCACAGTACAGCAAGCTGTATGGGAAAGCAGGGGAGCAGGTGAGTGTTCTGTCCACTGCCTTCCTAAATGTGCATGTTGTCTGACTAGCAAGGCTAACAGTCTGCACGCCATTGGCTAGCAGGCTCACTGAGTAGTTGTCAGCCCCCATAGTGTGTAGTTACATGCACTGGACAGGTATAGTGCAGTGACAGTGCATTTAAACAAGGTTTTACTTCCCAGGCAATGATACCATGTAGTAACTGCTGGCATACTGTCCATGGCCATCGTTGCACTGCCTGTGTACATCATGTGCCCCTGTGATTGAGACATGTATACACAACTGTGTAATGCACGGATATGTTGCATGTGTAGTAATAGCATTCTCACTTTGTCATCATCACAGGTTGATGCCCACCAGAAGCAGAAGATATGGCTGACCATCGTCCGGGCAGTGAGATCCGTGGGGGACTACAAACGCCGGATCCGCAACTGCCAGAAGAGGTGGCAGGACCTTCGGGGCTGAACCCGGAGGATCGCACGGGTCCAGCTGAAGCTGTCGCCTCCTCGCAGGAGGGGCGGACACCGGACCCTGACCCCCCACATGCTCAGGATCCTGGCGGTGGTCTTCCCTGATCTGGATGGGCAGCTGAAGGCCAGGGAGCAGCACGGAGGGGGTGAGTCCATGACTGCATTGTGAACTTTGTCTGCCATGCTATGTGCGCTCCTCTGGCCTGGTTAAACTTCCACAGCACATCAGTCATGTGGTCCAGGACCCATGTCCCTCGATTGTGCACTGCCCACTCCTCATCTGATACCCAGGTGTGGCCCTTGCAGTCAGGGAATTGTGTCACTTGGGTACTGTGTCCTTGCAGTTTGCTTGACTCAAGGTGGGGGACAGCATCTGTTCCCCTAACTGTGGTGGGCATCATGGGTGGGTCCATTGCTTACACAATGCCTGTGTTCTGACATGTAATCTGCGTGTTACTTTGATATGTGGTCCAATTGCTGAGCTGATCCACCACATATGCCTGGGGTAACTGGCACACACCCAAGCTGCGGGTGGGAACAATGTTTGGTCCCCAGGAGTGTGTATATTACGTGTGTCACACATACTTAGCCAGCTGCCTACTGTCCAGGGTTCATCCCTCATTCATGTGGGGCAGGACAGTCATGCCTACTCCAGGCCATGCAATGCACTCTGTACTCCCACTCCCGTGTATCAGCTGACACGTTGTGCTCAGTGATATGTCCCCTCAGGTGTCAGCCTCTGTGTCAGTGTGCTGTGGCTTCGATGTCAGGACTGCTGGGGTGTTTATCGGTTGGGGCTCAGCATGCCACCGGAGATGTGACCATAGGAGACGATACTTGTGTGACACATAGGTGTTTGAACACCTGACCGTGCAGACTGGGGTATGCGAATGTGAAGTCCATGCAGCTGTTTCCCATTCACAGCAGATTGTGAGGTGCTCAGGTTCAGAGGCTTGTGTTACAGGTCACCCATATGTCCAATCAGTATGACCTGGACAGATAAGGGTTCAGATGATGTGGTGTGTGGGGGATGTACATGTGCACTTGTTCAGCTCCAGGACTTGCATTCCCCATGACCTACTATTGTGACACAGTGAAGACTGTTGTTGTGTGGCTGCCCTGCCCATGTGACTGGAGACAGTGATGTATGACTTAGCAGGCATGCCTGTGCCATGGCATGTGACTTCCTATGAGTGATCCTGCAGGGGAGTGACATGTGCTACATGCACACCATAGTGGCAATGGCTATCAGCACATGGGTGCATCATGGTGTCTGTCGCTGGTATGCATCACATGCATTTCATATATCTGACTCTGGGCATCACTTTCATCCAGACACCTGTACTGACTCAGTGGCAAGAGTTGTGATGTGTGCATGTTCACATGCTTCACCGTGTTCTCTGCACCGTCCAACTACTGTGTAGGTGGTGCATGTGTCCACACTGGGGTATTGCCAGCCAACGGACGCCAGACAGATGGGTGCAAGGCCAGGTGGGATGTGAGTGCCATGGTTGACGATCAGACTGACAATTGGCTTCTCCTATTCTGTTTGGGCACTTTTAGCAATGTTCAACTAAGGATGCCAGGCCTTGCTCTGTATTGTGCTGTACTTACTGTGGTGTGTGCGTTCGGTGCAGGTGACTGATGTCTGTCTGTTTCCCTATTGTTTGCAGATACATCCACGGCCACAGGAGGGGACAGCTCCACGGACCAGGAGGAGCCGCAGAGCCAGACTGGGTCAGCAGCCGAGGAGTGGTCGGAGGGACCCAGTGGCACGGAGGGCGAGGGGAGCCACACCGAGGAGTCCTCAGCACCATCCACCTCAGCTGAGGACCACAGCAGCTCGGAGGATGACTCCCTTATGGAGGCGGGTGTCAGCAGCCACCACACCCCAGCTAGTGTTGCTGTCCCCGCCACCACCACCACCGCCCTCCCATCGGCTCACATTCCCGAGGTCCGTGGAGGCTCCCATGTTCGGGAGCGTGTCTCCTTCGGGCCAGGCACCGCACCCCTGCCCCTGTGTCCCCTGCTACCCCGAGTGAGGAGTCTGTGTACCTCCTTCACCAGCTCCATGTAGGGCAGACAGCGATGCTGAGTGTCCTCCATGCACACACCACTCTGTTGACTCAGCTGGTGTCGTTCATGGAGGGCATCTCATCGGGCATGTCTGCCCTACAGAGGGGCAATAGGTTCATGGACTCCTCCCTGACGGCAGCAGTGTCCCTCCTCCAACAGTCCCTCACCCCTCCTGTCTCTGCCCCATCCACACTCCCCAGCACCTTACCTGTCCCAAGCACACACACCGGCACAGGCACACACCAGCACACACACACACACGCCACAGACAAGACGCACACGCACGCACAGTCAGGGGACTGAAACCACACTCACAGGGGATGGGGCCCAGTCACACACACACGCATCCACGAGCACTGCGCAGTCCACAGTTGCCTCTCCCTCCAAAGCCCCCTCCGTTGCCTCACCTGCAACCCCAAAGACCCAGCGGCTCTTCCTCAGTGACCTCGGCCTCTTCCCCTCTGATCCAGCTGATACAGCATTCAGGGGGAAGAGGAAGCCCACCCACACGGAGCAGAGTGCCCCTCGCCACCGGACACCCTCCCGCAGGCGCAGACCGACTGACACCCCATCCGCAAGTCCCCCCGGACCCGGAAGAGCAAGACCCCGCCGCCGCCCTGCAGCTCAGGCACCAAGTCTCCTTCCTCCATCCCTCAGGCCCCCACTCCACAGGTGCCCCCACCACACCCTGCCCCAGGTTCCCCACCCACAGATACACCATCCCCAAAAGGATCAGGCCTTCTCCCCTGCCACTTGCTCTTCCGGCCCCACACCCCCGCTGCGCTTGTCTGTGCCACTGGTGTGGAGACGGTGTCCTCCCCTCTGTCCTGCCCACCTTACCTGATCCCCATTCTCCTCCCCTGGAGGTAGGCACTGCAGTGGAGTCCACTACAACCCTGTCTGACTTGGGCACTGCAGTGGGGAACCTGTCTACTCCATCTGCACGGTCCCCTGCAGTCTTGCCGGCACCCACACCATCAGAGTCATGCCCCCACTTGTGCCGGCACACACCATGTCAGACACCTCCACTGCAGTTGTCAGTGGCTCTCCAGCACCCACCACCCCTTCCCTGCCTCCTTCTGGTGAGCCATGATCCTGTCCCTGCGGTGCCTGGCCTGCCCCCCGTATGCCCCTCCGAGGGGATTGTCCCTGGTTTTCATCAGTGCAGGCATGCGTAGGGTGACATCTGCCACTGTCACCCTGTTTTGACTTTCATGTTGGACTGGCCATTGGCCTTTGTTAATTTTTTGCTGGACATCAACTGTTAGACCCACATATGCTGAATAAAGCACCTTTCTGTTCTCTAGTGCTTTTGCTTCTGATGTACATGTTGTTGATGATGCTAACCATGCCCTTGCTGCAGTGATGGTGATATTTGGTCTCATGATAATGAAGTGTTACTGTGCAGGAACACATGTGGTCCAGGGGGAATGTGTCCTATCCGGTGGTGTATCCATGTCATCCTTAGCAGCATCTGAGGGTGTCATGTGTTCAATATTTGACAATGGGATTTCCTACTTTCATTAGCAATTTCACATCTGTGGCTTCCACCCCTGCACATCTGTTGTGCCTGCCATTGTTCAATTAGTCTACTTCCCTGACCGTGTGGCCATCTCCACTAGACATGCAGGTTTGGGCATCAATGGGGAAGGACTCATCTGTGTTGTCAGTGCAACATTGCTATACAAGTGTGTTGGATCTGTGCTGATGATTTCGTTGGCACTCCCATGACCAGGCTGATGTGACGGGAGCCTTCATTTGGTGCTAATTGTTGACTGTGTGACCAAGTGCTCAGCTGACATGATGGAGCCCTACTGAGGCAACATATGGCACAGCTTTCCTCACACAGGAGTGGAGTCCCCTCATGGCAGTGTGTACTCCTGTGACATTGCCTGCGCCCAAGGTGTGTGTTGTATGAGCATGTCTGTGTGTTCACTTCCGTTTTGCTGTGCATGCTGGGATCCCTAGTGTTGTTCCTGTTTGTGATGCTTGCTGAGTTGACCTATGTTCCCCCAAGTCTTCTCCCTGGATTCTCTGTGATGTGGGTGCATGGCACATTACTGGTCATCAGGGTGTCACCCATAGGTGTGTTTGCTGTCAGGGCTGAGTTTGTGTGCAGACGCAGATGGGTCACAGTCAGGATTCCCCTTGGCACTTGTTGTTTACACCTGTCATGTGATTTCCAGTTTGTGTTATCTTTCAGTGATTGTGACACGTTGTGTGTGTGACTGCTGGCACTCCTCAGGGTCCGGGCTGCAATGTTGGTAGTTGTCTATGTGTGTTCTTTGTGGGTGACCTTGGCTTCTTCATTGGTGTGGGACTGTGGCTGGGATCCCATTGGTTGGTGTGGTATTGCCGTCATGTCCATGTACAGCGTAGTGTGCAGTGTGTCAGACATTCAGGAGTCTTGTTGAGTGGCCATGTGTGATGTGTTTCTGCACCTTGGTTCCCACCCACCACCCTGGGATTGTCATGGGTGCATGTGCAATGTCACCAGTGCATGTGTGCTTCACTGCTGCACATTGTTGGAGGTCGAGGTGTGTGGTGTTGAGTGTGTGCAGATGAGAGTTGTTGCCCGGCTAGACCCCTGCCTCCATGTTGGCCTTGGCTTACTGGCCGTGCTGATTGATTTGTGCTTGTGTAGGTGTGATGGTAGTTTGTTGCTCAGGACACATGACTGTGGTTCACAGTGTGAACGACATTTAGCTTTGTCATCACAGTGGGATTGTAATGCAGCCCAGGGTCACCACATTGTGGGGGCCCTGGGGGTAGTGCTGTGGTGTGTCTGTGTCTTGCTGTGTCAGTTGCTGTTCCTACATGCCTGTGTGACATGTGTGATTTGTGCTCCCTCTCATCTGACAATGCCTGATTGCCCACATAGGGGATTTGGATCCATGAGTTACCTTTGTGTGGCACTGTATGCACATCTGTGTAATTGGTATTCAGGCCTCCTCATGTGTTGTGTGGTTGCCTGGGGACACTGGCACCCCCCTCACCTGTTGTGTTTGATGTGCAGTGTGGGTCTGCCTGTTTGTGTTTGTGCATCTGCACCACTGCATTGGCATATCTTTGGTGAGCCATTGGCTGTATGTTGTTTGGTGGGTTTCCCCTGCTGTCCCTGGGACTCCTAGGTCATCGGTCAGCACAATGATCATGGTTTGTGTGTCCCATTGCTGCCATGGTATGGTATCTGTTCACCTCACATCTACAGTCTCCACAGGGTATCTGCATTTGTGTGCCCATTGGTGCAAATATGTGGGTCTGCATTCTGATGGTCACTTCTGTCATTGTGTCATTGATGAATGTTGACAGTGTCAGCCCCCATGGGTGATGTTTGTCTGCACATGGCCAAAGGTATGTCTTATTTGCACTGCAGTATTTGCCTCCCCCAATCTATGTTGCAATGGGACACATGCACTACTTTGCCACTGATGTGTTTTATGTTCTGTGACCAGGAATCATCCATGCAGTTTGGCAGTTGCAGCTTTTTCTTTGTCAACACTTGCATTTTGGTCACTGTGATGATGGGGGTTTGGACCCCATTGCCACAATGTTCAAAATGTGCTTCAGCTATGGACCCCACACTTACCTTTTGGTCACTGTGATGATGGGGGTTTAGACCCCATTGCCACAATGTTCAAAATGTGCTTCAGCTATGGGCCCCCACACTTACATTTTGTTCACTGTGATGATGGGGTTTTGATCCCCATTGCCACAATGGTCATGGCCTGCTTGCATTGTGGGGGCCACACACATATATGTGTGGCACATGTGATAGGGGGTCACATTGTATGTTCAAAGTCATGTTCAGTGTTGTAGGCATTTGACACAGTCTACACACGCTTGTCATGGTGTTGGGTGGATTTCTTTTCTTGCATTCCCTAGGTTGTAGTGTGCTGGTTGTGTCATGCATTGTCCATCCTATGAGTGGGGGTGGTGTTGGTGGTAGGCATCCAGCCCCCATGGGTAGAGGTGGTAGTAGTGACAGGCATCCAGCCCCCCATGGGTAGAGGTGGTAGTAGTGGTAGGCATCTGGCACCCCTGGGTAAGGGTGGTAGTAGTGACAGGCATCCAGCCCCCATGGGTAGAGGTGGTAGTAGTGGTAGGTATCTGGCACCCCCTGGGAAAGGGTAGTAGTGGTGGTAGGCATCCAGCCCCCCATGGGTAGAGGTGGTAGTAGTGGTAGGCATCCAGCCCCCCATGGGTAGAGGTGGTAGTAGTGGTAGGCATCTGGCACCCCTGGGTAGGGGTGGTAGTAGTGGTAGGCATCTGGCACCCCCTGGGTAGAGGTGGTAGTAGTGGTAGGCATCTGGCACCCCTGGGTAAGGGTGTTAGTGGTGGTAGGCATCCAGCCCCCATGGGTAGAGGTGGTAGTAGTGGTAGGCATCTGGCACCCCTGGGTAGAGGTGGTAGTAGTGGTAGGCATCTGGCACCCCCTGGGTAAGGGTGGTAGTAGTGACAGGCATCCAGCCCCCCATGAGTAGAGGTGGTAGTAGTGACAGGCATCCAGCCCCCCATGAGTAGAGGTGGTAGTAGTGGTAGGCATCCAGCCCCCGATGGGTAGAGGTGGTAGTAGTGGTAGGCATCTGGCACCCCCTGGGTAAGGGTGGTAGTAGTGGTAGGCATCTGGCACCCCCTAGGTAAGGGTGGTAGTGGTGGTTGGCATCCAGCCCCCCATGGGTAGAGGTTGTAGTAGTGACAGGCATCCAGCCCCCCATGAGTAGAGGTGGTAGTAGTGGTAGGCATCCAGCCCCCCATGGGTAGAGGTGGTAGTAGTGGTAGGCATCTGGCACCCCTGGGTAAGGGTGGTAGTAGTGGTAGGCATCTGGCACCCCTAGGTAAGGGTGGTAGTGGTGGTTGGCATCCAGCCCCCATGGGTAGAGGTGGTAGTAGTGACAGGCATCCAGCCCCCATGGGTAGAGGTGGTAGTAGTGGTAGGCATCTGGCACCCCCTGGGTAAGGGTGGTAGTGGTGGTAGGCATCCAGCCCCCATGGGTAGAGGTGGTAGTAGTGGTAGGCATCTGGCACCCCTGGGTAGAGGTGGTAGTAGTGGTAGGCATCTGGTACCCCTGGGTAAGGGTGGTAGTAGTGGTGGGCATCTGGCACCCCTGGGTAGAGGTGGTAGTAGTGGTAGGCATCTGGCACCCCCTGGGTAAGGGTGGTAGTAGTGACAGGCATCCAGCCCCCATGAGTAGAGGTGGTAGTAGTGACAGGCATCCAGCCCCCCATGAGTAGAGGTGGTAGTAGTGGTAGGCATCCAGCCCCCCGTGGGTAGAGGTGGTAGTAGTGGTAGGCATCTGGCACCCCCTGGGTAAGGGTGGTAGTAGTGGTAGGCATCTGGCACCACCTAGGTAAGGGTGGTAGTGGTGGTTGGCATCCAGCCCCCCATGGGTAGAGGTGGTAGTAGTGACAGGCATCCAGCCCGCCATGGGTAGAGGTGGTAGTAGTGGTAGGCATCTGGCACCCCCTGGGTAAGGGTGGTAGTAGTGGTAGGCATCCAGCCCCCCATGGGTAGAGGTGGTAGTAGTGACAGGCATCCAGCCCCCCATGGGTAGGGGTGGTAGTAGTGACAGGCATCCAGCCCCCCATGAGTAGAGGTGGTAGTAGTGGTAGGCATCCAGCCCCCCATGGGTAGAGGTGGTAGTAGTGGTAGGCATCTGGCACCCCTGGGTAAGGGTGGTAGTAGTGGTAGGCATCTGGCACCCCCTGGGTAGAGGTGGTAGTAGTGGTAGGCATCTGGCACCCCTGGGTAAGGGTGGTAGTGGTGGTAGGCATCCAGCCCCCATGGGTAGAGGTGGTAGTAGTGGTAGGCATCTGGCACCCCCTGGGTAGAGGTGGTAGTAGTGGTAGGCATCTGGCACCCCTGGGTAAGGGTGGTAGTAGTGGTAGGCATCTGGCACCCCCTGGGTAGAGGTGGTAGTAGTGGTAGGCATCTGGCACCCCCTGGGTAAGGGTGGTAGTAGTGACAGGCATCCAGCCCCCATGAGTAGAGGTGGTCGTAGTGGTTGGCATCTGGCACCCCCTGGGTAAGGGTGGTAGTGGTGGTAGGCATCCAGCCCCCCATGGGTAGAGGTGGTAGTAGTGACAGGCATCCAGCCCATCCTGGGTAGGGGTGGTAGTAGTGGTAGGCATACAGGCCCCTATGTGTATGTGTGGCATTGGTGAGGGCCATCCCGCCCCTATGGTGCTGCTGTTGCTGGTGTAGGTATTTCTGCATCCCTCTGTGTGTGATGTGTCGGGTACGTGTAGTTTGTTTTTGTTGTTGGTGTCTGACTTACCTTCTGCGCTGTACGCGTCCTTGCCTGTTCCGGTAATAGAGGTAGAATATTGGTAGGATCGGCACGAAGGGATTCATGGTTGGTTCGTCTCGTTCGTCTTTCTCTTTGCTTCGCCTCGTCCTCGTCGCTGGCGTGTTCATCTCGTAGCCGTGGATCGTGTTGTGGCGCGAATCGGAGCTTATGTGCGCCTCTCCCGGATGCTTTGACGTGCCGTGCGTAGCGACGGGTTCGGCGCGTACGGGAAGCGCATCGTACTTGTCCGGCCGGACGGGGCTGCATTTTTGCTTCTGCGCGGCTCGATTCTGCGATTCCGGATCCGCCTCGGTCTGAGTTCAGGTCCTGTATTGGGTGAGTACGACTGGGTCGGGATTTGGGCAGTTGTGCGCATCGTACTTGCTCGTTCTGACGTATGTGCGGATCGGTCGGGAAACAGGCATTCGCCTGGATTTTTTCCCGACCGAATGGTATTAGGTGCACCTCCGACCGGGATCGGAATCGACCCCTAAGTGTCTGTGTGGTCATTGGGGCTGCATGAGGGCCTTGGGCCCTAAACTTTACACCACTCTGGGTGAGTTGCAATTGGCCGCGTAGTAGTGAATAAAGCAGCTACGTTATCAGCGTGATGCTTAGCGACTATTAAAAAGGAGCAATTCAGTCACTGACTTTCAATGTTAGGTACAGCATACTATTGATATAGCTTGTCTCGTTTTTTTTACTTAAAACACAGAACACAGCAGCGTCGAGCCAGGCATTTAGTCTACGCTGGGCGAGGCCACCCACACATTTCAGTGTTGTGGTCTGGTTGCCTTGCTGGAAATAATACAGTCAGCTCATCTAACTGTGCCAAGGCACCCATATGAATTCTATTTTATTAAGATACTATTTTAGAGATCAACACGTCTGTGGCGCATTTACGCATGCAGGCAGCCCTGTTTCCTTAACAGCGTCTCAGAACTTCACTTCCGTTTTGGAACAGGCAAGAACAGCTTGATGCGCCAAACCGCACATTTTAATTTATGGGGCTAACATACATGGCATACTCAGAACATTACGAAAGAGTCTATTATATGGCTCAAAGTATCTAGTGCTGATGTTTTCAGCACTGGGCTGGTTTACAGTGATCGACTGGGTTTGCCAGTGACTCTTACCTGTGGTGTATCGGTTTACCTGCTACTGAACAGCAAGAAAAAATATACCTTCGAGCTAAAATACAAACACTTGGTCAGATTGCTCATAATGTGGCTTCCAGAAACTGATGTATTAAAATAAATGCTGCGAGTTTATGGCAAATGTCAATTTGTCTATTTAACACACAAAAAATAATTGTACCCGCCTTGTTCCTACATCTCTCATTACGTCGCCAAAAGCAGAGTGAAAAAATAATGAAACAGACAAGGAATCAGGCAAAACAAATAAACATAAAATGCTAATTGTAGCCTCTGACAAGACACGTGCTTGCCAACTTTTTACCAAATTAGGGTGAAACCTAAATCTCCAGTGTGGAACAAACACAAGAAGAAGGAAAGTCATGGAATTATGAGCAGTGAATGGCGATAGATAGCCATCCAAAGTACCCTTTAACCTTACGAAAAGAAATTAGGGGGCATATTAGCAAGACCCACGTTAAAATTATCGCCGTTTTAGCGGCAGGAAACTGACGCTAAAACGGCGATAATGGGCTTGCTAATATGCGTTATGGAATTCCAATAGAAGCCCAGGTTAGATGTCCTGCCCATCTAACCTGGGCTTCTATTGGAATTCTATAACGCATATTAGCAAGCCCATTATCGCCGTTTTAGCGGCAGTTTCCTGCCGCTAAAACGGCGATAATTTTAACGTGGGTCTTGCTAATATGCCCCTAGTTTTTTTACCGTTGCTACCGCATGCTGGGCCAAATGTACGAAACTCTGGTCACAACGTACTAGTTGGAAATTGCGACCAATGGGGCATATTAGCAAGACCGGCGATACAATTATCGCCGTTTTAGCGGCAGGAAACTGCCGCTAAAACGGCGATAATGGGCTTGGTAATATGCGTTATAGAATTCCAATAGAAGCCCAGGTTAGATGTCCTGCACATCTAACCTGGGCTTCTATTGAATTCTATAACGCATATTAGTAAGCCCATTATCGCCGTTTTAGCGGCAGTTTCCTGCCGCTAAAACGGCGATAATTTTATCGCCAGTCTTGCTAATATGCCCCAATATTTTTACACCCAGTGTGGAATTTTGCGAATTAATCTATGTACTATTAGGCCAGTTCACAAAATTCCCAATCATAGTAGATCGCAATCCTTCATACCACATCAATATTCATGAGGCAGGTTGCAAACTGCAACTCACTACAGTTGATGGTTGTCACAGGGATGGTGGCCTGCTTAGGTCAGCAGACCACCATGTCTATTATCTCATTTTATTGCTTGCATCCATATTCATTAAAGGAAACAGGGCTGCATTTAAACAAGTTTTAAACTTTTTAAAAGTGTGTTTCAGATTAGACATTGGTCAGCTGGACCACTGCCTACTCCCCAACAAACCTTTTATTACGCATTCAAAAATGGGAAGGTGTCTCAAGCCTTTTACAAATTGGTTACCATCTCAACTTGGGTCGGTAACTTTTCAATGGTCTACAACTGCTATTTTGTTCCTAAACCATTGATACATATTGATAGGAATAGCTAGTTGGAAGGGACGTTAACCACACGCCCCGTCCACATAGTACACCCTTTATAAAGCTGTTTAGAAAGCTGGAAAACATTCAGTGACTCTTAAAATGGGGTTAGTACTTAGTACATTGCGTAAAAGCATTTTGTAAGCCTAAATTCCGAATAAGAGAGTTTACAACCACAAACATTCTTAGAATATCCGGCCTATTGTTTGACAGTAGAACCATATCTGAAAAACATAGTTCCATTTGTGCATTACGAGGAGTTTACTGGACACCAAGGTGTTCCATGGACTACAGAGGCACAAGTCCACAGAAATCCCAAGTGACATAATATATTCTGTTTAATGAACTGATGTGGATACATTGGTCCTTATGATGAGTGGGTCTTTGTGTAGCCTAAAAGAAAATATACTACATAGCCTACGTAAGATTTGTAATTTTACTTTGGATCAGGGGAGGGACTTGTCAATTTGATTTTTCTTATGCAAAAGCAAACTTAGAAGTTCCAACAGGTAGAGCAAAATGTAAGTCGACATATTCCATTAATGATGACTCCTGCACCAAAATGTACGTAATTAGTATTAAAGACATACTTGTGGGCTTGTTTTCACTTGCTGCACAGAGGGATGTGACCGGACAACGGTTTAAGGCTACTTGAAAGTCTCAAGGAAGGCTGTAACATGGCAACACCCCAAAAATAACAGTTTGAGTATGCGTGGTACTGAAGTTTACCACATTTTCTCTGACGGCCTTATGCAGTGTCCCAATTGTAGAACAACAAGAGAGTCTGGGGGCCTGATTCACTAAGGTAAACATACACCTTTGTGGAGTCTCAGCACATATCTTCATATGTGCAGAGACTCCACAATCAAAAAGATACTACTAGTAAAATACCTTTGTGAATAGTAAACAATCGCAAACTTACATAAAAGTGTACATTTACCTTTGTGAATCAGGCCCAATGGGAGGCAGTATAGTGCGCGGCAGCACACTTGTGATTACAGTCTGTTTAACAGTATACCAGGGCTGCTGGAAGGTGTACCTGGGCTCTCTCCATCAATAAGTAAGTTCATGGAAGAGGCGAGGAAGTTTTCCCTGTAGTCCTGCAGATCCATGAAATGTGAGTCCTTAGTGCAATGACGTCGCGACCTGCTTGTAATAACTAAATGCAGGAGAGTATTGATGGACTTCTATTATTACAGGCCTGTTCTGACATCAGTGCACCTGCACTGCTTCACCCACCATAAAATCTGCACACCGCCACTCCGCATGTTTTGTTTAAAGAGCAGCTTGCCATACAACAAGCTATAAACGTGTCAAACTGCAGCAGTATAAATAAAAATGGCAAGTATATTTCTAAAGCAGCGCTATGCTTTTGTGAAAAATAGTATACACAGTAAGCACTGTAACAAATGCTGGAATACCAATTTTACATTTCAGCAGCATAGCTAAAAAATAGCATCATGGCATGATGCACTACTTGTAGCATCTAATAACAAACCTACAAACAGCTGGAAATTAAACCCTCAATGTCTATCTTCACTAAATAAGAACTACATTTATAAACAAACATTAGAAATGTCAGTTGTGCGCACCTTGCCAATGTTTGTTGTTTGCCAGTATTGTCTTTGCCAATGCTTGTTAGCTGGCACAGCATTGGCAAAATCAATATCAACAGCACGCCATCTTGCAGTGGTATTTTCTATAGTTCCAGGATGGCTGTCTGTCCAGGGCTGGATGTAGCAGACACTCCTCTTTATTTAAGAACAGTCTCATCCATTATCCACAGTGCCACATGGTTAATATTACATGACAAGGTGTCAAGTGTCTCCTTAGAAGAATCACATTTAGGATGAAAAAGCTTGTCATCATAAAAAAACCTTGTAGGACAATAGACGAAATATGTAGAAAATCATCAAGGAGTTTAACTACCCAAAAAATTGGTAGAAAAGTCCCCAGCACAAAAACTAAAAGAATACGGGTCCAGGAATAAGCAGGTTGGAGAAGGATAAAAATGAGGAACGCAAATTTAGAAATGGGTGCAATGCATGTTATAAAAAGTGAACTTCGATTGAATTGCATTGCATCCTTTTGAAGCTGGCTTCTTTAAATATGGGAAGAACAAGAAGTGATATCGAGTGAAATTGCAAGTATCCCTCTTAGTTTGAGAAATCACAACTGCTGTCACCGAAAAGAAAGTCGATTGCATTGATCTATACAGTTGACCTTACTACTTCCTAGACACTACAGTGACGCTGGAATCAAAAATGGTGAGCAAAGGTAAGAAGTCCACAAGAAGTTTGCATCTCATTCTATGAAAAGGCCTCCTTCTCATGTCACTTCATTACACTGTGTACTGTGTCCAAATGGCACAAAAACGAATCTGGTCAGAACATTGAGGCTAAAGTGAGAAGCCATAGCAGGCTCAAAAGAGGGCTACTAGCACAGCATTGGAACCTGCCTTGATCCGCTATGGTACAATCTGCACAGGCTCCTGTTCCCCAGCCCACCTGCACTATGAGTACAAGTATGAGAATCTGTTGCAGGGGACCTCTTGAAGGAACTGCACTAGGCTGCAAGAAGACGCAATGTGGTATCCATCTACAAAGTACAGAAAATAATTTTTGGCTATTTTAGAACTTTATTGTAGCAAGGTGGCAGTATTATGTGGTATGGCTGGGAGGCCTTACCATGTAATATTATAATGATACCCAAAAGTGGACCCAGGGTTCACACTAGTAAACCTCCTCTCAGTCCTGGTAGAGTGGCAAAGAGCAGACAGGCTTACTTAGAGGTACATGTGCAGAGCATTTTACAGTACCAACATTGATGATAAGTTATTGGCACGACTCGAAAAAAATTGGACACCAATTTATAAAAATAGTGCTTATTTTTATACACCAAAACAAAATCAATACAAGGCGCATAACCGGAGTTACTGATTTTAAAGTGTTCAACAAATCAGTACTTTGCAGAGCTGTTAAACTGTACAATTGAGTTCAATGGGGAAAATCTCAGGTGGCACTTGCGGGGTGAGTTCAACGGAACCCACTTGGAGTTAAGGTCTTGCGAGTCCACAGACCAAACTTTGACAGTCAGAACAATTTTACCTTGCCCAGGGAGTCCGGGTGCAGAGGTTACTTGACTGTCCTTTGTGCTGAATGGGAGCTGCGAGTGCTGAAAAGCAGTACTTAGCTAAACGATACTTGCAGGTCGAGTTCACGGGAGACCCTTGGGAGTGAAGCTGGGAGGGGCCCTATAACCAGGAATCACCAGGCAGAACAGCTCTACCTAGCTCGGGTGTCTCAGGTGCAGAGGTGAACCTGGCAATCCGTAGTGCTGAACAGGACAGCAGGAGCTGACCTTGCCAGGCATGCCAACGCAGACATGTTTGGATGCAAGTACTCAACAACTGCACCACAGAAAGACAAGGTTGACAGAGAAAAGGACTCCCTTTTCTTGGAGCGTTGAGTAAAGTAGTCAGTAGTCAGCAAGACCACCAACAAACCTTGGCCACGACAAATGCAGCGATGAAGCAAATCTTCTTCCATGAGTCTTGGGAATGTTGTAGAGGGCTGGGAATCACTGAGATTTAGGACTAAACTTACCAGAAGGCACCTGGCCAGTTATTTTTGTAGTGTCTAGTCCTAGGGAGTCCTGGCAAAGTCTTTGGTCCGCAGAGAGGTTCAACTTCTTTTTGGAACCGGTCTCTGGTCTGGGACGAGTTGTAGTCCAGCGGGTGAAGGGGGGCTGCCACTGGTGCAGTACTTCACACCTCTTCTTTGTGGAGCCCTGCCTTGTGCTGACACAGTTTCTTATTTGTCCTTTTCTTCTTCAGAGCAGATGTGGAGTTCTGGTGTTAGTGTGATCCAGCGCGATATTAGCAAACAGCATTCATACATCAGATACTCACTTGGGCCCATACATTCATACTACGCAAATACTTACGCTGGGTTTTATCAGTTGTTACTCTCTATCAAAATCCCTGCTACCAATTACCTTCTGATTGAAGAGTAATGACTTACCAATGAATCCTTTGCTAATTGGGAAATTTAAAATGAGTGACATTCATTATAGTACATAATCCTGAAATAACCACTGAGTCAGGAAGTTTTAAAATGTTTATCTAAAGATTTAGCAGAGTAAATTACAGAAAACACATGGTACTTAATCGAAATACCCAAGATGAAGCATAGAATAATTATTGCTAATAAATGACGGTGTTTAAGGAAAAGGAGAGAATAGAGACAGCAGCGCAACTAAAGGTTGCATTATATTTACCTAAGTGCGAGAACCAAACCCCTTGGCCAAGGAGTTGGAAAGAATAGGACCCAGGAAGGATGAAGAGCAAAGACCTCCTCCAGGATCAGGACAGGACCGGTGACCTCTCTACGACGACGCCTGCATCGTTCCCCTCTCTGATACTCGGCTTCTCCTCGATTCTCCCTTCTAATGGACTCCGCCGCCCCCTCCTCAGGACCTCTTCTGGACAGGGATTCGGTCTGCAATCGATCAGCTTGGCAGTCTGGAGCTAAGAGCGGTAGCCTTCTGTGCGCACTCTGCGGTCTGAGCTAGAAGCTAAACTAATTAGCTAATTCTATATCTATTATACCCCTCTACGCCCATGTACCTCCCCTTAATGTTGCTAAAATATGGGGCCACTACTTCTGATTGGACAGGGACAGGGGGTGGATTGTCGCACCATATCGATTTGGCCTAAATTGTAAAGCCTATTGTCTTTACATTCCCACCACTTCAAATTAATACATTTGCTTTATTTCCCACCCGTCTCATGACAAATGTACACCAATTTTCATAGACAGTGTATCAATATAAAACAGGAAAGGCAAGAGTACAGCATCTTCGGCCATCGGGTCGTGGCCTTGGACGAAGTCCAGATTGACTTCATTTGGCAGGCACACAGGACACATGCGCAGAACCATTTGCCTCTCGAGTTTCAGGTCACCAACCCAGGCCCAAGTTTACGAACTAATAAAAGTGCAAGAAGCAAATATTAAAATCACAGAATAAAATGTTTCACTGTATGCCCAATTTTTCTACTCTATTCCCATTTAATTATAAATTCTATCCCGCGTTAGTAGCATTAGGAAACGACAATTTAGTAATGACATGAGAGCAAGCTGAAGCATGTGAAAACATCAAGCAGCCATTTTACTACACACTGCGCAGAAGCAGAAATTTCCCCCCAAGCAAAGAAAGACGTCACACCATGTGATCTGGTTATGACATGTGCACTGAGTTTTCCCGCGCATAGCGGCCATTTTGGATTTACAGACAAGCGTTATTCATTAGAAAAACACATAGGCAAGCATCCTTCCCTTTCATGTTGTGAATGCAAAGGTTAGTATTAACAATACAAGTTTTAATAAATTAATACTGTGATGAGGATTGAATACAAGCAAGTTTCATTTATGAAACCTTGCTCCATTAATCCCCTCTCTGATGGCGTTTCTGAGCCATCAAAACACTACCCTCAATCAGATGCCAACTTCTAGGAAATTACTTCATTCTCATCTTTACACTTTCCATTTTTACAATCTCCTTTTAATTTCTTGTATAATTCACTTCTCCACTCTTCAAGTTCGATTTCATCTACCTTTCGTTTCTTTCCTCTTCCTGTCACCTTATATGTTCCATTCTTTTTACAGCATTTGCACCATATTGTTATTGCCAAGATTATTATTGCTATCCCTGCTAAGGGTACTAATATTTGACCTATAAGTCCTTTCCCTATATTAGCAAACCAGGTTCCAATTGACGAGATACTATTTGTCAATCTTTCCCATACACTATCAACTTCCAGTGGTTTAAGTTCTTTCTCAAGTTTAGTTATATTCTGTATATATGTTCCAATTTCTGCACTCTTATCAGGAATATAAGTGCAACAATGTTTCGTCTTCAATAATTTACAGACTCTGCCCTCTTTTGCCAATATTATATCAAGAGCAAGTCGATTTTGCATCACCATAGATCTAATCGCAACCATTTCCGCATTAATCATTAGAAAACCTCCAGCAGTATCCGTTGATAAACGATCAACCACTGTAGACAATTTACATATTTTCCTTGAGTTCAGAATTATTCCCACTGAAGGTATCAATGCACCAAATATATCGCCTACAATTTCTGAAAAACTAGCTCTTTTACAACGTATTAATTCACTATTGTTTTCATTGCTCTCAGTGTTTCTTTTTACGTGGTATATCTTTGGAAATACTATTCCAAAATAACAACTTCCATATCACTGTGCAGGAAGCCTAAAGTAAGCCTTATTCCCACACACATAATAGATTCCAGGAAAAACTGAATCTGTTCCTCCTTTGAGTCCCCAACCTCCAAGAATTAAAAAATTGTGTTCACATTCACTGGTACCGATGAAAACATTGTTATAATCCGTCTTTAACCTATGAAGACAAATTTTCCCTGTCTTTACGAAATCCAGAGCCATAGCAGCTTGAGCCTTGCCAGGAGTATAACTCCCTTCTTTCTCAGCCCAAGGTGGTAAATGAGCCTTATGCTCAGAAGCTTTCTTTTGAAAATCTTGTCTTCTATCTTCTACTAAATTCAAAAATATCTTTTCTTCTTCAAATAAAGAACATGTTAGATTGTGTCTATGTGCATGTGTTATGTCTATTGATTTCATTGTTAAGAAAAATTCTCCCATAAACTGTGCCTCTTGACTACTAAGCACTGGATTCATACTCTTGCGAATCGGAACCTCAGAAAATATCACATCTAAGTTTGAATAATAATACTGAAGTCTCCCTGTTCTATAAAATAAACTAGACAGAACACTACATGATATGCCATATGTCAGTGGTAAGTCATGGTATGTTAATCCTTCTGCCACTGATTCAGGTAACTTCATACAGACATAACAGTTACTAACTTCCATTGTGTCTACATATTGAAACAATAACTTTGTGAAAACGTTTAAACTAGTGTCGTTGTCAGCTATTTCATGATGAATTTCTGGTTCATTCTCTGCCATTAGTTCTACTCTATTGCCCTTCATGTTTGCTGTCCTCTCCTTAGTTTCATTATTAATCTTTTTATCCATTATCATAAGGTAAGGAACTGCTACAATCAGGACTAACCATACTATAAGCACTATCACTAGACTACATATGCATAATGCACAGCATCTTCTACAACATTTCTGTTTTGGTCTCCCAGCAACTCAATCGTCAGGCATTTTTCGACAAGGAAGATTGCTCTTCTTATCTTTTCTTCTTTTCTTTAGCTTATTCTTTTGCTTAGTCAGGGTGGTCTTGTTTCTTTTCGTACGTCAGTTCTGCACTTGTTCCTTCGCCACCACTGTCACTTGACTCTGAGCTTTCAAAATCTTCAAGAATGATATAAGTCCAGTCAGGACCCTTGAATTTGTTATTCACAAGTTTCAGTCTTTTACTTTTTCTTTTCTCTGACTTTTTCTCTTGATCAGTTTGACTTGTTACTTCAGGTACTTGATCTGTTATGTGGTACTTTACTCTTTTAATGACACTCGGCCAATGATCTCCTTTTCTTGTTTTCTTTGCTTCCACTGTTTCTTTATCTTTGTCTTCAGAGATCTCGTTATTTTCACTGCTTAGTACTGCTTCGTTTTCTTCTATTACTGTTTCTTCTGTTTGCTCTTTTTCAGGTCTGATTGGGTTCTCTTCAGCAGCTCCACTATGAGTTTCCAATTTTTGACTTTGTTCTTGATTTAATTCTTCAAGTTCATGTCTTTCGAAATTTTCTTCTTCTTTGTACTCTTCTTGATCTAACTTGTTCTGATCAGGGCTTATTCCACTGTGAACTTCTGCAGCCTGACCGGATTCTTCTAGACCTGTCTGTCCCTGTTCAAAGTCTATTAGGTCTTCACTGTTTTGAGTCCAGTTTCCTTTCCCTGTCTGACCTTGTTCAGGATTTCTTAATGTCTTTTCTTCTTGTTCCTGAACTGCTTCTTCTTCACCTATCTGATCTTCTTCAATTTCTTCCAATTTCGCTTGACTTCTTGTTCTGTGATATACTTCAGGAACTTCTACCACCGGTATCCAATCCTGACTTGTGCTCGGTTGTTCTTCTTCAGCTTCTCTGGAATCTCGAACCTGAGATCCTTCAGCTGGGCAACCTTCAGCTTCTTCAGTGATTGGCGTTGTCTGAGGATTCTCTTCCTCGGGATCTGGTACTCTCTTGGTGTGACTTACATGAATCCAATTAGGAAATCTGGCACACTTCACTGCTGTATTCGTTGTCAGTATGACTTGACACGGTCTGCCCCATATAAGTGATAGACACGTTACTCTGGTGTGATTCTTCACTACCACCCAGTCACCAGGATTCAAATCATGTTCTTGCTCGGGCTGCCTGGAAACTGCGTCTTCTCCAATCTGATGAGAGACAGAACGCACTAGGTCAGCCAATCCTTTGCAATAGTCCAGAACCATATCATCAGATATATTCACCAGTTTGTTTGTGGGAACATGTGTTTGTCTCATTGCGCTTCCCATCATTATTTCATGTGGGCTCAATCCTGTGGTTCTGTCAGGTATACTTCTGAGTCCCATTAATACGAGTGGCAATGCATCTGGCCACTCTAATGATGTTGATGCACACATTTTTCCCATTCTTGACTTTATAGTGCCATTCAATTGTTCAACCACTCCAGAAGCTTCTGGACGATATGCACAGTGTAGTTTCTGTTTGATTTGAAATGCTTCACAGATTATTTGAATCACTTCACTGTTAAAATGTTTTCCTCTATCTGATTCCAAAGTTACTGGAAAACCAAACCTAGGAATGAGCTCTCGTAGCAACAGTTTTGCAACTGTAATGCTGTCATTTCTCCTAGTAGGGTAAGCCTCCACCCACTTTGAAAACAGACACACTATGACTAGTACATATTTCAGCCCTCTACATGGTGGTAACTGTATGAAATCAAACTGAAGTCTCATAAATGGACCCTCTGCCTTTCCAATTTTTCCAAATCCAATTACTGTCTTCCTCCCCGTATTATGCATCTGGCAAGTTAGACATCTCTGGCAAAGACTCTCTGCAACAGCCCTGAATTTGGGATTGTACTAATTTTGTCTGAACAGCCTAATCATTGCATCTCTCCCTATGTGTGTGTCTCCATGATACATCCTAGCCATTTGTGAGAGTAAACAGTCTGGCATGACTAGTCTGCCATCAGCACTGATCCACACTTCATCATCTCCTCTTTGGGAACAACCCACTTGATCCACAAATTCTTCTCACTTTCATCAACCTCATCTTGCAATTTCTTGACGTCATTCCAAGTTTCAGGTGGCATATCCAGCATAAGTTGGCAGCTGATTCCCATTCTTTCCACCCTCTTATTGACTGACATTCTGGTTTTGGCACAATGTTGAGCCACCAGATCTGCATATCTGTTGCCGACTACCACCCAGTCATCTCCTGACTGGTGTGCGGCACATTTCACCACAGCCAATTCTTTTGGTGATTGTATTGCTTCTAGCAATTCCCTTACAAATTGTCAATTTTTAATGGGGGATCCTGAAGAAGTCATGTAATCCCTCTGCATCCATAGTTGGCCAAAATCATGCACAACCCGGTAACCATATTGACTATCGGTAAATATAGTTACTTTTTGATTCCTCCCAATTTTGCATGCTTTTATCAACGCAATCAATTCAGCTACTTGTGCAGATTTGACTCCTGGTAAATAAGATGCTTCAACTATTCCAGTTAATTCACATACCGCATAGGCAGCAGTTAGTTTACCGTCTTCATGTCTTTGACATGAACCATCAACAAATAGCTCCCTGTCTGGCTTTTTAAGAGGCTGTTCCTCAATATCTGGGCGTGGTTTTGTGCATAATTCTGTAATCTGTATACAATCATGTTCATCGTCTTCATCATCTTTAATTCTCTCATGATATGGGTCTGGTAGTAAGGTTGCTGGATTTATTATAGTACACCTTACCATGGTCACATTTTCAGCACCCATTATGATTCTTTCGTATTCAGTCAGCCAACTAGGAGTAAGATGCTGAGTTTGGGTTCTTGTCAAGAGAATCACAACCGTATGTGGAACATACACCTTTACAGGATGTCCCATCACAATTGACTCACTTTGTTCAATGCTCAAACAAGTAGCCGCCACTGCTTTTAAGCATCCTGGCAACACGGCTGCTACTTGGTCCAATGTAGCAGAAAAATAAGCTATAGGACGTCTTTCTAATCCATGTCTCTGAGTTAAGACAGAAAGTGCACAATTTTCTCTCTCATGACAGAACAATGCAAATTCTCTTTTATAATCAGGCATGCCTAAGGCAGGTGCTGAACATAGGGCATTTCTCAATTTTACAAAGGCTTCTACACTTTCATCCTCCCACTCAACAGGGTACTTTGCTTTCTTTTTTGTCATGTTAATTAAGGGCTTAGCTAACATGGAAAATCCTGGTATCCATTGTCGACAGTAACCTACTATTCCTAGGAACATTCTCACTTGTCTTTGTGTTACAGGCATTTGCATTTTCTTTATTAAAGTTACCCTTTCAGCTGTTACTCTTCTTTTTCCCCTCTCAATTTGGTGTCCAAGATACTTAACAGCTGTTGTACAGAATTGCAATTTTTCAGGTGAGACTTTATGTCCTTCTTCTGCCAAAAGATTTAATAATGCTATGGAATCAACAACACAGTCCTCTCTGGTATTCGATGCCACCAATAAGTTGTCGATATATTGGACTAAGACTGAGCTTCCTGGCATCACTAGTTTTTCAAGGCACTTTTTCAGTATCTGGTTGAAAATAGAAGGAATTTCTGTGTACCCCTGAGGAACACGATTCCACACATAAACCTTGTTCTCAAATTTAAATGAGAAAAGATACTGGCTATCTGGATGTAATGGTATTGAAAAGAACGCTTGACACAAATCAATTACTGTGAACCATCCTGCACTCCAAGGGATCTGGTATAGAATTACTGCAGGATTTGGCACTATGGGACAACATGGTTCCACAATCTTATTTATTTTTCTCAGGTCCTGAACAATCCTATATTTTCCACTAGGTTTCATTATCCCCATTATAGGTGAATTACATGGGCTACTCATTACTTCTTTTAGGATATTTTGTTCTATCATTCGATTTATTTCTTCAATGACTCCTGCTTTTACTTCTGCACTCATTTTGTACTGTCTGGTATTTGGGAAAATTGCACCTTCTTTTACAGTAATTTTAACTGGATCTATTTTAGCCATAAGTCCTACTTCCTTTCCGGTGAAATCCCATACTATGGGGTTTACTGTACCTTTTAATTCTTCTGGCAACTCATCTTTTGTTATTAACGAAAACATCTCGTCTACTTCTGTACCTTGTTTTGCAATCATAATTTTATATACATGATCTTCATCTGGTGTCTGAACTGCCACACCATCCGGTGTGCAGAAAATGGTACAATTCATCTTGCACAACAAATCCCTACCTAATAGGTTTACTGGACTAGAATCACACACTACAAATTGATGTATTTCTCTGAAATTTCCGATTTTAACTTCCATGGGTTCGGTAAGAGGTGTTCTAATCCGCTGATTAGCTACCCCCACTACTTGGATATCTTCACCAGAGAGAGGAAGGTCTGGAATGTCTGCTGTTCTCACAGTAGACCGGGTAGCACCAGTGTCCAAAAGGAAAGTAATATTATTACCTTTCACATTCCCTTCAACATATGGACCTGACTGATCTACCTGTAAGGATGCGCCAAGTATGCACTCCTTCTTCCCCTCTCCTAGGCACCGTCATGGACTGAATTGACAGAAATCGTCCTGCAAAAGAAATTGTGATGTCATATAATCATTCTTACCACTTCCTCCTTGATATCCGATGTCTGTACCATGCTTTGCTCTGCTTACATTACCCTGAATAGGTGCAGGTGGCAACTGACTCTGAGGATTTACACCCTGCTGTGAGTCATTCTGCGTCTGTGGATTTAAATTTTGATTTGGGCTATTATTATTCCGGATCTTTTTACATTCATCCTTCCAATGCCCCAATTTTCCGCATCCATGACAAGGAAATTTCTTTTTAGCTTCTTCTCTACTCATTCGTCCTCTAAATTTTCCACCATTCCCAGTATCACCATTCGTTCCAGAATCTTTTCCTTGATTTTCACTTGGATTTTCCAAATTAATTCCCTGTTTCTCAGCCATTTTCACCTGAGCCCACATCACTTTTTCCTGCAATTTCTTGTGTCTATCCTCAATATCGTCTCCACAATATTTTGCATACTTCAAAATCTCATCAATGGGCTTCCTTGCCAACACAGCATATGCTGTTTAATCATTTGACAAATTTCTGGCTTTAAACCGTCAACAAACCGATACACAAACTGACTCATGTTCTTGTCTCCAATGTCCTCAAATCCACTATACTGTTTAAATACCTGCAATAGACGCTAATAGTAGGAATGCACCGATTCATTAGCTTCTTGGGTAGTTCGATCTATTTTTACCCAATCTGTTTCTTTCGGGGGTATTTTCCCTTTCAGGTACGTTATCACCTGCTGATACTTTTTCATCACATCGTTTGACGAGGCACCTGTTTTCGGATCTCTAGGATATTCGTCACTAGGCCAATCAACTGTAATTTTACAATCTGTCCACAAATCGGCAGGTACCACTATGTCAAACAAACCATCCAAATCCTTCAACAATACCTTCGACACCTTCACAAACCTGTCAACCTGCTTATACCATTCAATTGGTTTTTCTCTCAACTTTGGAAAATCATTCGTAAATGACAAAATATCCTGTCTGCTCCATGGGACATGTACATATCCTCCTCCCGCATCGTCTCGCATTGGATACATTTGATCTGCTTTCCCTGTTTCCTTCATCACATATTCAGATGCTGTTCTACTTGTTCGTGCTTCTTCCTTTTTCTTGGCCCACCTAGTTCTCCATTTATCTAGGTCTCCCCATTTTTGCAAAACTAACATTAATTCTCATATTTGTAATCTTCTTCCAGAGGCATTCATATTTTCTAAATCTTTGTCTGAAAATTCTGCTCTATAGGGTTTCTGTATTACCTTTGATCTCCCTATTTCTATTCCCATCTGTAGTGCTAAATTTGATAATTTTTCATGAAATAACCTTACATTTCTGGTGATACTCCTGCACAGAAACAATAATTCTTCTTCATCATAGGTATTTAAGCGTTCTAGTTCTAAATTTCCTGCTATTATTTCCTCTAATTCGACTTTCAATTTATGAATATCCATTATTTTCGGAGGTGTGCACTGTTTAACTGACCCTTGCACCCATCTTTCTAGATCTTCAGGTGTTACTATGGTGGCACTTTTTGCTCCCGATGAAGTTATTAAACTTACATCTTTTGAACATCCAGGTACATCTTTTCTGGGAGTGCTATTTACAGTACCTCGAATAGGCAAGTCCATGAGTGATATTGTGGATTCACAGTCACTAAATTGATCCTCAATTATAACTGGAGCTTCAGTTTTGGAATTATTCACAGGAGTAGGTGCAAGTATCGGTGGAGGACAGCTTCCCTGAGTACCATATAATGGAACTACTGGACCAATTGTTACAGGTATGGTCAACGAATCAGGGTGTACTTTTATCTGAGTTATCTTCTGTATTAATTCTGTTCTGGTCTTTTCTAGGGCTTCTTTTTCTTTGTCATGAAGTATTCTACTAGGGGTGTATTCATGCATTACCTGTGGCACTAATGGAGTTTTTGGTGGTGCACTTGAGGTGCATCCACTTGTCCCTTCCTGATATGGTGGGGGTTTCTTAACATTTCCTCCATAAATTCGTCTTCAGACTCCTCATTTCTCATTAAATGTTTTGTCTTTTCTGTGGACTTACTTCCTAATTTCTCCTCTGCTGAGAACAATGGATATAATCCTTCTGTAATCATTGTCCTTCTCCATTGTTTCATCTGACCGTTCCTAGACTCATGTAGGTATCTGGGGAAAAATCCTGGATAACCCCTATTACTCCTAGATCGGTCCCGCTCAAATGCCTCAGTTTCCCATTCCTCTAGAGCTTCGTACAGAGTTAATCTAGGTCTGGGTTCTAAGTCATTCATCCTCAATCTCAAGTTTTGTAGAATTCGCCCATTGAACGTGCCATTCTTGGGAAATGCTAGTATTCCATCATTTTTGGTATATTCTATCCAATTCTCCATCCATACACAAGTATGATAACCTCTCTCCATCATCATGAATGAAGCGGGCGTTTTAGCTGGTGGAATAATAATTCCTTCTCTAGTTTTGATTGGTTTGTCCTTTTTAAAATAATTCTTGATCTTTTGTAAAAATGACATTTTTCTCCTTTCTCCGTACATCTTGGTTAAGTACCGATGTATAAAATTATATTCTGCAAAGCCTAAATATCTCCTATCCTGACGAATTCCTGTTAAAGTCGGACCGCGTTTTAACATGCAATCCTTATCCACTAAGAATTTCGCTTCTATAATTTTGACCAATCAAGTGTTTGCTATCTTTTATTTCCGAGCCAATCCTTGCGCGGCCTTATGGTGACGTTTGTCTGTCAACCCCTCCTTTACAATCTGCTCTTTCCTGTCCTTGCTGGTTCAACCAATCCCAGCGCGGCACCTGTGACGTCAGTACTACTCCTGACTACTGACCCCTCCTTTACAAGGGTCTTTCCACACCCGCTGATTCAACCAATCCCAGCGCGGCGTTTTGTGACGTCAGTTCCCTCTCAGGCAACTGACCCTCCCTTTACAAAAATTTACGCAAACTTATTTTCTCTACAATTCTTAATTTCAGTAACAACATAAAACATTCGCTATCGTGCCAGTTTCTTCTAAATTCGAAAGGATAGTTTCTTCCACACTTTAGTAAAACCTTTCCGTTTACTAACATATACTACGAGTAAAACCCTTCCGTTTACTCTTCACACAAGCTCCAGAAGTACCTGTTACTTCTTCAATGTTACCCTTTCTAGGTGATATAACATCAAATTTTCACCAGCGTACTCTTTTGCTATTACTCACACGCATAGAGTCCCTAACAAGTACTGAAAGTCCTGCTTAACTTTTCAGTACTATTTCTGCCTGGCAGATAACCTCACTGCAGTATGGCTTCCACTTACCATCCGCTATTCCTTTTACCCCGGGGTTTCTAGACAACATAAAGCAAAACTTCGAATATACGGATGTTTGTTCATAAAAATAAAATTCTCATTACCCAATTAACAAAGAGTAACCATCCTCTGATTACCAGAAAACTGATCCAGCGCGATATTAGCAAACAGCATTCATACATCAGATACTCACTTGGGCCCATACATTCATACTACGCTAATACTTACGCTGGGTTTTATCAGTTGTTACTCTCTATCAAAATCCCTGCTACCAATTACCTTCTGATTGAAGAGTAATGACTTACCAATGAATTTTTGCTAATTGGGAAATTTAAAATGAGTGACATTCATTATAGTACATAATCCTGAAATAACCACTGAGTCAGGAAGTTTTAAAATGTTTATCTAAAGATTTAGCAGAGTAAATTACAGAAAACACATGGTACTAAATCGAAATACCCAAGATGAAGCATAGAATAATTATTGCTAATAAATGACGGTGTTTAAGGAAAAGGAGAGAATAGAGACAGCAGCGCAACTAAAGGTTGCATTCTATTTACCTAAGTGCGAGAACCAAACCCCTTGGCCAAGGAGTTGGAAATAATAGGACCCAGGAAGGATGAAGAGCAAAGACCTCCTCCAGGATCAGGACAGGACTGGTGACCTCTCTACAACGACACCTGCGTCGTTCCCCTCTCTGATACTCGGCTTCTCCTCGATTCTCCCTTCTAATGGACTCCGCCGCCCCCTCCTCAGGACCTCTTCTGGACAGGGATTCGGTCTGCAATCGATCAGCTTGACAGTCTGGAGCTAAGAGCGCTAGTCTTCTGTGCGCACTCTGCGGTCTGAGCTAGAAGCTAAACTAATTAGCTAATTCTATATCTATTATACCCCTCTACGCCCATGTACCTCCCCTTAATGTTGCTAAAATATGGGGCCACTACTTCTGATTGGACAGGGACAGGGGGTGGATTGTCGCACCATATCGATTTGGCCTAAATTGTAAAGCCTATTGTCTTTACATTCCCACCCCTTCAAATTAATACATTCGATTTATTTCCCACCCGTCTCATGACAAATGTACACCAATTTTCATAGACAATGTATCAATATAAAACAGGAAAGGCAAGAGTACAGCATCTTCGGCCATCGGGTCGCGGCCTTGGACGACGTCCAGATTGACTTCATTTGGCAGGCACACAGGACACATGTGCAGAACCATTTGCCTCTCGAGTTTCAGGTCACCAACCCAGGCCCACGTTTACAAACTAATAAAAGTGCAAGAAGCAAATATTAAAATCACAGAATAAAATGTTTCACTGTATGCCCACTTTTTCTACTCTATTCCCATTTAATTATAAATTCTATCCCGCGTTAGTAGCATTAGGAAACGACAATTTAGTAATGACATGAGAGCAAGCTGAAGCATGTGAAAACATCAAGCAGCCAATTTACTAACTGCGCAGAAGCAGAAATTTCCCCCCAAGCAAAGAAAGACGTTACACCATGTGATCTGGTTATGACATGCGCACTGAGTTTTCCCGCGCATAGCGGCCATTTTGGATTTACAGACAAGCGTTATTCATTAGAAAAACACATAAGCAAGCATCCTTCCCTTTCGTGTTGTGAATGCAAAGGTTAGTATTAACAATACAAGTTTTAATAAATTAATACTGTGATGAGGATTGAATACAAGCAAGTTTCATTTATGAAACCTTGCTCCATCAAGTGGATCCCCTTAAAACTCGAATTTAGCAGGTGTTTAGGGATGTGAGGGCAAGTAGCCAATTGGCTACTAGTGCTGCAGCTAATCCACCCCTGACGTGACCTCAATCGGGGAGGAGGGGGTTGTATGTCACCAAAGTACCCAGAATCCACTATTCTTGGGACTGTTCAAGATGGCATGAGCCATCTTTGGCTGTACAGATTAGCTTGCCCACCCTAGAGTTGTGGTTAGTATTTGGGAGTTGTATGCCTCCTGCATACCTAAATTCTACCTGCCTACAAACACGAGTGCCTCGGGCAGGAGAGGCCTTTGTCTCAACTGGGAGACAAGTTACTTACACATCAGAGGCGGTGAAGCCTTTGAGTCTCACCACCCTGATGGGTCTTTTACAAGCCATTCATGGATGGTGGAGGTGTGACTTCCTTCCTGCTCAGGCCTTTTGTCTCACATCCTCTGGGAGTGATAGCACTTACCAGCAGGAGGTCAGACTTCTGTCTTGGTGGCAAATGGCTCAGAAAGCCTGCCAAGGTGTAAGGGGACTCAGTAACTTGGTGGGCACCCTCTAAGGCGCACCTGGGTGCATGCCAGGTCATCGTTGACATAAGATTCATGTCAGGGGCAAAAAATCATGGTGTTTGATACCAAAAACAATTAGATTTGGTGGTATCATCGTGGAGCTGGTTATCACTGTATTGTCTGTTGGCCAGCCCATGTTAACCTATGGACCGCCATTCACTTACACCAGCGGAAGCGGTGTACATTTTATACTCCTTCACAAAATCTCCAATATCATGTATGAAAATTTTATGACATCTAAGAGTTTGGGCCCATGAAAACTCAATATCCACTTACATATATCAGGTCCTTCGATAGATCTTTGGTAGAGCTAATAGGGACTCAATAATAAGAGAGACGGATGCTATTTCCTTCATGAGGACCTATAATGAAGAAAAAGCCTAACTAACAACTATAATTATAATACATAATGTGTCAAATGTCCCATCAATAAAGACAAACTCTGAATACTCATGAAGGTACTTTTATCTAAATGTTTCAAAAATATGAATGGTCAATACACAAGTACATAAGAAAATCATTCGTTTTTTAGAATTTTGTTATTACAGGTAAATTCACAACAATAAAACACAGTTCATGATAATATACATCATTATCAATAACAAGGGCAAGAGGATAGAGAGAGAAACAAAGAAAATAGTACATTGCAATATCAGTATGCAATACAAGTTTCATACAAACCTAGAGTAAAGAACTAATGCACAGCGTGCAAAAGTCAGAAATAGCTAACCCTTTGGCCAAAAAGATATAGCTTTAAGCAACATCACCAGCCGATGAAGTGCAAAAGAAAGTCAGTATAGTCTCGTTCAGGATTTGCAAGAATAATAGCCAGCCAGAGTAGCATTGAGAGTACAGCAGCAAAGGCTCTCTTCTCATAGAAACAGCTACTGCCAAGTTCTTTTCTCACAGTAATAGTTATACTTCCCCAAAGTTTCAATTTTACAGTTCCACACAATTTCATTGGTCAGGGTTATGAGGTGATCATCGTCTTAGCCAGTTCATCCGGATTTTTCTGTTAAAGTTCTTTGTTAAAAATGAATGTCATCATTGCTCTTCGGAAGCAGAAAAGAAATTGTGACTTTTTCCATGTCCTTGCACTCGATCCACGTCAGCCTGCAACATAGTTGACACAATCATTCATAGAAAGAAATACTCTAATCGTAGGAAGGAAATCCTAGTGATATGCAACTAAACAAATAAATCAGCCATTTAGAAATATTGAAGGACAAAGTACATTCTTCTGAGGCCTACGTTAGGAAAAGGAAATAACTTTAGCAGGGTTTTGAGGCCTTCTCGATAAACTATAATCATCATTTTCTCTCCAAAGAAAAGAACACACTACAGTTAGGAGAATTAAAGAAAATACATAGGAAAATCAGTATTCAAAGATTTGATTATTCTAATTAAACTTATAAGCATAATCTATTTATAAAATACAAACTAATTATTTTAATCATCTTTTCTTACTATAAGAAAATAGTGCATTCACGAAACATTTTCTATAACCCTTCTTTCATTATTATTATTATTTCATAATCCTACTTTGTGAGGTCTACTGCACATTAGTCAAAATCTCTCTCATATATTGTGATTTTTCCATGGTTTTTGATGCTTTCTGCATGGTGATCAGTATAACTTTGATTACTAAACGCTTCATCTTTTTTGCACATATTTCACAAACATCTTTTAAAGAACCCATGTTAGTTATTTTTCACACTGTTAGCCATTTGTTTTGTTAGTAACACACATATGAGTAGATTTGCTCAAGCAAGATTTTACTCACAAAAATCATTATCCATCAATCCCCCATCTGATGGCGACTCAAGCCATCACACAATTATATAATCTGATTACGATCTGATTGTCTTCAGAATGCACTTGTTCTCATTTGTTTTAGTCTAACACGTCTACATCTCTCAGTACTTCATAGTAAGCTCCCTTTTTATCTTCTAGCTGTATTTCATCTCTTTTCCTTTTTCCCGCTCTACGTTTTGTCTCTTTTGTTTTGCATTTACAGCATTTATATATTAGAATTACTATTAGTATGCCGGCAGCAGTAGCAATTACTGGTGTTAGTATTTGTCCTAAAAAGCTATTACTAAGGGGCCGATTCCGATCTCGGCTGGTAGGGCACCGAATCGGATTCGGCTTAACCAGATCCGATTCGGAGCCCTATTTCCCGACCGAGTCGTACGAGCGTCCGGGCGAGCGAGTACGATGCGTGCGCTCGCGAAATCTCCAACCGACTCGTTCGCAGGACCCGACCGCTCCGACCGACTCGCACGGGGACGACGCGCACCTCGCAATGGAGACGTTCCCCGGCCGGGTAAGTACGATGCGCACCTCGACCGCTCCGACCGACTCGCGCAGCCCGGCTCCAGGGAACTGTCGGAGCCGCACTTTGGGGGTCCGTGTCGGACCCCCCTGGAAGTGTAGGCATGCGAGTCGCACACAGGGGGGACCCATGGGTCCCCCCTACACGTGCATGTACGGTGCGACCCGCATCGACGCGAACACGCTGTAGGAGGCGCCCTTGTTCGCGTCGTGCCCAATGAGTCAATGGGAGCCCGTGTACGCGTCGTACCACTGGCTCCCAATGACTTCAATGGGAGTCCGACCGAATCGAGTCCGATAGCATACGTGCGCATCGTACTCATTCGGTCGGACTGCTAGGGTCCGATTCGGTCGGGAATCTCTCTGGGTCCGGCTCAGTCGGGGAGATTTCCGGCCCGAATCGGAATCGGCCCCTTAGTGTTAAAAACCAATTACCTACTGAGGAAAAACCATACCAAGTTTTTCCCATGCACCATCAACTTTTAGTTCTGTCAGATCATTATGCAAATGAGTAATGTTACTGATATAGCCCTCCAAGACTCTAATTTTGTCAGGGATATAAGAGCAACATTGTTCAATTTTCAGCATACTACAGACTCCACTCTCTTTTGCCAATAATACGTCAAGAGCAAGCCTATTTTGTAAAATCATAGAATTCATTGCAAACATCTCAGTGTTAATCTTCAAGAACCCACCAGCAGTATCTGTTGATAAACGATCAACTACTGTAGACAATTTTCTAATCTTATGTGAGTTCAGGATTACTCCCACTGAAGGTATCAAAGTACCAAAAATATCACCCACTATTTCTGCAGCACTAATTCCTCTTTTACCCCGTGTTAGTCTCTTTTCATTCTTTTCATTGGTTCCATGATTTTCATTTACATGGTAAATCTTTGGGAATACTATGCCCATGTAACAACACCCATACCAATGTTGTGGCAATCTATAATAAGCATTTTTGCCACACACATAATAAACTCCAGGATAGACTGGATCAGTATCATCTTTTAGTCCCCAACCCCCTGTAATTAGGAAGGTATGTTCACATTCACTAGAACCAATGAAATAATTGTTATATTCAGTCTTTTGTCTTAGCATGTAAAGCTTCCCCTTGTGATACCAGACTAGAGTCATTGCAGCATATGTCTCACCTTTCTTATAATCCCCCTCCCTATGTGATCATGGAGGTATGTTAGTCTTTTGTTCTGCAGCCTTTCTTTTAAAATCTTGTTGTCTTTCTTCTACAGAATTTATACATTCTATTTCTACACTGTGTAAACTACAGGTCAAATTATTTCGATGTGCATATACAGTATCTATTGATTTAGTAGTATGAAAAAATGTCCCCATATAATCCGCATTCCTCGCGCTATTCACTATATTCATATTCTTCTTAACAGGGACTTCTGATAACACTAAATTATAGTTTGAGTAAAAATATTGAAATTGCTCTTTGCCATAGAATAAATTTGTTAGTACACTACATGAAATTCCCTATGTTAAAGGAAGGCGGTGATAAGTCACCCCTTCTGACACAGACGAGGGTAATTGCATGCACACATAACAATCTCTCGCATCCATAGTGTCTACGTACTCGTAGAGAAGTTTTGTAAAGACATTCAATGAAAAATCCTTAATAGAATTATCTTGATGTAAGTCATTCCCTGTTAATTTTTTAATATTAGTCTCTGGACCTTCTTTAAGATCTTTTTTTATGTTCATTTTTGTATCTCCATACTCATTAGTAGGATTAACATTAATAGAATACATAAAACAAGGCACTACTAAAATAAGTATTAATCAGATAAACAATATTATAAGAACACATATAAAGCAAGCCTTAAAACACTTTCGCCTAGTTAAGCCTTGGTTTTGATTACCAGTCTCGTTTCTATCCATTCCATAGAAATTTTTTAAATACTATAAAATCTATAAAAATCAAAAATGTAACAATTATTCGTATTTGCTTAATAAGGTTAAGGTTTGATAAGGTTAGGCTTTGTGTACCCTACACACTTTTACTTTTCGATCCTCCGGTCTCGACACACGACCTTATTTTCAAATCTCCTCTCTCTTTTTTGGCACCCCTTTTCTTTATCACAGTTCATTTAGGGTGGCTCATATGATGAGTTGTCTCTGGAACAGAACTCAATGAATTATTTAGCCCGGACATTTGTTGCAGTGGCCAAATATGTCCATTCAGGTGCTGTGTACTTCTTGCTTGGGATTCGTGCTCTCTTTGTTCTGCGTACTGTACTTCAGTATCACTTTGTTCAGATTGGCTAGATATTTCAATGATAGTTTCTGGAACCTTCTTATTCAAAGTATAGTTCACGTTCTTAACTCCTCTAGGCCATTTATCTTCTTTTCTTGTTTTTTTTCCAGGATCACTGTCATTCAATTCAAAACTTTGTTTAGCTGATTCCCTTTTTTCTCTTTCTCTGTTTCTTTCAGGGACCAACTCTCTTTCAGCATCGGCATTGACAGTATCGTGAGACCCAGTAGCTTGTGCCCACTTTACTTGATTCCCAGTCTGTTCAGGTTCCCTTCTTTCTCTTTGTTCACCTTCAAATGACTCTGTGCTTTCAAGTGGACATGGGACTCGACGTGTGTGGCTAGCATGCATCCAATTAGCAGACCACCACATTTAACTGCTATTGTTGTCACAAGAATCCCTTGATATGGCCCACGCCAACAAGGTTCCAAACAAGACTTCCTCATGTGTTTCTTGATAAGCACCCATTCACCAGGGCTCAAGTCATGTGCTTGTTCTTGTTGAACTGTAGTTGCGACTTCTCCAACCTGGTGAGACACAGAATGCACTACATCAGCCAATCCTTTGCAATAATCGAGCACTAAATCATCAGTTATGTTCACAAGTTGATTTGCTCGGACTGTTGGCCGTCTCATAGCCCTTCCCATCACAATCTCGTGTGGCGACAGTCCAGTTCTTCTGTCTGGGATACTTCTTAAACTCATCAACACCAATGGTAATGCATCAGGCCATTTCAGTGTTGTGGATGCACAAACCTTAGCCAGTCTAGACCTTTATTGTGCATTGACTTGCTCGACCACTCCTGACGCCTCAGGTCGGTAAGCACAATACAATTTATGTTCAATTTGAAATGCTGCACAAATCATCCAAATTATTTCATTGTCAAAATGAGTTCCTCTATCTGATTCTAATGAGACTGGAAATCAAAACCTTGGAATTATCTCTCTAAGAAGCAGTTTAGCAACAGTTAGGCTTTCATTACGTCTTGTTGGATATGCCTCAACCCAACGAACAGACACACAATCACTAATGCCTGCTTCAATCCATGGCAAGGAGTCATGTCGATAAAATCAACCTGCATGCGCATAAATGGACCTGCTGCTTTTCCAATTCGACCCAAACTAACAACTATTTTCCTCCCTGTATTTTGTTGTTGTCAAGTTATGTATCTCTGACAGAGACTTTTTGCAATGACTCTAAACTTGGGATTGTACCAAGTTTGTTCAAAAAGTCTAATCATAGCATCTCTTTCCTCATGTGTAGGACCATGACAAACTTGTGCCATTTGAGATAACAAACTGTCTGGCAATATTGGTCTCCCATCAGTGTAAATCCACACCTCATCATCTGCCCTACATGTACATTCTGCTTTGATCCATACTTCTCTTTCTGCATCACTAGCTAATTTATTCCCAAGTTTCAACAGATGAGAACATTAGTCTGCATTCTGCTTCATCAGATCGTTCTTTCAAATGTTCCCCATTGATTGTAAATGAATTTGGAGCACAATAACATGCAATTTTATCGGCATATCTGTTGCCCACAGTGACATAGTCACAACCAGATTTGTGTGCTGAACATTTCACCACCCCAATTTGAGCTGGCAATTGTAGTGCCATCAATAGATCTTTTTCACACTCTCCGTTTCGTATTGGTGAAGCCGAAGAGGTCAAAAATCCACTTTGGGACCACAACTGCCCAAAGTCATGGACAACCCCGAAACCATATTGACTATCCGTAAATATGGTTACTCGCATTTGCTTTGCAAGACAACATGCCCTTGTCAAAGCAATCAGCTCTGCCACTTGTGCTGAACTCACTCCTTTCAACCATGATGCTTCAATGACACTCGCCACTGTATAAATTGCATACGCAGCTCACACTGTACCTTCATGATCTCTCAAGCATGACCCATCCACAAGATCAGATTCAGGTAATGGAGTATCTTGTATGTCAGGCCTTGGTTTCATACACAATTCAGTCACATCAAGACATTCATGATCTGCTTCATCCACCACCACTTCACAACTTGGAATCGGCAACACAGTAGCTGGATTCAAATTCGTACATCTTGTCACTGTCACGTTTTCAGCTCCCAAAATCACTTGCTCATATTTTGTTAACCAACTGCTTGTAAGGTTCTATGTGCTAGTTTTTGTTAACGAAATCTCAACTGAATGTGGCACATACACTTTCAACGGATGTTCCATTACAATTGATTCACTCTGCTCCAAACTCATACAAGTAGCAGAAACTGCTTTCAGACAACCCGGCAAAACTGCAGCCACAGGATCAAGAATAGCTGAAAAATATGCCACTGAATGACGTGCTGTTCCATGCATTTGCGTTAGAACTGAAAGTGCACAGCCATCGCGTTCACTACAGAATAATGCAAAATCCTTAGTGAAATCTGGCATCCCCAATGCTGGTGCTTGGCACAAACTGTCTCACAGTTCAACAAATGTTTTCATGCATTTATCATTAAGATGTGTATGATCTGACACATCCTTGTCCGTCAACCTTTGTAATGGCTTGGCTATCAGTGAAAAGCTATTGATCCACTGTCTGCAATATCCAACCATTCCCAGGAACATTCTAACTTCTTTTTGTGTTCTCATCAGATTCATTTGCAAAATGGCATTGATCCGATCTTGAGACACTTTTCGGATACCTTTTTCAATGTTGTGACCTAAATATAGAACTTCTTTTTGACAAAATTGCAATTTTGCTGGTGACACTTTATGCCCACTTACTGCCAAATGTTTTAGTAGAGCAATTGTATCTGTCACATAAGCCTCTTTTGTTTTTGACGCAACCAACAAATCATCAATATATTGTACTAGGACCAAATCATTAGGCATTACTAGTGATGCCAAACATTTCTTCAGTATCTGATTGAAGATTGAGGGGCTCTCTGTATACCCTTGAGGAACTCGGCACAATGCCAAAACACGGTTTCCGAACCGGAACGCAAATAAATATTGACTATCCAGATGCAAAGGAAACCAGAAAAAGGCTTGACATAAATCAATCACTGAAAACCATTCTGCTTCACATGGAATTTGATAAAAAATCACAGCTGGATTTGGCACTATTGGACAACAAGGTATTATTATCTGATTTATTTTGCGTAGGTCCTGAACTATCCGGTATTTTCTGTTGGGTTTGCGAATTCCCATAATAGGTGATTTGTATGGACTCCCTAGAATCTCTTTTAGGATACCTTGTTCAATCAGCATTTCAATCACAGGAGTTACTCCAGCAATTGTTTCAGGACTCATTTTTTAAGCTGGTGGTCTTAGAAATTCTGCATTTGGTTTAACTGTAATCTGAATTGGTGCTACTCCTTTCATTAGCCCAATGTCTTTCCCTGAAAAATCCCACACATCAGTCGGTACCGTAGCTCTCAATTCAACAGGCATATCATTCGCTGTAAATAGAGGATATAAGTCATTCACTTCTGTTCCCTGCCTTGCCATCTTAAAGACCATGGGGCAGATTTACAAGGCCCTTGCGCCACTTTTGCGTCACTTTTCCCATGTTAAAAATGACGCAAAAGTGGCGCAAGGGCCTTGTACATCTGACCCCACATCTTCAACTTTCATATGAAATGCTATTCCATCTGCTGTACAGTAAATGGAACAGGTCATCTTACATAACAAGTCCCTTCCTAATAGATTAACTGGACTTGTATCACACACCACTAATCAGTGCAAATCTTGAAATCCTCCAATTTGCACTTTCATTGGTTTAGTTACTGGGGTCTTAATCAATTTGTTTGAAACTCCTACGACTTGGATGCTTTCACCCAAGAGGGGTAGGTTGGTAATTTCCACAGTTCTCACAGCGGAATGGGTAGCACCAGTATCTATGATGGACGTAATTGAATTTCTGTCAACCTCGCCATCCACATAGGGACCACGCTGATCTACCTCAAAGGATGTGCCAAGCACGCACCCCTCCTCCCCCCACAGGCAACGTCATTGAGATCTATCTGAACCATTTTCTTCCCACTGCATCAAATATTATGAAGACACCTGAACATTTGAATTTACTTGATCATTTGTATGGAATCCCACAATCGAATTGTATTTCTGTACTTGACCATTCACATTCTGATTCTGCTTAGGAGATTGAGGTATTTGCATCTGCGGACCCTGCCCTCTGCCAACTGTCAGTTGTTGATTCTAATTCTTTTGATTTATCTGCATCTGATTAATTTTATTTACTCCTGTATCACCTATGTTTACCTGTAGACTTCTACACTTGCGCTTCCAATGCCCTAATTTGCCACACACATAACAAGGAAACTTCTTTTTCAATTCATCTCTATTACCTCTACCTCTTCCTTGGGGAATTGGTATAATCTGTGTCACAGTATTTCCATTTGACACTACACCTCTCATACCAGTAGTAGTCTGAACATTTCCTTGGTAACCTTCTGTAAAATCTGTATTAAAAAATCTTCCTTTTTTCAACGCTTTCATCTGAGCTGACATTAATTTCTCCTTTAACTTTTTGTGTCTCATTTCAATATCGTCACCCTAATACTTCGCATAACGAAGAATTTCATCGATCGACTTACTCTGCCAACACATGAAATGCTGCTGAATCATAGCTCTAATTTCTGGTCTCAATCCGTACACAAACCTATACACAAAATGTCCCATATCTTTCTCAGTGATGTTCTCAATGCCACTGTACTGTTTGAACACATGTAGGAGCCTTTCATAATATGCATGAACTGTCACTTTAAACTCCTGAGTAGTTCTGTCTATCCTCACCCAATCAGTTTCTTTTGGTGAAATCTTCCCTTTCAAATATGTAATGACCTGATTATATTTTTTCATGACTTCTTCAGATGGTGCTCCTGTCTTTGCATCTCTTGGGTATTCTTCTTTCAGCAAATTTATCGCAATTTTACACTCAACCAATAAATCAGCTGGAACCACAATATCAAACAAGCCATCCAAATCCTTCCACAAAACCTTTGAAACTTTCACAAATCTTTCTACTTGTTTGTACCATTCCACTGGTTTTTCTCTCAAACTTGGGAAATCATTTGTAAACGATAATATATCCTGTCTTGACCATGGGAGATGAACAAACCCACCTCCTGGTACTTCTCTTATTGGATATATCGTCACATCAACTGTTTCCGCTCCTGTCTCCCTCACAGGATACAATGGTAAAGCCACTGAAGTCTCTGTTGTATCTTCCTTCTTTTTAGCCCATCTTCCTTCCCATCGATCTAACTCACCCCATCCTTTAGTGCGTTAATTAACTCTTTCATCTATAATCGTTTCCCTGAAACATTCAAACTCTCCAAATCTTTGTCACTGAAATCTAATCTGTATGTCTCTTGCAAAGCTTTAGACTTCTCTATGTCAACTCCATACGTTTGTGCAATTTTGGCAAATTTCTCATGTAGGTTTCTTGCCTTCCTTGTAATATTCTTACACATAAAAAGCTATTCTTCATCCTGATATTTACCTAATCTATCTGGACTAATCGTACCTAAAATAATTTCTTCCAAATCTGCTTTTAATTTACTCACATCTATACTTGAGTTATTATTCTGTACACTACAACCAGGTGCTATCTCTTTTATCCACTCATCTAATTCTTCTGGAGAAGGGCCTAATGATTTCTAAGTATTTTCACCTGTCTCGCTTCTTGACCTTCCAGATGTAGGTGTCACTCTTTTCTCAATCTGCAACAATCTCTTTGGATCTACATATATACCTTGCTTTGGGGTTTCAACAAATGTTTCTGAAATGTTAATCAACTGCTCTGATTCTCCTGTAACTACGCTCACATTTGTTCCACTATCATCAATCAATCCTTGATTAGTCTCATTTATTTTTCTATAAACTGTATGAACTCCATTCGTATTTTTATCTGGTATCGTTAAAGCATGTACTCGAGAAACTCCTTGTCCATCATTGTATAATGGAACAATTGGACCAGTAGTCACTGGAACTGACAAAACATCTGGATTTATTGGTGTCATTATTCTCGACAACTCCTCTCTAACTAAATTTTGATTCTGGCTGATGCTTACGGGAGTTTTCTCTTGAGGCACTTCTATTTGAATCAGTGGAGCACTTGGTAAAGTATTTGTCTCTACTTTGTTCAGTTCTCCTTGATAATGCAGAGGTTTATTCATCAATAATTCATTTAAAAACTCTTCATCTATGTCTTCAATTTCTTCAGCTAATTCAGTATTTCTAGATTTCTGTTCTTCAATATTCTTTTTCTACTCCTTACATTTTTCTCCCTCACTAGTCTCAGCTACCATAACTGGAAACATCCTTGCTCCTTCTGCTACGTCTCTTCTCCATATTTTCTTCTGAGCATCCCATTTTGCTTCTTAATTCTACTCACAGTATTCTTATATCTAGTGTGATACTTTTCTCTTTCTCTTTTGTATACCTCATGATCCCATTCTTCAAGAGCTTCGTACTGCATAGGTCTAGGATTAGGTCTCATTCATTTGTCTCCTTAAATTCTCTTAAATTTTAGAATTAAATGTCCGATTATCTGGAAAAGCTAAATTACCACCTCGCTCAGCATATTTCATCCAGTTTTCTAATTAGGTACACGTATGGTACCCCCTTTCTAATGACATGAATGAAGCGGGAGTTCCATCAGAAGCTACTGGAATTTGTTCTCTAATGGGTATTGGCTCATCCTTACTAAATAAGGTTTTCAACAATTTTAATAACTTCATGTTTATTCAACGCTAACACTAAACTATATACGTAAAATCTGAAAGTTCTTCTTCCATGTTATGATTCTCTGCTACCAATCTGAATTAATCATGCTGTCCAATCCCAGTGCAACTCATAGCAACCAACCTTTACTAGCGCTGCACTTTTTGTGACGTTTTCTCACCAACTGACCAATACCAGCAGGGCACCTTGTGAAGTCAGTTTAACTCCTGCGACTGATCCTCCCATTACAAAATCAGCGTCAGCGTCTTTTTGAAGGCTTTAACAAAACAAACTACATAAAAACATCCTGTCTGCTCCACTAAAGAACTTAAGTACCATATATTTTGAGAATTTCCTTTTGCTTCTAGCAAAATCTCGACCAGCGCGACTTTACCCTCACTCAAGGGAAAACTCTTGGGATTTCCCCAGATGCGCTTTCTGAAGTGACCCAAATAAATCTCCACTATTCACACTTCAAGATTCCCTGTACAAGTACCGACAATACGACCATTGCTCAGCACTTCATCAACAGCTGACAACGCACACTTATTCAGTGTATGCCACACTAAGACTGCCCTTGGGCTTATCCTTAGTCCAACGACGGACCTGTTATTTCCATTAAGGTCATCGACAGACCACAACATAAAACATAAAGGTACGTAGTCAATAAAACATCTGTCCTTAATTCCGTCTCTTCATTACCTAGTATATTTAGTCTAAACTAACCATCCGATGGCGCTACTAGAAACTGACCCAGCGGAAGCGGTGTAAATTTTATACTCCACAAAATCTCCAATATCATGTATGAAAATGTTATTACATCTAAGAGTTTGGGCCCATGAAAACTCAATATCCACTTACATATATCAGGTCCTCTGATAGATCTTTGGTAGAGCTAATAGGGACTCGATAATAGGAGAGATGGATGCTATTTCCTTCATGAGGACCTATAATGAAGAAAAAGCCTAACTAACAACTATAATCATAATAAATAATATGTCAAATGTCCCATCAATAAAGACAAACTCAGAATACTTATCAAGGTACTTTTATCTAAATGTTTCAAAAATATGAATGGTCAATACAGAAGTACATAAGAAAATTATTAGTTTTTTCAGAATTTTGTTATTACAGGTAAATTCACAACAATAAAACACAGGTCATGATAATATACATCATTATCAAAAACAAGTGCAAGGGGATAGAGAGAGGGAGAAACAAAGAAAATAGTACTTTGCAATATCAGTAAGCAATACTGTATGCAGACAGAATATCGAGTTAGAAATGTCGGCTTACACAAATTTCGAGTTGGAAATATCGTGACACAGAAATATCGACAGCAAGAATATTGTGGTCAAGAATATCGACTGTAAGGTAAGAAATATCGTTTTGAAAAATATCGAAGTCATTAATATCGTTATGGTAGGAAGGACCGCCAGTGCCAGCTGTGTGGTGGCGATCCCTCCGCCATCGAATGACGATTCACCGCCCGCCACATTAGGATGGCGGGCGGATCCAGACCGTGACTGTGGCGGGCGCAAAGACCGCCCACCACGGATCCGCCACAGGCAATCGTCACGATTGCCTGGTGGTGCGGTCTGCATACATAAAATGGTGGTGGTGCCTAGCAGGCACCGTCCGCCAAATTACGATGCTGGCTACAGCCAGCCTTTCCATGGCAGCGAAACCCCCATGGAAAGGCTGGTGGGGATTGGTTTCGGGGGCCCGTTGCGGGCCACCCTTGTGTTGGATGGAGGTGTGGGTGCACTGGGGGGGTACCCATGGTTCCCCCCTACATTTCACAGCACTAAGTGGCAGGCACCGTATGGTGCCTGCCACGTAGTGCAGTGAAATGCACAACCTGCATTTTTGACATTGCGGCGGGTGCTGCAGTCAGGAGCACCAGCCGCAATGTTAAATTGCAATATGCGACCGCCATGGTGGCAGTAGCATCCTAATTTGGTGTGCGGGACCACCGCATGCATGGCGGGCGGTCCCACTCCCCAACACAATGCCATTGTAATGACCCCCTTAGTTCTTTAAAATATTGATTTTTTAATTAGTGTTATGTATTTTAGTATGTATTTTAAATGTATATGATATATTTTTTTATATAAGTATGTTTTTGTTTTTTAATACATGTGTTAAATTTTTAGTAGTTATCAATTTTATTTTAATTAAATTTAGCGTTTTTTTAGTTCCGTAGCGGGTTGTGAGTTTATAGGGGAATAGGGTGGGAAGTAATTTAATTATAATAAATTAATGTTTATTTTTTATTTAGTAATATTTATTTAATTTAGATTTTATAGTGTTAATTGTGGGAACTAATTTATTAATAATTAATTATTAATTGGTTGTTAGTTATTATTAATTAATTCATTGGTAATTAATTATGTTAATGTAATTTTTTTAGGAGCGGGTTGTGGGGTTTACACAGGGGTAAAGGGTGGGAAGTAATTTATTTTTAATTAATTAAATATTTGTTAATTAATGCTCAATTAATTAATTAAAATATAAATATGGCAATTGTGTAATTAATTTAAGATGTGAGTTGTGGGGTTTATAGTGGTAAAGGTGGGGAAGTAATTTATTTTTAATTAAGTAATAAGTAGTTTTTAATTAATATTAATTTATTATTTTAAAATTAATTATGGAAATTGTGTAATGATGGGTTGTAGGGTTTATAGGGGTAGAGGGTAGCAAGATATTTATGTTTAATTAATTAACAATTAGTTGATCATTAATATTAATTCATCAATTGATAATTAATTAGGGTAATTGTTTCTTTTTTTGTGTGTGAGTTTTGGTTTTATAGGGGTAACGTTTGGGGAGTAAATTAATTTTTATCTGTTTTAGCTTGTTTTTTAAATAATAATATTTCTTTAATTGATAGTTAAATATGTTAATTATAGTGGTACATTTTTTTTTAATTTAAATGTGTGTTGTGAAGTGTGCGGTGTTATAGGGTAAGAAATAAAAAAGATTACATTTATGTAATAATTAATGTTTTTGTTTATAAATAATTTCAAATTAAAATTAATTATTTGTTTTTAAATTATTTTTAAATGTATTTAATATAATATTTTTAGGTATTACTCATATCTATTTAACATTATAATATGTATCTATTTTTTAGATTTCTTAAATAATTTCATATTTTTATTGTTGCAGCCAGCCAAGATGGCCGAGCGGACCTGATCCGCTGAGGCTCCGTGGCGAGCAAGCGAGAAAAGTCACCCAAGGCAAGCCTAGAGGGGACTCCCTGACATGGGAATAGCTCGAAGAAACCGAAGAGCAAGGGGGGGGTCTAAAATCTTATCGGATCGCTGCCGGAGATACGTCGAAATCGACAGAGAGGCGGAAGCCGGTGGAGGCCTGCGCGACCGGGAGAGGCTCTGAGGAGGAGAGAAGCCTGCGGTGCGTCAGGGCTCCACATTGCGGAATGGGTCTATTATCGTGAAGCGCCCAGTTACCGGGTGAGCTGCCGGTGGTGGGGCTCCCCCCCTTCTCGGGAGAAACAACGAGAGTGCTGCATCAGTGGGGGGGAGAGTTGAACTGCAAGGCTCCGGGCATCGCGGGTCCCGCAGACCCGAAATTAAAATCGAGCCTGCTGGACTAACGGGCGAGCAGCTGTAGACCTGCAGGTTCCCCTCCAGTGCAGCGAGCAGGCAAGGAAACACACGTGGAGGCTGATGCCTGACTCCAAGTATGGCGGCCGTGTGAGCCACGAAAGATCTCCTCTAATGCAGGTACTGGCGGGGCTAGTGGAGTCTTCAGGGGCTAACAGAGGCCTACTAAGCAGCTTACTCTGGTTTTTTGGAGGCATCTGGGGGCAGCGAAGGAGGGATTTCAGTATACCCTGGTGCCTGACCTCGACATGGCCACCACACCAAAGGCCTGAAACAGCCTGGCCCCTACCTACAATTTTTCATGCTCATTAATGATCTTTAGCTACACAAGCAGGGAACATACTCGACATGGGGACCCACATGGAGCAAAAGGAAACTAGCCCCCCCACAAGGACAGACTCAACGGAGGAAGAGGCAGAGGAACACAATATGGCCGCTGGGTGAGGAGCTCCGGCCGGGAGCTCCCTGACTAGGGACTGCCTTTTTGGCATTAATCCCAGGAAATATCCCCCTTCTACCAACCACACCTTCGGGGATCTGTGGACAACATTCCGGCGTTTCCTCCCACCCCCGAGTGAATTTTGTTGTCCGGCCACAACACCCACCGAGGATCCAGATAGACGCTAGTGGATCCCTCTCAACATGGCCAATGCTTCGGTTGAGCTTCCTTCGTAGCTGAGAGGAGAGGGGCTGGGGATCACCCCGCCGGCCGTCACCTACCTTCCGGGCATGACCACGGTTGCTCGGCATCCCGCTACGCATTTCCGGGACTGCTGCTGGGACGCATGAGTCATGTTCCCCTGACAAAGCAGCAACATGAATGCCGCGACGCCGCTGCCCTGTGTCCCAGAGCTTGCTTCCTCTTTGAATCCCTTCTATGCTCCATGGGACTTGTTTTCTGTGTTATTCTATGCTCTGGTAATTATGTAAAACTGTTTTTCTTACGCCACTCTCATGTAAAGCACTCTGATACCTCCGGGTCTAGCCAGCGCTATATAAAACTCTTCAAATAAAATATATTTTTCATTTTTTTTAAAAAATATTTTGTGTTGGTGATATTTTGTTTGTTTTTAATTTTGAACTGACTGAAGTGGGAATATTAATTTTTACCCCTCCGCTATCCAACACTTTCCCTATTGTTGTACTAACTGGAGTGGGAATAGTATTTTTCCCCCTCCGCTATCCAACACTTTCCCTAGTGTTGCACTAACTGGAGTGGGAATAGTATTTTCTACCCCTCCACTATCTAACACTTTCCCTACTGCTGCACTCACTGGATTGGAAATAGTAATTTTAACCCCTCCTCTAAACAACAGTTTCCCCCGGGTTGCACTCACTGGAGTGGGAATAGTCATTTTTATTCCTCTGCTGTCCAACACCTTCCCTACCTTTGCACTCACTGGAGTGGGAATAGTAATTTTTATTCCTCCGCTATCCAATACTTTCCCTACTGTTGCACTAACTGGAGTAGGAATAGTAATTTTTACCCGTCCGCTAACCAACACTTTCCCTACTGTTGCACTCACTGGAATGGGAATAGTAATTTTTACCCCTCTGCTATCCAACACTTTCTCTACTGTTGCACTCAATGGAGTGGGAATAGTAAATTTTATCCCTCCACTATCTAACACTTTCCCTACTGTTGCACTCACTGGAGTGGGGATTAACCGTGGGCAATGAACTCCGCTCCGCTAGCGGAAGTTGCGGAGATTTGCTAACTACGCATTACATTGAAAACATAGAATTCATGCAAAAACTCTGACTCTGCCACGTAGCGGAGTTAGTTACTGCACCCACAACCCTTTGATAAAACAACTTTACCTTCACATGCTAAAAAGCATATAAACAATTCACATAAGTGAGCTTTGAAAAATATCAGGCAATGAGAGAGGTGATGATTTTGGGGTCACCCCTAACCTAGGGGGAGGACCAAGCAGATGCCTTGAACACAAAGAGCATATCATGCTGAACGATTCGGTGGTGGTCCCATCCTCCTAGGACCACCTCAAGCAAAGTTATGGGCAAAAATACAATGCCAACCAAAGGCCCAGCAAAGCATTATGGGGCGAGATTCTAGAGGGCAGTGAATATTATAGTATTAGCTCTCAGCTGAGCCAGGAGAGGAATGTTTTTATATTGGATACTATAATATTCACTGCACTCTAGAATCTCGTCCCATAATGCTTTGTAGGGCCTTTGGTTGGGATCTTTGTGTTCAAGGCATCTGCTTGGTTCTCTCCCTAGGTTAGGGAGGACCCCAAAATCATCACCTCTCTCACTGCTTGCTATATTTTTATTTTCACTTTTGTGAGATGAATATATGCATTTTAGCATGTAAAGATAGAGTTACTAGTTTTACCTAAGGTATGAGAGGTTTCTGTTTTATTAATTGGGATGAGATGGAACGGAGTTATGGAGCGGAGTTTCATGCAGATAACCGCGTAGTGGTACTCCGCCAACTTCACCCACCCTTAGTGGGAATAGTAATCTTTACCACTCCGCTATCCAACACTTTCCCTACTGTTGCACTCACTGGAGTGGGAATAGTATTTTTTACCCCTCCGCTATCCAACACTTTCCCTACTGTTACGCTCACTCCACTGGAGTGGGAATTGTAATTTTTACCCCTCCGCTATCCAACACTTTACCTACTGTTGCACTCACTGAAGTGGAAAATTTAAGTTTAAAGACTTTTAAATAGTTTAATGTTTTTATTCATAATATAAAGTTTTTTTATTAGATTTTATGTTATTGATGTATTTATATATATATATTTATTTGTAAATTTTCATATATACAATTATAAAATAAATTAAAATTAATAGTTTATTGTTTTAAAGTAAATATATATATATATATATTACAATTTATATACATATGTTTAAATTTTTTAAATTACATTTATTTGTTATAGTTGTTAAAATATATATATAATCAAATTTATTTTTATTAAAAGTTAATTTTATTATTTAATATATTTAATATTATTTTTATACATATATTAAAATCGATATTTTGTACAACTATATTTTTTACATCCATATTTTTGTACTTACCATTATAAATATAGGATGTTGATGTTTTTGACATAGATATTTATAACTCGATACTTGTGTATGGGAATATTTTGGGGGTCGATATTCTATCAGTGAACCATGCAATACAAGTTTCATACGAACCTAGAGTAAAGAACTAATGCACAGCATGCAAAAGTCAGAAATAGCTAACCTTTCGGCGAAAAGGTATAGCTGTAATCAACATCACCAGCCGATGAAGTGCAAAGTAAGTCAGGATAGTCTCGCTCAGGATTTGCAAGACTAATAGCCAGCCAGAGTAGCATAGAGAGTACAGCAGCAAAGGCTCTCTTCTCATAGAAACAGCTACTGCCAAGTTCTTTTCTCATGGTAATAGTTATACTTCCCCAATGTTTCAATTTTACAGTTCTACACAATTTCATTGGTCAGGCTTATGAGGTGATCATCGTCTTAGCCAGTTCATCCGGATTTTTCTGGTAATGTTCTTTGTTAAAAATGAATGTCATAATTTCTCTTCGGAAGCAGGAAAGAAATTGTGACTCCTTCCATGTCCTTGCGCTCACTTCCACATCAGCTTGCAACATAGTCGACACAATCATTCATAGAAAGAAATACTCTAATCGTAGGAAGGAAATCCTAGTGATATGCCTTATGCACAACTAAACAAATAAATCAGCCATTTAGAAATAATGAAGGACAAAGTAAATTCTTCTGAGGCCTATGTTAGGAAAAGGAAATAACTTTAACAGGGTTTTGAGGCCTTCTCAAGAAACTATAATCATCATTTTCTCTCCAAAGAAAAGAACACACTTCGATTAGGAGAATTAAAGAAAATACATAAGAAAATCAGTATTCAAAGATTTGATTATTCTAATTAAACTCATAAGCATAATCTATTTATAAAATAGAAACTAATTATTTTAATAATCTTTTCTTACTATAGGAAAATAAAACATTCACGAAACATTTTCTATATTCCTTCTTTCATTATTATTATTATTTCATAATCCTACTTTGTGAGGTATACTGCACATTAGTCAAAATCTCTCATATATCGTGTTTTTTCCATTGTTTTAATGCTTTCTGCATGGTGATCAGTATAACTTTGATTACTAAACACGTCATCTTTCTTGCACATATTCCACAATCATTTTTAAAAGAACCCATGTTAGTTATTTTTCACACTGTTAGCCATTTGTTTTGTTAATAACACACATATGAGTAGATTTGGTCCAGCAAGATTTTACTCACAAAAATCATGCTCCATCACATGAGAATCATGTCAGGGGTGAAAAATCATGGTGTTTGGTACTAAACATGACTAGATTTGGTGGTACCATCGTGGAGCTGGTTATCTCTGTATTGTCTGTTGGCCAGTCCACGTTAAACTATGGACTGCCGTTCACTTACAGTAAACTTGAATGGCAAGGCTACTGTAGAGGTATATATCTCTGTACATATATGCCTTCAGCATTAATATAATGCTTCCGGTCTCCTGGGCATTAGAAGGTCTACCTTAGAGGTGACTTACATATATCAAGGCAATGAGGGGACTCTGTCACAAAGGGTGTGAGTAGAGTTGAACAGGTAAGCTACTCGTGAAAGCTGCGGAAGCACCTTGCAGACTTTACTTTTACTTGGGTCACTGAGGGTGGCATAAATAGTGCTGCAGCCCTGGTGACCCCTTTAACACCCTTGCCCTGGGTACCACTGGTACCATATACAGTGGACTTATAAGGGGGTTAAAGCATCTTGTCAATTGGGTGTACCAATTCACATTACCTTTTGAGGGAAAGAGCACGGGCCCAGTTATCAGGTCCCAGTGCTCTTTCAGTTCTAAAGCCACAGCATCGAGAGCAAAAAGAGGGGGGTGACCATCCCAAAAGGGCAATTTCCTACAATTATTTTCTATAATTCCAAGATTGTTTCCAGGTTGTGTGAACAAGCAAAGTGGTAGCATCTCAAAAGCATAGAAAATTGTTTGAAGATGCGTGCTGCATTATATTTACAAGCTACATTGCGGCCATCTTTGAAGTATAAAAATAATGTTCCAAGATAGCTGAACAATATTTTCTATACTTCCAAAGTGACCTCCATCTTGGAAGTATAGAAAATAAAATTATTTCATAATCGGATGCCCTGTTGTCTTATCCAATGCTAGACACATTTTACAAGAGCTTTGTCAAAGACAATAGTGGCAGAAAACTGTGGGTAAGAAAAGAGAGACATTAAGCTGTAGAAGTGTTCTGTACAGAGTTTCTACAGTGAGCAATACAAAGGCATTAGTGAACAGGAGGGGAAGGACAGAGGGTGACAGAAGACTAAAATGGCGAGTGCTGAGGACAGGAATCACATGCATGAGAAGCATGTGCGCTCAAGAAAGAAAAAGACAGACACTGGAAGAAAAGGGTGGGTACTGGGGAAAAGTCCACCAGCATGTGAGGAGTGCATACCGAGGAGAAATAGAGAGAGAGAGAGAGAGAGAGACAGAAAAGGAGCCAAAAAATGCTAGGTCACAAATGAGTAAGAACATGCAGATCCCAGTCATCAGCAGTGGGTAGGTACTCAACCAATTAAATATAAGAGTGAAACATAAGTGCTCCAGTGTGGGAAGAACACAAGAATAAGAAGGAAAGTCGTTGAATTAAGAGCAGTGAATGGAGATAGACAAGAAAGCCACCCAATCATGACCAAGAGGCCAACAAAAGTCCACTCTAAGAAGTATTGGTAACAATGCTGTCTGCAACAGACAAATGAAGTTATTTGCAGTGACACCACAAGACACTACCAGACTTAACAAATAAAAAATCATTGCATAATCTTTCAAAATGATATGCAAAACACGTTTGTTCTCAGAACTTGTGGGGATAGTTTTACTAAAAATATCACAACGCTGCACAGCAACCAAAGTTGCTACACTGTGCTGCACTAGAAGGCGAGAGCAGTGCAGAGGCATATTTACTAAACATGGCCTGCTGCCGCTCTCCACCTATGTGCTGGTGCACACACATGCTACCTTGGGCCAGGCACACACCTTCGCACCATATAGTGCACAGGTGTTGTGTGTGTGTGATATCTAGCTTAGGTTTGGTCTGAAAGGGTAGCCTTATGGTACAAAATCCTATGCTCAGATCAGTTTTTCTAGCAAGTAAAGCATTAGATGTGTGCCACATAGTGCAGCACAAGCAGCTCACATACCACGACTGAAATGTTTGGAAGTATGCAAACATTTCTACTACTTAATGCCTGTTTCCTGGATGTAATTTGTTATGCAAAACCACATCTGATAATCTCTGTAAATCTGGCTTTGCCTCTAAAATTATGGGTGGTATCGCGTGAATGCCGAAGTACCACCCTTCGAACGCCCACTTTAAATAAAGTAATGCAAAGCAGCACAAATTACTCTGAGCTACTTTAAGGGCAACTAGAATGTAAATACTTTAATAACACTTTGTGCTGCTGTGTGCCACTTTGTGGTGGTGCGCAGTGTTGATATATCTGCCCTCAAAACTTTTCACTAGAAAATAACACATCAGTGGACTTTGTCATTCTTGCTTTTAATTTCAACCCCTTACACCAATTGATAAATGAAGGCCTTAATCAGACTCGTTTGCATTGTGTTCCATGCAAACATGCAGGATAATTAGCCCACTGTATTTCAAATTACAATCCATCAGCACTGGATTTTTTTCTGAAGTTACTGAAAATAAGCAAGCCAATGCATAAACGTAGCAGGTAATTATATGTGTGTAAACCACGATTTATTTAAGAATAAAAACAATGTAACGATATACTGTCTCCAGTCGCTAGTTATAATAAAGAAATGCCAACGTTGTTAACACGGGAAACTATTGCAAATGTATCTCCTTTGCATCAGTGAATCTAAAGCGTTTTCTCTGTTGCATCATGGAATGATTCTAGTCAAGCAAGTGCAGGGGTTGCACTTAAGTGCAACTGCAGTATGCAGATTTTCTGTAAATCTTAATTTTAAACAAATATACTTTTGTATGCTAACATAAAACGACCTTTCCTCTGTTGAAATGGAGTTTGCATTGAGTTGTGAAACACTGATTAACAGGCTATCGTTTTTCACTGCAGGAGCTTAAAATTTGATGTAGAAATTGCTACTTGTACAGCAATAGCAATGAGTCCATTAAAACATTTGCAACCTTGTTAAGGTAGACCTTTTTTTGAAGAATATAAAATGGTTTCCAGCAGAAGTCTGAATTCCAGCTGCTACAGCAATGGGAAGCCATTAGACGTGAGGCTTAGTGTGTTCAAGTATAGCTCTATAATGCTCTGAGTCACCAACCCCCACACAAGCAAATCAGGAGACTATTATAACATAAAAAGAGCAAAAAGAGAGGGAACAACAAGATGATTTCAGAATTTGCTATGTTCATCGCTCATTGCATTTCCAGAAATACATTTTATACATGTATATATATTTGTTCTAATTTATTTCTCCTTGCCGTCACAGTTTGAGGTAGAGAACGATTATTCTTAATTGATCTTCTCCAATTTTTGGGAATATTTCATTTTTTCTTATTTGGAATCATTGTCTGAGCATGTAATCGAAGGAATCTAGGGGCATATTAGCAAGACCGGCGATAAAATTATCGCCGCTTTAGCGGCAGGAAACTGCCGCTAAAACGGCGATAATGGGCTTGCTAATATGCGTTATAGAATTCAATAGAAGCCCAGGTTAGATGTGCAGGACTTCTAACCTGGGCTTCTATTGGAATTCTATAACGCTAAAACGGCGATAATTTTATCGCCGGTCTTGCTAATATGCCCCCTAATGTGTTATCCAACTTGCCTCAGGGCCGGCTTTTGCGCTGGTAGCAGCTGGTGCAACAATGTTTGTTGGTGCCCCCCAATGACCACCTCTGCCACGGATTCCCTCACTACTACCAATTAACAGTGCCTCTCAAGCCTCCATAACCACTCTCTCTCAGATGCATTTAATTAGTTTTATGGCACCACTCATATCAGTGTAGGGTGTCAGAGCACTTTACATCACACACACTACCCAGAGACAATCAATCATATGTGTTTAAATCAGTGTATAGTAAATGTTACATAAGTCAAAGGATTACAAGGTGTAGGAGTCACATGCCAACCATACTGGTAGGCAGTATAGTTTAATAGCTCACTGTTCTATGTTAGGATTTTATTTTATAAACGGTGATGGAGCAGGGCTTTGCAAAAATGAAACCTGCTCGGATCTGATACCCCCATAATACGTACTAAACAGTAATTAGTTGTTGAAAAAACTAATGTACACCCAACACGAACATAAGGGAAATTGCTTTGCGCATGTCTGAATTAACATGTAAACAAAATAATATTGTAATAATAATTGTGATTTAAGAAAAATATGAACTGTTGGATAAATAGGCCGCATATGCTTCAGTAATCTGCATTTTGTATTCTGTTTTGAACTAATAAACAATACTAATTTGGCACAAAGCTTATGCTAGGTAACATTAATAGGGAACAGTGCAAGGTGGGTGGTAAACAGTGAAGGTTTCATTATCATATAATTAATAAATGTTCATTTTCGTTTGTTTTAGTGTGCTAGTTGAAGCAGCCATCTTTCTAAACATGGCTAAACAAGGGAGGGGGAAAACATGAAGAGTGAGTTCGCTCTGTCAGAAGCAAGGCAGACGCGCAGTACATGAGGAGGGTGAAGGCCAGAATGTCGAACGACTGCCAAAACCAGTGCCCAAGCGTGGGACCGGAGAAACAGACTGCGGATGATGTTAAAGAAATGAATGAAATTGATGCATTTTGTATTATATGTAATAAAGTGAGAACAAGCTGAGAACCATACTCTGGGAATGAAAATGAACAAAAGGATAGTTGAAAGAAGGGTGAAGTCACAGTGGTGTGACAACGCCACCTCCCAAACCCACCAATCCCTTTGCGAGAGGTAGAATTATTTGCAACAATTGTGGGATGGACATGTTAGTTTAAGGGTATAATTGGGGTGTCTTTAGGGGTGTGGTTAGAGCTTAGGCTGGCAGGAGAGAAAGAGGGGGAATGCGTTGCTGTTCGTCGGTTTGCAGAGAGGCCTAGCTGTTCCTGACCTGTCCCGATCCTGTTTCTTCTTATCCTTTGTTTCCTGATCCTATGTCGGGGAACCCCATCATCCCCTAGGTTGCGGGGTTGGTTTTCTTACAGACCAATAGGTTTGTATTTAGTTTAATTGGTTCTCAGAATTTATCTTATGAATGTATTTTGTCCCTGAATCTTTTGTCTCTCCACCTATCCAATCCGTCAATGATATGTATTTTTAGATGAAACTATTGTCTCTTCATCTATCCCCTCCGTTAGGTATATGATGTTTAGCATACATATTTTTGCTGAAACTTTTGTCTCTTACTCTGTTCACTAATTCATTGCATAAAGTCATTGCTATGTTTAGATGGGTTTGCGTTTTCAATTGTACTGCATAGGTAAAATTTCTCCTTGTGTGAGATTCAGTGTTTGTATTGTGTAATCAAACGCAGTTGAGCATAATCTTTAATTTCTTGAGATAAAATTCATTATTAACTTCACCGAGAGTCTGTGATCATTTTAGATTTATTAAATGGTTGGTAAGTTAGAAGTTAATCATTGCCATCAACTATTCAACTAATTTGTCCATCGACCAAGTGGAAGGAAAGTTGATGAAAAAAAGGAAAATAATTGATCGTACATATAAATTGACCCCAGCGCATCAAAGATTCTGGGTGAATGTGTATGGGCCATTGTATTATGATGTATTGAGTATTGATCCCTGATAACTATTGGATTAGCACTGGATCAGTTTCCTGGTAGCAGAGGACGGTTTAATTATTGATTAGTTTGGTAATGATTATTGATTGTATGTACTTAACATGAAAAGTTAGTGTCATGTCTATGTTGTCTAGAAGTTCAGGTACGGAGATACCTGAGGAATCCCGGGAATGGAATTAGCCTGAAGTAGGCAGAAGAAGACTGTGGTAAAGAGGCCACACTGCAGAAGTACTTTGTCTGTTGTAATAATACCTAAAAGCTACGGAAGGCTGTAGGTGTTATGTTTAGGGAAATTTCGTATGTGAGTAGAGTGTCTGAAACAGTGAAGGGTCCACTTCCGAAACTCTAGCCTTATCCTCAGGGGAGTACCAAGACCTCTTTCCACACCAAAAAGTCCTCTTACGAAACTTTGGCCTTATCCCTAGAAGAGTAATAGGTCCACCCGGAGCTTGTTTGAAGAGTAAAATAGCGCTGGACGTTATTAGGACTCATAGTGAGAAAACCTCTTGGAAAAAGCGAAAACTATCTCTTTATTTAGTGGAACAGACAAGGTAGCATTGTTTTATGTTGTTACTAATCAAATTTTTTGATTAAGGGTGCTTAGAAAAATATGGTCGTATTATTTTGTAAAGGGAGGGTCAGTAGAAGGAGTAATACTGACGTCAGAAAAGCCGCACTGGTATTGGGCAAACAGGGGGCGTGTACTGAGCTGTGATTGGTTGGTTGGTGTGAGCCGCGCAAGTATTGTTTGAGACTGTGCTTACGTAGTGGTGTTCTGATTGGTTGGTTGGTTTGTGTCGCGCTGGTATAGGATAAGAGCTGACGAATAGAATAAGTAGAATTACGGAAAAGTTTCTTTGTTTGTTTTGTTGAAATACGTTAGTGTAAAATGAAGTTGATACAGAAAATAAAGATTTTTTTTTAAAAGGACAAACCAATTGTGATAGAGAGTGAATTCCAATTCCACCTCCAAAGACGCCTGCTTCCTTTAAGATGTTGGAGCGAGGTTATCATACGTGTATGTGGTTGGAAAATTGGGTGGAGTATACAAAGGATGATGGTGTTCTAGCTTTTCCTGAGTATTGTACATTTAATGTAAGGATATTGCAGAATTTGAGAAATCGAATGGATTCACTAGAACCGAACCCTAGGTTGACCCAGTACAAAGCGTTGGAAGAATGGGAAGTTGAGGCATTTGAGGGAAAATATAGAATGGGTAACAGAGATCACAGGAACATGATGTTCAGATATCCTTTCGAGAATAGGGAAGAGAAGCTAAAACGATGGAGGAGAGCTGTGGTGACAGAAGGGTTATACCCAGTTTTAACAGTTGATGAGCAAACAGGAAGTAAATGTAAAGAGAAAAAGAAGAATATAGAAACCTTAAGTGCAAGAGATGGTGTAAATGATTCTGATGATGAGATATTAGAAGATATTATGATCAAAAGACCTCCGCCATATCAAGAAAATTCAGTTGAGGTGACTCCGAATGCCCCTTTTTTGGGAAATCCATTGATCCCACAAATCGCAGATATGGCTAGGATAATGAGAGAAAAAGAGTTTGAAATGCTAAATAAGGCAAATGTAGAGCAGATTCAGAAAATAAACCAGCTAATTTTAAATGCAGAGGCGTTGATGGTACCGGTTACAATAGGTCCTGTAGTTCCTTTGTTTGGAGAAAACCCAAATACACCTAAGATACATACATTAGCAGTTCCAATGGGTAATGTCAGGAGCGGATTGGAGACGATAATCAATGAGAAAAGACAGGCTGACACGAATGTTACACTATTGGATCTCCCAGTTTGCGAGATGATAACAGAAAACCCTAGAAGAGACATACAAATAAGTCCAAGAAGAATAGAGACAAATGTCACTCCAATGACAGGGAGTTCAGCAGGTCTTCCATCAGAAGAATTGAATGATTGGATAAAGGAAAGGGAAAAGAAAGAAAAACAAACACAGAGGGGCCGATTCCGATTCGGGCCGGAAAACATACCGACCGACTCGGTACGGGAATTTAGTCCGACCGACTCGGACCGGCGCCGTACGACCCGGGTAGTACGATGAAATGCATGTGAAATCCGACAGACTCGGACGGAATACAAAACGACCGACCGAGCCGGACGGAAACAAGCCATCCGGCCGGGAAATCACGCGAAACGAACCGACCGACACGCACCCGGATTGAACCCGAACGAAACGTACCCGCGAACTCCGACCCACGTAGTACGATGCTGTGCGTGCAAAACACGACCCGACTCGCCCGGAGCACAAACCGTACGACCGACACGCATACAAAACCCAGCCGAAGCAACCCAATACTCCGCTACCGACTCGTACGCCGCATATGAAACCTAGCTGACACACAGCGGGAATGAGTCAGACAAGATCGCACCAGACAACTGCAGCGTCCTACTCGGACACAAGAACGACTCCTACATGCACCAAAAACACCAAGGAATTTTTTTTTTTTAAAAGGGCCAAACAAGCAACCACAAAGCCAATAAATACAGGGAGGGAAAAAAATGGAACAAGGACACACCTCCAACTCCACCTACATAAAGGCCACAAATCCCTACCATGATCCTTTGCAAATTCCACTGACCTGCCAGCACAGAACACCATCACACAGCAACCACAGACATACTCACAGCTCATACATCACACAAGCCACACACCATTACCACACCTACAAATAGCACCCTCACACACACCCAGCTAAACCTACACTCACACCCCCCCACTTGCACACACACACACATCAATCACCACCACCACCCATCACCATGCCCCCAAAGAAGAATCATAAGTTCCTAGACAGTGAATTGGAAGTGATGGTAGATGAGATCCTCAGGGTAGAGCCACAGTTGTTTGGTACATTGGTACAACAGACCCCCATGTCGCAGAAAACCAAGATGTGGGCGAGGATTGTCGACAGGGTGAACGCACAATCACCATGTTTACGCACAAAGGAAGACATCCAGAACAGGTGGTATGATGTGCACAGGAGGGCCCGGGACCTACTCAAAAGGACTACCTCCTCAGCCAGCACACCGGCAGTGGCCCTCCTGCAAAACCAGTATACCTCAGGCCCTGGGAGGAGAAGGTGCGGGCCATCCTACCACCAGTGAGCGTATACGGACTAACAGACATCCCAGAGCCTGGTGAGTACACAACTAATATACACAATATGGTGTGACAACACACACACATCACAGTCAAGGGGATAGGCAAACCATGCACCCTTAGCAAATACACAGCAACCAAAAGATATTCATCCCAAGATGTGAATGCTAGTCAGACAAACACAATACCTGCCATCTCATAGTGATATATAACTGTGTCATGACATGTACAAACCTAACAACAAATACAGCAAGGGAGTGGCACAAATAGAACCAACAAACACTCCCAGATATTTACCCACCACTAGAACACCACCTCACAGGAAGCTCACTGAAAGGAAGGAATTCTGTGTATGCTGGTGAAGTCAGTGTAGCCAATAGCATGATGGGAGTGGTAGTCACAGATATTGGTCACACCCACAATTGGCCCATCAACACCACTCTGAACCATGCTCACATCACAGGGAGTGGAAAACAACTGACAAGATGGCTGACACTGGATACTGCTGTGGGGAGCACAAGGCCCTGATGGGAACTGGGCACCAACAAACAACAGGACCACACTGTCAGCCATCTTGCCATTGCTGTCACACTGACACACAGTGAAGTCCACTCAAAAGGAAGGAAGTATGGGCATGCTGGGAAGGGGGTGGAGGCAATAGCATGATGGGAGTTGTAGGCACAGATATTGGTCAGCCTCACAATTGGCCCATCAACACCACTCTGAACCATGCTCACATCACAGGGAGTGGAAAACAACTGACAAGATGGCTGACACTGGGTACTGCTGGGGGAGCACAAGGCCCTGATGGGAACTGGGCACCAACAAACAACAGGACCACACTGTCAGCCATCTTGCCATTGCTGTCACACTCACACACAGTGAAGTCCACTCAAAAGGAAGGAAGTATGGGCATGCTGGGAAGGGGGGTGTAGGCAATAGCATGATGGGAGTTGTAGGCACAGATATTGGTCAGCCTCACAATTGGCCCATCAACACCACTCTGAACCATGCTCACATCACAGGGAGTGGAAAACAACTGACAAGATGGCTGACACTGGGTACTGCTGGGGGAAGCACAAGGCCCTGCTGGGAACTGTGCAACAACCAACAGCAGGACACCACTGACTGACATCCTGAAAGACAACTTGCAGTCCCTGCAATGGAAGCACGTTCCATGGTGGGATATCTGGCTGGGTGGGAAGGAGGACTCACAGCACTGACCATAGTCCAAGCACCTCCCCTCACACACCCCCTCAACACTAACTCCACATAACCCACCTGGGAGAATGCAATGCCTCACATCCTAACTGAAGATCCCACAAAGAACCACCACCCTGGGTTATGCTGTGTGAAGCACAGGGCCACTCTTGGGACTTGTAGCCAAACAACTGCCAGGACAACACTCCCAGCCATCCTGTCAGCACAGGCACCCCACCCCACAGGGAAGCAGAGTCAAAAGGAAGGAAGGATGGGCATGCTGGGAAGGGGGTGGAGGCAATAGCATGATGGGAGTGGTAGTCACAGATATTGGTCAGCCTCACAATTGGCCCATCAACACCACCCTGAACCATGCTCACATCACAGGGAGTGGAAAAGGACTCACAAGATGGCTGACACTGGGTACTGCTGGGGGAGCACAAGGCCCTGCTGGGAACTGTGCAACAACCAACAGCAGGACACCACTGACTGACATCCTGAAAGACAACTTGCACTCCCTGCAATGGAAGCACGTTCCATGGTGGGATATCTGGCTGGGTGGGAAGGAGGACTCACAGCACTGACCATAGTTACAAGCACCTCCCCTCACACACCCCCTCAACACTAACTCCACATAACCCACCTGGGAGAATGCAATGCCTCACATCCTAACTGAAGATCCCACAAAGAACCACCACCCTGGGTTATGCTGTGTGAAGCACAGGGACACTCTTGGGACTTGTAGCCAAGCAACTGCCAGGTCAACACTCCCAGCCATCCTGTCAGCACAGGCACCCCACCCCACAGGGAAGCAGAGTCAAAAGGAAGGAAGGATGGGCATGCTGGGAAGGGGGTGGAGGCAATAGCATGATGGGAGTGGTAGTCACAGATATTGGTCAGCCTCACAATTGGCCCATCAACACCACCCTGAACCATGCTCACATCACAGGGAGTGGAAAAGGACTCACAAGATGGCTGACACTGGGTACTGATGGGGGAGCACAAGGCCCTGCTGGGAACTGTGCAACAACCAACAGCAGGACACCACTGACTGACATCCTGAAAGACAACTTGCACTCCCTGCAATGGAAGCACGTTCCATGGTGGGATATCTGGCTGGGTGGGAAGGAGGACTCACAGCACTGACCATAGTCACAAGCACCTCCCCTCACACCCCCTCAACACTAACTCCACATAACCCACCTGGGAGAATGCAATGCCTCACATCCTAACTGAAGATCCCACAAAGAACCACCACCCTGGGTTATGCTGTGTGAAGCACAGGGACACTCTTGGGTCTTGTAGCCAAACAACTGCCAGGACAACACTCCCAGCCATCCTGTCAGCACAGGCACCCCACCCCACAGGGAAGCAGAGTCAAAAGGAAGGAAGGATGGGCATGCTGGGAAGGGGGTGGAGGCAATAGCATGATGGGAGTGGTAGTCACAGATATTGGTCAGCCTCACAATTGGCCCATCAACACCACCCTGAACCATGCTCACATCACAGGGAGTGGAAAAGGACTCACAAGATGGCTGACACTGGGTACTGCTGGGGGAGCACAAGGCCCTGCTGGGAACTGTGCAACAACCAACAGCAGGACACCACTGACTGACATCCTGAAAGACAACTTGCACTCCCTGCAATGGAAGCATGCTTCATGGTGGGATAACTGGGCTGGGGGAGAAGGAGGCCCGGATGGCAAGCAAATACCACCAATGCTGGTCATGCACACACCTCAACATTCACATTGACATGCCACAGGTTGGCAGGACAATGTGCTACACCAATATCACTCTCTGACTGTCACAATTTAGGAGAATGCAATGTCCAGGCCCACATCCAGAGGTACAGTCACAACTGTCAGGTGTTTGAACAATTGATGCCAGTAGAAACATAACATACAATCTGTGTCTCTCCCCAAAACAGGTGATGATGGGGACACAGCAGCAGACGAGGAGGAGTCCCTGTCCCAGGCTCCGGTGAACACTGAGCTCACTGGTGTGGATCAGCCTCTGCACTCCTCGGATGGCGAAGAACCAGCTGGACCCTCCGGTGTGAGTCACCATGCAGCACCAGCAGGACCAACATCTGCACCCCCTGCACCCACCCCTCCAACAACTGACAACACACAGGCCACCCCTGCCAACACGGACAGACCAAGGACCACAGATGACAACAGCGCAGGGACCCAGACCCAAACTGGAGCTGGTGACAACGAGCCCAGGAACAACACCCAAGTGGGCCCACGGTCACCTGTGCATGCCACCGCAGGTCCTGCACGTGTCGCCAGGGGTGGTGGGAGGGGTGGTAGACATAGGTTGCTCTTTGCAGAGGGGTCTGGACTGCATGATGACCCACAACTGGCACGCATCACGGATGCGTACCAGACTAGCACCGTAGAGGTCAGCCAGGTAGTGGGGATCCTCAAGGACATACAACAGCAGCAGGCTGCCCATCATGCCCGGTTGGACTCCCACATGTCCCGTGTCGAGACACACATGTCACATGTCGAGACACACATGTCTGGCGTGGAGTACAAGTGGGACACATTGGAACAACTGACAGCGGTGCATAGGGACATACTGACATGCCTCCGCCAGATCAGCACCAACATGGCCTCACCTCCCTGTGTGCCCACAACATCTGCTGCTGAAACAACTGCAAATGCCACAGGGAGGGAGGAGGACTCTGGCAGAGAGTCCCCTGCACCGCTGCAGCCTGCACCTGAGGGTCCCCCCCCCCCAAAAAGAGGGGCCGTCTGAGGAGGCCAAACTGAGAGGCCGATGGCCATCTACATCCCCCAGGAAGCCAACACCTGTTCTGGAACTTTTCCTCTGTGTGCAAACTGCACGCCCTGTCGAAGCCAACCCAACTCTCCCACATGACATGGGGAGCTATAGTTGGCCAAATTTATCAGATGACTGTGGACTTTACTCTGGACATTTCAGCTACCAAGACTTCCGAATCACATGGGAACTTTGGATTCCAATTTCTATGTACAGCACCCACCATCCTGTGCACCATCCTCACACCTGTATGTAAATAAACTCACCAATACACCATATCTGCCTCTGTTGTGATTCCAACGTGCTCTCTGTCATGGAGATGATGATCAGAAAAATGACACTGTGCATGCTAACTGCTACAGCAAGTCCAACACCGTCATGTCAGTCATGGCGACGTGACACATATGAGGGAGACACACCAGTAGGGCCACACAACACATACACACCAGGGCCATCAGACTCATCACCTATACTGATGTTGCAACTAAATACAGTGGAATGCACAGACACGCCACCTATTCACAGTCTGTGTCAACTAGACTACAGGTGCAGTAAGCAAATGTCAGTCAGATGTGTGACTACAGACAACGCACATCCCAAAGTGAAGGTTTATTACGCATTTGCAACATGTTGTATCCACTACAAATGCTAGCTAATCCAACCTGGCTGTGGCCACAAAGTCAAAAAGTGCAGAAGATAGAAAGTCCAGGGGTGTGTGGCACATCACCTGTAGGGAAACAACTGCTTCCACCTTGAAAGTTGAATCATGGATTCGTGGGATCCAAGTTGATCAAACAACTCCGGCAGCACCCTGTGAAGGACAGACATGACACACAGTCAAAACCACTGAAGAACAGCACAGAACGGCAATACTCATGTCTAATACATGTCACGAGATAACTACACAAAACCAAGTTAGCATGTCAACACTGTTGGGCAGTACAGACCACCTGCAAGGACACATCGCTGCACGCATCCAGTCAAGTAGCACATGGCCACACTCAAACAGCACCAGAGCACCACACACACATATCATGTAAACTCAAATCATTGACATTACAACCCTCTGGAGACTCACATTCAGCTGAAGAAGTTGGTGATGAGCTGTGTGCGGACATCACCATCATCATCATCATCATCTTCACTGGCATCGTGACCCAGGCCAGGATCTTCCACAGGTGGCGGACGTTGGTCATCATCATCCAGGATGAGAGGCAACTCCTTCCGCACTGCCAGGTTGTGTAGCATGCAGCAGACGATGACAATCTTGCACACCTTTGCTGGGGCATATGGGAGGGCCCCTCCTGTCTTGTCCAGGCAGCGGAAGCGGCTCTTCAGGAGACCAAAGGTCCGCTCAATCACCATCCTCGTCCGACCATGTGCCTCATTGTAGCGCATCTGGGCTGGTGTCACAGGGTTCCTGAGGGGTGTCAGCAACCACGGCATGTTGGGGTATCCCGAGTCACCTACAGACAGACAATTGCACATTAGCCGATTTGAAAATGTGTGCGGAAAACAACATAGCAGAACACACACAATGGTGCAAAGTCAGTACACACCAACAAGCCAGGCACGCTGGTTTGGCATCTGTGACATCATCCTCGGGATGCGACTACTCCTCATCACGTAGGCATCGTGTGCCGAACCGGGGAAACGGGCACACACATGTGTGATGGTCATATCTGCAAGACATACCACCAGAGCATTGATTGAATGGTAATGTTTATGGCTCCGGTATGCCTGCTCATGTGCCTGTGGTGGTATCAAAGCCACATGTGTCCCATCAATGGAGCCAATTACATGTGGCATCCTCCCCAGGGCATAGAAGTCACTCTTGACGTCAGTGAGTCGTTGACGTGTTGGGAAATAGATTAACTGGTTCAGGTATCTCAACATTGCCCCCAAAACATCGCGTAGCACACGGCTGAACATAGTCTGTGACATCACACCGGCAGTCGCCACAGTGTGTTGAAAGGTACCGGTGGCAAAGAAGTGTAGGGCTGCCATCACCTTCACCTTGGGGGTCAGCGCTGTAGGATACGGACGGCCAGGCTGCAAATGTGGGTCCAACCGCACTGCCAAATCCTCAATCAGCTGCCTGGTGAAGCGGTACCGTCGGATGCTGTCACGTTCCACCATCGTTGCCAGGTCTGGGAATGGTCGATGGACAGCAGGAGCCCTGCAGTGCATAGGTGAAGAAAGCAAGATTGTCATTCACCCCAACTATGTGCCGTTCACCATACTCAATTTCACATGATACATCATTAACAAACACAAGTACTTGATGTGTGTGTCGTTCTGTTTGGACATATATGGCACCTACATGGACATCATCTAACATCTCTGTTCAACAAGTGTTGACAACAGGTTCCAGGGTGTGCTATGGGAAACCATTAGGCTGTGTCACAGTACCCATTTACTGCTCTCACGTTCCACACACATACCACAGTGACATGTCTGGACAGATGCTCCACAGGCATCACAGCTCATTGACAGGTAGATTCCCAGGGACCCTGTCTTGCCACATGGACACTGGCATGACATTCCGTATCATGTACACGTCAGAAAAACTAACATGACACCTACAGGTAGTGGCCCCTGTAGCCTCTGCAGGACAGACATGGACATCTGTGACACACACACACACACAACATCAAAGTTCATGCACAAACCACGTGGATGTGGAGACTGTCTCCCATTGTGCACATGGAGTCAGAGACATGTGAAACACAACATGCACACAGACTGCGGAGGAACATCACTATTGTGGCAATGGGCCACCCTGTGACGTACATGCCTTCCCACATGTGAGCCTGGGGGTATGTGACATGTCATACACATACACAACCTGGAAATGTGACCATGACACATGCTCCAAAATGAAAAGTTGCACACCACAGTGGTCAGGTGCACAACACACAAAGGACCCTGTCCCCATGAACACGTGCACAGCCTGGGTGTGTCTGCCCCCAAATGCCACCCCAAAACCACATGTTCACCCCCATACACAGATAAGGTTATGCTGCCACACATGCCTTAGATACAGTGTGGACTGGGTGTGGTGTTGTAGGTGTGCCCCTGAGTCCCTGGAAAGTATATGTGGCTGGCATAGGTTCACCAGTGACCAGCATGGTGACATATGCGTGTGACCTGTCCAGGTACGCGTTGTACAGCAATGGACCGATCGGTGTGCCCGGCCGGCCCATTGCATCTGTTGTATCCCGAAATACGCGTTGTACAGCAATTGACCGATCGGTGTGCCCGGCCGGACCCATTGCATCTGTTGTGAGCGGGTACGCGTTGAACAGCAATGGACCGATCGGTGTGCCCGGCCGGCCCATTGCATTGTATGTGAGCGGGTACGCGTTGTAGAGCAATGGACCGATCGGTGTGCCCGCACGGCCCATTGAATTGTATGTGAGCGGGTACGCGTTGTAGAGCAATGGACCGATCGGTGTGCCCGCACGGCCCATTGCATTGTATGTGAGCGGGTACGCGTTGTATCCCAGGTACGCGTTGTACAGCAATGGACCGATCGGTGTGCCCGGCCGGCCCATTGCATCTGTTGTGAGCGGGTACGCGTTGTACAGCAATGGACCGATCGGTGTGCCCGGCCGGCCCATTGCATCTGTTGTATCCCGAAATACGCGTTGTACAGCAATGAACCGATCGGTGTGCCCGGCCGGCCCATTGCATCTGTTGTGAGCGGGTACGCGTTGAACAGCAATGGACGGATCGGTGTGCCCGGCCGGCCCATTGCATTGTATGTGAGCGGGTACGCGTTGTAGAGCAATGGACCGATTGGTGTGCCTGCACTGCCCATTGCATTGTATGTGAGCGGGTATGCGTTGTAGAGCAATGGACCGATCGGTGTGCCCGCACGGCCCATTGCATTGTATGTGAGCGGGTACGCGTTGTATCCCGGGTACCCGTTGTACAGCAATGGACCGATCGGTGTGCCCGGCCGGCCCATTGCATCTGTTGTGAGCGGGTACGCGTTGTACAGCAATGGACCGATCGGTGTGCCCGGCCGGCCCATTGCATCTGTTGTGAGCGGGTACACGTTGAACAGCAATGGACCGATCGGTGTGCCCGGCCGGTCCATTGCATTGTATGTGAGCGGGTACGCATTGTAGAGCAATGGACCGATCGGTGTGCCCGCACGGCCCATTGCATTGTATGTGAGCGGGTACGCGTTGTAGAGCAATGGACCGATCGGTGTGCCCGCATGGCCCATTGCATTGTATGTGAGCGGGTACGCGTTGTATCCCGGGTACGCGTTGTACAGCAATGGACCGATCGGTGTGCCCTGCCGGCCCATTGCATCTGTTGTGAGCGGGTACGCGTTGTACAGCAATGGACCGATCGGTGTGCCCGGCCGGCCCATTGCATCTGTTGTGAGCTGGTATGCGTTGTACAGCAATGGACCGATCGGTGTGCCCGGCCGGCACATTGCATCTGTTGTGAGCGGGTACGCGTTGTACAGCAATGGTACGATCGGTGTGCCCAGCCGGCCCATTGCATCTGTTGTGAGCGGGTACGCGTTGTACAGCAATGGACCGATCGGTGTGCCCGGCCAGCCCATTGCATCTGTTGTATCCCGAAATACGCGTTGTACAGCAATGGACCGATCGGTGTGCCCGGCCGGCCCATTGCACCTCTTGTGAGCGGGTACGCGTTGAACAGCAATGGACCGATCGGTGTGCCCGGCCGGCCCATTGCATTGTATGTGAGCGGGTACGCGTTGTAGAGCAATGGACCGATCGGTGTGCCGCACGGCCCATTGCATTGTATTTGAGCGGGTACGCGTTGTAGAGCAATGGACCGATCGGTGTGCCCGCACGGCCCATTGCATTGTATGTGAGCGGGTACGCATTGTATCCCGGGTACGCGTTGTACAGCAATGGACCGATCGGTGTGCCCGGCCGGCCCATTGCATCTGTTGTGAGCGGGTACGCGTTGTACAGCAATGGACCGATCAGTGCGCACACATTGGCTGGGGCCTGGCATGGCAACGGACGCGTTTTCGAGGCTCCAACGAGTCTGATGCAGTGAATTCAGTTGGCCAGCCACAACAATGTTGCAAAATCATGGGTGTCATGAAGTTGAAGATTTGAAGGATGCTGTGGGCGTGTATTAGTGCTGCTATTCCATGGATTGGTAAGATTCAGAAGATGCAAACGACTTGGACCTATCACTTTGGACACATGGGACAGTATCTGCCTCTGCAGCACACATATAATGCTGGCTGTTCCCCTGAGAGCTCACTTGCCTGCACTACATGCTCCAGGACGACATCTGCCACCAACACTGCTGCTGTTTATGCATCCTCTGGCTCCTGCAATGGCACGTACTGTGGAGAGAGCCCCAGCCTTCAGCCTTGAGGAGAACCAGGCCCTGCTGGACAACCTCCTTCCACAGTACAGCAAGCTGTATGGAAAACCAGGGGAGCAGGTGAGTGTGCTGTCCACTGCCTCACTAATTGTGCATGTTGTCTGACTAGCAGGACTTTCAGTGTGCACACCACTGGCTAGCATGCCCACTGAGTAGTTGTCACACCCCAAAGTGTGTAGTTACATGCACTGAACTGGTACAGTGCAGTAACAGTGCATTCCAACTAGATTTACTTCCCATGCAATGATACCATGTAGTGACTGCTGGCAAACTGTTCATAGCCATTGTTGCACTGCCTGTGTACATCATATGCCCCTGTGATTGAGACATGTAAATCCAACTGTGTGATGCACGTATATGTTGCATGTGTAGTAATGGCCTTTTCACTTTGTCATCCTCACAGGTTGATGCCCACCAGAAGCAGGAAATCAGGCTGACCATCGCCCGGAAAGTAAGATCCGTGGGGGTCTACAGGCGCAGGATCCGCAACTGCCAGAAGTGGTGGCAGGACCTTCGTGGCTGGACCCGGAGGATCGCAAGGGTCCAGCTGAAGCTGTCGCCTCCTCGCAGGAGGGGCGGACACCAGACCCTGACCCCCCACATGCTCCGGATCCTGGCGGTGGTCTTCCCTGACCTGGATGGGCAGCTGAAGGACAGACAGCAGCAAGGAGGGGGTGAGTCCATGACTGCACTGTGCACTTTGTCTGACATGCTATGTGCCCTCCTCTGGCCTGGTTAAACTTCCACAGTACATCAGTCATGTGGTCCAGGACCCATGTCCCTCATTTGTGACATGCCCACTTCTCCTCTGATACGCATATGTGTGGCCCTTATAGTCAGGAAATTGTGTCATTTGGGGACTGTGTCATTGCATTTAGCTTTGCTCAAGGTGGGGGACAGCATTTGTTCCCGTGACTATGTTGTGCGATTCATGGGTGGGTCAATTGCTTACACAATGCCTAAGTTCTGACATGTAATCTGGGTGTAACTTTGATATGTGGTCCGCTTGCTGCTCTGACTCAAAACATGTCCCTGGGGAATTTGGCACACACCCATGCTGCTGGTGGGAACAATGTTTGGGCCTCAGGAGTATGTGTATCCAGTGTGTCACACATGCTTAGCCACCTGCCTACTGTCCAGGACTCATCCCTCTTACAGGTAGAGCTGGACAGTCATGCCTACTCCAGGGCATACAATACACTCTGTACTCCCACTCCCGTGTATCATCTGGCATGTTGTGATCAGTGAAATGTACCCTCAGGTGTCTGCCTCTGTCTCATTGTGCTGTGTCTTCGTTGTCAGGACTACTGGTATGTTTATCGGTTAGGGCTCAGCATACCATCTGAGATGTGACCATGATAGACGATACTTCTGTGACTTATAGGTGTCTGATCACTTGACTGTGCACACAGGTGTTTGCGACTGTGACTTTCAGGCAGCTGTATTTTCATTCACAGCACACTGTGAGGTGCTCATGTTCAGAGAGTTGTGTTTCATGTCCCCCATATGTCCAGTTGGTATGACGTGGACAAATAGTAGTACAGATGATGTGGTTTTTGGGGGATGGACATGTGCACTTGTCAGTCACATAACTTGCATTCCCCATGCCCTCGGATTGTGACACAGTGCAGACTGTTGTTGGCTGGCTGCCATGGCCATGTGACTTGAGACAGTAATGTATGACTTTGCACGCATTCCTGTGTCATGGCATTAAACTTCCTGAGACTGATCCTGCAGGGGAGTGACATGTGCAACATGCACCCCATTGTGGCATTGACTATCCGGACATGGGTGCATCATGGTGTCTGGTGCTGGTATGCATCACATGCATTTCTATTTAGACTCTGGCCATCCCTTTATCCGGACACCTGCACTGACTCAGTGGCAAGAGATGTGATGTGTGCATGTTCACATACTTCACCGTGTTCCCTGCAATGTCCAACAACTGTGTAGGTGGTGCATGTGTCCACACTGGGGCCTTACCATCAGACAGGCACCAGACAGATGGGTGCAAGTGCAGGAGGGGTGTTAGTCCCATGGTTGACCATCAGACTGATAATTGGCTTCCCCGAATCTGTGTGAGGACTTTAGGCAATGTTCAACTAAGGATGCCAGGGCTTGCTCTGTAATGTGCTGTACTTACTGTGGTGTGTGCGGTCAGTGCAGGTGACTGATGTTTGTCTGTTTCCCTAATTGTTTGCAGATACATCCACGGCCACAGGAGGGGACAGCTCCACGGACCAGGAGGAGCAGCGGAGCCAGACTGGGTCAGCATCGGACGAGTGGTCAGAGGGACCCAGTGGCACGGAGGGCGAGGGGAGCCACACCGAGGAGTCCTCAGCACCATCCACCTCAGCTGAGGACCACAGCAGCTCGGAGGATGACTCCCTTGTGGAGGCGGGTCTCAGCAGCCACCAAAGGCCAGCTAGTCTGTCTGGCCCCGCCACCACCACCACCGCCCTCCCATTGGCTCCCATTCCTGAGGTCCGTGGAGGCTCCCGTACTCGGGAGCGTGTCTCCTTCGTGCCAGGCACCGCACCCCCTGCCCCGGTGTCCCCTGCTTCCCTGAGTGAGGAGTCTGTGTACCTCCTTCGGCAGCTCCATGTAGGGCAGACAGCAATGCTGAGTGTCCTCCATGCACACACCACTCTGTTGACACAGCTGGTGTCGTTCATGGAGGGCATCTCGACGGGTATGTCTGCCCTACAGAGGAGCAATAAGTCCATGGACTCCTCCCTGACGGCAGCAGTGTCCCTCCTCCAACAGTCCCTCACCCCTCCCACCTCTGCCCCATCCACACTTCCTGCCCCCTACCTGTCCAAAGCACATGCACACCTGCACAGTCACCCAAACACACAGACACGAGCAGCACAGACACACCCAAGAGAAAGGCAAGACGTGCACACAAGCATCCTCAGGGGACTGATACCACAGACACAGGGGACGGGGAACACACACACAGGCATCCACATTAACTCCGCAGTCCTCCAAATCCTCTCCCTCCAAGACCCCTTCCCTTGCCTCACCTGCTACCACACCTACACAGCAGATCTTCCTGTGTGACCTCAGCCTCTTCCCCTCCAATCCTGCTGATCCAGCATACCGGGGACGTCCACCCACACAGAGGGGAGTGCCCCTCGCCCCCGGACACCCTCCCCCAGGTGCAGGCAGACACAGGACCCCATTAGGAAGTCCCCCCGGACCAGGAAGAGCAAGACCCCACCACCACCACCACGCAGCTCCACCGCCCAGTCTCTCTCCTCCATCCCCCAGTCCACCACTGCACAGGTTCCCCCGCCACACCCTGCCCCAGGTTCCCCCACACACCGATACCGCATCCCCAGACTGCTTAGGCCCTCCCCCACGCCACTTGGTCTTCCACCGCCAACCCAGACACTCTGCCTGTTAGTGGCACTGTTGTGGAGACCGGGTCCCCCCCCTCTGTCCTGCCCACCTTTCCACTCCATTGGAGTCATGCACTGCAGTGGAGTCCACAACCACCACGTCTGACTCGGGCACTGCAGTGGGTACCCAGTCCACTACATCAGTCCAGCCCACTGCAGTGGTTGCAGCACCCACACCAACTGACTTGTGTACCACAGTGGTGCTGGCCCCCCTGAGTCAGACACGTCCACTGCAGTTGCCGGTGACACTCCTGCACCCACCTCCCCTTCACTGCCTCCTTCTGGCATCCCCTGATCCTGTCCCTGAGGTGCCTGGACTGCCCCTCGTATGCCCCTCCAAGGGGGCTGTCCCCTGTCCGTACCTGTGCAGGCAAGCAATTGTTGACAAGTTGTCACACATCACCCTGTTGGGACTGTATATTTGGACTGGCCATTGGCTTTAGTTTTTTTTGGACTTTTGATTTGAGTTGCACACTTGCTGAATAAAGCCTCTTTTTGTTTACTTGTGGTTAATCTTTGGAGGTACATGATGTAGATGTGTAGAATCATGCATTTGCTGTTGTAATAGTGTTCAGATCAGGTAAATGAAGTTTTGCTGTGATGGGCTCCATGTGGTCCATGGGATATGTGTCCTAATCTAGTCTGGATCTATGGCATCCTTTGCTGCAGTCTGAGGGTGTAATGTTCAGCATTTGACACAGGGATGTACGTTTAACATTTGTAGATTACCATCTTTGCCCTACACTGATGCACATCTGGTGGGCTTACCACTGTCCAATGTTCCTAGTACCCTGACTGTGTGCCCGTCTCCAATGGACATGCGGTTTAGCACATCAAATTTGGAGGACTCATCTGTGTACACAGTGCAAGTTGCTTGACACGTGTCTTGGGTGTATGCAGATGACTGACGTGACACTCCCGTGCCCAGGCTGATATGAGCAGAGCCTTCAGTGTGTTGTAGTTGTTGACTCACTGACCGAGTGTTCTGCTGACATGTTTGAGTCGTGCACAGACAAGGTTTGGCACAGCTGACCTTCCACAGGAGTGGAGTGCCCTCATGGCAGTGCGTGATTCCGTGATATAGGCTGTGCCCGTGTTGTGTGTTGTGTAGGCATGTCTGTGCGTGTTCTCTTCTCCTTTTCCTACACAGGCTGTGTCCCTACGGATGTTCCTGTTTGTGATGCTTGCTGAGTTGTTCTGTGTTCATCCAGCATCTTGGACCTGGTTTCTCCGGGATGTGGGTGCATGGCAAACTAATGTTCATGAGGTTGTCATCCCTAGTTGTCTTTGTTGTCAGGGCTGGGGATGTGGGCAAACGCAAATGGGACACAGTCAGGATTCCTCTTGGCACTTGTTGGTTACACAAGTAATGTGATTTTCTGTTTGTGTATGCTTTCAGTGTTTGTGACACGTTGTGTGTGTGACTGCTGCCACTCCTCAGGGTCAGAGCTGCAATGTTGGAAGTTGTCTATGTGTGTCCTTTGTGGGTCAGCTTGGCTTCTTCATTGGTGTGTGACTATGGCCAGGATCCCATTGTTTGGGGTGGATTTCACGTCATGCCCATGTACGGCATACTGTGCAGTGTGTCAGACATTCACAAGTATTGTTGACTGGCCATGTGTGATGGGTTTCTGCACCTTATTTCCCCCCACCACCCCTGGGATTGTCATGGGTGCATGTGCAATGTCAGCAGTCCATGTGAGCTTCACTGCTGCACATTGGTGGAGTTCAAGGTGTGTGGCGTTGAGTGTGTGCAAATGTGAGTTGTTGCACGGCTGGGGCACTACCTCCATATTGTCCTTGGCTGGCAGGCCATGTTGAGTGCTTTGTGCTTGTATAGGTGTGATGGTAGTTTGTTGCTCAGGACACATGGCTGTGGTTCACAGTGTGGATGACATCTACCTTTGTCATCACAGTGTGATTGTCATGCAGGCTAGTGTCACCACAATGTGGGGTCCCTGGGGGCAGTGCTGTGGTGGTTCTGTCTCTTGCTGTGTTTGTTGCTGTTCCTACACGCTTGTGTGACATGTGTAATTTGGGCTCCCTCTCATCTCACAACGCCTGTTTGCCCACATAGGGGAATCCAATCCATGAGTTACTTTTGTATGTGACTGTGTTGACATCTGTGTATTAGTGAATCTGGCCTCCTCATGTGTTGTGTGTTTGCCTGGGGACACTGGCACACAACCCCCCTCACCTGTTGTGTATGATATGCAGTGTGAGTCTGCCTGTTTGTGTTTGTGCATTTGCACCACTGCATTGGCATATCTTTAGTTTGCCATTGGCTGTATGTTGTTTGTTGGCTTTCCCCTGCTGGCCCTGGGACTGCTAGGTCATCAGTCAGCACATTGATCATGGTTAGTATGTCCCATTGCTGCCATGGTATGGTATTTGTTCACCTGACATCTACAGTCTCCACAGGATATCTACATTTGTGTGTCCATTGGTGCAGATATGTGGGTCTGCATTATGATGCTCACTTCTGTCATTGTGTTATTTGTGAATGTAGACAATGTGGGCCCCCATGGCTGATGTTTGTGTGCACATGGCCAGAACGATGTGTCATTGGCACTGCACTGCTTGCCTCACACAATCTATGTTGCTATGGGACACAAGCATTACAATGCCACTGTAGTGTTTGGTGTTGTGTGGCCAGGAATAATCCCTGCAGTTTTGTTTTTGCAGCTTTTACCAGGACTACACTTACCTTTTGGGCACTGTGGTGATGGGGCTTTGGGCCCCATTGCCACACTGTTCAAAATGTGCTTCAGCTATGGAGCACACACTTACCTTTTGGGCACTGTGGTGATGGGGCTTTGGGCCCCATTGCCACACTGTTCAAAATGTGCTTCAGCTATGGAGCACACACTTACCTTTGGGCACTGTGGTGATGGGGCTTTGGGCCCCATTGCCACACTGTTCAATATGTGCTTCAGCTATGGAGCACACACTTACCTTTGTGCACTGTGGTGATGGGGCTTTGGGCCCCATTGCCACACTGTTCAAAATGTGCTTCAGCTATGGAGCACACACTTACCTTTGGGCACTGTGGTGATGGGGCTTTGGGCCACATTGCCACAGTGGTCATGGTCTGCTTGCATTGTGTAGGCCACACACACAATTATGTGTGACACATGTGTTAGGGGGTCACATTGTATGTTCAATGTCATGTTCAGTGTTGTATGCATTTGACACAGACCACACACGCTTGTCATGGTGTTGGGGGTGGGATGTAATTTACAGGCAGTCCTTATGTGGGAGTATGCTAGTTGTGTCACGCATTACCCGTCCTATGAGTAGGGGTGGTTGTAGTGACAGGCATCCAGCCCCCCATGAGTGGGGATGGTAGTAGTGGTAGGCATCCAGCCCCCCATGAGTGGGGATGGTAGTAGTGGTAGGCATCCAGCCCCCCATGAGTGGGGATGGTAGTAGTGGTAGGCATCCAGCCCACCCTGAGTGGGGGTGGTGTTAGTGGTAGGCATCCATCCCCCTATGGGTGGGGATGGCAGTAGTGACAGGCATCCAGCCCACCCTGAGTACGGGTGGTGTTAGTGGTAGGCATCCAGCCCCCTATGGGTGGGGATGGCAGTAGTGACAGGCATCCAGCCCACCCTGAGTGGGGATGGTAGTAGTGACAGCCATCCAGCCCCCTATGGGTGGGGATGGCAGTAGTGACAGGCATCCAGCCACGCTGAGTAGGGGTGGTGTTAGTGGTAGGCATCCAGCCCCCCATGAGTGGGGATGGTAGTAGTGGTAGGCATCCAGCCCACCCTGAGTGGGGGTGGTGTTAGTGGTAGGCATCCATCCCCCTATGGGTGGGGATGGCAGTAGTGGCAGGCATCCAGCCCCCCATGAGTGGGGATGGTAGTAGTGGTAGGCATCCAGCCCCCCATGAGTGGGGATGGTAGTAGTGGTAGGTATCCAGCCTCCCATGAGTGGGGATGGTAGTAGTGGTAGGCATCCAGCCCCCCATGAGTGGGGATGGTAGTAGTGGTAGGCATCCAGCCCCCCATGAGTGGGGATGGTAGTAGTGGTAGGCATCCAGCCCCCCATGAGTGGGGATGGTAGTAGTGGTAGGCATCCAGACCCCCATGAGTGGGGATGGTAGTAGTGACAGCCATCCATCCCCCTATGGGTGGGGATGGCAGTAGTGACAGGCATCCAGCCCACCCTGAGTAGGGGTGGTGTTAGTGGTAGGCATCCAGCCCCCCATGAGTGGGGATGGTAGTAGTGGTAGGCATCCAGCCCACCCTGAGTGGGGGTGGTGTTAGTGGCAGGCATCCATCCCCCTATGGGTGGGGATGGCAGTAGTGACAGGCATCCAGCCCACCCTGAGTAGGGGTGGTGTTAGTGGTAGGCATCCAGCCCCCTATGGGTGGGGATGGCAGTAGTGACAGGCATCCAGCCCACCCTGAGTGGGGATGGTAGTAGTGACAGCCATCCAGCCCCCTATGGGTGGGGATGGCAGTAGTGACAGGCATCCAGCCCACCCTGAGTAGGGGTGGTGTTAGTGGTAGGCATCCAGACCCCCATGAGTGGGGATGGTAGTAGTGACAGCCATCCATCCCCCTATGGGTGGGGATGGCAGTAGTGACAGTTATCCAGCCCACCCTGAGTAGGGGTGGTGTTAGTGGTAGGCATCCAGCCCCCCATGAGTGGGGATGGTAGTAGTGGTAGGCATCCAGCCCACCCTGAGTGGGGGTGGCGTTAGTGTTAGGCATCCATCCCCCTATGGGTGGGGATGGCAGTAGTGGCAGGCATCCAGCCCCCCATGAGTGGGGATGGTAGTAGTGGTAGGCATCCAGCCCCCCATGGTGGGGATGGTAGTAGTGGTAGGCATCCAGACCCCCATGAGTGGGGATGGTAGTAGTGGTAGGCATCCAGCCCCCCATGAGTGGGGATGGTAGTAGTGGTAGGCATCCAGCCCCCCATGAGTGGGGATGGTAGTAGTGGTAGGCATCCAGACCCCCATGAGTGGGGATGGTAGTAGTGACAGCCATCCATCCCCCTATGGGTGGGGATGGCATCCAGCCCACCCTGAGTAGGGGTGGTGTTAGTGGTAGGCATCCAGCCCCCCATGAGTGGGGATGGTAGTAGTGGTAGGCATCCAGCCCACCCTGAGTGGGGGTGGTGTTAGTGGTAGGCATCCATCCCCCTATGGGTGGGGATGGCAGTAGTGGCAGGCATCCAGCCCCCATGAGTGGGGATGGTAGTAGTGGTAGGCATCCAGCCCCCCATGGTGGGGATGGTAGTAGTGGTAGGCATCCAGACCCCCATAAGTGGGGATGGTAGTAGTGGTAGGCATCCAGACCCCCATGAGTGGGGATGGTAGTAGTGGTAGGCATCCAGCCCACCCTGAGTGGGGGTGGTGTTAGTGGTAGGCATCCATCCGCCTATGGGTGGGGATGGCAGTAGTGGCAGGCATCAAGCCCCCCATGAGTGGGGATGGTAGTAGTGGTAGGCATCCAGCCCCCCATGAGTGGGGTTGGTAGTAGTGGTAGGCATCCAGCGCCCCATGAGTGGGGATGGTAGTAGTGGTAGGCATCCAGCCCCCCATGAGTGGGGATGGTAGTAGTGGTAGGCATCCAGACCCCCATGAGTGGGGATGGTAGTAGTGATAGCCATCCATCCCCCTATGGGTGGGGATGGCAGTAGTGACAGGCATCCAGCCCACCCTGAGTAGGGGTGGTGTTAGTGGTAGGCATCCAGCCCCCTATGGGTGGGGATGGCAGTAGTGACAGGCATCCAGCCCCCTATGGGTGGGGATGGTAGTAGTGACAGCCATCCATCCCCCTATGGGTGGGGATGGCAGTAGTGACAGGCATCCAGCCCACCCTGAGTAGGGGTGGTGTTAGTGGTAGGCACCCAGCCCCCTATGGGTGGGGATGGTAGTAGTGGTAGGCATGCAGTCCCCCATGAGTGGGGATGGTAGTGGTGGTAGGCATCCAGCCCACCCTGAGTAGGGGTGCTGTTAGTGGTAGGCATCCAGCCCCCTATGGGTGGGGATGGTAGTAGTGGCAGGCATCCATCCCCCTATGGGTGTGTATGGCATTGGTGATGGCCATCCCGCCCCTATGGTTCTGCTGTTGCTAGTGTACGTCATTTGTGCATCCCTATGTGTGTGTGACATATTTCGGGTACGTGTCGTTTGTTTGTGTTGTGGGTGTTTGACTTACCGTCTGCGCCGTACGCGTCCGTACCGGTCCCGGTAATAGATGTAGAGTATTGGTAGGACCTGCGCGATGGGATTCATGGTTGGGTCGTCTCGTTCGGGTTTCTCGTGGCTTCGACTCGTACTCGTCGCTGGCTTGTTCTTCTCGTCGCCGTGGATCGTCTTGTGGCGCGAATCGGAGCTTATGTGCAGCTCTCCCGGATGTTCATATGTGCCGGATGTAGCGATGAGTTCGGCGCGTACGGAAGACGCATCGTACTAGTCTGGCCGGAAGGTGCTGTGTATTTGGTTCCGTGCGACTCGATTCGGCGTTTACGGATCCGGCTCGGGCGGGGAACAGGAGCTGGAATGGGTAAGTACGGCTCGCTCGGAATCTGGGCTGTTATGCGCATCGTACTTGTTCGTTCGGTAGAGTGTTCGAGTCGGTCGGAAAACACGCGTTCGGCTGGTATTTTTTCCGGACGAATACTGTTAGGTGCGCTTCCGGCCGACATCGGAATCGACCCCAGAGTATAAATGTGAGCCAATTGAAGGTAGATTTGGAAGAAATGATTATTGGTACGATTAGTCCAGACAGGTTATGAACTTATCGGGATGATGAATTGTTGTTCTTGTGTAAAAGCATTACTTGGAGAGCAAAGAATCTTCATGAGAAAATATCTCAAGCTGCTAGTGAGTATGGAATAGACATAGAAAAGTCAAAAGTATTGCAGAAATCATACAGATTGGCATTTACTGAAAAAGATTTGGAAAGTTTGAATGCGTCTGGAAAAAGGTTTACAGATAAAAGAGCTGATGAACCTTTTGAAGAAATGGGGAGATGTAGATCGATGGAGAAATAGATGGGTAAGAAAGAAGGAAGAGGCAGCAAGAAAAGGAGTGTCTATATTCCCGTTAAAGGAAACAGAACATGTTGAAAGGGCATGTCCGATGAGAGAAGTACCAGGTGGCAGATATGTTCATGTTCCGTGGTCAAGACAGGATATATTATCATTTACAAATGATTTCCTTAGATTAAGAGAAAAACCTGTAGAATGGTACAAACAGGTAGAAAGGTTTGTGAAGGTCTCGAAGGTTTTTTTAAAAGATTTAGATGGGTTGTTTGAAATTGTTGTTCCGGCAGACTTATGGACTGAGTGTAAGATCACAGTTGATTGGCCAAAGGATGAATATCCTAGGGATGCTAAAACAGGTGCACCATCAGAGGAGGTGATGAAAAAGTACAATCAGGTAATCACGTTTCTGAAGGGGAAAATTTCCCCAAAGGAAACAGATTGGGTTAAAATTGACAGGACCACACAGGAACCAAAGGAATCAGTGCATGCCTATTATGAAAGGTTATTGCAGGTATTCAAACAGTATAGTGGATTCGAAAATATTGGAGACAAAGACATGGGACATTTCGTGTATCGGTTTGTGTTCAGATTAAAACCAGATATTAGTAATATGATTCAACAGCATTTAATTTGCTGGCAGAGCAAAACGATAGATGAAATTTTGAGTAATACGAAGTATTGTAGTAACGACATTGAATCAAGACATAAAAAGTTAAAAGAGAAAATGATGTGGGCACAGGTGAAAGTGGCAGAACAACAAGAAGTAAATAATAATCCTCAAACCAGTAATCAGATGGGTGGTCAGAACCAAAATGGACAGAATTACAGTGGAGACAAAGGTAGGGGAAAAATGAGTAAAGAAGAAGCTATGAAGAAATTTCCTTGTCATGCGTGCGGAAAGCTTGGACATTGAAAGAATGAGTGTAGATCCGCTAAAAAGATTAATGGGGGAAATCAAAATTTGATTCCACAGATGCAGAATGAGGTGGGTGTAAATCAATAGCAGCAGCAGCAGATAGTTACTCAACAGTTACAGGTGCCGCATGCTCCCATGCTAAATAATGTGAATGCTCAAGTGCGGAGGTACAGTGTGAACACTGGATATCACGGAGGTGACCAGGTTGGTAAGAATCAAGGTGTGATTCAGCAGTATTGGGTGCAGTGCAATGGGAGTGATTCAGACTCATCTCAATGACGGTGCCTGAGGGGGGATGAAGAGTGCGTACTTGGCGCATCTTTGGCAGTAGATCAGTCAGGTCCATTTGTTGACGGAAAGGTGGAAGGTAATGACATTACATTTTTAGGGGACACTGGTGCTACCCATTCTACTGTGAGAGCAGCAGAAATTCCAAACCTACCCCTCTCCAAGAGAAACTATCCAAGTTGTAGGAGTCTCAAATAAGCACATTAGAACACCTTTACAAATCCAATTGAAGTTCACATTGGTAACTTCAAAGACATGCATCGGTTTGTGGTATGTGACACAAGCCCAGTAAATCTCTTTGGAAGAGATTTGCTATGCAAGATGAACTGCACCATCTATTGTACACCAGATGGAATTGCATTTCAGACCCCTGATGAGGATGTTGAATTTAAAATGATGTTAGCAAAGCAAGGAACGGAAGTGGATGAATTATATTCACTTCTCACAGAAGAAAGTTTGCCTAAAGAGTTAAAAAGTACTGTGAAATCTGATGCGTGGGATTTATCAGGAAAAGAGATTGGCCTAATGACAAAAATAGACCCAATACAGATTACAGTAAAGGATGGTACTATATATCCAAACACACCACAGTATAAAATGAGTCCAGAGGTGATTGCAGGAGTCACTCCTGTGATCGACCAAATGATTGAACAAGGAATTTTAAAAGAGATAATGAGCAGTCCTTGTAATTCACCTATCATAGGTATCAAAAAGCCCAGTGGGAAATACCGGATAGTGCAGAATTTGCGAAAAATTAATAAAATTGTTGTACCCTGTTGTCCAGTAGTACCAAATCCGGCCGTGATTCTTTATCAGATCCCATGTGATGCTGAATGGCACACAGTTATTGATTTGTGCCAAGCCTTTTTCTCAATTCCTTTGCATCCGGAAAGCCAATATTTGTTTGCATTCCGGTTCGGAGACTGTTTTTTGGCATGGTGCCGAGTTCCTTAAGGGTATACAGAAAGCCCCTCAATTTTTAATCAGATCTTGAAAAAATGTCTGGAGACCCTAGTCATGCCAGGTAATTTGGTTTTGGTTCAATATATTGATGACCTATTGGAGGCATCAAAGACACGAGAGACATGTGTAACAGACACAATTGCCTTATTGAACCATTTGGCAGAAAAAGGACACAAAGTGTCCCCAGCAAAATTGCAATTTTGTAAACAGGAAGTACAGTACCTTGGACACAAAATAGAAAAGGGAGTCAGAAAAGTAATTCCAGAAAGAATCAGCGTGATCAAACAAATGAGTCCACCTAAAACCCAGAAAGAAGTGCGAACGTTCTTGGGAATGGTTGGATACTGTCGTCAGTGGATTTGTGGTTTCTCAATGATTGCAAAACCTCTACAGAGGTTAACACGAAAAGATGTGAAGGATCCAATTGTCTTGGATGATGAAAGTATGGAAGCGTTTGTAAAATTGAGAAGTAGTCTGTGTCATGCACCTGCATTAGGAATGCCAGATTATTCTAAAGAGTTTGCATTGTATTGTTGTGAGAGGGATGGGTGTGCACTCTCAGTCCTAAGACAGAAACATGGAATGGCACGGCTGCCAGTAGCATATTTGTCGGCTACTTTGGATTCAGTGGCTGCAGCGTTGCCAGGATGCTTAAAAGCAGTGGCAGCTACTTGTATGAGTCTGGAGCAGAGTGAACCAATTGTGATGGGATATCCAGTAAAAGTGTATGTGCCACACTATGTTGAGATTCTTTTGACCCGAACCAGGACACAGTATTTGACATCTAGTCGGCTGACTAAATACGAGAGAGTGATTCTGGGTGCTGAAAACGTGACTGTGGTAAGGTGCACAACTGTGAATCCAGGAACTTTGTTGCCAAATTCTCGGTGTGAGGAAGTGAGAGAGTAGCTGATCATGATTGTTTGGATGTGACTGAATTTTGCACCAAAGCTAGTCCAGACATAGAAGATTGTCCCTTGGAGGAATCAGATTGTGAAATGTTTGTTGATGGCTCTTGTTTGAGAAATGAAAAAGGTGAATTATGCACTGCCTATCCTGTTTGCACCATAGAAGGGGTTCTTGAAGCATCCTATTTGAGGGGAGTAAACTCCGCCCAAATAGCTGAGCTGATAGCTCTGATTAGAGCACGTAAAATTGCCAAAAGTTTAAAAGTAACAATATTTACAGACAGCCAATACGGATTCGGAATTGTTCATGATTTCGGCCAGCTATGGATGCAAAGAGGATTCCTGACCTCTTCAGGTTCCCCCATTAGAAATGGTAAAACTGTAAAAGAACTGTTGGATGCCTTGCAATTGCCCAAAAGAATTGCAGTAGTCAAATGTGCCACACATAAATCAGGAGATGATTATGTGACGAAGAGCAATAGATATGCCGATCAAATAGCACGTTACTGTGCACGAAATACAATGGCCTTGGACAGATCAGTTGGTAGGGGAAATACCAAATGCCATCTTTTGTTTACAACCACATTTGAAACATGGGAGAAAGTCAGACAGATGCAGGAAGAAGCAAGGGATGGAGAAAAAGAAAAATGGAACAAAACAGGATGTAGCAAAAGAACAAAGGATGACCTATGGGTCTATCTTGATGAGAGACCAGTGTTACCAGATTCCTTACTTTCTCATATGGCCAGAGTTTACCATGGAATTGCACATGTTGGAACAGATGCAATGATCAGACTCTTCAAGCAGTCATGGTATAATCCGAAGTTCAGGGTCAGAAAGCCTTTGTCAGAGGTGTGTGATCTATCAGCAGCAAAACCCAGGCAGAAAGACAGTTGTGAGTTGGGGACGCTTTCGGAGAGCAGGAGGTTCATTTACCCGGCTTCAGCTTGATTTCATTGAGCTTCCCCCTTGTAATGGGCTGAGATACGTATTGATCATTGTCTGTCTGTTCTCCCGCTGGGTGGAAGCCTATCCCACGAGAAGGAACAATAGTCTAACCGTGGCTAAATTACTTTTGAGAGAGCTGATCCCTAGATTCGGAATTCCAGTCACTTTGGAGACAGATAGAGGAACACACTTCAATAATGAGATAATTCGGCTAATTTGTGCAGCATTTAACATTGAGCAGAAGCTGCATTGTGCCTATCGACCTGAAGCCTCTGGAGTAGTTGAGCAATTGAATGGCACTATAAAATTGAGATTAGGGAAAGTGTGTGCATCCACATCACTGAAATGGCCTGACGCTTTACCCCTTGTACTGATGAGTCTAAAAAGTATTCCTGACAAAAAGACAGGATTAAGTCCTCGTGGGAAGAGCAATGAGACAAGCATATATACCAGCAAACAAACTGATGAGTATATCTGATGATCTAGTGCTTGACTATTGCAGAGGATTGTCTGAACTGGTACGTTCTGTGTCTCACCAGGTTGGCGAAGAAGCCACAACGATACATCGAAATCAAGCCCATGATCTGAATCCTGGTGAATGGGTTTTTATCAAGAAGCAGGTAAGAAAATCGTGTTTGGAACCCAGGTGGCACGGACCTTATCAAATCATACTGGTGACGACAACGGCAGTGAAGTGTGCTGGCTTGCCAAATTGGATCCATGCAAGCCATACCAAACAAACCCTAGATCCACTTGAAAGACCAAAGGAGCAACAACTGGTGAAGGAAAAACAAAGACCAGTGCTTGAAGTGTGTGAAGCTGATGAATCTAGAGTGATAGATTCTGACGAACAACCAGATGGTGAACAGCCGAGCACAAGTCAGGTAGAGTGGGCGCAAGATTCCAGGGTTCGAGAGACTGCCTTTGAGCCAGAAAGAAGCAAGTTTACTGTTGATCCAGAAGAAAGTGAACTCCCAGCAGAACTCGAAACAGATGAGTTTGTTCTTGATCCAGAAGGAAGTGAGTTTACAGTTGAAAGAGAAATTATTACCAAATCGGAAGAACCACAAGAGACTGAAACTCAGGAAGAAGAACAATCAAAATAGGAGCAAATAAAAGAATTTGTGAAACAAATGCAGAGAATGACCAAGTCATCAAAGCAAAGAAACCCAGAAAGGATGAAAAGTGGCCAAGTGGAGTGAAGAGACTAAAATACACTCTTGTGAAAAGAAGGTTAAGAAAAAGACCAGAACAAAGCAAAGAGGTCTCAAATCGTACAGAACAAGAAGAGTCAGGAAAAGAATTAGTACGAAAAACAAGAAGAGTGAGAAGACCAAACAGGAAGTTCAGAGCACCTGAATGGACTTATGTTATTCTAGAAGAAATTGAAAGTTCAGATTCAAGTGAAGAAAAAGATAAATCTGACACTGAGCAAGTTGATGAAAACAAGCTAAGACCTCCTTAAAGAATTGTGACAAAAACTATGGTGCAAACTTGCTGATTGAAAGAAAAACGAAACAAAAACTCGAAGAAAACTGAAGAAAAAGAATAAGAGAAAGGGGTAAAGGCGAAAGCCTTGAAGTGTAGGATTACACTACTATTTTTAAGATATTTTTTTTTAGCTTACAATATTATAGGATTAGATAGATTTGTATTTTTTCCTAAGAAAAATGGCTGAAGCAGAAGTGACTGAACTTCCAAAATCTAGTCTAAAACGTAGATGTATTAAAGCTACTTCTGTAGTGTCTTGATGTTAACATTTATATGGTTAATATTAAATGTCCTTGTACCTATTCTAATGGTAACTAATAATGGAAACAATACTAATAACGTAACAAAAGAAAGAATGAATGATGTCACTAATGAGATACCTAATACTAACTTAGAACCGTTGGATGGAAGTATTCTCCATCATGATAAATCAATTAGTGATTTCTCGTTAAATGTCTTTACAAAATTACTCACCGAGTATATTAACACAATGAATGTAAGTGATTGTTACGTGTGCATGCAATTACCTTCGTCTGTCTCAGAGGGGGTGACTTATCATCACCTTCTGTTAACCTATGGTGTGTCTTGCAGTATACTTAAAAGCCTGTTTTACGTGATGGGAAAGCTCGAATACTATTTTTCCAATATAGATTTAGTATTTTCTGAAATTCCTATTATTAAAGAACTTAATAAGGTTTTGAGTGCTAAAAATTTGTGATATATGGGGGAATTTTTCTATATCACTAAAACTTTAGACATAGAATATGCTTATAAGAATAACTTAACTTGTAGTTTACGGGTAGAAGAGAAGATTTTCATAGAAATGGTAGAAAATAGAAGAGAAAGTTTTAAAAGGATGGCTGCTGAACAGAAGTCACGGGTACCACCAGGGAATTTTAGGGAAGGAAGTTATGAGAAAGGTGAAGGGTACGCTCCAATGTCCCTTGACTGGTCACAGAAGGGAAAAATGTGTTTGCTTAGAACGAAAACTAACTATAATAATTATTTTATTGGTTCTAGTGAATGTGAGCATACTTTTCAAATCACTGGAGGTTGGGAATTGAAAGGTGGAACTGATCCTGTTTTTCCAGGGATTTATTATGTGTGTGGTAAGAAAGCCTATTATAGGTTGCCTGCACATTGGTATGGTAGTTGTTATTTTGCCATTGTCTTCCCCAAGGTCTATCATATGGACCGAAACAGTCATAAATTGAACAAAGTAAAGCAAGGACTAACACGTAACAAAAGAGCAAGCTTTTCAGAAATAGTAGGAGATATTTTTGGTGCACTGATACCCTCAGTTGGAGTCGTTCTGAATTCACATAGAATTAGAAAATTGTCTACAGTGGTTGATCGGTTATCTACAGATACCGCGGGTGGGTTCTTGATGATTGACACAGAAATGGTTGCAATCAGGTCAATGGTTTTACAAAATAGACTTGCCCTTGATATATATTATTGGCAAAAGAGGGTGGAGTCTGTGGAATGTTGAAAGTCCAACATTGCTGCACATATATCCCTGATAAAAGCAAAGGAATTGAAGGATATATAAAGAATATTACAAAATTACATGAAGAGTTGACCCAACTGGAGGTTAATGGTGTTTGGGAGAAACTGGGCAAAGGTTTTTCCACTATAGGTAAATGGTTTTCTACCTTTGGAAGTAGTATATTAGGAAGAATTCTAATACCAATGGTTTCAGTAGTATTAATAATCTTAGTAATAATAACAACATATAAGTGTTGTAAGAGTAAGAATAAAAGAAAAGAAATGACAGAATCAAAGAATAAACGAAGAGCAAGAAAGAGAAAAAGAAAAGAAATAGAATAAGAAGAAATGCGAGGGGAGTACTATGGCTTGATGAAAGATTTGGATGTGGGTGCCATAAAAAGAGAGAAGAATAAAGAGATATAAATGATTAAAGATGGCACTCGGTATGGTAGGTATTTTATGATGGCTTCTTTAAGCCATCAGAGGGGGAATTGATGGAGCAGGGTTTCGCAAAAATGACACCTGCTCGGATCTGATATCCCCATAATACGTACTAACAGTAATTAGTCGTTGAAAAAAACTAATGTACACACAACACGAACATAAGGGAAATTGTTTTGCGCATGTCTGAATTAACATGTAAACAGAATAATATTGTAATAATAATTGTGGTTTAAGAAAAAACAAGAAGCGTTGGATACATAAGCCTCATATGCTTCAGTAATCTGCATGTTGTATTCTGTTTTGAACTAATAAACAATACTAATTTGGCACAAAGCTTATGCTAGGTAACATTAATAGGGAACAGTGCAAGTTGGGTGGTAAACAGTGAAGGTTTCATTATCATATAATTAATAAATGTTCATTTTCGTTTGTTTTAGTGTGCTAGTTGAAGCAGCCATCTTTCTAAACATGGGTAAAAAAGGGAGGGGGAAATCACGAGGATTGAGTTCGCTCTGTCAGAAGCAAGGCAGTTGCGCTTATATGTTACTCATTACTCCACTTATTTGCCAGACGCAATTCTACAAAAGATCAGTTTTAGTTTCCTTTTTTTTTTTTTCTCTTATCCTTCATTCTCTTCCCCCATTTATTTTATATCCCCCCCTTCTCTCTTTTTCCTGTGTTCCTTTTGTTCAAGTTCGAACTTATCTTGCAGTTACATGTACCTCATAGGGGAAAGAGTTTTGTGGAACAATGGCTAATACATTATTTGATAATCCTGATCTAATTGACTGTTTTCTAGTTATGCGGCGCCGCGGACTGAAGCGGTATGCCAGCCAGTACTGTGGACTTCTATGTCTCCTAAAAGAGTGTTTCCTTATGTCCTCACCACTGCCAGTTCAATTTATTGCTATTACATAATGACAATGCCAGATTGTATCGTCATACAAAAGTTCTTGATGTTATTTTATTGAAATCAATAAAAATCATTTATTAAAAAAAAAAAAAGCAAGGCAGATGCGCAGTACATGAGGAGGTCTGAAATTGATAAATTTTGTATTATATGTAATAAAGTGAGAACAAGCTGAGAACCATACCCGGGGAATGAAAATGAACAAAAGGGTAGTTGAAAGAAGGGTGAAGTCACAGTGGTGTGACAACGCCACCTCCCAAACCCACCAATCCCTTTGCGAGAGGTAGAATTATTTGCAACAATTGTGGGATGGACATGTTAGTTTAAGGGTATAATTGGGGTGCCTTTAGGGGTGTGTTTAGAGCTTAGGCTGGCAGGAGAGAAAGAGGGGGAATGCGTCGCTGTTCGTCGGTTTGCAGAGAGGCCTAGCTGTTCCTGACCTGTCCCGATCCTGTTTCTTCTTATCCATTGTTTCCTGATCACATGTCGGGGAACCCCCATCATCCCCTACATTGCGGGGTTGTTTTTTTTACAGACCAATAGGTTTGTATTTAGTTTAATTGGTTCTCAGAATTTATCTTATGAATGTATTTTGTTCCTGAATCTTTTGTCTCTCCACCTATCCACTCCGTCAATGATATGTATTTTTAGATGAAACTATTGTCTCTTCATCTATCCCCTCCGTTAGGTATATGATGTTTCGCATATATATTTTTGCTGAAACTTTTGTCTCTTACTCTGTCCACTCCTTCATTGCATAAAGTCATTGCTATGTTTAGATGTGTTTGCGTTTTCAATTGTACTGCATAGGTAAAAATTTCTCCTCGTGTGAGATTCAGTGTTTGTATTGTGTAACCAAACGCAGTTGAGCATAATCTTTAATTTCTTGAGATAAAATTCATTATTAACTTCACCGAGAGTCTGTGATCATTTTAGATTTATTAAATGGTTGGTAAGTTAGAAGTTAATCATTGCCATCAACTATTCAACTAATTGGTCCATCGACCAAGTGGAAGGAAAGTTGATGATAAAAGTTATTTGTGATGTCATAATTTATCCCATGAGAAAAGGAAAAGAATTGATCGTACATATAAATTGACCCCTGCGCATCAGGGATTCTGGGTGAATGTGTATGGGCCATTGTATTATGATGTATTGAGTATTGATCCCTGATAGCTATTGGATTAGCGCTGGATCAACGTTGAGTAGCAAAAGGATCTCTCTCTGACAAAAGCAGTAAGCTACTGACCTATTTACATTATATGCACTTTGTGATCTGCATGGTACATGATATTAACGCTCTGCAATAGTTTACCTTGAGTCAAAACGTCCACTAGACAAACCTCTGATCTCTCTCTAGAAAGAACATTAATCACCGGAGTTATCTTGATATTTTTATTGTTGCCTGAACATTGCTGGAGGCCAGGAACGCGGAAGCAGGTGCTTTTAAAACCATCATAATATTGCAAATATGACGCCCCCATCCAAAGGCAGCGCCCCGTGCGGTCACAGCAGTCGCACCACCTTAGAGCCGAGCCTGACTTGCCTTAATCTGCTTTGAGTAGAATGTTGTTCAACATTTTTGGGATGTAGCTGTTGCTTGCAATCCTAACATAATTTTGTGCGTATTTTCTTGGTGGTCTGTAAAAATAATGTATTACTCACTGTGTGGGCTTATCATAAGGTGACATTTTTAAAGTCACGTTTTAGAGTAATTACTGCTCATCATAGTGTTTTATATCGCCCAGTCGTTAACTGTTACCTTTTCGATATATGTAGTATTGTGGTAAGCTATTTTAGCTTTGAAGTGAAGAGAATTGAACTTGGGCCGAATAATTTTTCCTGCTATGACACTATGGACAAACATTGGTACATTCAAGTAGTTTGGATAATTTAACTGGCAACTCTGTGATGCTCCTAAACGAGCCACAAGTGACTGAATTATAAGGAGAATACAGGACCAGAAGTATTACACAAAAGTAATTTCTGTAGCTCATATATTAATTCACATTTATCTTTCAAACACCATGAGGTTGTGAAAGGCAAATGGAATTTTAATTGACCACTACATATAATCGCAGGGATTAATAAGATAGTTATCTCATCACCCTTTCTGTCAACAAATCCTATTGCATATTAGTTATTGATAATTAATTATTGTGAGAAAGTGGATTGTTAGTTGGGGTGGATGGAGGTGCAAAACAAGTAATAACATCAGTATTTTTGTTAGGTCTAGTAAAGGTTTCAGTAATTTAAACCCATGCTCAAACCCCTGCTAGCTATGGCACAGAGGAGGTACACATAACTTAAGAAAATGTAAAGCATTTAGAAGTACAAATACAGTTAAAGAGATGAAAACTCAACACACTAAAAGCCCCTATGCAATTTATAAACATGGAGACTATTTTAATGAACAAAATGAAACCACAATAAAAAAGGATCCAATAAGGAAACCGGAGATATGAATTTTAAAGGTTTTAAATAAAAATCACATGAAAAAGAGCAAAGCACCAATCATAGGCAACTGGATGTACTAGACAGGGACAAAGGTAAGGTTTGAGGCTGACCGCAGTAGAATGCACGTTGAATAAGAGTACCAGGTTGATCCTGATCAAAGAGTTACAATTTGACATAGAAATTGTTCTGGAGAAAAGGTGGTAATCGACAAGTTTTCAGCAGTCCAAGCTAGATCCAAGTTGGAGTTCAACAACTGTGCGTATACACTGAAAAAGCCCAAAGGTTACAGAGACATTATAGTTAGGCTCAGGTTTCACTCATACAAAGCCAGAATAATTCAGCAGTTTTAGATAGCTGAGCTAAGTTGAACTCACACCCCCTCAATACACTGCTTATGACCTCACATATTACATCACTCATGACATGGCCAGTGACATCATTGATGACATCACTGATTATATCTCAAATGACATTGCTAATGACATCATCCACAGAACCACTCACACATCCACTCACGCACCCACAAATCACTCATATATCTACTCACTCACACACCCACTCACTCATCCACGGAGCTACTCACATACCCACTCACCCATACAGCCACTCACATAGCCACTCACTTACCCATACACCTACTCACACAGCCACTCGGTCACCCATACAGTCACTCACACAGCCACTCACTCACCCATACAGCTACTCACACACCCACTTATTCAACCATATATCCACCCACACCCCTACTCACCCATACAGCCTTTCAACACAACCACTCACTCACCCATACAACAACTCATGCACACACTCACATACCCACATAAGCATTTATATACCCATTTACACATCTATACAAGCACTCACATCACCACTCACTCACCCATACAGCCACTCACACACCCACTAAATTAAACAAACACCCATTCAAACAGTCACTCACTCTCCCATACAGGCACTTAGACAAACAGTAAGTCACAAATACAGCTAATCACACAGCCACCTAGTCACCCATATAGCCACTTAAACACCCATTCATCCACCAATACAGCTGATCACACAGCCACTCACTCACCCTTACACCCACTTACACACCTACTCACTCACCAATACAGCCACTCATACAGCCACTAACTCACTCATACAGCTGCTCACACACTCACTTATTCACCCATATAGCCACTTAAACACCCACTCATCCACCCATACAGCCGATCACACACCCACTCACACACCCATACAGCCACTCACACACACACTCACACATGGATACAGACAGTCACACAACCACTCAGATCACATATTTTAGAAATAGTAACACTTATTAGTAGTACAGAAAGAATTTTAATTTGACTTATGCAGTTGCTTGATATATATCTTTAAGTCTCAGAAACTTTTGTGAAATACTTCCAATCACAGGCTGATGCCATCAGTGATATCATTTGGGATATCATCAGTGATGAGTGATGTAATGTATGAGGCGTAAATTCTAGTTAGCTCAAGTAACTATAACTGCTGAATTTTAATGGTTTTGTATGAGTGAAATTTTCGGTGAATATATAAATATACTTTTTTTTCCACTGAAAAAACCAAAGGTTACAGGAACTTTATAGGTAGGCTCCCATTTCACTCATACAAAAACAGACAAATTCAGCAGATATAGGTAGCTGAGCTAATTATAACTCATGCCTCCACAATGCACTGCTTATGACATCGCTGATGACATCTTAAAAGACATCGCTGATGACATCTCAAATTGCATCACTGATGATATCATCCCCAGAACCACTCACACACCCACTTACACCCAACACAAAATCTCATACACCGAGGGGGGCTGCGTGACCTCCTCCCCCAGCCAATTTCAGCCCTGAGAGCCCATCCCCCGGGGTCCTGTCAATTTGCAATGGGGGAGGGGGGCCGTGTGGCCCCCCTCCCTGGGCCAATTTTGGCCCCTGGGACCCCATCCCCCAGGGCCCAACCATGCTTCTCTGGGCACCCCCACAGCACTCAGTCTGCACTGGGACAATGGAGGAGCCTCAAGGCCCCCACAGTCCCTGCTGGCTCCCTACCTCCTGCAGGAGCCGGCATTGCTTTCACAGACAGGGAGCTGCTGAACATGCAGTTCCCTGTGTACAAAAGCAATTTGTCTGCTTTCCTGCTCGCTTGACAGCGGGAAGGGAAACAGACAAATGCTCTGCTCTAGCTTGCTGAAAGCTGAGAGCTTGCGGTGGCTTGGTGGGAGACGAAAAAGTTCTGCCAAGCCCCAGCAAACAGCTATGTTACAGGAGTGGGCACCGCAGGACATAGAAGGAGCCAGCCCAATCGGGTGGTGGTCCCCAGGGCCATATATGCCACCCTCCATGCAACTCATAGCCCTGGGGAGGTGGTGGGCCCCAGAGCAGCGGGAGCCCACACCCCCCCTTAATGTGAACAAATTATCCCACTGAGGTGGCGGTCCCCAGAGCTGTGGGGGTTCCCCATGGGCCCCCTGTATTAATTTCATGTTTAGCCCAGGAAGGTGCCATCCCCGGGGCGGGTGGGCCCAGCAGACCTGTTCGCATTCATATTTTGTACATGCCCTGGTGATGGAAGTGGTCCCCATGGCTGCAGGGGGCCGCACAGACCTCCCTGCATTCTTTTCTAAACATTTGCCCAGAGGAGGTTGTGGTCCCCAGGGCACAGGGGGTGCCGCGTGGACACCGCGCACATACATATTAAGCAATGTCCAACTGAGGTGGCAGTACCTGGGGCTTTCATTAGCTCTAGGAGTGGGGTCCAGTGCGCACCCTCCTATTTTTATGAATTGCCCCACGACCCGGCCCACCCGGGGATTATTTAAAAGCAAGTGCAGGAGCTCATGCTTGCATTTTATTCCCCTGCAAATTCACAAATATTTGATTTTGTGGCAATTTTCATGGAAATGCTTTTTTGGCCTGGCGACCAAGGCTTGTGGGTCAGGGTTATCCTACCCTGCCCCCTTTTCTTTTCTTTTACATTTTTGTGTGGTACCCAGCTGAAGATCAGTTCCAAGATGGCTACCAACACTTCCTGGTTGAAGTGTTGACAGCGAATCAGAGCTCTGAATTTCCCTGCACGAGCTCATTATTTTTCACGAAGTTGTCACTCCCACAGATATCACTAACTGTATTTTCTTAAATTTCTCAACAACTACTGAATGGATTCACACCAAATAACTGAAAGTGTGATCTGCGTAACCAAATCTTCCTTTCTGCCAAATTTGGTGTCATTCTGTTCAGCTATTTGGGCTGCAGGTTCGACTAAAGGTCCTATGGGAATTAACATGGGAAACACACATTTTTTGACCCTGCTTTCTTTCAGCCCCCGCTTAACGGATCATCCCGAAACTTTCCATGCTCAACAAGAATCACTGGCAGACTTTTACTGCTTTTATTGGAAAATTTCATGAAGAGTCATCAAAGATATAGGCAAGTAAAAAAACGCTTTTCCTGTGGAAACATAGTCCTAATAATAACTACCTACTGGCGACCGCCAGTAGGTAATATATATATATATGTATATATGTATCCAAACCAGCGCCGTCCCAAATACTCCAAAAGGACAACACACCTTGGCCACAAAATTTCTCCAGCGTGATTTTATTTCAGCAAAGTCACTGACTTTGCTGAAATAAAATCACGCTGGAGAAATTTTGTGGCCAAGGTGTGTTGTCCTTTTGGAGTATTTGGGACGGCGCTGTTTTTGATTATAAGGATTTGCGACCCTTCCACGGCCCGCCATTGTAAGAGGCTCGGGTTTCCACGCAACCAAGCTGTTTTTGATGTATATATGTATATATATATATATATTACCTACTGGCAGTCGCCAGTAGGTAGTTATAGTTACAACCTAGTTTCCATAGGAAAAGCATTTTTTGATTTGCTAATAACTTTGGCGTCGTTTGACGAATCTTTATGAAATTTTGCAAAAAGTTGCACATTTTTGTAGGTTAGCTCCTATCTTGAAAGTTTGGGGGTGATTTGTCAAGCGGGGGCTGAGAAAAAAGGGGGTCCCAAAACGCGTTTTCTCCATGTTAATTTCCATTGGAAATTTTGCGACGAGCTACAGCCCGAACTGCTGAACGGAATTACCTCAAATTTGGCAGAAAGGTAGAGCTTGGTTCAGAAAGTGACCTTTTTTTTAAATGGGGTAAATCCGTTCAGTAGTTTTTGAAAAATACAAAAAGTAAGAGTCAAAAAATCAATTTCCCATAGGAAACTTTGTGCAAGGCTACAGCCGAAACTACTGAACGGAATTACCCCAAATTTGGCAAAAAGGTATTGCTTTGCTCAGAAAGCGAACTTTTGTAAAATGGTGTAAATCCGTTCAGTGGTTGCTGAGAAATAAGAAAAATAAAAGTTTCAATATCTGGGCGGAGCCTAAGTCCCGTGCACGAGCTTCACTGTGATCGGCTGCGAACACTCCAAACCAGGAAGTGTTGGCAGCCATCTTGTGGCTCAGTAGAAGCGAGTCACTAGAAAACAGAGAAATAAAGGTATAAAACAAGAGAAGGGGGCAGGGTAGAAACACCGTGACCCCCTAGGCATGCTCAGGGGGTCCCAGAAGGACCCCAGGGCCAAAAAAAGCATTTTTTATAAAAAATAAAAAATCTGCGCAATTCGCGCTGGGGTCGCGGGTTCCCGCGTTTTACTTTAATGAGGTCCCCGGGTGGGCTAGATCCCGCGGGCATTTCTTAAAAAATAATAGCTGGGGGTCGCTGGGGCTGCGGGGGCCCACTGGGGTCCCTGCAGCCCCGGGGCTTCACTCATGTTGGGAGGGGGGTTGCGCGGCTCCTCTCCTGGAGCCCTCCATGTGCTTATAACTTTGGCGTCGTTTGACGAATCTTTACGAAATTTTCAAAAAAGTTTCTCTTTTTTGATCAGCTCCTATCTTAAAAGTTTGGGGGTGTTTGGTCAAGGGGGGGCTGAGAAAAAAGGGGACTCCCAAAATGTGTTTTCTCAATGCATTATCCATAGGAAACTTTAGACAAGGCTACAGGTCAAACTGCTGAACGGAATTACGCCAAATTTGTGAGGGAGAAAGGTTGTGGTTGAGAAAGCGCGCTTTTGTTGAAATGGTGTAAATCCGTTCAGTAGTTTTTGAGAAATATCAAATTTTACAGATATCGATATTTGAGAATTCTGACATCTGATTGGCTGAGGGTTACGAGCACGAGCTCGCGGCTCATTGGCTGTGAACGGTTGAAACTAGGAAGTGTTGGCAGCCATTTTGTGACTTAGTCCGTCAGCTCGCATCTCTCCGTGTAGAAGCCATCAAGTGTGTAGTTTTACCTCTGCGAGGCAACACTGGCATCTGTGTCTGTGTAAGATACTCCTTTCACGCTGCCTCTCCCCACATCACGAGGTCACGGCTATGCCTTTAGAAGCCAGTCCGTTGGCTCGGAGCTCTGTGAGTCAGTCTGTCGGCACGACCCTCTACACAACCCAAACACGACTGCACTACCTAACTAAGCACTAAACCACTACTGCCAGCACGACCCCCTACACTACAGAAACACCACTGCACTACCTTAAACCCTAAAACACTACCCCCAGCACGACCCCCTACACTACAGAAACACCACTGCACTACCCTAAACCCTAAAACATTACCCCAGCACGACCCCCTATACTACCCAAACACCACTGCTCTACGTAACTAAACACTAAACCACTACTGCCAGCACAACCCCCACAATACAGAAACGCCACTGCACTACCTTAAACCCTAAAACACTACCCCCAGCATGACCCCCTAATCTACAGAAACACCACTGCACTACCCTAAACCATAAAACGCTACCCCCAGCACGACCCTCTACACTACCCAAACACCACTGCACTACCCTAAACCCTAAAACACTACTCACAGCAGGACCCCCTACACTACGTAAAGACCACTGCCCTACCCTAAACCCTAAATTTACCCCCAGCACCCCCTCTACACTACACAAACACCACTGCACTACCATAAACCCTAAAACACTACCCACAGCAGGACCCCCTACACTACACAAACACCACTGCACTACCCTAAACCATAAAACACTACCAGTCCATTGGCTCACAGCTCTGCATTTGCGAGCCGACGGCCCGTAGATCTCTCTGTGCGAGCGGAGCCCACAGGCCGTAGCTCTCCCTTTGCGAAGCTGCCCGATGGCCCGCAGGTCTCCCTGTGCTAGCCGGATCGCAGTTGTCAGTCTGCGAACCGATATTGGGAATATAAGGCGGCTCTAAAAAGAGCGTTTGTGTTTATTAGTTGGAGCTACATATAAGTGCGGATGCACAGCTTCAGGTTATTCAGAAAAACTCGATTTCCCTGATCTGTGAAGTGTACTCCATCACTTCTGTAGATATCAGCCATATCATAACATATGTTGTTGTAGATCGACCCCATTCTATGGTCTCTGAGGTATGCAGACACATCTTTGTTGACATTCTTCCTAGATTTTACAATCTGAGGACAAAATTTGTTTGACCATTTCCACTTCTGTCTTTGGCATATATTGGAATATACAAAGACAGTTTGAGGCAAAAGCAACATCAATTGTCTAAAGGTGTCCTTCATTAGCATTTCCAAACCTACCCCAGTCAATGTGCCTAGGTCATTTCCACCACAGTGCACAATCATGAGGTCAGGGAGTTGGAGATGCAAACATGTTTTAACCAAAGGGAGTAATTGGTGCCACTTCAATCCTCTCTGTCCAAACCATTTAATGTCCACATTTTGTAAACCTAGGTCTAAGTCAATACATCTCTGTTCTGCATACCTCTTGCACCAGAAAACATAGCTATGTCCTACGATCCACACTAGCATTTTGAAGGTGTAGCTGGAAGATATGGATAGATGTCTGTAGCTCATGCAGTCCGTTCGTAGAATAAGAGATATGTTTAAAGAATGCAAACTACTTTTTTTTCTCATACAAAATGATAACTGATTGGGAGATGAAAAACATTGTTTACTAAAAAGTAGGGTGCATATTAGTTTGTCGAAAAGCATCTTTGTGATTGGTTAATAAAAAGCAGTTTCAACGTAGAGTTCATATGATAGGATAAAATTTGCTCAGTTCAACCACACCTGCTACTTGCATTTGGAAGGCACTGTTCGAACTTAAAACAATGGTGAACTTTTAACCTGCACGTGCCCTTAAATGTTCGAGAAAATGATGCAAATAAATATCGTTAGGTTTGAAAAAATGATGAACTTTTAACCTGCACGTGTCGTAGAATGTTCTAGAAAGTTTGTTGATAGAATACGTTGAACTTCTCACCTGTATGTGTTCTTAAATTTTTTTTAAACTGTTTATATGGAAAGTTAAAAAATAACCAATAGAGAGAAGTTTTGCAATTTGAAAAAATAAAGGAACTATTCTGATTTGTTCTTTACATGTTTTTATGTGTGGAGCAACAGGGAAATTGTGCCATTACTGATTCCATTCTTGATGAGAGCGGTGCATTACATGTACTGTGTGACAAAGAAAGAATTGCAAATTTGGCAGGGAGAAAGGTCTTGGTGCAGAAAGCGCTGTTTTGTGGAAATGGTGTAAATCGTTTCAGTAGTTTTTGAGATATTAAAGGAAAAAAAGATATATATATCTGGACTGTGCCTAACTCCCGAGCACGAGCTTGCCTCTGATTGGCTGCTAACAATTCAAACCAGGAAGTGTTAGCAGCCATCTTGTGCCTCGCATCGAGTGAAAATATAAAAGAAAGGTCCCGGGGGCAATTTAATATACCGGAGCTCTGTCTGTGCGAGATACCGCTTTCATGCTGCGTCTCCTTACATCAGCAGGTAACACACCCTTTTCCACCATCAACAGCATACCTCCAACAATATACTTGGGCCCGCAAGTCTGCCTCTGCGAACCACTTGTCGGCTCACAGCTCTTCGGGTGCGAGTTCTCGGGCCCGCAGTTGTATCTGTGAAGCCAATACTGGAAATATACCTGAGGTGTCTCTCTGCGAGATACACTCTTCACGCTCCCTCTCCCCACATCAGTGTTCCGCAGCTATCCCTTTGGAAGCCGATGGCCCGCACCTTTCCCTATACTAGTCGGCCCGCAGGTGTTCCTCTGCAAGCTGGCCTTCAGCTCTTCCTCTGCGAACTGACGGGCCTCGGTTCTCCCTCTATGAGCCTGCTAGTCGGCTCGCAGTTCTTCATCTACAAGCCAGACCGCCGGCTCTTAAGTCTCTGAGAACAGATGTAATGGAGGCAACGATCATGCAGGTCGGACACCCAACACTGCTCCGACATCCCCCAGTAGGAGCTCCTTGTCCGCCATCTCCCCTCACCCCCACGCCCCACAAACACGTTACGTTAGGTTGGACAAATAAGAATCTTAGTCATGTATGGATTTACATATAAAACATTTTATTAAAACAAAACAACAACAAATAAAACTATGTACAGCCATGTCGTGTCATCGCTGGACCATTTGTGAATCACAGCCTGTAAGCCAAAAAGAAAGATAAGATGGTGCGTCATGCGTCCAGCAAAGGAGAAAGAGAAAGAGAGAAAGAGTGAGGGAGAAAGAGAGAAACAAAGAAAGAGTGAAAGAGAGAGGAAGACAAAGAAATAGAGAAAGAGTGAGAGAGAAAGAGAGAAATAGTGTGAGAGAGGAAGAGAGAGAGAGAAATAGTGAGAGAGAAAGAGGAAGAGAGAGAGAAAGAGTGAGAGAGGAAGAGAGAGAGGAAGAGTGAGAGAGAGGAGAGAAAGAGTGAGAGAGAGGAAGACAGACAGACAAAGACAGAGAAAGAGAAAGAGTGAGAGAGAAAGAGTAAGCTACAAGGAAAAGAGAGAGAGAGAGAAACAGTGTGAGAGAGAGGTAGAGAGAAAGAGAGAAAGAGAGAGAGAAAGAGTGAGAGAGAGGAAGAGAGAGAAAGAAAGAATGAGAGAGAGGAACAGACAGAGAAACAGAGAAAGTGTGAGAGAGAGAAAGGAAGAGATGGAGAGGGAGTGTTGACACTGGAAAAAATCTTCGCAGCTTACCTTTGTGCCTCAGGTGTGTCTCCAACCACATGCCGGGACATAGTGCACCCTTAAGTTTAGTGATCTGAAAGATAGTATAGAATTAGTAATTGCAGAGTACATACAACTGCACACGCCTAATTATCTGTTTCGGCAATGCGCACTCAGGCTTCTGCAGCCCATCCACTCCCACTGCTCGGAGGTGTCTGTGCGCTCTTGTGCACCGAGGCTGCTGCACACTATCCACTCCCACCGCCCAGAGGTTACTGCCCGCTGCTGCGGAAAGAAGTATCTCTGCTCACCTTCCGCCACCGGCGTGTGTGTAAGAGGGTGCACCACGTGCTGAAGCAACTTTGTCAGGCGTTGTCAGGATGGCCACGCATCATCGCAGTTTGTACAAGCGTTCCGCTGTGGTGGTGTGGGAGGGGGGACGTCGATTCGTGAATCACAGCCTGTTAGATAAAAAGCAAGATAGTATTGTGCGTCATTCGTCCATCAAAGGAGAGAGAAAGAGAGAGAGAGAAAGAAAGAGTGAGAGGAAGACAGAGAGAAAAAGAAAGAAGGAGTGAGAGGAATACAGAGAGAAAGAGAGAAACAGTGGGAGTGACAGGAAGAGAGAGAAAAAGAAAGAAATAGTGAGAGGAAGACAGAGAGAAAGAGTGAGAGAGAGACGAAGAGAGAGAGAAACAGTGAGAGACAGAAAGAGAGAGAAAGAGTGAGAGAGAGGAAGAGAGAGAGAGAAAGAGTGAGAGAAAGGAAGAGAGAGAGAGAAAGAGTGAGAGTGAGGAAGAGAGAAAGTGTGAGAGAGAGGAAGACAGAGAAAGAGAGAAAGAGTGAGATACAAGGAAGAGAGAAAGAGAGAAACAGTGTGAGACAGAGGAAGAGAGAGAGAAACTGTGAGAGAGAGGAAGAGAGAGAGAAAGAGTGAGAGAGGAAGAGAGAGAAAGAAAGAATGAGAGAGAGAGAGAGGAAGAGACAGAGAAAGAGAGAAAGAGTGTGAGAGAGAGAAAGGAAGAGACAGAGAGTGAGAGAGAGAGAAAGAGTGTGAGTGACAGAAAGGAAGAGATGGAGAGGGAGAGTGAGTGTTGACACTGTGGAGAAAATCCTCACAGCTCACCTTTCTGTCACCGGTGTGTCTCCAACCACGTGCCGGGATATAGGGCAGCCCTCAAGCTTAGTCATCTGAAACATAAAAATGGAATCAGTAATGGATGAGTACATACAACTGCGTATGCCTAAATCGCTGTCCCGCCTTTGTGTATCCAGGCTCGTGTACCCCATCCAATTCCACTGCCCAGAGGTGTCTACCCACTGCTGTACACCCAGGCTGCTGCACTCCATCCACTCCCACTGTCCAGAGGTGTATGACAGCCGCTGCGCACCCAGGCTGCTGCACCCCATGCACTCCCACTGCCCGGAGGTGACTGTGTGCCGCTGCGCACCGAGGCTGCTGCACCCCATCCACTCCCACTGCCCGGAGGTGACTGCCCGCCGCTGTGCTAACAAGCCTCTCTGCTCACCTTACACCACCAGCGTGTGTCGAAGAGGGTCCACCACGTGCCGAAGAAACCTCCTCACCCGTTGTGTACACGCGGAGAGCGGAGCTCACAATTCAGGTTGAGTGTTGATTGCCGGATGGCCACGCTTCATCTCAGGCCTGCAAGACAAAAAGCAAGATAAGATTGTGCGTCATGCGTCTATCAAACGAGAGAGAGAAAGAGAGATAGAGAGAGAAAGAAAGAGTGAGAGGAAGACAGAGAGAAAAACAAAGAAGGAGTGAGAGGAAGACAGAGAGAAAGAGAGAAACAGTGGGAGTGACAGGAAGAGAGAGAGAAAAAGAAAGAAAGAGTGAGAGGAAGACAGAGAGAAAGAGTGAGAGAGACGAAGAGAGAGAGAAACAGTGAGAGACAGAAAGAGAGAGAAAGAGTGAGAGAGAGGAAGAGAGAGAGAAAGAGTAAGAGAGAGGAAGAGAGAGAGAGAAAGAGTGAGAGAAAGGAAGAGAGAGTGAGAGTGAGGAAGAGAGAAAGTGTGAGAGAGAGGAAGACAGAGAAAGAGTGAGATACAAGGAAGAGAGAAAGAGAGAAACAGTGTGAGAGAGAGGAAGAGAGAGAGAAAGAGTGAGAGAGGAAGAGAGAGAAAGAAAGAATGAGAGAGAGAGAGAAGAGACAGAGAAAGAGAGAAAGAGTGTGAGAGAGAGAAAGGAAGAGATAGAGAGTGAGAGAGAGAGAGAGAAAGAGAAAGAGTGTGAGTGACAGAAAGGAAGAGATGGAGAGGGAGAGTGAGTGTTGACACTGTGGAGAAAATCCTCACAGCTCACCTTTCTGTCACTGGTGTGTCTCCAACCACGTGCCGGGATATAGGGCAGCCCTCAAGCTTAGTCATCTGAAACATAAAAATGGAATCAGTAATGGATGAGTACATACAACTGCTTATGCCTAAATCGCTGTCCCACCTTTGTGTATCCAGGCTAGTGTACCCCATCCACTTCCACTGCCCAGAGGTGTCTACCCACTGCTGTATACCCAGGCTGCTGCACTGCATCCACTCCCACTGCCCAGAGGTGTATGACAGCCGCTGCACACCCAGGCTGCTGCACCCCATGCACTCCCACTGCCCGTAGGTGACTGCGTGCCGTTGCGCACCCAGGCTGCTGCACCCCATCCACTCCCACTGCCCAGAGGTGACTGCCCGCTGTTGCGCAAACAAGCCTCTCTGCTCACCTTACACCACCGGCGTGTGTCAAAGAGGGTCCACCACGTGCCGAAGAAACCTCCTCACCCGTTGTGTACACCCGGAGAGTGGAGCTCACAATTCAGGTTGAGTGTTGATTGCAGGATGGCCACGCTTCATTGCAGGCCTGCAAGACAAAAAGCAAGATAAGATTGTGCGTCATGCGTCCATCAAAGGAGAGAGAAAGAGAGAGAAAGAAAGAGTGAGAGGAAGACAGAGAGAAAAAGAAAGAAGGAGTGAGAGGAAGACAGAGAGAAAGAGAGAAACAGTGGGAGTGACAGGAAGAGAGAGAGAAAAAGAAAGAAAGAGTGAGAGGAAGACAGAGAGAAAGAGTGAGAGAGACGAAGAGAGAGAAACAGTGAGAGACAGAAAGAGAGAGAAAGAGTGAGAAGGAGAGAAAGGAAGAGATGAAGAGGGACAGTGAGTGCTGTGTCTCCAACCACGTGCCGGGACCTAGTGGAGCCCTCAAGCTCCCACATCTAAACATAGTACAGAATTAGTAATGGGAGAGTATATACGATTACGTACGCCTAAATCGCTGTGCCACCTTTGTGTATCCACTCCCACCGCCCAGACGTATTTGCCCACCGCTGCGCACCCAGGCCTCACTGCTCACCTTTTCGCGGACAGGGCACTCTCCGCATCATGCAGTCCCGCTCCGCAGGCCAACAGGTCTCACATTTGGTGCTGCGTCTTGATTTTGCCATGCCAGAGGACATACTAGTGCACCTATCATCATCAAAGGTTGCACACCCGCTCAGTCCTTGCGGTGCCACTAACTCAGTGAACAGTGAGGCCACGCACGTGGTGGTAGGCCTCCCTGTTCGGTGGCTCAGGCCTACAATGCGGTCCAGCAGGGCACACAAAACCTGAGCTGTCCAGACCGCCGGGACGGGCCATCACCGCAGGCTGTACACCCGCTCAGCAGTTACGGTACCCGTACCTCAGTGGACCGAAAGTCACCGTCCCGTGCCGGTATGCCTGTGCTGGCCGCAGTGCATCCGGTGCGAGCAACTCTGAAATGGCGTCGAGCACGTGCGCCCGGTCTTTTTTATTGGCAGGGTCACGTGTCCTGTGACGCCTGTGCTGGATGGGTGTGGTGTGGATGTATACTAGCCGTGAGGGAGTGGCTGTGGCGTACTGACAACTAGGGTGTGACCAGCAGATCACTGCAATGAAAATCTGGGCCATGTAGCGTTGTTGTCCTTCCCTGTAAGCGTAAGCAGAGTGGGCTGGCCTGGCGTATGCCAGTTCTGCGTGAGGCTGTGAAGGATGACTCCGGAGCTATGGGCGTGGCTCCATCGTGAGCTGTATGAGGAATCAACTGATGCGGCACTGTTGCCAGATTGGGATATATCACGCACAATTGGGCTATATTTTTCCCGGTTGTGCGGTAAAATTTAGGTTTGTGCTAGTTGCCAGATTATAAATATATATACAGCGCTCCAGCAAACTAGTATGTTAAAGCGCTTTATTAGACAAATATTTACTTGGCAGCCTGCTGCAACATCAATTCCAATCCATTCACCGCCTGCTTGACGATGTCCCTGCCCCTCCTTCCTTAAAGTAGCAATATTGGGCTAGTTTGGGCTACTTTTTGGTTGTCTTTGGGCTAGAGAATGCTTAAAAAATCTTGCAACACTGGCATGCCGGTGTTCTTGTTGTAGTGCTGCCGTCACCCGGGTCGCAAGCGTCAATGTGTCACTCTGTGAGCCAAGTCCCTGAACATGACCAACATGGAAGGTACGGGGAATCACTGACGCTACATTCATCCATAGTTCCACACAAGAAAGATGGTGGACATGACACATCTGTGTGGGTGTGAATGTTTATTGCACATTCAGTGGAGTATTGCAGCTGTAGCAATACTGGGCCATGCAAAATCCAAATTTCAGTTTTTGGGACATGGAGGGCAGCCAATTAGAGACAAGTTCGTTGTCGGAGTTAGGGTGCGCCAACATATGTACTTATACAATCACTCCGCCATTCCCCACGCACTTATAAATTCACTATACACTCTCCTTGCAGTACTCTAATCATCCAGTCTCTACGTACGTACTTGTACAATGACCGAGACAAAGTTACATAACCAAAGTTTTCTCCCACTGTCAAAGGTAAGTTGGTTGCATACGTTGTCCAGAGCACAATGTAATGTGGTAGGGCCCTGGGGCAGCATGTTGCATACATAATGAACACACGGACACAGATAGATAGTGGAACTGGATACGAGCACGTGCACTCGACTCCTTTTTATTACCAGGGTCACATGTCCAGTGACGTCTGTGCTGGATGCGTGTGGGGTGAGTGTAAGCCAGCCCTCCGGGAATGGTTGGTGTTGGTAACAAGTACAACAGTAATGTAAAATGTAAGTCCGTTTTTATATAGCGCAGCTACTCACCCTTACGGGTCTCAAGGCGCTGGGGGCCGGAGTGGAAATTAAGTGAGCTATTGCCCAGAGTCACATGGTGCTGAGCTGAGCTGCCGCTGGAGCCGGGGATTGAACCGTGAACCCTGTGCTCCGAAGTCAGCTGCCCTGGCCGCTGCACCACACCTCTCCACAGAGATTCAATCATAAAGGGTCCATGACTTGTGCTACACTAAGTTAGGGGCACCAGATCTGAAATCATACACAAAATATTCTGTCATAAAGGGTCCATCAGTTGTGGTGGACTGAGGTAGGAGCATCAGAAGCATTCCGCGTGTGCACAGCTAGCGATGATGCGTGGTCCGGGAGGGCCGCACTGGTAGCAATGTCTGTTGCCTACTGGACTGCATCATCTGCAATCGCAACTCCATCTGAATTGTGAGCCCTGCTGTCCGCAGTGTAGATCGAAGGCAGTAGTCAGCACAGAAATCGAGGAAAGCTTTTGTCACTTCCTCTTGAGAAAATTCAACGACATAGAGTACAATTCTGTCTGCAATTAATAAATCAAAACTCAATTCTAATTGTGAGCTCTGCTGTCCGCAGTGTAGACTGCCATTCAGTGTTCCTTTGGACTTGCAAGATGAATTTGGTCATTGTACTAAAGCTATAATTGATATCAAAAAAGTTCTTGAAGCAAGGATACTAAAAGGATATTATGTAGGTTTAAGGGTACGTGGCGATGACTTATGGTGCAGTGAGCTAGTGGCACCTGAAGCACTCAGCGTGTGCGCATCCTGCGATGATGCGTGGTCCGTGTGGGCCGCACTGGTAGCAATGTCTTTTGTTTAATGAATTCTGCCTTAATAAGGCCACTTGGCGTTTACTTGTGGTGCACTGAGTTAGTGGTACCTCTGGCGCTCAGCGTGTACGCAGCCTGCGATGATGCGTGGTCCGGGCGGGCCACACTGGGAGCAATGTGTCATGCCTACTGGACTCCGTCATCTGGAATCGCGACTCAATCTGAATTGTGAGCCCTGCTGTCCGCAGTGTAGATCGAAGGCAGTAGTCTGTACAGACATAAGTGTGCAGTGCTGTGCTGCTGTGTTCGTAGGGGGCTTGTGTCGAGGAGGCCCGCGGTCATGGCGGCAGCCACGTGGCAGGGTGAGGGTCGCCGCTCTGGCAGACGCGTTGGCTTTCACACAAGTGAACCACGCCCAGAACCCCGGCCTATTTATTCACACTTCTACGCTGGAGTGGCGTACGTTGGACCAGCCCACTGCGCTTCCGCTTACAGGGGGCGACGACACAGGTTCATAACCGAGATCTTCCCCACTGCCTGAGGTAACATGGTTACGTCCACTGTCCAACACACTACAAGCACCAGCTTGTTTTTGGATCACACAGCAGATAGGTTTAATGAACATTATAATTAGAAATTAGCATTTAAAAAACCTTTGAAATTCACTGGAAAAAACATAGGTTTCAGGGACGTTATAGTTGCAAATTATCATGTTAAAAACCTTTGAAATTCAATGAAAAAACCATAGGTTTCAGGGACGTTATAGTTACTTGCACATTTCACTCGTACAAAACCATAGAAATTCGGCCGTTATAGTTAGTTGAGCTAACTATAACTCACGCCCCACAATGCACTGCTGATGACGTCACATATTACATCATTCATGACATGGTCAGTGACATCACTGATGACATCACTGATGACATCTCACATGACATCACTGATGACATCACTGATGACATCATCCAGTGACTGTGTGTTTCTGTAAAGTTTAAATATGTTTTATAAATATATTGGCCAAGGTATATTGTAGAATGAGTGGCTGTATAAGTGTGTGGATGGAGGATTTCGTAGGTGTGTGACTGACTGTATAAGTGAGTGATTAAATGTCTCTTACTGAATTCATGGGTTAGTGACTAAACTGTGTGAATGTCTGTATCAGTCTGTCTATTGCTGTGTAAGCTGCTGCATTGGTTGATGAGTAGCTACATGAGTGTCTATATGGGTTATTGATTGGTTGCCTGAGTATTTGTATGGGTGCCTGAGTGTGTGTGTGAGTGGGTGGGAGGTGTGTGACTTTGTGCATAGATGTGTGAGTTCTTTATTCACTGGGTGTATGGGTTCAAGAATGCATGTGGAAACAGCTGTATGGGTGGGTGAGTGTGTGTATGGGTGTGTTGGTGAGTGAATGGATATCTCAGTGCTACATGTCCAAGTAACTACATATGTAAAACGCAGTGCATGAGAGAGTTGGAGTATATAAATGACTATACGTGAGAGTCAGTGATTGTGAGAGTGCTGTATGGATGAGTGTGTACTTGTATTAGTGATTGTATAAGAGAGTAAGTATATGTTAATATCACTATGAATAAGTGAGGTTGTGTCTGTATAACTGTATAGCTGAGTAAATAGAAGTGTGATTGATTCCTTGCATGACTGACTAGATGTGTGAGTAACTCTGGATGAGTGGCGGTGTGTGAGTGTTTGTATAGGTGTATGAGTACCTATAATAGTGTTGTGTTGATGAGTTACTGCATGTTTGAGTGACTTTATGGGTGAATGAGTGGATGTGTGTGTAGACCTAGGAGTCAGTGCGTGCGTATGTAGTAACTGGTATTGGTGTCTGTATTGTTTCGAAAATGGTAGTCTGTATTTTAGAATGGGTGTATCAAATGTTTTATTAAGGTATGAGGAGGTGCATCAGATTTTCACGTGGATGATGTCATCAGTGATGTCATCAGTGATGTCATTTGAGATGTCATCAGTGATGTCATCAGTGATGTCACTGACCATGTCATGAATGATGTAATATGTGACATCATCAGCAGTGCATTGTGGGGGCGTGAGTTATAGTTAGCTCAACTAACTATAACGGCCGAATTTCTATGGTTTTGTACGAGTGAAATGTGCAAGTAACTATAACGTCCCTGAAACCTATGGTTTTTTCAGTGAATTTCAAAGGTTTTTCACATGATAATTTGTAACTATACCGTCCCTGAAACCTATGGTTTTTCAGTGAATATATATATATAAGTATATATATATATATATATATATACATTATCTACTGGCGGTCGCCAGTAGATAGTTATAGTTAGGACCTATTTTCCATAGGAAATTCTCAACATTCTATTTCCAATACCTTTGGCGCCGGTTGATGAATCTTCGCGAAATTCTCAAAACTTATGGCCCGCTCCGGTCCGCTCCTATCCTGAAAGTTTCGGGGTGATTCGGCAAGCGGGGGCTGAGAAAAAGGGGGGTACCAAAACGTGTTTTCCCCATGCAATTTTCCATAGGAAACTTTAGACACGGCTACAGCCCGAACTGTTGAACGGAATTACACCAAATTTGGCAAAGAGGTAGTTCTTGGTTCAGAAAGAACCCTTTTTGTTAAATTGTGTAAATCCGTCCAGTAGTTGCTGAGAAAATCAAAAGTAAAAACACATATATATCTATGGGCACGGAGGATCCGCGCACCCTCCCGATCACGAGCTGTATGCTAATTGGCTGTCAACACTCCAAACCAGGAAGTGTTGGCAGCCATCTTGTTCCTCGGTAGAACCGAGGCACAAGAAAAGACAAAAACAGACGCAAGAAACGCAAAAAGGGGGCAGGGTAGAAACACCCTGGAACCTCCAGTATGCGCCAGGGAGCTGCGTTGCAGAGAGGTGTACAGAGGCCACGCCCCTTTTTACACCTCTCTGCAACGCAGCTCTGTGGCGCTTTTTGGAGGTACATGATGGGCTAGTTGGACTCCAGGGACCCTCAGGATTCAAGGGGACTTAATCCCCCAACTTAAAACGCGCCACGGGGCGCGTTTGCACAGTGGTGAAGGGAGGGGGCGGGGCTTCAGGTGACATGTGTGCAAACAGGCCCCGTGGCGCGTTTTAAGATGGGGAATTAAATCCTCTTCAATCCTGAGGGTCCCTGGGGGCCAACTAGCCCGCCAGGTATGTCCAGAAAGCGCCACAGAGCTGCGTTGCACAGAGGTGTAAAAAGGAGCGTGGCCTCTGAACGCCTCTCTGCAACTCAGCTCTGTAGTCCTAACTGTAGGTACCTGGGGGGCTAGTTGGGCCCCAGGGACACTCAGGATTCAAGGGGACTTAATCGCGCAACTTAAAACGTGCCACGGGGTGCGTTTGCACACATGTCACCTCAGGCACCCCCTCCCTTCACCACTGTGAAAACACGCCCTGTAGCTCGTTTTAAGAGGTAGTTTTAATCCCCCTGCCCTATTATGTACTAGGGACTTACAGAGGAGGTCATGCTAATCACAGGGGTACCCCAACGCATAGTGTTCCCTAGTGTATGTAGGTGTTTTCACTGTATTCTAAGTGTGTTTTAGCATAGCACTGGCTCTGGTTAGTCAGAGTCAGTTACCACCAGTACACGTTGGAAAAAGTTGTGGGCACAGGATTATTTTGGAACAAGGCCTCTTTCTGCTCCTCTGTTGGTTCTTTCTGCACATCTTTTGCTTCTTCCTGCACTTTTCTTCGTCTTTGTGGACTTCTGTTGCTTCTTTCTGCATTTCTTTTGCTTCTTTCTGTGCGTTTTTTCTTCTTTCTTCACATGTCCTACCTCTTTAGGCATAGTTACAAACTAGCATTTAAAAAACTTTTGAAATTCACTTAAAAAACCATAGGTTTCAGGCACGTTATAGTTAGAAATTAGCATTTAAAAAACCTTTGAAATTCACTGAAAAAACCATAGGTTTTAGGGACAGTTATAGTTAGTTGGACATTTCACTCGTACAAAACCCGTGAAATTCCCCCGTTATAGTTAGTTCAGCTAACTATAACTCGCGCCCCCGCAATGCACTGCTGATGACGTCACATATTACATCACACATGACATGGTCAGTGACATCACTGATGACATCTCAAATGACATCACTGATGACATCACTGATGACATCATCCATGTGATAATTTGATGCATCTTCTCACACCCTAATATAACTTTTGATACACTCACTGTAAATTACAGACTGCCATTGTCAAAACCATAGACACTCCAACACCAATAACTACATACACACTCACTGATTCTTAGGTCTACACACACATCCACTCACTCACCTCTACAGTCAGTCATACTTACGGTCACTCAGTACAGGACTTTCATATGCACTTATACACCTACATAGACACTCACACACCGCCACTCATCCATAGAGGTACTCACACACCTAGTCAGTCATGCAAATAATTAATCACACTGCCATTTACTCACCTATACAGTTATACACACACCAGCTTACTTACTCATACAAATACTAGCACATTCTTACGCTCCTATACAATCACTGATACAAGTACACACTCATCCATACAGCCACTCTCACAATCACACACTCTCACTTATAGCCATTTATATACTCCAACACACATATATACTGCCTTTGACATATTAGTTACTCACACGTGTACCACTAAGATATACATTTACTCACTAACACACCCATACACACACTCACCCACCCATACAGTCCATCACAGATGCACTCTTGAAACCATGCACCCAGTGAATCACCCACTCACACATCTATGCGTAGTCACACACACCCCACCCACACAAACACTCAGGCACCCATACAGATACTCAGACAACCAATCAATAACCCATGTAGACACTCATGTAGCTATTCGCAAACCTATGCAGCCGCTTACACACCAACAGACAGACGGATACAGGCATTCACACAGTTTAGTCACTAACCCATGCATTCAGTAAGATACGTTTAATCACTCACTTATAGAGTCAGTCACGCACCTACTAAATCATCCATCCAGACACTTATACACCCACTCATTCTTCAATACACCTTGGCATATATATTAAACATATTTAAACTTTATAGAAACATCACAGTCACTGGATGATGTCATCAGTGATGTCATCAGTGATGTCACTGACCATGTCATGAGTGATGTAATATGTGACGTCATCAGCACTGCATTGCGGGGCGCGAGTTATAGTTAGCTGAACTAACTATAACGGGGGAATTTCACGGGTTTTGTACAAGTGAAATGTCCAACTAACTATAACTGTCCCTAAAACCTATGGTTTTTTCAGTGAATATATATATATATATATATATATATATATATATATATATATATATATGTTACCTACTGGCGGTAGCCAGTAGGTAGTTATAGTTAGGACCTTGTTTCTATTCAAAAAGCTTTTTTCATTTGCCAATATCTTTAGTGCCGTTTGACGAATCTTCGCGAAATTTTCAAAACTGATGACCAACTCACTTCAGCTAGTGTGTTGAAAATTTCGCAATCCTTAGGGGCCAACTAGCCTACCTGTACCTCCAGTAAGCCCCACACAGTGGGATTGCTGAGAGGTGGTTGCAGGCCACGTCCCTTTCTCCACCACTCTGCAAACGCGCTTCCTGGTGCACTCCTGCTTGGGGGATGAAGTCCACTTTAGTCCTGAGGCCCTCAGGATGCAAAGGGATCTCATCGCCCCACCAGCAGTGCACTGACAGGTATGTTTGTAGAGTGGTGGTGAAAGGGGGCATGGTCTGCAACCACCTCTCAGCAATCCCACTGTGTGGGGCTTACTGGAGGTAACAGGTAGGCTAGTTGGCACTTAAGGACCCCCAGCAGTGAAGGGGACTTCATCCCCCAACCAAGGGCATGCCAGGAGGCGCATTTGCAGACTGGTGGAGAAAGGGGGCGGCCTGGTATCAGAACTCAGCAACCCTGCTGTGTGGGACTTACTGGAGGTAACAGGAGAGGTAGATGGCCCACAAGAATGTCCTTGGGAGCAACTACCTTGCTTGTTACCTCCAGTAAGCCCCACACAGTGGGATTCCTAAGAGATCTTCGGAGGCCACACCCCCTTTCTCCACCACTCTACAAATGCACCTCCTGGCGCACTCCTGGTTAGGGGATGAAGTCCACTTTACTCCAGAGGGACCTTGGGGGTCAAGAAGCCTTCCTGGTAGTTTCTGTAAATACTACGCAGCGATATTCCTGAGAGCTGGTTGGAGGCCCAGCCCCTTTTCTCCACCACTCTGCAAACGTGAGTACTAGTTAAAAAACCATTGAAATTCACTGAAAAAAACAAAGGTTACAGGAACGTTATAGTTAGGAATTGGCATTTAAAAAACCTTAGAAATTCACTGCAAAAAACAGGTTACAGGAACGTTAAAGTTAGGAATTAGCATTTGAAAAACCTTAGAAATTCACAGAAAAAACCTCAGGTTACAGCAACGTTATGGATAGGCTAACAGTTCACTCATACAAAAGCTGTGAAATACAGCCGTTATAGTTAGCTGAGCTAACTATAACTCGTGCCCCCATAATGCACTGCCGATGACATCACATATTACATCACTCATGACATGGTCAGTGACATCACTGATGATATCACTGATGACATCTCAAATGACATCACTGATGAAAATCATCCACATATTCTCTGACGCACCAACTAACACCCCAATATAACCTTTCATACACACACTCCAAATTCAGACTACCATTCTCGAAACCATAGACACACCAATACCAGTAAGTACATACCCACTCACTGATTCATAGGTATAAACACACCTCCATTCACTCACCCACACAGCCACTCATTCACCCAGTCACTCACTGTTAGACCTGGCACCATTGGCGTGGGTCTCCCTTCCATTTTTTGCTGTTGTCCCCCTGTTTTTGCTGGTGTTAGATGCTCTGGGCACTGTGCCACTGCCCTTCAGTGCCACAGCGCAAATGCTCCCTGTGTAAAGATGACATGTGAATTGGTATATCCATGATTGGCTTATTTGGTTTACCTGTTAGTCCCTAGTAGCGTGGCCTGTGTGTGCCCAGGGCTGGTAAACCAAATGCTGCTGGTGGGCCTGCAGCGCTGGTTTGCGCCACCCACAGAAGCAGCTTGTAAATGGTGTCTCAGACCTGCCACTGCAGAGTCTGTGTGCAGTCCAGAACTGCCATCTTGGCTGTGAAGTGCACCCACTTCCCAGCCCCTGAACCTTCCCTTGGCATCATGTAAGTCACCCCTATGGTAGGGTGCATTGTATGTGTAAGGTAGGACATGCCTTGGTGTGTGTAGCATGTCCTGGTAGTGAATTACACCCAATTTCGTTTTTCACTACTGTAAGGCTACCTGTTCCCCATAGGCCAGAATGGGCAGTTTGACTATTACATGCTATAGTCCTAACTGACCCCAGGAACATGGTAGAAAAACGAATTTAGTATGCCTGAGCTCAGAATATTAAAATACATCTTTTAGTGAAGTTTATTTTTATATTCTGTGTTTGAAAATACCACTTTTAGAAAGTAGGTATTTTCTTGCCTAAGCCTTCCAGTGTGCTCTGCTGTTATGTGTATTGGCTGTCTGGTTTTGGAGGGACAGGGCAGGCTGAGTCAGACCTGGGTTGAATAGAGAGATCTGCATTTGGAGTATGGGGAGGGGTAGCTCCTTGACCTGAATAGGGCTGTGCCTGGCAAGGTGAATGCTGGCTCCACCTCCTACTGTGCGTCTGATGGCAGACCCCCTCTTTCTGAAAGGAAGGATGCAGCCTGGTAAACAAAGTGCTCCAGGACTGAGCAGAACTGGTTCTGGCTGGGTTCAGTGACTTGTAGCTTCTGAGAACAAAGACTTTTGGGGTATAAATATGTGTGCTGAAACCCCTACAAAGTGTATTGCTCCTGGACATCAAGACGAACCTCTGTCCGTGTAACTGAAGGAATCTGCAGGAGGTGACTATCCTTGTGCTTGTGTGCTGTTTCTTGGATTGGCCTGCAGTGGTTACCATTGGACTTGGAAGAAGAGGGAAAAGGACTTTGAGAAAACTTTTATTAATCTTGCTAAAGCAGTCACCCAAGGGCTAGGAGAGAGCTAGCCTCCTGTTGAAGTCTCAGGCACATCAGACTTCACCACCAGCCTCCTGATTCCTCCCAGCGAGGATTTCTATGTGCAGGTGAGGCTCCTGTGAGTTCCAGGGCCTCTAGTTCTACTACAGAGAAGAGAGTGCTGAAATCGTCGCTAACGCACGTTTGCGAGCCGCCGCAGCCGAAAGCGCCCGAAAAATCATCGCGCTGCTGCCGCCGAGTGCTTGCAACCAAAGATCGAGTCATCGCACCGAGATCATTGCTTCACGACATCGCAGCACGGACGCCGAGCGTCCACCGTTTTCATCGCATCGCATCAGGATCGTCGCTCCCTCGCGGAGCGCCATTTCTTCGCATCGCAACCCGATCGCACACGCAACAGGATCGTTGCCTCGTCTCCTCCCTTGCGGCAAGGAGTCATCGCACCAGCGGTCTAGCGTGCAGAAGTTTGTCGCATCGTCTCCACACGCATCAGCAGATCGGCGCATCATCCTCCCTCGCGGCAAGGATTTAACGCATCGCCGGCCTCGCGTGCAGAAATTCATCGCTACAGCTTCTTTGCGACAATTTGTTCACTTTGCTACGAAATCCAGGTACTTTGTAAGTAAAAGGGTCGCAGAGACCACTGCTTTGAACTGAACTCCTCTTTGCGCCCTTGAACTATTTTTGCAGCATTCCAAGAGTGATCCTATTTGACAGTATTGTGGCTTTTTATCATTATTGGTCTTGTGCTAAGTCTATATATAAAGATACTTATTTTTTATAACTACTTGTGTGGTGTCCCTTTGTAGTGTTCCTCACTATGTTACTGTGTATGGTCATAAATGCTTCACACACTGCCTCTGAGATAAGCCTAACTGCTCGTGCTACGTTACCACAGGGTTGAGCAGGGGTTATCAAAGGGTGTGGCTCTCTTAACCTGACTTAGGAAGAAGGGTCCCTACTTGGACAGTGGCCAACCACTGCCAACTAGAGACCCCCATTTCTAACACTCACCAATACAGCCACTGATATATCCACTCATGCACCCATACAGACATTCACACACCACCACTCACCCATAGAGCTACTCACACACCTAAGAGTCAACCACACTGACACTTACTCACCTATACAGTTATACACACACCACCTCACTTATTCACCCAGATACTAACACATACTTACTCTCTTATACAATCACTGACACAAGCACACACTCATCCATACAGCCACACTCACAATCACTCACTAATACATACAGTCACTTATAAACTCCAACACTCACATATACAGCCTTTCACATACGCAGTTACTCACCCATACACCACTGAGACATCCATTCACTCACCGACACAGCCGTACGCACACTCACTCAGCCATACAGCCCCTCGCAGACACACTCATGAACCCATACACCCAGTGATTCACCTACTCACACATCCATGCAGGGAGCAACACACCCCCCACCTACCCACACAGCCACTCAGGTACCCATACAGGAACTCAGACAACCAATCAATAACCTATAGAGACACTCATGTAGCTAGCTACTCACCAACCTATGCATCCACTTACACACCAACTGACAGACTGATACAAACATTCACACAGATTAGTCATTCTTAAACTTTTTAGAAACGCTCACAGTCACTGAATGATGTCATCAGTGATGTCATCAGTGATGTGATTTGAGATGTCATCAGTGATGTCTCTGACCATGTCCTGCGTGATGTAATATCTGACGTCATCAGCAGTGCATTGCGGGGGCATGAGTTATAGTTAGCTCAGCTAACTATAACAGCTTAGTTTCTCAGGTTTTGTATGAGTGAAATGTTATCATAATTATAACATTGCTGTAACCTTTGTTTTTTCAGTGAATTTCTAAGGTTTTTAAATGCTAATTCCAAACTATAACGTCCCTGAAACCTGTGTTTTTCATGTGATCAAGGCCAAGTTTGGCCGAAACGCGTCATGGCAGCATGGTGGCTCACTGAAAAATAAAAGGAAAATACTTACACCAGTCTGGGTTCGTCTTCCGTTTTGTTTCCGTTTTGAGGAACATTGAGGCGGAGTGTGGCGATATATATATATATAGATATATATATATATATATATATTCAACACCAACTTCCCCAAGGGAATGGAGCTCTCTGCAGGTTTCTTTGTAAAAAGCACCTTTAATATCAATATTCCAGTAGACGCGTTTCAGCAATCAGCCTTTCTCAATACTGGTTTCTTATGTGAGGTCACATGATTGATTTAAAATACACTGGCTTATTGTCCCATTGGTTCCCCATTTCATATCCATGGCAACACGATGTTCAAACCACGCATGCAGCCATCTTGGAGTGTGTTGAAGTACAGTTCTCCAAGATAGAGTCATTTGACTCTTTTACAGCGTAAGTAGCTTTTTAACCCCAATGGTATCACGCCGCATGGCTTGTTGTATGGCACGCTGGTTGTTACATCGTGGAAGCGATGTTCTCTATGTGTATTTATGCTTTGCATCCCTCACTGTCACAATCCTCATTTTCAAGAAACATGTGCGAACGTTGGCTACTAAGACCGGCGCCTTCGCACATGTTTCTTGAAAACATGCGGCGTGATACCTTTGGCTGATTGCTGAAACGCGTCTACTGGAATATTGATATTAAAGGCGCTTTTTACAAAGAAACCCGCAGAGTGCTCCGTTCCCTTGGGGAAGTTGGTGTTAAATATTGCAGCGTGCAAGCTACTCGCATGAAACGGAGGCACCCGTCTACGGAGTTCGGCATTATGAGTGGCATTTGATGGAATATATATTTAAATAGTTATGTTTATTTAGACCAATGGCCTTTAAACAACACACCATTAAAATATAGTTCAAATACATATATAAAAATACATCTGATAAGACCATATAAAATTGTCATATAAAAATATACATTCCAATAAAATCTACATGTTTTCCAATTAAAACTACAAATGCCCATCGGTGGTACCTCAGTCCTCCTCCTAGTTATCCAAAAGCATTACCCTTACTGCCCTCATTCCAATAGCACATGCTACATCTAAAAAGCGCATATCAGTTAAAAGTTCTGCAGCGTGCCCTCGTGTCTTAATTCCATATTTAAGGAATATTGGGCGTAGCCACTGTCTCCGCTGTTGTTTAATTGTTAGGCAGTCCAACAGAATATGCAACATGTCACATTTAGAGTTCAACCCACAAGAACAATTCCCTCCTATACTGACCATTTTAGTTTTTATCATATCATTTGTCTTACAAGGGTTAAGACCAATTCTTACTCTTAATACTTCATTTCGTAACAACTGGTTAGGTAGGGTGTCCACATACGGGTAACTCACATTATTCCGCCATGCGTTAAGCATAAAGTGAACTGATTTTTTCTCTTTTTCATAATTGTAATCACTTTCGTAGGACAATTGTTTGCCTAGTGCTTACAGCTCACTTTTTGAAATTTCAATCTGTAAGGACTGCAGAGGCAGCCTTACTTTCATATCTTTACACACGGCAACCATGTTAGACCTAGCCCTTCTGGCCCATTTGAGTTCACTTTGCACAATTTCATTCTTGCACCACTGAGCCACTTTCTGTCCTTCCTCCCCATTCAATTTTCCCCAGAACCTTACTAAGGCTTTTGCAGCCAGTATATTCCAGGAGATCATGCCAGTTTCCATTCTTATTGCTTGTATCATGGCGGAGCTGGGGAGTGAGAGCAAATACTTCAAGCATTTCCCCTCCTCAGCATCCCACCTGCTTTTGCCACTTATGTATAGCAATTCAGCTCCATATTGCAGTTGCGGGGGGATCATTGCTGCATATGCTTTTAGTGCTGGTCTACATGACATTTCTCCAAAGGCCTTGTTAAATTTTTTCAACCCACTCACCGAGGCAATAGCTCTGGTCTTCAGGGTCTCTAGATGAATTTTCCATTTCAAGGACCGTTCGAACCAGACTCCAAGGTATTTATATTCGTTTACAAGTTCCAATCTCTCCACGCCTAGGTGCCAGTTGAATTTACTACCAGAATTCCCAAAACAAAGTATCTTAGTTTTATCCATATTTACCACTAATCTTTTCCCCCTACAATAAGCCTCAAACTTGTCTAATTTTCTATGCAGGCCTATTTCTGTCTGATCTAAGATCACCAGAACGCCTGCATACAGGAGGCACGCCACATGTTTACCATTTATCTTGGGACTAAAACCATTTGCGGCAGCTAGAGTCATTGGTAGATCAGCGACAAATAAGAAGAAGAGTAAGGGGGCTAAAACACAGCCCTGTCTTAGCCCATTATTTACTTGTATTTTTTGTGTTAACGTCCCCTCTGTATCCATAATCAACTGAGCCCAGTTACTCCTATGTAATTCCTGAATCAGCCTTAGTAGGTCTTTCGGTTTATCTAATTTTTCCAGGGTCTCCCACAGGCGTTTTCTATCTACCAAATCAAAAGCTGCACAGAAGTCTACAAAACAACAGAATAGGCTCCCCCTCTGCTCCACAGACTTACATGCAATAGACCTGAGCGAAAAGCAGTGGTCAATTGTCGAGTGCCGTTCTTTAAAACCCCCCTGTTCAGGAGGTACTATGTCATTTTGATCTGCCCAATCTTTTAGCATTACTTTTGCAAACACCTTTTCGGCCACATCCAGGAGATTAATCAGCCGATAGTTTTTCGGGCTTTTTATGTATCGGCCTGATAATTGTGCCTCATCAACTTTCAGGTATAATCCCTGTGTCCAAAAATCTGTCAAACAGCCTATACAGTAACTCCACCCACCAATCCGGGTGAGTTTTTATTATTATTGCAGGCATATTGTCAGGTCCAGCAGCTCGAGTGAGGTTTAATCTTACAATAATACTTCAAATGTTACTTAATGTAAATCTAGACCTTAAATCCTCACTCACCTTCTCCCAGGGTGTTACTTGTTTCTCCCCCGTCTCCACCTTTTTGCCATATATCTCCTCCAAGTGGCCCACCCAAGCTTCTTCCTCTACCACACAGATCATTTGTCCCTGGGATTTCCCTGACCCTTCTTGTACAAGTTTCCAAAAGTTTTTTATGTTTTTACTTTCTATTGCCTCTATCATAAGCCTCCAGCACTTATCTTTATGTTCTCTTTTCTGATCTCTAATCACATTTTTATACATACGCCTTAACTTCAACAGTGCATTTTGGCTGTCTTTGTCATATCTTATTTTAAGGTTTCTCTCCCCTTTCCTTATCTGCGCTTTTAGAAACTTGCATTCCTCAGTAAACCAGTTATTTTTGTTGCTCTGGTTATTCTGAGTTTTTGCACTTCTTCTTCCCTTCCTTTTTAGGACTACTCTAAGGCTACTCTAAGGCACTGTACCACCTGACCAATGGTATTCTCATACCCTTCCGGGTGGGGCTCCAAGTTGTCCCTTAATGATATCCTTTGCTGCAAATTTGACAATTTTTCCATATGCTCTTCAGTTAGTCTAGTGGTCAGCCGTTTGGGATAGTCCATCTTAACGGGAATCAACTTTTCCCTTTGTATAACTTTTCCTCTCCTCAGTTTTAATTTCAGGGGATGGTGATCACTTCCCTCTTCTGAGCCTACTTTAAAATCCTTTATTTTGTCTTAATTCCAAGCCTGCATGTACATATAGTCAATTGGGCATAACTGGTGGCCACTCTTAAACGTCTGCTGTGCTGGGCAATCCTCACCTACCCTCCCATTTAGACAGACTTACCCTTAGCGCCTAAAAAATTTCCCAGCGCAATGTCCCATTTTGATCCTTCGGTTCTTGGGAATGTTGCCGTTTTTATGTTGAATGATTTTAGCATTTCTTTGGTGCCTCTATCCGCTTTAGTTGGGTTCAGTCTGTGGTTCAAGTCCCCCATCAGTATGAGGATATCGTCTGGATAACTTTCACACAGCCAGTCAATGTCCACTTTCATCTGCCAGCCCCGGTCCTCCCTGTGCCGGAAACAAGCATCCTGGGACCAGTTTCGGGGCATCACCCCTCATCAACCAGGCTAGCGTGACTCCAGTGGCATGGAGAGCATGGGACCCACGTCTGGGCATACTCCGTCCATCATCTGTGTGTCTTTTGCTTTCTTGCCCTAAGTGTGCCAGGTATGCCCAGACGTGGGTCCCGGGCTAATAGTGCCACTGGATTCATGCTAGCCTGGCTGATGAGGAGTGATGCCCTGAAACTGGTCCCAGGATGCTTATTTCCAGCCCAGGGAGTGCCTGGCTTGGCAGTTCGGGCTGGACTGTTCCCATGAGGCACATGGTCAAGACTGATTTGCCTATGGCTGGGTCTAAACTGGGGTGGCATGGTGAGCAAAGGAACAATGGATTTAACCCAGATCTCTTGACTCGGGTGAATGTTTGATTTGCTCTGCATTCCGTCCATCATCTTTGTGTTTTGCTTTATTGCCCTAAGTGTGCCGGGTATTCCCAGACGTGGGTCTCAGGCTCACTGTGCCACTGGATTCAAGCTAGCCAGGCAGATGAGGGGTGATTTACCAAAATTGGCCCCAGGATGCTTGTTTCCGGTCCACGAAGGACCTGGCTTGGCAGTTCGGGCTGGACTGTTCCCATAAGGCACAGGGTCAAGACTTATTTGCATATGGCTGGGTCTAAACTGGGGTGGTATGGTGAGCAAAAGAACAATGGTTTTAACCCAGATCTTTTGACTGGAGGTGAATGTTTGATTTGCTCTGCATTCCGTCCATCATCTGTGTGTCTTTTACCTTTCTAGCAAACAGCACCCTGCCCTATGGCCTAGCTACAGGCTACCGTTGCGGTGAGTTAATTTAGGTAGAACAGCACTTTAACCTTGTCTAGGACTTTTAAATGACAAGATAACACTAACCGTAAATCTACATACAGATGCTCAAGTGTAGCAGGCTCAAGATATGATGCAAGGTCTATTTCTCTATATGATACCTTGAAAAGGTCAGTTCTTCAGCAGATATGTAAATGAGTGTCTCAGTGCCTATGTGTGAGTGTGCTTCCATATCTATGTAACTTTGTAGGTATATACCTGCCTCTCTTTGTGACATGTATGCTTCTCTAAATGTGTCTGTAAGGGGCTACATGGATTGCCTCATTGGTGTGTTAGTGATTATTGGGTTATTTAAGTGTGTGTGCAACTGCCTCCATTAGCGCTAGATACATATGAGTTCTGCCTATCTGTGTAAGTGAATGTTTAGGTGCTTCTCTTACTATTGCACTAGGTGTTTTAGTATGTTTCTGCTTTTCTACTTCGGTATGTCAGATTGAAGTGTGGGTAGCAGGGTGGATGTATATTGGACACATGGGTCTCTAACAGTGCATATAGCGCACTGAAACCTCATAGTACATGTCTTACCTTTTAAGCACATACCTCCCTGCACTATGGCCTAGCTATAACCTACATCAGTGGTCAGTTATATGTGGTACAAGAGCATTTTACACCTTCTGCAGGAGTTTTAACTGACAAGGCAGACCTAGCAGTAAAACTGCATGCACAGGTTCAAGTACAGCAGGCCTGAGACATAATGCAAGGGCTATTTTTCTGCAAGGTAGACTTGAAAGTGCCAGTTCTTTAGCAGATATTTGAATGAGTGTCTCAGTTTCTATCTAGGGATGTGATTTCATGTGTATGTGCATTTGTTAGTAAATCACTGCCTCTCTTTGTGACATGTATGCCTCTCTAAATGTGTCTGTAAGGGTCTTCATCGATTGCCTCCTGGGTGTGTTACTGAGTATTAGAATATTTAAGGGTGTGTGCAAATCCCTCCATTAGTGCAAGATACATATCAGTTCTGCCTGTCTGTGTGAGTGAATGTTTAGGTGCCTCTCTTAGTATCTCACTGGGAATTGTAGTGCTTGTCTCCTTTTTACTTAGGTGTGTCAGATTGAAGCCTGGGTGGCAGGGTGGGTGTCTAATTGGCCATATGGGTCTCTAGGAGTGCATATACCTCACTCAAACTTCAGAGTACATGTCTTACATTTTAAGCACATACATAGTACCCTGCCCTATGGCCTAGCTACAAGAACCTCAGTTAAACATGGTAGAACAGCACTTTAACCTGTCTAGGATTTTTAAATGACAAGATAGCACAAGCAGTAAAACTATATGCAGAGGCTCAAGAGTAGCAGGCCCAAGATATGATACAATGGTTATTTCTCTGTATGATACCTTGAAAATGTCAGTTCTTTAGCAGATATGTAAATACGTATCCCAGTTCCTATGTAGGAGTGTGATTCCATATTTATGTAACTTTGTTGTGATATGGCTGCCTTTCTTTGCAACATGTATACTTTTCTAAATGTGTCTGTGAGGGCTGCATGGAATCCCTCCTGGGTGTGTTATTGAGTATTGGGTTATTAAAGTGTGTGTGCAACTGCCTCCATTAGCGCTAGATATATATCAGTTCTGCCTGTCTGTGTGAGATAATGTTTAGGTGCTTCTCTTACTATGCTACTGGGTGCTTTAATGTCTGTCTGCTTTTCTACTTAGGTATGTCAGATTGAAGTCTGGGTGGCAGAGTGGATGTATCAATGGCTACATGGGTCTCTAGAAGTGCATATACCTCACTGAATGTTCAGAGTACATGTGTTACCATTTAAGCACATAGCAAACTGTCCTATGGCCTAGCTACAGACTACCTTAATGGTGAGTTAAACATGGTAGAACAGCACTTTAAACTTGTCAAGCACTTTTAAATGACAAGATAGCACTAGCAGTAAAATTACATAGAGAGGCTCAAGTGTACCAGGCCCGAGATATGATACCTTGAAAAGATCAGTTCTTCATCAGGTATGTAAATATGTGTCTCAGTCCCAATGTAGAAGTGTGTTTCCATATCTATGTAACTTTGCTTTTATACGACTGCCTCTCTTTGTGACATCTATGATTCTGTAAATGTGTGTCTAAGGGACTTTACGGATTGCCCCCTGGCTGTGGTAGTAAGTATTAGGTTTTTTTAAGGCTGTCTGCAACTGTCTCCATTAACAGTACATATATATCAATTGTGCTTGTCTGTGTGGGTGAATGTTCAAGTGCTTCTCTTAGTATTTCACTAAGTGATTTAGTGTCTGTCTGCTTTTCTACTTAGATATGTGAGATTGAAGTGTGGGAGGCAGGGTGGATGTATAATTGGACACATGGGTCTCTAGGAGTGCATATAGAACAGTGAACCTTCAGAGTAAATGTGTTGCCTTTTAAACATTTTGGGGCAGATTTACAAGCCCCTTGCGACACTTTTGCGCCTCCATTGCATCACTTTTGTGACGCAGCAGTGGCGTAAACAATGTGGACAATTTACAACGGGACGCATCTAGGGAGATGTGTCATGTTGTAAAGCCCTGAGTCACAGTATGCCTGCGTCTGGTATAATATATGCAGGGTGGGCATTCCCAAGCAGGAAAGCCTCGTAAAAGTGACGCAGTGAAAATCTACAAGATTTCAGTGCGCCACTTCTAGGACGCCACTGTGTCAAAACCTTACGCCTGCTTGTAGCAGGCGTAAGGAGTGACGCAGTACAATAAGTATAGGCCTCAACATGCATTGCTGGAGTTGCGTCATGCTTGCGACACGACTCCAGCAATGTATGACCTTTGGGCCAACAGATGCATCAGAATTTCTGACACATCTGTCAATCCTTGCGCCATGGTGCGCCGTATTGTAAATACAGCGCATCCATGGTGGCACAAGGGTATCGCAGGCTGGCGCAGGGAAACTGATGCATCTCTACAGATGCATCAGGTTCTTGTAAATCTGCCTCACAGCATCCAGACCTATGGGCTAGGTAGCACTCTCATGAAATGTTTAAGTAAATGTGCCAGTATGTGACTCTCTGTTTTCAAAGCTCTAGAGCTCTCTAAATCTGTATGTATATATGTGAATGAATATCTCACTCTCTGTATTAGGAAGAAAAAATGTATATAGGCACCTGTACAAACGCCTTCCAGAGAGCTGGATATATTAGTAGCTTGTGAGTAAGTTAGTGAATGTATAACTCTATCTTTTGGTCTGTCAGTGGGTGAGAGAGAGCATATATGCTTTGAAAACATCTATTTCACCTGCATTATGGGTGCTATAGCATATGTAGAGCTTGCAATAAGAGTGTGAGCATCCATGACTAAGTTACTAAAACTCAAAACAACAACTTTCACTTTTTTAAGCACAAAATACTATGCTTTATGGCACATCTACAGCATATCTCACAGGTCAGTTATCTGTTATATAATATACATTCACTACTTTCCAAAGAGATGTTACATGCAAAGTCAAGCCAGCAGTAAGACGCCACAGGGGCAGTCTGCACTAGAAACCTGACCCATGTTTAAACAGTACATGTTTAACTATGCCTTGCAGTCCCATGCTGCACATGTCAAGGTTAAAGAACATATTTCACCATCTAAGCATATACAAACCTGCCTTATAATTAGGCCTGGGCGGTGAACTCCGCTCCGTTCGGGGAGTTTGCGGAGTTTTTTGCACTCCGCGCTACGCGGAGCTCACGAAGTGCAGAAAACTGTGCTCCACGTAGTGCAGCAGAGATTTTTCCCCACTCACGCTCGCGAACGGTAAGTTTGTGAGCGCGAGCTGCCGCTCGGGTAGAATTTCTGCCCGAGCGGCAGGAAAACAAGTGCGAACGGCAGTTCGCACTGCACTTCGCCACTTGCGGGACTCCGCAGACTGTTTTTGTCACTACGCGGAGTTCCGTGTAGCGAAACTCGTTGAACTACACCCAGGCCTGCTTATAATTTAGAAAGAGCTACGGTAAAGAATATCTAATAGATAACTAGCAAGTTTCACAGGTTCAGGATTCATATACACCTACAGTGCATTGTTTCCTCTTTCAATTCTGAGTTTTCTTGTCCTCTTTTACAATGTAATAAATAAGACTACAAGTCCCGTAATGCAAAGAAAAACAATCTCTGTAACCAGCACATCATGTATACACATAGACAACTTTCACATCTTAAAATATACTATTACATTTAATTTTAATCATTAGAGTATAGTGTTTTCTTTCGACTATTTAGAGAATGAAGTAATGCAGCACAACAGAATATTGAGCTCTATGGCAACACTTTGTGAACTAAATTTCAGACCTTTATTTGTGCCTAACACAATCTGTGTCTTAGTCTCCTATTAATAAGAACATAAAAGCACCCTTACTACCATTCATAAACCATTACATAAATTTCAGACTCTTTTTTTACAATCTCACATTCACATATACCTTCTTAATCAATGTTTTTGCTTAAAAAGAAATGTAATTTACATACCAGAAGATTGAGTTTGTAGATCTAATAGCTTTTTTTGTTCTTATTAGATAGATGCAATAGTCTCAGAGTTTGTAAAAACTACACATAAGAATGGGACACCACTCTCATACAAAGCAATCATAAATGACAACCTTTTCAACTTTGCATTGTGTGATACTGCGGACAACAGCAAATCAAAACATTCCTTTCATGTTTCACTGTTGTAACTGCAGTTCTCAATGGTTAGAATGGGTTAAGCCATTCACTCACTTTCACAAAGACCACCAAAATTGATGCCTATTTGTGTATAACCGCGACATATTTGCGATCATTGTGGTGACAACGGGAATCCAAAAACATAATTACCTTCATAGTTTTATAACTTTAACAGTACAATACACTTCTCTAGCAAGGAAACAAACCCCTTTTTATAGTAAACTTGGCCTAAACACTTCAAATTTAAAACAAACAGTGACCTGTGTTTTTAACACCATTCGCCCAATACACTCTTAGCACAGTCTGCATACCAACCCAGTAGAACAAGTAGGTCACAAGTTCACACCACATTCTAGAAGGACCATACTTGTTACAAAATGAGCTGCAGCAGATGTGGTTTATTGTACACATTAAAAAGCATATCCATATCTGTTTTACGTTTTTTTACCAGACCCAAACACATATCAAGTTACTAATCCTCTCAACACACTACCTAATTTCTATTCACCTACATGTTCATAACATCCAATCAAATATCTGTTTTTTTAAACCAGGAGAACACCCCAATTTTAGCTACCTTTCCTTTGGAAAATTGCCTAATTCAGCTCCAGCCTTCTCCTGTTTGCTACTGCTGCTTCACTTCAAAATGATTAGAGTGTGGATTGTGGGCCATAGCTATGTCTTCTGGGCTAGAGAAGCTGCTAGAAAGAGTGGTATCGACAGAGACTTGGGTTTGGCTAATGTGGACATTAAATGGATTGACCAGAGAGGGTTAAAGTGTCATCAACTGTTGCCTTTGGTTAAAAGCATTGTAGATTCTCAACCCCCTAACCTCATGATTGTGCACTGTGGTAGCAATGACCTAGGCACACAGACTGTGGTATGACTGAAAATCCTAATGAAGAATACCTTTACACTATTAATGACTCTTTTCCCTCACACTGTCTTAGTGTACTCCAACATATGCCAGAAGCAGAAATGGAAATGGTCTAATCAATTCTGTCCACAGATTCATAAACCCAGGAAACATGTTAATAAAACTGTTTCTGCATTCCTCAGAGACCATAAAATGGGCCCTATCTACAACAACAACCTGTGTTTTGACATGCATGGAATCTATAGAAGTGATGGAGTTCACTTTACAGACGAAGGCAACAAGGTGTTTCTAAGTAACCTGAAACTCTGTATCAGGTCTTATGTGTAGCTGTCAAACACACACAATCATAAAACAAAGAGATCCCTTTCCAATTGACTAGAAAGTAAGCGAGGCAAATATATAAGTAAATTCTGTAAACCAACCTAACATCAAGATCATGTGCTATAGGGACTTTGTACAAGAGATATGACAGAGGTAATCTACAATAATAACCACAAGTTTTTCTTGAAAGAAACTTTTCATTTGCAAGTTGCTGTAATGTGTTACAAAGAAACTCAAAACTCAAACATATAATAAACTATATATTGTTTCATTTAAAAACTGTTATTGTTTTGAAAACAAATTATTCTTAAGTTCTTAACCCCTTCCGTGCTTCTGTCGGCCAACGGCCGTCGCGAGCACTACCTCGCTAGTGCTGCGCACGTACGTTGGCCGACGCGGCCCCGCCCACTTTTTCAAACCGCCGCACCGCAGCAGAATTCGCGCCGCGGTTAAGTGGTTAAGGTGCAAATACATAAAGTAACCAACTTATCTTCAACAATGATTTCATTAATACATTAATATCATTTTCTTTATCCACTTCATTTTTTTTTAAAAACAGGTAGCAAATACAAATTTAAAAAGTACAAATTTAAAAATACACAGAAAAACTGTCGACGACAAATATTTTCAGTTTATCTAATTATATTATATGGAGACCCTGGAAAAGTCATCTCCCGCTTTCAATGGCATGGCACCCAGAGGGAGAAAACTGTATTCTTCACCCGTAATGTAATAATAGTAGGGTTCTATGTGGTCGCCTGTTGGTTTAGGACGACGCCAGATTTAGTATCGTAAAATCAGATATTTTCAATTGTTTTGTTGGGAATAAAAGAAATATCATTAATGAAAGAGTCAAAGGGACGGCTTGTTTGTTGATATGCTGCCCGCATTCAAATAACTGTAATTTTCTTCAATGTTAGCCTTCCCTGGCAATCCAATCGGTATTGCTGTATTCACACTTTGCTTTTGCGCATTGCAATGTGATGAAATTGCGGGAAGCAGAGTTGGGCGGTTGATAGACTCGTATCGAAGCTAAAACGGCCGTAAGACTCTTTGGTCTTTGCATGCACCCGGAACTCGACCAAAGAGTCTTACGGCCGTTAGAGCTTCGATACGAGTCAATACAAGTCTATCAACCACCCGACTCTGCTTTCCGCGAGCACCACGAGATTTGCTAGCTGGCAGCATGGTCCCGCGAGAGTTTGCGATCGCGAACACGTCATTCGGGGGCACCATCGGACTTCTGGCAGACGTTTTGTGAAGAACGCAATCCCGAACACGCAGAATCTGCAATTCGGACAAGATTTATTTCCCAAGCAGCATCAAAACCTTCTCGAAATGACGATTTGGATTAAAAAAACTCCTCAGATTGACATTTGGCTGTACTTTTGTGTGCAATGATTCCTTTTTCGGTTTTTACTTTTTTTTTTTAAGAGGAAGCAAGTCTTCAACTTCCTGTTCCTGTCCAGCAGGCTCCTGCCAGTGCTTTGTCCATCTCCTGTTCACTTTTCATTTGGATTTGGAGCTGTAAGGATCACTCTTTGTGTCTGCTGCATCATATATCATTGGATTTGAGGACTTTTGAATTTGAGATTTCACAAGTAAGTTGGAAAATTGGTGTTGTTTGTTTGATTGGGGCCATGCACCTATATTTTTTTGTACTTTTCATCATTTTTTTAAATTTATTGTGGTGGGTGGCCTGTAGTTTCAGTAGGGGCCTAGTTGTTTCTTTGTAAGTATTTGTTCTTCTTTTATAAAGGAAACATGTTGCACAGTTCACTACATTTTTTCCAACTTTTGAAATCAATTTGCAATATGTATTTAATTCACTAGCCCAGTAGTCTGCCAATAGGCCTTTCAGCCAGTAGGCCGAGAGCTACTCATGGGTGCATGAAACAACTGTTTCTGTGGTGTCTGTTGAATATAAACATCATTTACGGCATTGATGGCATTGGATTGAAATGCAAAATGTTTTTTTTTTGGTATTTCACTTTTTTTCATGTGTGTTAAATAAATGTGTGTGGTTCTTGAAACTTGCAAACATTATTAGCCCTGTGGATTTTAGTTTTTGGCATTGTTGCATTAACCCCTTCCATGCTCATGACGAGCTCAGCTCGTCATGCTGCGCAGTGCTCGTGTGCGCATGACGAGCTGAGCTCGTCATGAACCCGTCCGCTTAATGAAACGCCTCGCACAGGGCGAAAATCGGCCGCGCATGGAAGGGGTTAAAGCTGTGTTGTTTAGCATGCCTCCTTTGTCTGGCCAGTGTGTGGGTGTGTTTGTAATAGAGGGCTAGCATTTGCATTGGCTGAGCCTCCCCATGTGGCCAGGGGCCATTTTGTAAAGTCTGTGTCCAACTCCATATAGGCCTGCTCGAGTTCATTGTTTTCTAGGCCTCCTGCTTGTTTGTTGTTATGAGTGACCATGTGGCTGGTGGCCATTTTGTGGTGGTAGTTAGTGTTGCTTTTGCCATAGACCTGCATGTCTTTCCTTTGTCCTCTTAGCTTATTGCTTCTTGTTGTGGTAGCCTGGCCATGTGGCTGGTGGCCATTTTGTGAAGGCAGCCAGTGTACTTTTGCCATAGGGCTGCATTGTCTGCCTTCCCTTTCTTGTTGTTGTGGCCTGGCCATGTGGCTGTCGGCCATTTTGTGAAGGCAGCCAGTGTGCTTTTGCCATAGGCCTGAATTGTCTGTCTTCCCTTTCTTGTTGTTGTGGCCTGGTAATGTGGCTGTCGGCCATTTTGTGAAGGGGCAGCCAGTGTGCTTCTGCATTAGGCCCGCAAGCCTTCTTTGTGGTGGCCATGCCTTCTTGCTGGTTGTTGTTTTCCATGCATTTTTTTTCTTTTTTTATCCAGCAAAAAATGCAGCACAGTTCACTACATTTTCTAATAAATTTGCAATATTATTGATTTGAATTGATTCACTATGTGGCCTAGTCTGCCAATGGGTTTTCCCACCAATAGGCCCAGAGCTACTCATGGGTGCATGAAACAACTGTTTCTGTGGTTTCTGTTGAATTTAAACATCATTTAGGGCATGGATGGCATTGGATTGAAATGCAAAATGTTTTTTTTGGGGTATTTTACTTTTTTTCATGTGTGTTAAATAAATGCCTTTGTTGGATGTGTGTGGTACTGTGGTTGTTGTAACTTGCAAAACTTTTTTATCCCTGTGGATTTTTGTTTTTGGCATTGTTGCATTAAAGCTGTGTTGTTTAGCAGGCCTCCTTTATCTGGCCAGTGTGTTAGTGTGTTTGTAATAGTGGGCCAGCATTTGCCTTGGCTGAGCCTCCCCATGTGGCCAGGGGTAATTTATTTTGTAAAGTCTGTGTCCAGCTCCATATATAGGCCTGCTTGAGTTCATTATTTTCCAGGCCTCCTGCTTGTTGTTCTTGTGAGTTGTGACTTGTGAGTGACCATGTGGGTGGTGGCCATTTTGTGGTGGCAGTTAGTGTGCTTTACTGCTTTTGCCATAGGCCTGCATGTCTTTCCTTTGTTTCTCTTGGCTTATTGCTTCCATCCATTGTCAGCTGCAGCTCCCTGAATGCTGCATCCCACGTAATGCACAATGCCAAACCGGGTCCGTTACATTTGTATTTTTGTTGTTGTTCGTCTTCTTTCCTATCCTTCCTGAGTGTACTGTACAGTACACCATGAAAGCCCTTGTTGTTGTCAAAGTCTCACAAATGGCTACACTAAATTGTTATGTTTTTTTTAATAACTGAGGTAATAAATTTAATAATATTAATAACACTAACAAGTGTGACCACACACTAAGTTATATATTATATTTGTTTGTTTGTACTAGTAGTAATTGAAGTACAACAATGAATGCCACGTTTCACTAACGTTCTTCTTGCTTTTTGCTTTTAGGTGCTCAAAAGAGGAGGAGACAACATCACCCATTGTACTTCCAGACAGAAGGCCTGCTGCGCACGACGTCACGTGACATCTGACCACAGACATCTCTTCAACTTGTGCCACTGCGTGCTGCTGACATCTTCAAGATGGCCCCAAAGAAAGGTACCAGGTCCAGTACCAAGAAAGTTGCCAGTGAGAAGAAGGCACTGCCACTTACCAAGACCGATATGTCGCCCAAGACCTTTTTTGGGAAACCAAAAATTGTGCCTGCAGCAGCGGTGTCCGGGGAGCAAGCTGGGGGCAGCACCCCCATATCATTGGACCCACCCCACCAACCTAGGCCCAAGCCCATATCTGTCGCAGAAGCAGCCAGTCTAATCATGAGTCCAATGCCGATGAGCAATGATGTTGAAATTGCTTATCGATATCGCAAAGTAGTACCCAATCAATGCAGGAAACTCAGATAAGTGGGCAACAACAGCTGCAACCACCCCCAATAGTAGTTGTTCCTCCCGAAGTAGAGGCAGTTCAGGAGATTGAGCTTCCTGCAGAGGAAGAAGAAGAGCAGGCCAATCTTTCAGTAGATCCATTGTCTTCCAGATCCCCAGCAAGGAAAAGGAGGGTTAGTCCATCAACTTCTTCTGCAAGCCCCCCTTCTCATGATCTAGACGCCACTTGGAAGCCACCTCAGTCTGAGAGTGAGATACGCCACGAGACAAGGCTAGGGAAAAGGAAGGTTCCAGAAAGCCTTAGAGTTATGGAGGTAGATATAGAAGAGGAGGATGATGACGAGCCAGTCATCATGGACATTAGTTCTGCCCCAGTGGAGACCGACATTAAACCCATCCCAAATTGCTGAGAGGGATGTGGCACGGATACCACCAACACAGATGATCTCACCAACACAAACTCCAGCTTCCATATTTCGCCGGCAGCGACCTACTTCCACCACAACCACCTCAGCAGAAGTAGGTACTGCAGAGAGTCAAACGTCACGCCCACCTACCAGTTCATCCGACATTGCAAGTAGCACCAGCAGCACCAGAAAATTGACCTCCCCAGTGTGGGACTTTTTTTCGGTTAGCAAGAAGGAGGTGAACATTGCTATATGCTCCATTTGTGGACAAGGTGTTAGTCGTGGTAAACTTGGTACAAACTATGGTACCAGAGGCCAAACAACCCATCTGAGAAAACACCACTTGATCCAGTGGGAGGCACACCTTAGCGGCCAAAAAACTGCACGTGTTGTTGGTGGAGGGGATGAAGAAGAAGAAGATCCGATCACGGTGGAAGGTGAACAAGAGGGAGATATTTTCTCTGTTACACGATGCAGCTCTGTCCCCAGCAGTGCAGTGGTACCACCCACATCAGCAACATTGCAATGGCACAAGAGTCAGACTGAGACACCATGGGGTCCAAGGCAAGAGAGTACCGCAATGAAAAAATGTGCATTGAGCCTAACATCTGGCGTCAAGAATTCACCTGCACCAGAAAAGAAAACAATCCAGGATACCATTCTCAGCATGTTTAGGTCTGAGGGGCAGTACGAACCCAACCACCCAATGGCACGTTTGTACAACGCGAAGCTGGCTAAAATGTTAGCGCTGGACCTCGTCCTTTTTTCTTTTGTGGAAGGGGTGGGTTTTCTTGAATTTGCGGCAGCCATCTGCCTGAAATGGAAGGTTCCCTGCGGGTCCTATTTCGCCAGAGTTGCTGTTCCAGTAATACATCAGGACGTGCTGGAATTGCTTGGACACGCTTTGCAGCAGAGTGCTGTTCACACTATCCACCTGACAATAGACCTGTGGACCAGTTGCCAAGCTACTGATTACATGCCCATCACTGCACATTGGATCTCTTTTGTGGGGGTTAGAGAAAAGATATCTGCAGGTGTTGACACTGCTGAGATTTTTAATGCCGCTCAGAAACATGCAACTGTAGCCATGTTCGCCATGGAGAAATCTCATACTGCTGCAAACATTTTGGAACACTTTGACAGCAAGGTCTTTGAATGGCTGCGACCAAGAGGGCTTCACATTGGTTTTGTTGCCACGGACAATGGCAGTAATATAGTTAAGGCCATGGCCTATGGTGGCTATTTCAGGGTCCTGTGTTTGGCGCACTGCATTAACATCATTGTTCAAGAAGTTCTGAAGAAAGAAGACAGAGTCAGCAACTTACTGACCACCTGCAGAAGAATCTGCACACATTGCAGCCATTCTTTTAAAGCCCGGAAGCAGCTGAGGATCATTCAACGTGATAATAGAATGCCAGTTAAAGCACTTGTCCAGAATGTGCCAACATGTTGAAACTCAACTTATTACATGCTTGAACGTCTGTTTGAGTAGTACAGACCAATCAATGACTATGTCATGCAAAGAGGGGATGCTATTGTTAAAGGCATGATCATTGAGATGGACCAATGAGGCCTAGTTAAATGCCTGACAGAGATGTTTCTTCCTTTTGAGGTCTTCACACGTGAAGTCAGCAAGGAGGACTGTACTATGGGCCAAGCTATCCCATTGTTGCACATGCTACAGGAACAGCTGAAGGGGGTGTCTGCAATGTATGCAGGTGTGGAGGACAAAAAAGAAGCATATGAGTTGGTGGAGAGCTTAACCCTTCGCTTATCTGAAAATACATGGGTGCAAAGAGGCATTGTGTCATCCAACCATTACATTTGTGCCACAATTCCTTATCCACGGTACAAACTATTACTGCACACTTTCATTCCTTTTTCAGACTGGGATGTTTCCAGCTACAAAACTTAGATAGCTGTGCAAGACAGTCTGCTAGAAAAAGAATGGCCGGGAATTGGAGGCTTGCTCCTCCAGGGCACAACAAGTACTGCAGGTCAGCCTTCAAGTTCAACTTCAGAGCCTGAGGGCAGTGCGGTTGGCTCACAGCAGGCAAAACCACCAACAACTCCAAGAACAACATCAACAACAACAAGAACAGGAGCATCAGCCCCAATATCAGCACAGGAATGGTTTCTACAAGCAGGGCTTAAGTCCAGTGCTGAGGCAAAGGCAAAAGAGGCTGAGCAAAGCGGAGCACCCATGAGCATTGAGCGGATGGTCCAGGCCTATCTGGGTGCCCAACAGAGGTCTCCTTTGATCAAAACCCATTGCTGTATTGGTATGGGAAAAGGTACCAATGGCCAGTGCTCAGCAGGCTGGCGATAAACTATCAGGCTTGCCCTGTCCCAAGGGTCTCTGTTGAGCATGTTTTCAGTGCTGCTCTTGCCGTTCTGACAGTGAGAAGGACCAGTCTCTCGCCCCAAAACGTGGAGAGATTAACCATGATCAAAATGAATCAGCACTTTATACCACTGAATTACACCATACCTGAAGTAGCGCAGCAGGAAGATGATGATGGCGACTCAGGTCATGGAAGTAGTGTGTTAGGTGACCTACTTCTGGGCAAACCACCAGAGTTTGAGGACAAGCTCTACTTCCCTGACAAGTAGGCTCTTTCAATTTCCAGTTACTTTCTTTCTTTCTTTGACGCCCCCCCAAAAAAAAGATATGGCTAAGGAACTTTATTTCCTTTATTATTTGTGTGTGTCACTGTCTTTCTGGTTCACAAATCCATCCCCACCGTCTTACTCTTTTTATTGCCGCATCAGAGTTGCAACTGTGTGGGCTGCGAGTGTGGTGTGACTGACAGTGGTGCAATGATTTTTTACTTCATTTGGAAAATGCTATGTTGCTGTGTGTATACTATGTATGTGCGCTCAGTGCTGTCTGGGTCAAATCCGAAGCTAAGTGGAGTTTGTGTGGGGTGGCCTGTTGTTGGAGGTAACTGCCAGAAACGGAGTCTGATTTAGCCATGCTGCACTCCTTATGCAGTTTAACTTTTTGTTTTCTCTTTGATTTTTCAATATCCTTTTTGTTTTTCCATCTACAGGCATTTTACCCTGCGCCATACTGGAAAAAATAACTCACACTTACCATACCAAACTGCATCCGCCAGGCACCCAAGATTCACGGGTGGACAGTCCAATAGGGATGCGGAGATGCAACTCCCAATTTGTACAGTTTCTTTTTTTTTTCATTTCAATCATTACGAATGTGTGTGTTGTTTATGTTTGCTTATTTTACTCCTACAGATAATTTAATTGTATTTGCTATCTTTCTAAGCCTGGTACAACAGAACATAAATATGATGTATGTAACTTGGGTCTCTCTGGGGGCAGACAGACAATTGCATAATTAATATACTGCCCTGTACTTGTCTAGTACCACTCATCATCATGCATGCATTTCCTTTTCCTCCCATAACAGATTTATGATAGTCGGTTGTCAAGATGAGCGTTGTCCATGTGTAGTGTTTGTCTTTGTCAAACCTTTCCCTCAAATCCCCCTTCCCAACCATTCATCAAACCCCTAACCCTTTTCCCCCAGGCTGTGTGATTTATTGAGGTGTGACTTAACAATTTTTACACCATTAATTGATCACACACTTGGTGGGGCAGATGTGGTGAAAGCAACACAACAACTCAGTGCAGGGTGAGGAGGATCTTATTCTTAACTAAGCTCATATAGCCCACACTGGCAGTATATATTATACAATATCCACCCCAGCACAGTGTATGATTTTTTTTCAGAGGAACATCTCATTGCCAGCATCATCGTTCAGGCACTGTATTAATTTGCGTCTAAGCCAGTTAAGCTTGTCCACTTTGTACAGTTCATAGTAGCTCAAAATTGTTCTGATTAATTCAATTTTTCATTGCTTATCATACTCTCTTCTTGTGTCTGAGACTGAGTCTGTTCTAGTAGTCAAGTCTTTGGTGACTGTCATCAAGCTTGCATATAATAACGGCATTAACCTAGTTTTTTTATTTCAGTTTGTTAACTTCCCTTTCGATGAATAGTCCCTACTCTCCGAGTCCTTATCCTACAGTTCTAGTTCGCCTAGGAGGGAGTGGAACCTCGCTTCAGTTCTGATGAGTTTGCCTTCAATATCAAAAGAAACGCTAGCAATACATGCTGCTACTACTACCACCACCATGATGGCACCTTGGGAAACCATGGAGCCCTCGCTTCATCTAATCAGGTTAGAGAAGTGAACTGTGGTTGATTGATCATTGTTGAACGACAATCATTCTATATAATGGTAATTCACCCCCCACCCCCTCCGAGTCCTTAGTAGTAGCAGAGTAGACTGCAGAGACTAGGAGGAGAGAGTAGTAGGACAAGGGAGGGTACCGCATCACTATTTTTTTTACACTGTCAGCAGATTTTTAAAACTGGCAACTGGCTGTGGCAAAGGCAGCACTGAGAAGTAAAACAAACAATCAATAACCCCGCCATATTTTTTTTTAATCATTCATAATCATAAAATGTAAAAGTATGAAAAGTTTATTATTCCCTGAACAAAATACCAAACCCACAACTGGCCCTCCCCTCTCCCTAACCCCAACCAATGTCCAAGTAGTGTCTAAGAAATGTCCATAAATAAAGAAAAACCCAACAATCCCCCAACTCCCACCCAAAAACAGTTTAAAAAAAGGGGCTGAAGAGAGCACTAACGGCGGGTTAGGAGCTTCTGGAGGTGCCTTTCCACCCGTTCCTGCCTGGCTTCAATATCCGCCAGCCTTCGCATGATGCGGCGCTCAAACTGCCGGACATAAGGGGGAGCAGCAGTGCTGGTGGAATGGTGGCGGCGTCGGCGTGCCCATTGTACCGTGGCGGCGGTGTGGTGGGGTGGTTTCTGGGGCCTGGCTGGGGCCCAGGGCCTCTGCAGCAGCTTCTGCCTCATCCTCCTCGGGCACCAGCTGCTGGTACTCCACCCTGATGGCCTCCATTTTCCGCCGCCGGGTCCGGGCTTCAATCTACTGCCTAGTCGGTGCTTTTGGAGCAGCAGGCATACTTACATATCAAGAAAGAAAAAAGTCAAATTGTAAGCAATGCTCTTAGCAAAACACATAGAAATTATGCCATGGGTATGGAGGGAGGTGATTGATGATGGGTGGGAAGGAAGGATACATAATGTTGCGTTTTAAAACTACTGTGAGTCCAGGGAGGAGTCTGAAATACCACCTCCTCAACCCTTTGAGTTAAAAAAACACCTCGAAAAAACCATTCCAGGCAAGTAAAGGTGAGAGGAACACCACTATAGAGGAGTACCATAGTTCCTTATTCTCATTCCCAAGGATTTTTACATTCATCATTGCATTGTTCTTCACGTATTTTATTTTTTATTCTGCACCCTTGGCTTTGCTACTGACCACCATTTAAGTTTTTTACATTCTCTCAATCCACTCTTCACCATTGAATCTACCCATCCATCTATATAGCCATCCATCCAAAGTTCCAAACATGGCTCTCTGTCTCACTCTAGTCCCATGATCTCAAGTACAAACCTTTCAGCTACATACATTTGTCATTTGATATTTACCCCCCACCCATGTGTCCTTAAGTTTATTTCAATCAAAAGAAACCACCACAGGATTCCAATCACCCACCCAGGCAGGCATCCTTTCACACATACATTTTCACAAACCCAGGCAAGCTTCCTACTCGTATACCAACATTTCATCCATCCTTCGCCCACCCATGCATCCTAGCTATCAGCCACCTATAGTACTATTTATGCATCCGGCGCTTTCACCCACGCATCCTTAGCTTTCAGTCATATATAATATATTTTATTCAACCTTTCCCCTTCCATCCTTCCCTTTTCCAACAACCCATAGTTAAAGGTCTTGTTCATGAAACGTTTTCTGCTGAGTTGAAGATAGGAGCGGCCATTAGTTATTCAGCTCAATTTCAACTCCTGCTACTGTGTTCACCTGTTGTTCACAAGTCAACAAGACTGCACCTTTACAGTGAGCTTATAATTTATAGTTAATTGTCAATAATAAGCAAGCAACATGACTTACCACCGCCCGCCACTGCCGCTGGCTCACCCCCTTCTGCTGCCGCATCTGCAGGCTGGCTGGTGCCGTCTGTGCTGGCCCCGGCACTGGTGGTCGGTGCGGCTAGAAAAAAAGATTACACATTTCTTAGATGCCAGTTACACCTCCCCTTATTAATTGTTTTATAGCAAAATTAAAAAAAACACCACACACATCATTCACTACAATTTGGATGCATTACAGACAGTATTTTCTATAAAAAATATCAGGTTGGGCATTTTGTTGGTGGAAAGTTTTTAAAAAGCCTGAAGTCAAGACAAGAGACAAACTGTTAAGGACTGGCTGGAGCTATTGATTGATGAATCTGATGTTTTGAGAAAAAAATAGCATATGGCATGGTTGGCAAATGCAATGGGGCTGTCCTCCTCATACTTCCTCCCAGACATGGTGCACAGTCATCAGTTCACCAACTGCTGCTAATAATACTAGGCCTAGCTAAAAAGAAGACACAACTTTGGGGTGTCCAACGTGACCATTGCCACTCTCTGGTTTTAGTGATTAAGCCTTCTCATCTATTACATGCGTAGTATACCTTACTTGGGCAATGGGCATGCAATCTGCACGGCAGAGGAGGAGTAGTAGTAGTACTATGTGACCAATAGGTTCTCTGAGTCTTAGAGTACCACCACTAGGCAGTCCACAAAAGGGTAGAGGGAAAGCTGACTGAAAAAGCAGAAGAAAGGAAGCTACAGACAGACTAGTAACTAGAGACAGTTTGACGTAAAGTAGAGAAACTTGAAATATAGAAAATAAGTAAATAGTATAATGCCGGGATAACAAGAATTTAGAAATCGATACACCGAAGAGGATTTGGAAAAAAAATATATAAAACGGGTAGACATCACATTATTCAAAAAGGAGCAGAAAAAATATATTAATGTTAACACCAGGAGGACTTACTGGGGCCAGCAGAGCCATCAGCCGAGGAACTCTGGGAAGCACCTCCAGCTCCAGCTCCTGGATCCTCACCCGCCTCAGCCCTTTTCTTGCCCCTGGATGCTGATGTAAAACATAAAGGCAAAAAAAGATTAGTGGTAATAAATAACATCTCCCCAAAATATATTTGACAGGCAAAGGCAATCGCAATAACATTGAACTTTTCTACATCAGATCAACTAGTAGTAGTATATCGCGGACCATCCTATCCTATTCAAAATTTCCAAAACCTACCTACCTAGTTCACTCCTATTCCAAATTTAGTAAACTTCATTTTGGAATTACTAATAATAAATTGCAACAAATCATGATGTTTGCTTCTTCTCAAATCTCATTCGCAATCTCACAGTCTCAAGCCAACCCCCTTTGACGGGCCAATGCACTAATCACTGAGGGCCTTATTATAATGATTACAATGATGTCCGGCAGACGCCATTGAGGTTCTGGAACCGCATGACCTTAAGTCGGAACCGTGGTCACGATGACTGCACTAGTCTATTACGAATCGATGCGATCGCCCATAGGCCATAGGGCAGTCGCAAACCTCCATTTGTCAATGGAAGCTTGTGTGGCAGGCGAAAAAGGCCTGCAGAACAAGCTTCCATTGAAAAATGGATGTTGTTGTTCACAAACATCCCTGGACCGTCCGTGTGGTATTGGCATGCACTCTGCGGTTACGAAATTACAAATAACTAATTGCAGAACATCTTACATATTCATCACTAATCACATCAGCCCAAGCGAGTGGCAACAAGTACGATTCAATAACTAGGTTAGGTGGGTAGCGCCAAGTAAGCTAAGCACCTGTCTAGAATACCAGATTATTACATAATATTGAAAACTTAACTTCCCTGCATGTCAGCAACATGCTTGCTATTATTTGGGAAAAACATATTAGCTATAGCATAGAACACACAAGTAATAATAAAAATGTATAATTTTAATAATTACTCACCTAGCCCCGCAACCTCAACTCCTAGCAGGTCCAGCAAGTCCTGCTCTCAGTCCAGCATGTCGAACCAGCGGTGCGCCAACTGCTGATGGGTGCACCGGACCCCAGAGAAGTTGTAAACTGCCCGGCGCACCCTCGCCCAGTGCTGCTGGTGCTCCCACATCCCGTACCCAGACCCAAGCCTGCCGCCTGCTGCCAGGGTGGAGGGGAGGTGGCGCTGGATATAAAAGACCAGCGCTGCCACCTCCACCTTGGAAAACAGGGCAAAGGGCTGCACCCCTGCCTGGCACCACCTTCCGCAAGGAAGGCGGCCGCGCCTTGGTGCGCCCTTATCTGCCATGGGGCTGGGGGGAAAGAGAGAAAAAAAAACAGGGGAAAAGAAGGAAGGACTAGGTAATAATAAGGAAGTAGGAAGGCTAAAAAATAAAGTACAAAACTCACCAAAAACACACAGTAAAGTAGACAAAAACACAAAAACAGACTTAGAAAGACAAAGGGTAAGATAATAAATAAAAAAAGATGGGAAAAGAAGTTTTAAAAGCTAAGGATTACAGAGATTAATGAAGGATGAAAAAGTAGGCCCCAGCACCATAAACAGAGTAAGAAACAAGATGGCCACACCCATGTGCTGTTGTGTAGTTCCTATAGTACCCATGCAGGACCTGCACGTTTAGATAACATAAACTGTGGGTTTTGTGGCAGACTGATTCTGTACACCCCCACCGAGAAATGTTAGCCGGTTTGCAAAAGCTAGCTCACAGTGCCACTAGTGTCTCCTCTTATCGGGGGGAGATTAGTTTCTGGCAACCTTATAACATGACAACCCTGATCCCTCAAGATCATGGAAACAATGTACTACTTTTCGCTCAGTCACTCTTGCTTATTTAGTTTATCTCAGAGGTACACAGAATGGGCGTTTCAATAAGGATTTATTGAACAGTTGCTATTCTCATGTAAAGTATATGAGCTAAAACACCCATTAGACAGTAGCAGAGATATATGATTAGCAGTACTATGAATATAAAAGGATAGTACAGTTCTATCATCTTTCAATAAGCATGAATAAATACATGAATATAAAATGCATTGATAAAAGCGAGTGCGCACTCCTATGATGCCTATCTAGATGTACCTAAGTGTACCTAGCATGTGAGTAGGAGTGCAGCCAAGAATCCCTCTAGGATTTGGTCGAACCCCATTACCTGAAGTGTGAATGTAGGAGCCTCTCCTGGTCTCGAGCTGGACACCCCGCAAGGGAGTTCAGACCACTGTCAGCTGGAGCGTCTGCATGCAGGAGCCTCAGCGTCTCTGGTCAGGGTGTCAGCCTGGAAGTCTCGGTTCCCTCTCACCACTGATAGCAAGAGGTGCTGTATTTATACAGAAAAGTATATAGAGTCCCTTTGTCCCTTGCTCTTGTGTTTAACCATTGTTGGGTATGAGGATGATGTATGGGATGAACCTTGTGCTTAGATATTAGGAAGGTGGTGTATAGCCCCTGCCTGGTTTCCAAGAAGCCTCATGAATATTTTATTCATGCAGTGTCAGTCTAAAGATGAAGTCATAGAACACTATTGTTCAGGAAAAACCCTCCTTCTGCACCCAGGCCTAGAACTAGGTAAAAGGTTCGGTCCATAAAAGGCGTTCAATCCTTAAAAGGCTTGTTAGTGTGTAATGTAGGGGAGGCGATGTAGGTGAAAGGTATGATGTTACCAGGGCCTATATTAGGATACCTATATGAAACTTAGCACCCACTCCTCTTCCGAACAGTCAACAATGAGAAATTACCATTCCACCAAATGACTATTCTTTTTACTAGATAGTAGTGCATAGAACATTTTTCAATGAGCTTCGATAAAATCCTGTTTTAAAATCAATTTAAAAACAGTTTAAAAAGGTAAAAAATTAAAATTCTTGCTTTGAAAATTAGTTGTTTTGGAATTGTCACTTAAGCCACAGTCCTAATTGAGTTTGTTTATTTCAGTTGAATGTCTACAAGCGTCAAAAGGCCATCCTTTTCAGCGAGAGAGTGTCAATTTTCAGGAAGTGTTCCAAATTTAGTTAATTTTAGAGAAAAATGAAAATCCGAATTCTTTCCCAGCACACTATGAGCCAATTACAGATTAAATGTCCTGGCTGGGAGACGCAACATCATCGCTGCTTGCTGCTGCAGGGGACGGTCCTTGTAACACCTCGCAGAGCACGTCAATGGAGCACAGATGATATTCAGTACTGCCAATGGCTGGTGTAGGGGCAGCTTGTGCTGCCGTCGATACCTCGGTTGATACCTCGGTGCTAATGGTGGAGCTAAAGCTTAACTCAGTTGTAAAAGGCACCTGCGGATTTTTGAGAAATACGGCCATCAAGATGGGAATGCGCTGGGGACTTTGCCGAGCATGGGTACTCAAGGGTTCCAGCCGGGTATTCAAGTCCGCAGGCGTGTCCGTTGCAAGAGTCAGACAGAGGTCCAACACACATTCTTCACCGCAAAAAAGGCATCGAAGAACAGGTAAGATGCAGTCCATCCAGACTGGCCTGAACGATAGGAACCAAGAAGCGCTTAGTTACCTTAGGCAAGGTGTGCCCAGATGTTGTACCATGCGTTCAAGGTATTTCCGCTCCAGGAGTGCTTTTGCCATTTCGTTGGTAATTGGGCCATCCATTGCGTAGTAGGTAAATGACAATCAGTACTCCCGCTATTGATAGCAGGATCAGAGGTAGACCTCCGAAAATGCTTCCAACTACGGAGTGTATAAAGTTCGGGATAACTCCGAGGATTGTCTGAAAGGTGCTAAGAAGTCCTGACCCTATGGTCTTAAATAGGTGTACAATACCACTCGTATCAGACATATTAAAGATACGACCCACCATTTCTGCTAAATGAATGGGGCAGTTTGTACGTATAAGTGGGACCTCACTCGAGGTCCTTGCGATTTGAAGTTCAAAGGTCTCTCGAGCGGAGGTTAAGGGTACGGTCTGCTGTAAAAGCATGGCTTTCAGTCTGCTTAAAGTATCAATTTGTATAAAGGAAACATTCAACGAAGGCCATAACGGCGCCTCCCTGACTGTACTTGTTGGGGGAAACAATACTTGCATACAGCAAGTAACTCTGGATTCCACAGTGACCAGATAAGCAATGCCCGGAAGCATACCACAGCAACCTTGATCTTTCAGCATCAAGTAACTCCCGTTCGATAGCAGCTCGAATACCGGCTTAATCACGGCAGCTGGAGTCCCTTTCATTTGGCAGGACAAGTTTGCTATCGAACCATTACATGCTCCGTGCAATGTAATGTCCCGGCACATGAGAGAACCGCTCAAAGCATTCTTGCAGTTAGTACCACTTAAAAACACTTCTCGATCCCCACTCCGGCATCGAAATCTATACGGTAAATCCCAGGATTCTCTAATGTACCAGTTACCCATATTTTCATATTTGCCCGTCTGCCGTTGTTCAAGGCAATATTGAAACTGAAAAGTAGTGACCGGTAGAGTTATGTGGCCATGAATCAGCCATTCAGTAGACGGCGCTTCCGCCACTGTAAATGGTAGTCGGTCCAGTTTTTTAATACGCAACATTGTATATTTATCTCCCCTTTGTGCCATTTCAACCTGTTTATCTGTTAGATTATATTCAGAAAACAGAGACGTACTGTTTATAAAATGCCAAGGCACAAAGCCTGCGCGCAAAGATTGCAGCGTCCAGCTTAATAACATGATAGAACGTCATTGAGATTGCCCGTGTTGTAGTATGGCCAAATCTTGTTCTAGGATGTCTATCGCAGAAGATACAATGTTGCCCAAAGAATATATTCTGGAGGACAAAGTTGTTAACCCATTGTCTACCACAGCCAATGATTTCTCTAAGTTAATACGGTCTATTTCCCGTATTCTCTCTGCGGCCTCTTGTTGTGATATTTTCCACTCTTCATTATAGGCAGCATAGATGCCAGCATATATGAAACGTTTCTGACGTTGTTTCCTGGGACCTTGTAAAAATCCCGAAGATCCATGTCTTGTGAGAGTAAGGTTAAGTGTTGTTTCACTTCTGTTAGTGTTGAGGTCTCTAGCCAATCAAGACACATCTTCCCAACACTGTAGGATGTCACTACCCCTGGATGTTCTCTTTGTACATAACGTGGGTCTGGCCTGTGGATACTGTACCCTTCGGTAATACCCAAGAATCATTTATGACATATGTTTGTGTCTAAGGGCCAAACCACCCATTTTTCCCAATTTGGGTCTGATCTATTGTACTTTAAAATGTCATCTACTGTTGCCCCTTCCTGTGAAGTCGAATTTTGCCACCCTCCCATCTGTGATGGTGTTGGGAATCGAGGTGTGTTCAGGTCCTTTACCTTGGCTAAGCCAAGACAGGATGTCTGTTGCACAGTTTCGTTTAGAAATATCATCTGCTGTGGAATGAGGCATGCTCGAAATAGCGCAGCTGTTCCCTGGACTTGCCAGACCCTGGAACCCCAGACCGATTTTAAGTCTATTGTGTCCTTCCATAGGTCAAAACCTTGTTCAGACAGTCGGGCCATAAAGGAAGCAGAGTAAATCTGTTTGGTATTTGTCAACATAATTTTCAGTGCTGATGTTGGTATAACCTTATAATAGTATGAGATTGGTTCAGTAGTGTTAAAACCTGAAAAATATGAAAATTTCTGTGCAAATGTCTGCGAACTACCCTTTGGTGGTGTAGGGCAATGTTCCCACTGATGGTATTCAAACACATTTCTAGGCGAAATAGATTTGTGCAGGAAATGATGACCATAATGTTGGTAACAGTACAAAGTGTCATAGTCTGAATTACTTTCTAACATTTCAGTGTTCGGAAATGCAGCAGTTTTTTCTAAATCAGACAACATGTTATTAACAGTGTCAGTGTTCCAATCATTAGAAAATGTACTGGAGGTAATGATATCGCTTAGTGAAATTTTAAATAAATGTGGAATTTTTAAAAGTTCAGTCGGACCGAATATTTCGAAATCAACCTTGTCCCAAACTATACCATCTGGTATAGGAACCGCTGTTCTGTTTACTGATAACAAGTCTCTCTGTTCACAATGAGATGATTGATGTGGTTTTAAAATCAAATTAACTTTCGGGGCTGTAGAGCTCTGTTTAAGATATCGTCCATTAATGAGCATGCTAAAAGTTATTACTAAGCCTAGCCAGAAAAGAAAAAATAGAATCCCAGTAATTACCCAAAGTTCAATCCAAGGTGATACCAGGTAAGTCTTTTTAAGAAAGTTCAGAAAGTCTTTAGCTTGCTGTTTAAGTGATTTTTGGGCTGGCGTCGTTTCCGGTTCACTTGGTTCTAAAGAAAACGTATCAAAGTTCATGAAGTAGCCAGAAGCAGTTAGATCAATTGTAGGAATTACATCGGGATTTGTTTAAATCGTATTTTGCTCTCGTCGAGGCATGCTGACGTAGACGTCTGTATTTGGTCTGATTGCAACTTGGGTGTTGCTTTGAGTTTCATTTTGTAGATGAACTTCAGGTTCAAGAGGAACGAGTTCCATAGCATTGTTGCTTAGTCCTTCATTCCTCACTGGAGGCTCTTCAAACGTGATGAGTCTTTCTGTTTGATCTTCTTGGATTGTAGCGAGAGGAGGGTATCTGCTACTGTGGAGTCCACGAGGCCTACTGTTCAGTATTGGCCACATAGTGTGGTTTGATTAAGTCAATTGCGACAAATCTTTTCTCCTTTTTCCCGGCAAGAGGCGGCAGAAGAACAGTTTGTGTTCCTTGAATTGCTAGGACTGGTACAGGCTTCCTATATGATGGTCCAAATTCTTTCTTGTCCGCTATTTTCTCTCTGACCAGATCCCCGATCTTTGGGATCCAGACAGGTCTTGCCGTGTTTGCCTTGACTTCCTCAGTGGCGGTCTGTTTCTGGACAACGTTGCTTTGTTGTGTCCTGGATTCATTTAGATCCTGTAAAATAGCCAAACGATCATCGATATCAACTGGTTTCTCATCCGCCACTGTGCCTTCATACTCAAGATCAGCTACCCACATTCTTGTCCCAAATAGGACCTCATATGGAGTGACACCCCCTATAGAATTTCTTGACTGGTTGTTTAGTGCTCTTTGTACCCCATAAAGGTGACTGACCCAACTACCGCCCTTGCCTAATACCCTAGCTGTTAAAGATTGCTTTAAGTCCCGGTTTTTCCTCTCCACAACCGAATTTCCCCCAGGATGGTACGGAGAGGAGTACTGCAGTGCAACGCCCATACTTTTCATTGCCTCTTTGTAAGCCTGAGAGCTAAACGCCGGGCCACGGTCAGAATGTAACGTGCCAACTGCGTATGTCCCGATAAAGACTTGCAAATCCTTTATAACAGTTTGAGTGTCAGCCGAGCGCTGAGGCCAAACCCATAGGAATCTTGAGCAGGAATCCAGTGCAACCGTGATATACTTGTAAGCCCCATCAGATTGTAAGGGGCCGCAGTGGTCCAGACACACGCATGCAAGAGGTGTGTCAGATATAAGTAATGGTGTCTGCGCCGGGCGTGTTCTGGTGGAGCCTTTCATCTGATGGCAGATGTCGCATTTCAAGACATAGTTTTTAGTTTGCTTTGTTAGACCGGGCCACCAATAGCGCTGTTTCAACAATGAAATAGTCGCTGTAACGCGTGTATGTGCAGAGCCCAAACCCTCGTGTGCTGCTAGTATTAAACCTTGCCTACGATCCATATTTGGTATTACTCTGTCCCCCACTCCAGGAATCTGAGCATATGGAATGTTGTTTGCATCTAACTTGTAGGAGTACTTGAGTGGAAATTTCTTTGGTACTGCTCCGCTGTTTTTGCTTGAAGCAATAACAGCCACCATAATCTCACCGTCTATCCTCGTTTTTGAACGAGTGATTGCAGCTACGGACGCTTTGCATACAGCCCCCTTTGCGGCTTCATCAGCCAATGAATTCCCTTCAACGTGAACACCATCACGCTGATGACTCAGTGTATGGATCACGTGAGCCCTTGGTAGGTCGTTTTTCAACTCCACTACCTGTTCCCATAGCATTTTATGCTTAATTGCGCCACCTTTCGCGTCCTTAAACCTGTTTAGTTCCCAATGATGTAGATACTCATTGTATGACTGCACACAGTAAAAGGAATCACACACAATTAGTGTGGGGAATTTGTGATCCATATTTACAAGTGCCAGTATCAGTGCTATTAACTCTGCCAACTGAGCCGTGCAGTCTCCTAGAGATTGCGTTTTGGTGCAACCTGGATGGAACTTCCCATCCTGCATGCAACCTTTAACGATTGCACAGGCTGTGCTATATTGTTGCTTACTCCCTACGGCCGGTTGAGCAGATACGTCAGTGTAAATAATATATTCATACTGATCGAGAGGCAAAATCTCATTTGGTAGAGGATATTCTTGTTGGTATTGCAGAAATGCTTGTGTTTTTAGACTTGGGTCAAATCTGTATTCAACGTCCGTTGCAGTAAGAGAATTAGCCCATTGTATCCATCTCGGATGTAAAGCTTTTGCATTTGGAATGCTAGCCTTTGTAACAGCTTCTAAAGCTGTTACTGGGGTTACGACAATTATGCGTTTCCCCTGAGCCAGTGCTCTTTCTCTTGCTACAGCGGTCTAAACTGCTGTCAGGATTTTTTCTGTTGAAGTAAAATGCATTTCTGCGTTGGTGTACAGGTGTGATTTGTATGCGATCGGTACTGTTTCGCCTTCATTGAAGGTTAAGTAGGTGTACCCACATTGACTCGCTATTACACGGATCACCAAATTGTGTGCGTTTACGCGTGTCTGTAAGTGTTTGGAAGCAATCATGTCCTCTTGTAATGAACGTAGGACATTTGAATGTTCCTGTGTCCAATATTTGACTGAAAAGTCAGGTTTTATTAAGTCGTAGAAAGGTTTTACTTTTTCTGCGTAATTTAAAATGTATGTTCTGCTGAAATTTCGGAATCCCAGTATTGATTGTAGATTTTTTAATGATTTTGGAGGCTTGAGCAGCGCACACTTTTCTAAAAAGTTAGCTGCCAGGCTTTTCCCTTCACTTGAAAGCTCGTATCCTAAAAACAGGACATTGAGGTGGGCTATTTTTGATTTTTTTAAATTAAATTTGTAGCCCTCAGAGGCGAATCCCATGATAATGGTGCTCACCCTGGTCAAGTGCTTTTTTAAGTCATCGTCCGTTAGATAAATATCATCCACATAGGACAATGCTTCCTCATCAAAATTTTGGAGTAACTCTGTTACCCTTGCCGAGAAGACCCCCGGGCTGTTCTTATACCCCTGGGGGAGACGACAAAATTGCCGCTGGGACCACAACGCTGAGAATGCGGTCAAATACCTGCTTTCAGGCACTATATTTTGGCAGAAAAATCCATTTGAGACATCTAATGTAGTTTTGTATTTCTTCCGCACAATGTTATTCATTAATGCGGCACTGTGTGCGTTTTGGACAGCGAATGTCTTTGTGCATGAGTTTAAATGTCTGTAATCTAAAACTAGACGATATGTGTTGTCCGGTTTCGATACTGGAAACAAAGGATTGTTCATTGGTGAGTTGCATGTTTCAATCACCCCTTGGTATTCAAGTTGATCTAAGATCTCCCTGACTTGTTTTTTAGCTTCTTGCTTTATTGGGTATTGCCTCTGAGCATTTGGTGAAACTTTTAATGGAATCACGTGGTGGGTTGAATCCTCATCCCACCCAGCATGATTTTTGTATGGTGCTGGAGCTAGGGCAACCACCCACTCCTGTGCATAAGCATGTTTAAGATGTATGGGAACGAGTTCGGAGAATGATGGAAAAATTACATTTTCTCCCCTGGGACACTCCATGACGAATGTTGGCGGCCAATCTTGTTCTGCTAATAGGATGTCATAACCGGATGACAGATTTTCCCAAAATAGACCTTTGACTTTCCTGGGCTTGTCCCCCTCCATTTGGAGAGTTATTTCGTGTAACCAGAAATTCATTCAGGTTCTGGCGAGCTATTGTTACTTCTGCTGCACTGTCTAGCATCGTCAGAGCCCATTCCCCGTTCAGAAGCTGCGTCCTCAGAATTCTGGGCATGTCTGATCTTTATGCCTGCAACTTTCTTTTTCTTAAACTGTGGTTTTGATTTTGGTTTCTCTTCTTTTTTGGAAGTATAGTCTTGAGCGCGCTGCTTGTCTCTGGACTTTGTACGCTCCTCTTTGTGTTCTGACCGTCCTTCTCTCTCGGTGTTTTTCGTCGAGCCCTGAAAGGAACGAGAGGAACGTGTATCAGTATCCTGATTCCTGTCAGGTTTCCTAATATTATCCCTATTCCTGAGGTTATACCTCTTTTCAGAGGGCTGCTGTGGAGGAGATCTACCTCTGTATTGAGATCTGTTTTTAAAGTTTTGTTGTTTTTTATTATCCCACTTCTTTTTAGAAGAAGCAGGTGTCTGCTTTGTAGTGTCCTTTTCAGGACTGCCCATCAGTTGTGGTTTTAATGCTTTCCCACCCAAACTGTCTCTACCTAACTCTGCATATGCAGTTTCAATTATTTTCGGCAGTTCGTGTTGTTGGTCCAATGGACTAAACTCCCTTAGGCGTTGGCATATTGCCACTGAGGCTGCTTCCCCATTAATATTAGCTAGTAGTATGGCTGATACCTGGTCATAGTTATTTAATAACTTCATCCCTAAGTTTAGGGCAGGTTCTGCTCCGTACTCATTTTGTATTTGTCTTAATACATCAGGTACTACTGCTAATGAAGGAATGCCATGTGTTCTGGTATAGATGGCAGCAAAGACTGTACCCCAAGAGGTGCAATCCTCTACTTGTGGTGTTATCCCCATGGGCAAGCAGATTGTTAGCATTCTGTGTTTTTCAAACGGGGTAGTATTCGGGAATACTGCCTCGAGCTGAGTTATTTTCTGAGCTATCCACAATGGCATTAGTTCACGTTTTGTGGGCATTTTGCCCATTACTGCGTGTACTGTTTGTGGTGTAATTTTAGTTGCTGGACCCGGAATTTGAGTTCCATTTGTTGCAACTGATGTTGGTTGGACTGTGAAAGTCCTCATGACATACTGTGTCAGGTTTCTGTATATTTTAATTAAATCCTTGTGTTGTAAGAGTAAGTCTGGCTGCGGCATTGTGTCAATGTCAGGATGTGGTGTGTAGTCCGCTAATATTAGCCATGTTGCACTTTCTCCTCCGAGCGGACCTAATCTTACTCTGTGTCTTATGTGGGGTAGGGCGCCTTTAAACCAGTATAAGTGTTCCTGGTAAGTGAGTGGAATTTCTGTGTCCTCGCAAGGACCATATTCCCGTGGTGTATCTCCTTCTGTATAATAGTGAAATGTCTGTGTTCTTGCATCTGCTGGTGGGAATGTAACCCACGAATAAAATATCTCTGTTTTGTTTGATTTGTGTGCCTCAATCACGAAAGCTACTAAGCCACCCCTGGATGTTAAACCATATTCCATTAGTTTCAGGGTGATAGTGCGTCTGAATTTTTGTGCAATATGTATTGCATTTGTATCTTCTTCCTCGTCTGAGAGGTGTATATTTACTACTGTGTTATTCTCCTTAGTCATTTTTGTAAAAGGAGAAGTTTTGTTCAAGGGAACTAAGATAAGGTGTTATGCACAATTTTAGGAACTAAATGTCCTTCAAGCTTGAATAACCTACAGCCAATAAATAGGATTTGTCGCCTACTCAGCTGTGGCGGATTTTGTGCCCACCCACTCCAGACGTCTCTGGCGTTTTTGTGAGTAGGGGTCTCTGAGAATAGCACGACTGAACTACTCAGATTCTACTGTTAAATAAGAGCCCAACCATCGTTGGTGGTGCCATGTCGTGTAGTACCCATGCAGGACCTTTGCGTTTGGATAACATAAACTGTGGGCTTGGTGGCAGACTGATTCTGTACACCCCCACCGAGAAATGTTAGCCGGTTTGCAAAAGCTAGCTCACAGTGCCACTAGTGTCTCCTCTTATCGGGGAGAGATTAGTTTCTGGCAACTTTAGAACATGACAACCCTGATCCCTCAAGATCATGGAAACAATGTACTACTTTTCGCTCAGTCACTCGTGCTTATTTAGTTTATCTCAGAGGTACACAGAATAAACAGTCTGGGCGTTTCAATAAGGATTTATTGAACAGTTATTATTCTCGTGTAAAGTATATGAGCTGAAACAACCATTAGACAGTAGCAGAGATATATGATTAGCAGTACTAGGAATATAAAAGGATAGTACAGTTCTATCATCTTTCAATAAGCGTGAATAAATACATGAATATAAAATGCATTGATAAAAGCGAGTGCGTACTCCTACGATGCCTATCTAGATGTACCTAAGTGTACCTAGCATGTGAGTAGGTGTGCAGCCAAGAATCCCTCTAGGATTTGGTCGAACCCTATTACCTGAAGTGTGAATGTGGGAGCCTCTCCTGGTCTCGAGCTGGACACCCCGCAAGGGATTTTCAGACCACTGTCAGCTGGAGCGTCTGCATGCAGGAGCCTCAGCGTCTCTGGTCAGTGTGTCGGCCTGGAAGTCCCTCTCACCACTGATAGCAAGAGGTGCTGTATTCATACAGAAAAGTATATAGAGTCCCTTTGTCCCTTGTTCTTGTGTTTAACCATTGTTGGGTATGAGGATGATGTATGGGATGAACCTTGTGCGTAGATATTAGGAAGGTGGTGTATAGCACCTGCCTGGTTTCCAAGTAGCCTCATGAATATTTTATTCATGCAGTGTCAGTCTAAAGATGAAGTCTACGAACACTATTGTTCGGGAAAAACCCTCCTTCTACACCCAGGCCTAGAACTAGGTAAAAGGTTCAGTCCATAAAAGGCGTTCAATCCTTAAAAGGCTCGTTAGTGTGTAATGTAGGGGAGGTGATGTAGGTGAAAGGGTATGATGTTACCCCGGCCTATATTACGGTACCTATATGAAACATAACAGTGCGACTGCGTGGTGCAGTTTGCGCGATATTTCCACCTGAACACGCAATCCGCGTTGATGTACAGCAGAAAACGTCATGCGAACGGGCGGGACAAAAAACTCCGCCTGCTTGTGGAACTTCGCGTTGCGCAGTGGAGGTTTTTTTGCAACTGCGCAGAGTTCCGCGTAGCGCCGCTACGGGAACTCTGCCCAGGCTTAGTCTCTGGTTGCATGAGTGGCTGTGCTCATCTATGAGTGGGTGTCTGAGTCTCTGATTGGATCTATGACTGTGTGCATCACTGTCTGAGTTGGTCCCTGAGTGGGTGTCTGAGTTTCACAATAGCTCTGTGAGTGCCTGCATCAATTTCTGCGTGCATCTGTGAGTTTGTGTCCCAGTCTCTAGATGAATCTGTGAGTGTGTGCGTCAATTTCTGAGTGGGTCTGTAAATGGGTGTCTGAGTCTCTGAATGAGTCTGTGAGCGGATGCATCAGTGTCTGACTGAGTCTGTGATTGGGTGGCTGAGTTTCTGAGTGGGTTTGTCAGTGGGTGTGTCAATGTCTGAGTGGGTCTATCAATGGATATCTCAGTCTCTGAGGGGGTCTATGACTGGGTGGATTAGTGTCTGAGTGGGCGCATGAGGGGTGCATGAGTCACTGAGTGCGTCTATTAATGGATGTCCAAAACTCTCAATAGGTCTGTCAGAGAATGTGTCAGTGTCTAAGTCGATCAGTGAGTAGGTGTCTGAGTCTCTGAGTGGGTCTGTCAGTGGGTGTCTCAGTCTCTGAGTCGGTTTGTGACTGGGTGCATTAGTGTCTGAGTAGGCATGTGAGTGGGTGCATGAGTCTCTGAGTAGGTCTGTGAGTGGGTGTTCGAGTACCTGAGTGGCTCTGTCAGTTGGTGCATCAGTGCCTGAGTGGGTCTGTTAGTGGGTGTCTCAGTCTCTGAGTGAGTCTGTGACTGGGTGTATTAGTCTCTGAGAGGGTCTGTCAATGAGTTCATCAATGTGTGAGTGGGTCTGTCAGTGGGCCACTCGGTATCTGAGTGGGTCTGTGATTGGGTGCATTAGTGTCTGAGTGGATGTGTGAGTGGGTGCATGAGTCACTCAGTGGGTCTGTGAGTGGGTGTCTGAGTCTTTGAATGGGTCTGTCAGTGGGTCTGTCTGATGCATCTGTGTCTGAGTGGGTCTGTGAGTTGGTGTCTGCATCTCTGAGTGGATCTGTCAATGGGAGTATCAACGCCTGAGTGAGTCTGTCAGTGGGTGTCTCAGTCTCTAAAGGGTCTGTGAGTAGCTGCATCAATTTCTGCATGCATCTGTGAGTACCTGTTTCAGCCTCTGGATGAATCTGTAAGTGTGTGCATCAATCTCTGAGTGGGTCTGTGAATGGGTGTCTGAGTCTCTGAACAAGTCTGTTAGCGAGTGCATCAGCGTCTGATGGGTCGGTGATTGGGTATCTCAGTCTCTGAGTGGGTCTGTGATTGGGTGCATTAGTGTCTCAAAGGGTGTGTGAGTGGGTGCATGAGTCCCTCAGTGCGTCTGTGAGTAGGCGTCTGAGTCTTTGAATGGGTCTGTAAGTGGGAGCATCAATGCCTGAGTATGTCTGTCAGTGGGCCTCTCAGTCTCTATGTGGGTCTGTGATTGGGTGCACTAGTGTCTGAGTGGGTGTGTAAGTTGATGTATGAGTCCTTCAGTGGGTCTGTGAGTGGGTGTCTGAGTCTTTGAATGGGGATGTCAGTGGATGCCTCAGTCTCTGAGGTGCTCTGTGAGTGGGTATCTGAGGCTCTGAGTGGGTCTGTCATTGGGTACATCACTGTCTGAGTGGGTCTGTCAGTTGGTGTCGAAGTCTGAGTGGGTCTTTGCATGGGTGCATTAGTGTCTAATTGAGTGTCTGAGTCTCTGAATGGGTCTGTCAGTGGTTGCATCAGTGTTTCAGTGGGTGTGTCACTGGGTGTCTCAGTCTCTGAGTGGGTCTGTGACTGGATGAATTAGTGTCTGAGTGTGTGTGTGAGTGGGTGCATTAGTCTCTGTGGTGGTCTGTGAGTAGGTGTCTAAGTTTCTGAGTGGGTCTGTCAGTGGGTGTATCAATGTCTGAGTGGGTCTGTCAATGGATATCTCAGTCTCTGAGGGGGTCAATGACTGGGTGGATTAGTGTCTGAGTGGGTGTATGAGTGGGTGCATAAGTCTCTGAGTGAGTCTATGAGTGGCTGTCCGAGTATCTCAATAGGCCTGTCAGTGAATGTGCCCGGGTCTAAGTCGGTCAGTGAGTAGGTGTCTGAGTCTCTGAGTGGATCTGTCAGTGGGTGTCTCAGTCTCTGAGTGGGTTTGTAACTGGGTGCATTGGTGTCTGAGTAGGCATGTGAATAGGTGCATGAGTCTGTAAGTAGGTCTGTGAGTGGGAGTCCGAGTCCCTGAGTGGGTCTGTTAGTGGGTGTCTCAGTCTCTGAGTGAGTCTGTGACTGGGTGTATTAGTCTCTGAGTGGGTCTGTCAATGGGTGCATCAATGTGTGAGCAGGTCTGTTAGTGTGCCTCTCAGTCTCTGAGTGGGTCTGTGATTGGGTGCATTAGTGTCTGAGTGGGTGTGTGAGTGGGTGCATGAATCCCTCAGTGGGTCTGTGAATGAATGTCTGAATCTTTGAATAGGTCTGTCAATGGATGTGTCTGAGTGGGTCTGTGAATGAGTGTCTGCATCTCTGAGTGGATCAGTCAGTGGGAGCGTCAATGCCTGAGTGAGTCTGTCAGTGGGTGTCTCAGTCTCTAAAGAGTTCTGTGAGTAGCTACATCAATTACTGCATGCATTTGTGAGTACTTGTCTCAGTCTCTGGATGAATCTGTGAGTGTGTGCGTCAATTTCTGAGTGGGTCTGTGAATGGGTGTCTGAGTCTCTGAACGAGTCTGTGAGCGGGTGCATCAGTGACTGATAGGTCTTTGATTGGGTATCTCAGACTCTGAGTGGGTCTGTGATTGGGTGCATTAGTTTCTGAGTGGGTGTGTGAGTGGGTGCCTGAGTCCCTCAATGGGTCTGTGAGTGGGTGTCTGATCTTTGAATGGGTCTGTCAGTGGATGTGTCAGTGTCTGAGTGGGTCTGTCAGTGGGTGGCTGCATCTCTTAGTGGATCTGTCAGTTTGAGCATCAATGCCTGAGTGGGTCTGTCAGTGGGTGTCTCAGTCTCTGAGTGAGTCTGTGAATGGGTGTCTGAGTCTCTGAATGAGTCTGTGAGCGGGTGCATCAGTGTCTAATAGGTCTGTGATTGGGTATCTCAGTCTCTGAGTGGGTCTGTGATTGGGTACATTAGTGCATGAGTGGGTGTGTGAGTGGGTGTATGAGTCCCTCAATGGATCTGTGAGTGGGTGTCGGAGTCTTTGAATGGGTCTGTCAGTAAATGCATCAGTCTCTGAGGGGGTCTGTGAGTGGGTGTCTGAGGCTCTGAGTGGGTCTGTCAGTGGGTACAGCACTGTCTGAGTGGGTCTGTCAGTTGGTGTTGAAGTCTAAGTGGCCCTTTGAGTGGGTGCATTAGTGGCTGAGTGGGCACGTGAGTGGGTGTCTGAGTCTCTGAATGGGTCTATCTGTGGGTGCATCAGTGTTTCAGCGGGTGTGTCACTGGGTGTCTTAGTCTCCGAGTGGGTCTGTGACTGGATGCATTAATGTCTGAGTGTGTGTGTGAGTGGGTGCATTGGTTTATGAGGGGGTCTGTGAGTAGGTGTTTGAGTCTCTGAATGGGTCTGTCAGTAGACACATTAGTGTCTGACTTGGTCTGTGAGTGGGTGTCTGAGACTCTGAGTGGGTCTTTCAATGGGTACATCAGTGCCTGACTCGGTCTGTCAGTGGGTGTCTTAGTCTCCAAGTGGGTCTGTGACTGGATGTATTAGTGTCTGAGTGGGCGTGTGAGTGAGTGCATGAGTCTCTGAGTGGGTCTGTGAATGGGTGTCTCAGTCTCTGAATGAGTCTGTCAGTGGATGCGTCAGTGTCAGACTGGGTTTGTGACTGGGTGCCTGATTTTCTGAGTAGGTCTGTCAGTGAGTGCATCAGTGTCTGAGTGGGTCTGTCAATGGGTATTTCAGTCTCTGACTGGGTCTGTGACTGGGTAGATTTGTGTCTGAGTGGATGTATTAGTGGGTGCATGAGTCTCTGTAATAAATTATCCCTATTTGTAAAGTGCGAACATAACACCCCTTAAGGTTTCAATGTGTGGGGGGTCATCAGGGAGATTAATTGAGAGCTATTGCCCAGATTCACATGATGCTGAGCTGTGCTGCTGCCGGTGCTGGAGCTTGAACCGTGAGCCTCGTGTTCTGGAGTCAGCCACTATGGCTGCTGCACCACACCTCTCCCTCTGTCTCTGAGTGAGTATGTGAGTGGCTGTCTAAGTCTATGAATGGATCTGTCAGTGGATGCATCGGTGTCTGAGTGGGTCTGTCTGTGGGTGTCTCAGTCTCTGAGTGGGTCTGTCAGTAGGTACATCACTGTCTGAGTGGGTGAAGTGCCAGAGGCACTGCCATGTATTGGGACCACGTTATGTCCTTTGACTACTATTGTTTTAATTGACTTTGGGTGTGTTCTTGAATATACGAAATCATGTTTCCTTCATGTGCTTTTTCCATGAAGATTTCTTTTGTGTCTCCTTGTAATTTCAGACGGGCAGTGTTTGCTTTTTACAGCCTTGCCAGGAACAGAACGTGTGGGATGTGCATATGGAAGCATGAGAGAGAGAAAGGTGTGAAATGTACTTCTTTGTCTTGGAGTGCAGTGTTATATGCAGTGGTGCTCAAATATGCTTTAGGTTGTACATTAGGAGAGGAAGTGTCTAGTGTTATAGGCACTTGTGCACAAATGTGCATTGTGTTGTACATTGGGAAGTATTATGAAGTTCTTACTATTGGCTTTTACCATGCCCTCATGCCATCTTGAAATATGACTCTGTCTAGCTTGAGCTTTTCTCACACAAGCAGGCCCCCAGATCACTCAAGTTGTTTAGGCTATTCACGTTCAAGGTTGTTTTCTGTACTTTTGGAGACTTTTGTAAGCTTCAGTGAGATAACGTGTGGGATGCGTGCTTGGTACCTTTCAGAGCAGAGATTGTTGTTGCCAGAGAAATGTGTGAAATGTACAGCTCTGTCTCAGAGTCAAAAAACAGTGGCCTAGCCAGCTTCTGTCTTGACCCTGACACAGACCAGTAAGGTCAGCTCGGTTTTTGTAACAGAAGAAAGAGGGTGAGGTTTCTAGAACCTTCTCCTCAGGTTGAGTAAAAGGTATGAAAGGCGTGAAATCTCGGTGCCCAGACTTGAACTAGCTGTGGAGCAGACATGTTGCCACAGGGAACCTGTTTTTAGGGTGCCGATCAAGGCTTCTGCCTGGCTGTCAAGGGCTCCACCAGCCGAGTTGGCAAGAATGCAGAGAGAAAGCGATCGGTGATGTACTTTTGTTTGATTATTGGCATTGTGATGTGTGAATGTATCTGTGTGCACATTCAGGTCTCCTTTGGTTATAATCATCTGATGTGTTATTTTTTACTATTGGCATTATGATGTGTGAGTGTGTCTGTGTGCACATTCAAGTTTCCAGTGGTTATGATCATCAGTGTATATATATTTCTGATTTCTTGCAGTGGACGTCCAGTATTATTATCAAAATTATCTGCTTGTATTTTATTCCATGTATTATATTCCATGTATTTTATTCCATGCATTTAACAGTTGCATTTGCTTACTTATAATTGTGTTGTTATTGCTTGCATATATATATATCTATATACATTTATTTGTTGTTTCATTTGACATCTGGGATAGCCTTTCTGTTAGAGAATGTTGTACAAATAGAAACCCCTCGCTTTATTCTGAAACCTGTCTTTTGATGTGCCACATTTTATGAGAGTGAAATCCCTTTCCTTTTGTTTTTATTGCTTCGCTTTGTTTGTGCCTCTGTGTGGGAGTGTGGCATTCTCTATTATTTGGGAGGGCGAAGCAATACAGTGGGTCTGTGATGGGGTGTATTAGTGTATGGGGGTGTGTGAGTGGGTGCATGAGTCTCTGAGTGGGTCTGTGAGTGGGTATCTGAGTCTTTGAGTGGGTCTGCCAATGGGTGCATCAATGTCTGAGTGGGTCTGTCAGTGGGTTTCTCAGTCTTTGAGTGGGTCTGTGAATGGGTGCATTAGTGTATGAGTGGGTGTGTGAGTAGTTGCATGAGTCTCTCAGTGGGTCTGTGAGTGGGTGTCTGAGTCTTTGAATAGGTCTTTCGGTGGATGTGTCAGTGGCTGAATGGGTCTGGGAGTGGCGGTCTGCATCTCTGAGTGGATCTGTCAGTGAGACACCATTGCCTGAGTGGGTCTGTCAGTGGGCCTCTCAGTCTCTGAGTGGGTCTCTGATTGGGTGCATTAGTATCTGAGGGGCTGTGTGAGTGTGCATAAATCTCTGAGTGGGTCTGCCAATGGGTGTCTGAGTCTTTGAATGGGTCTGTGAGCGGGTGCATCAGTGTCTGATGGGTCTGTGATTGGGTATCTCAGTCTCTGAGTGGGTCTGGCGGTGGGTACATCACTGTCTGAGTAGTTCTGTCAGTTTGTGTTGAAGTCTGAGTGGGCCTTTGAGTGGGTGTATTAGTGTCTGAGTGGGCGCGTGAGTGGGTGCCTGAGTCTCTGAATATCAGTGGGTGCATCAGTGTTTCAGTGGGTCTGTGACTGGATGAATTAGTGTCTGAGTGGGCGTATGAGTGGGAGCATGAGTCTCTGAGTGAGTCATGGCTGTCCAAGTCTCTCAACAGGTCCGTCAGTGAATGTGTCAGTGTCTAAGATGGTCAGTGAGTAGGTGTCTGAGTCTCTGAGTTGGTCTGTCAGTGGGTGTCACAGTCTCTGAGTGGGTTTGTGACTGGGTGCATAAGTGTCTGAGTAGGCATGTGAGTAGGTGCATGAGTCTCTGAGTAGGTCTGTGAGTGGGTGTCAGAGTCCCTGAGTGGCTCTGTCAGTTGGTGCATCAGTGTCTGAGTGGGTCTGTCAGTGGGTGTCTCAGTCTGAGTGAGTCTGTGACTGGGTGTAGTAATCTCTGTGTGGGTCTGTCAATTGGTGCATCAATGTGTGAGTGGGTCTGTCAGTGGGCCTCTTAGTTTCTGAGTGGGTCTGTGATTGGGTGCATTAGTGTCTGAGTGCATGTGTGAGTGGGTGCATGAGTCCCTCAGTGGGTCAGTGAGTGGGTGTCTGAGTCTTTGAATGGGTCTGTCAGTGGATGCGTCTGAGTGGGTCTGTGAGTGGGTGTCTGCATCTCTGAGTGGATCACTCAGTGGGAGCATCAATGCCTGAGTGAGTCTGTCAGTGGGTGTCTCAGTCTCTAAAGGGTCTGTGAGTAGCTGCATCATTTACTTCATACTTCTGTGAGTATGTGTCTCAGTCTCTGGATGAATCTGTGAGTGTGTGTGTCAATTTCTGAGTGGGTCTGAGAATGGGTGTCTGAGTCTCTGAACAAGTCTGTGAGCGGGTGCATCTGTGTCTGATAGGTCTGTGATTGGGTATCTCAGTCTCTGAGTGGGTCTGTGATTGGGTGCATTGGTACCTGAGTGGGTGTGTGAGTGGGTTCATGAGTCCCTCAGGGGTTCTGTGAGTGGCTGTCGGAGTCTTTGAATGGGTCTCTCAGTGCATGCGTCAGTGTCTGAGTGGATCTGTGAGTGGGTGTCTGCATCTCTTAGTGGATCTGTCAGTGGGTGTCTCAGTCTCTAAGTGAGTCTGTGACTGGGTGTTTTAGTCTCTGAGTGGGTCTGTCAATGGGAGTATCAATGTGTGAGTGGGTTTTGTGAGTCTGCCCCTCAGTCTCTGAGTGGGTGTGTGATTGGGTGTATTAGTGTCTGAGTGAGTGTGTGAGTTGGTGCATGAGTCCCTCAGTGGGTCTGTGATTTGGGTGTCTGAGTCTTTGAATGGGTCTGTCAGTAGATGCGTCAGTCTCTGATTTGGTCTGTGAGTAGTTCTCTGAGGCTCTGAGTGGGTCTCTCAGTGGATACATCACTGTCTGAGTGGGTCTGTCAGTTGGTGTCAAAGTCTGAGTGGACCTTTGAGTGGGTGCATTAGTGTCTGAGTGGGCGTGTGAGTGGGTGTCTGAGTCTCTGAATGGGTCTGTCAGTGGGTGCATCAGTGTTTCAGTGGGTGTGTCACTGGGTGTCCCAGTCTCTGAGTGGGTCTGTGACTAAATGAATTAGTGTCTGATTGTGTGTGTGAATGGGTGCATGAGTCTCTGATTGGGTCTGTGAGTGGGTGTCTGAGTCTTTGAATGGGTCTGTCAGTAGATGTATTACTGTCTGACTTGGTCTGTGAGTGGTTGTATGAGACTAAAAGCGGGTTTGTCAATGGGTGCATCAGTACCTGACTTGGTCTGTCAGTGGCTGTCTTAGTTTCTAAGTAGGTCTGTGACTCGGTGCATTAGTGTCTGAGTGGGCGTGTGAGTGAGTGCATGAGTCTCTGAGTGGGTCTGTGAATGGGTGTCTGAGTCTCTGAATGAGTCTGTCAGTGGATGCATCAGTTTCAGACTGGGGTTGTGACTCAGTGTCTGATTTTCTGAGTAGGTCTGTTAGTGAGTGCATCAGTGTCTGAGTGGGTGTGTCAATGGGTATTTCAGTCTCTGACTGGGTCTGTGACTGGGTGGATTTGTGTCTGAGTGGGTGTATGAGTGGGTGCATGAGTGTCTGTAATAAATTATCCATATTTGTAAAGCGCGAACATATCACCCCTTAAGGTTTCAATGTGCTGGGGGCCATCGGGGAGATTAATTCAGAGCTATTGCCCAGATTCACATGATGCTGAGCTGTGCTGCCGCCGGTGCTGGGGATTGAACCGTGAGCCTCGTGCTGTGGAGTCAGCCACTCTGGCTTCTGTGCCATACCTCTCCCTCTGTCTCTGAGTGAGTATGTGAGTGGCTGTCTGAGTCTCTGAATGGATATGTCAGTGGATGTGTCGGTGTCTGAGTGGGTCTGTCTGTGGGTATCTGAGTCTCTGAGTGGGTCTGTCAGTGGGTGCATCACTGTCTGAGTGGGTGTAGTGCCAGCGGCACTCCCATATATTGGGACCACATGATGTCCTTTGACTACCATTGTTTTAATTGACTTTGGGTGTGTTCTTGAATGTACAACATCATGTTTCCTGCATGTGCCTTTTTCCTTGAAGATTTCTTTAGTGTCTCCTTGTAATTTAAGAGGGGCAGTGCTTGCTTTTTACAGCCTTGCCAGGAACAGAACGTGTTGGATGTGCATTTGAAAGCATGAGAGAGAGAAAGGTGTAAAATGTACTTCTTTGTCTTGGAGTGCAGTGTTATATGCAGTGGTGCTCATATATGCATTAGGTTGTACATTGGGAGATGAAGTATCTAGTGTTACAGGCAGTGGTGCACAAATGTGCATTGTGTTGTACATTGGGAAGTATTATGAAGTTCTTACTATTGGCTTTTACTATGCCCTCATGCCCTCTTGAAATCTGACTCTGTCTAGCTTGAGCTTTGCTCACACAAGCAGGCTCCAGATCACTCAAGTTGTTTAAGCTATTCACGTTCAAGGTTGTTTTCTGAATTTTTGGAGACTTTCGTAAGCTTCACTGAGATAATGTGTGGGATGCGTGCTTGGTACCTTTCAGAGCAGAGATTGTTGTTGCCAGAGAAATGTGTGAAATGTACAGCTCTGTCTCAGAGTCAAAATACAGTGGCCTGGCTAGCTTCTGTCTTGACCCTGACACAGACCAGTATGGTCAGATCGGTTTTTGTAACAGAAGAAAGGGGGCGGGGTTTCTTGAACCTTCTCCTCAGGTTGTGTAAAAGGTATGAAAGACAGGAAATCTTGGTGCCCAGACGGGAGCTAGCTATTGAGCAGATGTGTTGCCACAGGAAACTTGATTTAGGGTCCTGATTGAGATTTCTGCCTGGTTGTCAAGGGCTCCTCCTGCAGAGTTGGCAAGAATGCAGAGAGAAAGCAATGGGTGATGTATTTTTGTTTGATTATTGTCACTGTGATGTGTGAATGTGTTTGTGTGCACATTCAGGTCTCCAGTGGTTATAATCACCTGATGTGTTATTTTTGACTATTGGCACTGTGATGTGTGAGTGTGTCTCTGTGCACATTCAAGTTTCCAGTGGTTATAATCATCAGTGTGTATATTATTTCTCATTTGCTTAGTTATAATTGAATTGTTATTACTTGTGCATATATATATATATATTTCCACGATCTCCAAACCTCCGTATTAGCAAGGACTTCACGGCACCACGAAGAAGAGTCTGGACAGGTATTTTCTTCCTTTTTTAAGTTTTTTTATTTAACCACCATTTTGTGCAGTAAACATGGACGGTCAAATATATATCTATATACATTTATTTGTTGTTTCATTTGACATCTGGGAAAGTGTTTCTGTTAGAGAGTGTCCCACAAATAAAACCCCTCGCTTTATTCTGAAAACTGTGTTTTGATGTGCCATATTTTATGAGAGTGAGATCCCTTTCCTTTTGTTTTTATTGCTTCGCTGTGGTTGTGCCTCTGTGTGGGAGTGTGGCATTTTCTATTATTTGGGAGGGCGAAGCAATACAGTGGGTGCATTAGTGTGTGAGAGTATATGTGAGTGGGTGCATGAGTCTCTCAGTGGGTCTCTGAGTGGGTGTCTGAGTCTTTGAATGTGTCTGTCAGTGGATGTGTCTGTGAGTGGGTGTCTGCGTCTCTGAGTGGATCCATCAGTGGGAGCACCATTGCCTGAGTGGGTCTGTCAGTGGGTGTCTCAGTCTCTGAGTGGGTCTGTGACTGGGTGCATTAGTGTCTGAGTAGGCGTGTAAGTGAGTAAATGAGTCTCTGAGTGGGTCTGTGAATGGGTGTCTGAGTCTTTGAATGAGTCTGTCAGTGGATGCGTCAGTGTCTGACTGGGTGTCTGATTTTCTGAGTAGGTCTGTCAGTGGGTGCATCAGTGTCTGAGTGAGTCTGTCAATGGGTATCTGAGTCTCTGACTGGGTCTGTGACTGGATGGATTAGTATCAGAGTAGGCATATGAGTGGGTGCATGAGTCTCTGAGTGAGTATGTGAGTGGCTGCCTGAGTCTCTGAATGGATCAGTGATGTTATTTCATATGTCATCAGTGATGTCATCACTGATGTCATTTCAGATGTCATCAATGATGTCATCAGTGATGTCACTGACCATGTCATGATGGATGTAATATGTGAGGTAATAAGCAGTGCATTGCGGGGCACAAGTTATAATTAGCTCAGCTAACTTTAACTGCTGAATTTCTCTGGTTCTGTACGAATGAAATGTCAGCCTAACTATAATGTCCCTGTAACCTTTGGTTTTTCAGTGAACTTCTAAGGTGTTTTTTAATTCTATTTCCTAACTATAACGTCCCTGTAGCCTTTGTTTTTTACAGTGAACTTTTAATGCATTTAAATATTAATTCATAACTATAACTTCCCTGTAACTTTATGTTTTTTCACAGAATTTCTAATGTTTTTTTCATTCTGTTTCATAACTATAATGTCCCTGTATTTTTTTCTATAATTAGATATTGAACATCACATCTGCATGGTGCACCACTTATTGTTGTATTTGTCATCTATTTATTTAAAAAGTACAGTAATCATCTTATTTCAAGATATTTTTGATTTTTACAATGAAGTCATGATTGCCAAGAACAGACCGCGAATACCATCTGTTTTTAAGAAAGTATAAAGACATTTCCCCTTTGTATTTATTTGTCAAAAAAATGACATAAAAAATGCATTTTCCTTCTTCACAACAACACCGGAGGTTTCGATGACGTCAGTAGTCATGAATACAAATGACAAAGTGTAAAACAGATATATAGACATATTATACACAAAGTTTGAGTCTATCTGTTTAGTAACATATTGGTTTAACATATTTTTAACAACACTGTTGTAAAAAACAACAGTTTAAAAAAATAACTTTCAACATCAGAACTCACGAATAGAACATAACTACCAAACACCCATCAAACTACCCATTGCCACCCAAACTCATTTAGAAAATTGTACTGGTTTAAATTTTTTTTTCACTATTTCTACAAAAAGAAAATAGAATCAGAAGAAACAAAAGAAGAACTGTAAGTGGTTACCGTTGTTGAATACCAGGAGGACTCAGCTGCACATGCAGTCTTCTGATGAAGAACTAGCAATGAAGAAACAAAGTATATCTTGGGATTTTTTCTCTATTATATCTTGTAAATCAAAGACCACAACTAAATTGGTGAGGTGCAGCATACTTGAGAAGACTTTATCTCAGGTCACAACAAAAAAATATTCATGTGGTGTGACAAGCACGTTGTTCCACTTGAAAACATACCAGAAGGAGCAACCAAAAATTCCACAGGAAAAAAAAAGGAGACGGATCATCAGTCTGCAGACCTCCAGCCCCTGCTCCTGAAAACAAAGTTCCATCTAAAGTGTGGAAAAGATGCAGTGAAATGTCACCAGAACTAAAGCGTTTTTCTACCTTCTGCATGAACTATAACACCATCGTAACACCCGGGAAGCACTCTGTGGATGTAATTTTGCAGAATGTGAAAAACCATACTTGTTAATTTTTATTCTTTTTTATTGCAGCAGTTAAAGCACTGTGAAATAATGTAAACAAAGAAAAATGTATTAGGATTTCATTTTGAACATTAGCCAACCAAAACAAGATACAATGGTGAAGTGGAGAAGAGACTTCTTATATACAACTTAAGGCTGCTGGTATTATAGTACCTCAGTTTAGTTTTTTTATCTGTAGTAACAGAATGTAGTCCTGTAATGTTTTATAAATTCCTTTCCTCCAGTTAAAAACAGTCTTTCATTTCTAACAATTTACTGTAGACAATACCCCTAATAGGCCGAATAATGTTTCCGAAACCCATAATTCATATTAATTTCAACACAATACCACATTTTGTTATCCTAAATTGTCCTTAGAACTTCGGTTCTAGAAATAACAGATATAAGTTTGTTAACTTTTTATGTAGTCTTGATTTGAATGACATCTCTGTATCATTGCACTCTGTCCATCCTCTTCTACATCTTAAAAATATTGTGTAGTGTGTACAGGTTATATTAACCCCTTCATGAAATATGTTTGCTATAGTTGTGAAACTTCTTTTTTAAATGAAAATTTGTCCATCTATAAAGTTCGCAATTTCAGTTTCTAATTTACTACCATCCAGTCTGCATCATTGTAACATGACTATGACATATTTTCCATTCGTTTGTACTAACATCTTACAAGTAAGTTCTAATCTGCAGTTTGTACAGGTCTTTTCTTGATGGGTGTTTTTGGTTACATTTTTAAAGGCCACAGCTTTACAATCTGGTAACGTCAAGTAGAGGTATCGTTCCGAACTAATTTCAGTGCTAGAGGTGAATTCATAATGTTCACTATTATTGTTCCATTTATAACTTACACCAAATAATTTATTGATATTCACATCCTCTTCCATTAATAGTTCTAGCATTACCATTAAAAATTCTTGATCATCCTCCTGAACATTTTGAGAAAGCACTAGTCATCCAGAACACTTCTCTACCTTTTAGAATTTTCTGCAGCTCTGTTGGTGGAAACTTGCCTGTCTTTGGCTTCATATGGACTTTGGCCTGAAATGGAAGTATACTTTTGATAAGAATTCAGTCATAAACATTTAAACCTTGAAGTGGTTCTGGAATGGTAACCAGTACTAACTTGTTATACACAGCTCTAGCACGCATTTTATTATTAACTAATTTATTGTAACAGTACGTACATATAACTTGCTGTGTGGACAAGGCAAAGCATTCCTCTACAAATAAGTACACAGCAAACTTTTCTAAGTTATCATTATTTTCTTTTTCACTTTTTAAATACAAGTCAACAGTCCGTATTTGAGTTTTGTAGTGAGCGTGTCGACAACATATACAAACATACTCTAGTTTTTCAGAGCACACTGTGTTAAATTTTGTGATCTCTTCTTCAAAGTTATCAACTGCAATACCTCTGTCCTGTTCTGCAACTCCTCCTGTTATCACTCTTCATTTTCATTTTCCGTAGAGTACTGTTCTGGTCAAGAGAAACAAAACTGCACATCATCACAAACCTTTTCTACCTCTGTCACAGTAGCATACAAAAGTGCTCTATTCATTGCTCCTAAATCTCAAGCAGGATTTTTCACACAGTACAACCTCCTAACTAAAGTTTGCATTGTTGAGAGGTGTACAGCTTACATCCTGAAATGATGAAAGTTGCTTTTCCACACTATCTTTGATAAACAAGGTACTGAGTATCCCTCCACATTTATATGCTTTCTAACCTTGCATGGATCCAATTCTTGTAAAGTACTTACTCTATGTTTTAAACTTCACATTGGAAAGATATGTGGAAATGTATTTAGTATATCAATGGATTGCTGTTGAATACTACAAACACTACTACAATTCCATGTGTATACAGGGCCTGACTACGCCTTCCCTATACCTCTTCTGCAATAACTTGCTTTACATTACTAAACACCATGACCTCTGAGGCTGTAGGAGAGCCATTCTTCATTTCATAACATCGTCCACTTTCATCAATAGCATGAACTAATGTGTTATCCTGGAGATGGCTTTCTTCATTAAATAAAGACTGTTTAGTAGACGTATATATCGATTCTCCACTAAAAACTGTATAAAAGTTATTTCTATTGACTAATCTTTTCTTCTGGTTTTGTCTCCTTATGTACAACACTATTTTGTCAAGAGTCTTCATTCTATTTATAATCAAAATGAAAAGCTTCTTCTTCCAAGTAAAGGCCTTATCAACTGCTCCCTCAACTTGTTCATTCTGTTACAGTGCCTCTCTCCTTCTTCTAAACTTTTTCATATTTCTCAGAAGATTTACAACCACTCTTCTTCCAAGCATTCTGGCTCTGATATCCTTAAACTGCTTCAGTCTCCTGGTTAAGGTGTGTTCATCTTTGTTACTTTCTTTCCTGTTCTTGTAATATAGATTTTGTCCACTCTTATTCTTTCAAATAGTTTGTTTTTTATTTTCATTATTTTGTAATCTTTTCAGGTATCCACATATATTTTTAAGAAATGACTTTGTCCTCTTACCAGTACCTCTTTTTTCTTTCACCACTTTTTCTGCATTTTCTCCCTTTTGTGTCTTAGTTCTGCAAAGATACTGTAGTTGCTTCTGTTGCTTTTTCCTCCAAAGTTTTGTAGGCATTCTAACTGTCTGCAGTTATGTAGATACTGTTCTGTAAAAGAAATTAAGTATTTTTTAATTTTTCTCTAGCCAATGAACCAAGTCCTTTACTACTAACTTACACATAATACAAAAACTGTTTTTATTTTATGTTGCAGTTTTAAATCTACAGATGAACCTAGCTACATAACTACATGCACTTACTTCAATATACCAAACCCAAAGCAAAACACAAAACTTTGGGGCATATTATCAAGAAACGGCGTTAAAATTATCGCCGCTTTAGCGGCAGAAAACTGCCGCTAAAGCGGCGATAATGGGCACATGGGCTTCTATTGGAATTCTCAAGGGCATATTATCAAGCCCATTATCGCCGCTTTAGCGGCAGTTTTCTGCCGCTAAAGCGGCGATAATTTTAACACCGTTCTTGATAATATGCCCCCAAATGTCTTAGTTACCTTTTAACATTATAGAACCCTCTCCTACAACACAGCTGCATCATATGTCAGTTCTCACTGGTTCATGGTGAAAGACCAGTTTATCCCTTCTGTAGTAAATTGTAAAAATGAACATCAACCAAAGTGTAGATTTACATACAGTGTCTCAACACTGTAAATCCCTAAAAGAAACAACATAAGAGCTATTTGTATACCTCTCTACCACTGTGTCAGTGGTGTATTTAGTATCTCAGTACTTTACTACTTAAATGTATCACTTTTAAAAATCTGCACATTAATCTTTATCAGAGCATATAGCTCATCAATTCTTCTGAGTACATGCACAGAGTGTGTGACACCTTGGATATATAATTCACCAGATGGTTCTAAAAGACTACGGGGCATATTATCAAGGGCTTTATCGCCGCTTTAGCGGCACTTTTTGCCGCTAAAGCGGCGATATTTTTAACGCCCTATTAGCAAGCTGTCGCTAACAGGCGTTAGCGACAGCTTTCAGGCGTTAGAGGACGGGAATTACATCGCCTTGCATTTCAGCGATATTTATCGCTAATGACATGCAAGGTAGGCGTTCCCAACTAAAAGCGACGGTAAACAGTCGCTTACATACCTATCGCCTATTAGCAATACCCGCGAAGCGATAAAAAACGCGCGCTAACCCCGATTATCGCTTGTTTTTAAGAACTGATAAAAACATGACTTAGCAATGAAAGTCAATGGGAGGTGGATTGTAAGGTTAAGTCCCCAGAATTAGCGATAGGATTTTATCGCTGGATTTCTCGCGTTAAAGCTGGGTTTCGCCGCTATCGCTGGATATTTTATCGCAATGGAGATAAACCTTGCTAATAGCATGTTATTTCCGCGGTAATATCCAGCGATAGCCGGCGATAAAAAAAGGCGCGCTAAGCAAGGTTTGCGATATTTATCGCATGTTCTTGCTAATATGCCCCTACATATTCATCACTAAACTTGTAAATACATGTGTTAGTGGTTGAATACATGAATACTCCCTGGATGATTGAATGAGTGCATAGGTAGTGCCTAGGTGATTCCCTCAGAATACAGGTAGTGCCTGGATGATGCCTTGATTATATGAGAACTTCATGGGTCATTCCATATCTGCATTGCTACTGCCTGCGTGTTTGCATGAGTATATCACTACTATCTGGGTGTTTGGATGAGTGCATGAGTATTGTCTGAATAATTAGATATGTGCAGGAATAATGCCTCAATAATTCAATACATGCATAGATAGTGGCTGGATGATTAAATGAGTGCAACTCTAGTGCCTGGATGAGTGCATGAGTGAATACATGATATATAAGTGATTTATAGACTACATGGACAGTGCATACGTGATTAAGTGCATACATAGCAACTGGCAGAATGGATGCGTGCAAGAGTAGTGTTTCAGTGATTGGATGAGTACATGACTGCTGCCCATGTGTTTTTGGTTGAGTGAACAGGTAGTGCCTGGGTGTTTAAAGAAGTACATGGGTAGTGCCTGGATATTGAATCAGTTCATCAGTAGTGCCTGGCTGATTGGATGAGTGCAGGACTGGTGTCTCATTGATTGCATGATTCCATTGTTAAAGCTTCAGTGATTGGATGAAAGCAAGTGTTCTACTGGGGTGATTGTATTAGTGCAACAGTATTGCCTCAGTAATTGAATTGTGCCTGGGTGTTTAAATGACGGCATAGGTACAGCCTTGGTGGTTGTATAAGTGAATGGTTATTGCCTGGGTGATTGCATGAATGCATGGGTAGTGCCTGCATAGTTCAATGACTACATAATTAGTGCCTGCATGATGGCAAGAGTACATATGTAGTGCCTAGATAATTAAACAAGTGGTTAGACAGTGCATGGGTGATTTGATGAATGCCTGAGTAGTAGTTGAGTGATTGGATGAGTGCCTGAGTAGTGCCTGGCTTACTGTGAAAGTACCTCCATTGCCGTTAGATACATAACAGTTGTGACTATATCAATGACTCATTGTTTAAGTCCTTTTGTCAGCAAGAAACTACCTGTTTTAGAGTATCTATCCTTTTCTACTGAGCTACGTTTTAGTGAAGTCTAAATTTCACACTTGATATACAATTGGATACACGACTCTCTGGGAGCTAACATTGCTCTATTACTCAATATGCACATGCATAAGTATCTTTCTAAAACTGAAAACAACAATTCTCACTTTTTCAAGCACAAAACCGTTTCTTACTGGCATATCTACATTATTTTTTCAAATATTTCTTGTGTCTTTAAAACATATATTTAGCATTTCTCAAAGAAATGTTACACACCAAGTGAAGCCAGCACAAGAACTCTCAAGAGACATTCTGCACTATTAACCTCCTCAATTTTAAACAAAGCATGTTTAAAGAAATGCACCACCCTGACCATATGCATAACATTTTCAACAGCCTTAAAGAACATAGATCACCATGTAAACATATATGTGATTTCATAATAGATATACACCTTCAGGCCATCTTTCAAAAAATATACAGTTCTCTACATCTTTAAGTAAACTTAAGAGTCTCATCGTACATATAACTATCTGCAACCAGAAAAAACATACCTCACCATCTAAACATATGCAAACTGGTCATATAAATTAAAACCACATTGACAAACACTTCCAAATACATACCTAACAAGTATTACAACTTTATAATTCATAAACAGGCACAGCGCATTTTCTTATCTTTAATTCATGACTGCACTGCTCCTGTTTAATAATGTGAATAAAAGTACTACAATTCCCAGAATGCAAATAACATAGATCTGTCTGTTCTGCACATGCTGCTTAGACATTTAAAACATTGTCATTTTTAAAGGCATTGCTCATGGTAACTTTCAACAGTACTAACATCTTAAACACATACCCTCTGCCAGATACAGTTCATCTGATATATTTTTTTATATCACTGTGATACTCTTTTTTATCAAACTCCCATATATATCTTCATTTCTAATGCACATTTTTTAATAATTAAAAAGCTATACATATGCCAGTGAATTGAGTTTGTAGATTATATTGTTGTTTTAGCTCTTTGTGGATAGTTCTGACACTGTTAAGATTTGTAACAACTAAGCACAAGAATGGTACACCACTCTCATACAAAGCAACTATAAAATGGCAACCTCTTCTACTTTACAGTCTGTGGTCATGAGAAAGACAGCAAATGAAATAATGTCTTTCATATTAGACTACACTATCTCTACTTGTGAATGGTTAGCATCTGTTAACCCTTTTCACTCTCTTTCAAAACAAGGTTCCTGTCTCCGCGTGTTTGCGATGTTTTCGCCATGATCGTGGGAAAATCGCGAAAAAAAGGGAGTCCAAACTGATATTTAGCTTCAGTTTTTTAAAATTTCAATACTGCACAACTGTTTATTGCATAGTCATAACTCCTCAACTTTAAAAAAAATATTCTGTCTCTTTAACACACTTCCTCCCCAATACACTCTTGGCTCAGTGTATCTAGCAACCCAGGGGAACCAGTCGGTCACAAGCTCACAGCACATTCTAGAAGGAACATGCTACTTCCAAATGAGATACAGCAGGTGTGGTTTACTCCACAGATTTAAAAGTATATCCATGCTGTATTGCATTTATTTTTTAAACAACAGCCAGTAATAGGACTTCTTGCTAATGCATCCAACACACTATCTAATTTGATTCACTTACATGCTGACAGCATACAATCAAATATATCTTTAAAAAAAAAACACCTCCATTTTAACTGCTTTGCATTTGGAAAACTAAGTCATTCAGCTCCAGCCTTCTCCTGACTGCTATTGCTCCTTCACATCAAAATGCTTAGAGTGTGGATTGTTGGCCACAGCTATGTCTATTGGTCTAAAGAGGCTCCGAAATAGAGAGTTATTGACAGGAACTTGGATTTGCCAAATGTAGAGTTTACTTGGTTTGGCCAGTGAGGGTTAAAGTTCCATCAGTTGCTGGGTTTGGTTAAAACCATTGTGGATTGCCGACCTCCTCACCTCATGACTGTGCATTGTGGTGGCAATGACCTAGGCACATTGACTGGGGTAGGGCTGGAAATCCTAATGAAAAATACCTTTGCAGAACTGATGTCGCTTTTCCCTCACACTGTCTTGGTGTACTCTAATATATGCCAAAGGCAGAAATGGAAGTGGTCAAATCAACTCTTTCCACAGGTTTACAAAGCCAGGAAACCTGTTAATAAAGCTGTTTATGTATTTCTCAGAGAGCATAACATGGGCTCATCTATAACAACAACCTGCATTTTGACATGCATGGAATTTATAGAAACGATGGAGTGCACTTTACAGACGAAGGTAACAGGGTGTTTCTAAGTAACCTGAAACTCTGCATCCAGTCTTATGTGTAGCTGTCATCTACACATAATCAACACAACGGCTCTTGTAAGAGCCACCCTAGTACCTGAAATATTGTTAATTTTCATTATAAAGATCCTTTTTTTGTATGTTTTTGGGAATCTTCTCGACGACGTCGCGATGGTCACAAATAAGTCGTGAAATCACAAAACAAAAGCAGACATTCAATGGCCACCAACCCATGCAAAAATAATATTTTAAAAAATCAGTTCTAAACAATGCACTACACATATTACAATATAAATAGTTCTTTAAAAACATATTTAACCTCATGTTTGTGTACTAAGTTTCTTTAAAAACCATCTTTAAAACCTATTTTCCGTTTTCACAGTTATTTGGGCACCGCGACAACATCACCTTTTTCATAAAGTGTAAAACACATATTACAGTATTTTACACACTAGGGGTTTATTACTGTATTCTCAAAAGTCATGTTTTTCTAGTGAGTTTCTATAAAAACCATCTCTAAAACATATTATCCGTTTTCACGGTAACACCGGGAGTTGCGACGATATTGGTACCTGCGACGATCGCGCCTTTTTCATAAAGTGTAAAACACATATATGCACGCATATTAAAGTATTTTAAACACTAAGGGTTTATTACTGTATTGTCTAAAGTCATGTTTTTCTACTGAGTTTCTATAAAAACCATCTCTAAGACCTATTCTCCGTTTTCACGGTGAAGCCAGTGGTCGCGATGACATTGGTGCCCGCGATCACTGCAAAGAGGTCACAAAGACGCAAAGCAAAAGCAAGAATTCAATTGCCACAAACATATAAAACTTATGACTATATAATTCATTCTAACCATCACACTAGATAAATCACTATCTAAAAAACATTTATCGGTCTCAAAATACCTCTATAACTGTGTGCATTATTTATTCACTGGTTTATGTGAATGGTTGCATAAGTCTTCAAGTGGGTCTGTGACTGGCTGTGTGAGTCCCTCAGTGGGTCTGTAAGTGTGTGCAGAAGTCTCAGTGGGTATATGTGTGGGCACATGAGTGTTTGAGTGAGTTTGTGACTGTTTGTATGAGTCTCTCACAGGGTATGTGAGTGGATATGGGAGTTTCTGAGTGGGTATGTGAATGGGTGTATGAGTGTCTAAGTGGGTATGTGAATGGGTACATGAGTCTGTGACTTGATCTATGAGTGGGTGCATAAGTGACTGAGTGGGTCTGTGAGTAGTTGTATCAGTCTTTGACTGGGACTCTACCTGGGTGCATGAGTCTTAGAGTGGATCTGTGAGTGGGTGCATCAATCTATCAGTGGGTGCATGACTGGAAGCATAAGTCTCTCAGTGGGTCTGTGAGTAGGAGCCTGAGTGTCTGACTGGGTCTGTGACTGGGTGTATAAGCCTTTGACTATATATGTGAGTGGGCACATGAGTCTTTGAGTACATCTGTGAGTGGGTGTATGAGTGACTGAGTGGGTCTGTGACGGGGTGCATGAGTCTCTGAGTGGGTCTGTGACTGGGTGTGTGAGTCTCTGACTATGTATTTGAGTGGGTGCATGACTCTCTGACTGCATCTGTGAGTGGGTGCATGAGCCTCTGAATGCTTATGTGAGTACACACATGGATCTCTCAGTGAGTCTGTGACTGGGAGCATTAGTGTATGAGTGGGTATGTGAATGGGTATATGAGTACCTGAGTGGATATGTGAGTAAGTACATGAGTGTGTGACTGTGACCAGCAAGGGTGTGTGTATAGATATAGATACTTTGTGTTTTGTATCTCCACCAATATTCGTGGTGTTGCTGCGATAGGAGCCAAGCTGGCACTCACGTCGTTGTCGTGAATATCGTGCACAATTTAAAAAATCCATTTTGGACACATAACTTGTGTCACTAACAACCCCATTTCTCAAACATGGGGTCAGAGTATCTCCACTCTGACCCCTTATGTTAGCTTTGACACACATTTTCAGCCCCAGGAACAGTTCCCGATCGATAAAATGGCGGCCGTAACTTTATGTTCAGGTTGAGCCCAGCCAATCACAGCATTCCCGTTGGTTCACGCATTCGCAATTTACTGCAAAATAGTCGCAACATATCTGCGACCATCACCAGACCGCTGCAAAATATCCGCGGCCAGAGATATCACTATATTGTTTGGATTTAATTTCACAAAAAGTACTGAATGGATTTGCACCAAATAACAAAAAGCACAGTCTGCGTAACAACATCTATGTTTTTGCAGAATTTGGTGTCATTCCATCCAGCGGTTCGGACTGTAGGTTGGACAATGCATTCCTAAGGGAATTAACATTATAAACGCACCCTTATTTTGCCCCCAACCTTTCCATGATGCACCGAACCTACTTTGACACTTTTTGGGGAAAATCTCATGAAGATTGGTCAAACGGTGCCAAAGTTATAGGCAAGTCAAAAAATGCTTTTCCTATGCAAACTTGGTCCTAGCTATAACTAGCTACTGGCGATTGCCAGTAGGTAATAGTCACTAAAAAAACAAAGGTTACAGGGATGTTATAGTTAGGCTTAGATTTCACTCATATAAAACCATTGAAATTAAGCAGTTATAGTTACCTGAGCTAACTATAACTTACGCCCCCACAATGCACTGATTATGACCTCACATATTACATCACTTATGACATGGTAAGTAACATCACTGATGACATCACTAAAGACATCTCAAAAGACATCACTGATGACATCATCACGTGAGTGTAAGTGTTTTGTAAACTTTTCTGAGACTTACAGAGGTACGGACTAAGCTACAGCATAATATACATTACTATTCTTTCTGTACTAGTAATTAGTCATACTATTTATAATATATCTCATCTGAGTGGCTGTGTGACTGTCTGTTTCAGTGTATGAGTTGATGTCTGAGTGGCTGTATGGGTGTGTGAATGGGTACGTGAGTGGCTGTATGGATGTGTTAGTGGGTAGGTGAGTAGCTGTATGGGTGAGTGAGTGGCTTTGCGAGTTACTGTATTGGAGAGTGAGTGGGTGTGTAATTGGCTGTATGAGTGATTTAGTGGCTGTGTGAGTGGCAGAATAGGTGTGTGAGTGGGTGTGTGAGTGGCTGCATGAGTGACTGTTTGAGTGTGTGTATAGGTAAGTGAGAGAGTGGGTATGAGTGGCTATATTGGAGATTGAATATCTGTGTGATTGGATATAAGGGTGAGTGTGTGAGTGGGTGCGTGGATGTATGAATGGGCATGTAAGTGGTTCTGTGGGTGTATGAGTGGGTGTTTGAGTGGTTGTATGGGTAAGTAGCTGTGTCAGTGGCTGAATGGGTAAGTTAGTGGGTGTATGAGTAGCTGTATTGGTAAGTGAGTGGCAGTGTGAGTGGCTGTATATGTGAGTGCGTGGGTGTGTGGGTACCTGTATGGGGGAGTGAGTGGTTGTATGAGGGTCTGTATGGGTGATTGACTGGGTGTTTGCGTTGCTGAAAGTGCCTCTTTTCGTATGGTTAGCCCCACATTTTGCCTGATGTAATTTTGAACTGTAAGTGCACTGGGTCTCTGCTAACCTGGTTCCCACTGCCATATCTCTTACCAAAAAAACTGTACCACGATTGGCACCACTTCAGCTACCCCTGTAAGTCTCTAGTAAGTGGTACCCCTAGTACCGAGGGCATGTGTACTAAAGAGGCTCCTCTGGGGCTCCAGCACTGGTTGTGCCACCCCAGGGCCCCCTTACCAAAGCCATGCTCTCTGTCATTGCAGGAAAGCTGCATGTCTTGGTGCAGGGAAATCCGAAGAGTTGACATGGCACAAAGCCCTGTGTCATGACAACCCTACACTGCATAATGTATAGGTAAGTCACCCCTACTGCAGGCCTTAGCCCTCAGGCAGGGTGCACTATATCCTATGTGTGGGCATTTCAGCATGAGCAGATATGCCTCTATGATGTTCAGTCCATTCTGTGATATTGAAAGTGAACAGGGAAGCCCTAAAGAGTACATGGGCTGGATACTTGTCAACATGTGTTTCCTAGCTCCATGGTGGCTTCACTGGTTTCTAAGATGTTTGCTACCAAACATCTTGTCTTAATAAACCCTCACTGATGCCAGTGTTGGATTTATAAATACGTTCACACAGGAGACCCTTTTAGAGGGTCCCCTGAAACTTAACCAAACACTAGTAGGGTCTCTGGCCGGTTTTCACCAGCCTGTCACTACCAGATATGTTTCTGACCTCATGGGGTGGGAGCCAGAACTCTCAGAGGACAGAAACAATACTGTTGTATTTCACTCCTCCTCCAGGACATGATGGCCTTCCTGGGCGGGAAGTTTCAAAGGCAATGCCGCCTTTGACATTCAACCCAGGAACCTCCAGATAGTGGGGTTGGCCAATCTCCCTCTCCTGCTTCATTTTTGGTGGGAGGAAAGGTGGGAAAATTAGTTAGATGAGGAGGATGGTCCCCCTCAGCTTGCACCACCCGTAGGGCTGGACAGGCAAGGTGAACCCCTCTCCTGAAATTCCACCAATTTGAAATGGTGAGAAAACCTCCAATCAGGGCTAGGGTAGTGCCTCTTCCCACAGGAAGTGGTCACTAAATGGTCTAGACACCCTAAAGGTAGATAGCACATTGGCTATTTACTGTCTCCCCTTGTAAAGCCCCTAACGTCAGTATTTAGGTGGCTCGCTGAGACCTGAACCTCAGATTCATCGGACCAAAGAAGATCAGGACAAAGAAGACCCACTGCATGGGAACTGAAGCCCGCTGCAGAAAGAAAAGGCTCCAAACCCTGCCAGCTGCAAGAAGGACTCAACAGTCACTGCTGCTGTGTCATCCTGAAACCTGCAGGGACTCCAAGAACCCTGGAGCACCTCCAGCCTTTGAGAAATTCCTGAGAAACTCCCTTGGAGGGAAGGTATCACTCACCTGCACACCGCAGGCACCAATCCCGTGAAGTCCAGCTTGTCAGCTTGCTGCTCCCCAACAACCTCAAGCAGCACCAAAGCAAGAAGAGGTACAACAGCTTTGGAGGGTCAGATCTGCTGCTCCTCCAAGTTTGGAGGCACCAGGACCTACCGGAGTTGCTGCGTATCAATACCCCGGGTACCGGACCCCCAACGGTAAAAACCAAGAGGAAGAGTGCACACTGGACTCCCAAAGCACCAGAAGCAAGCACCCATCGAGGGACATAGAGACACCTGAGACCCACTTCCTGAGTGGCTCAGCTGTCCCAAGATCACATCTCCAAGTTGCCTGCTCCTGCCCGCAAGGACCCTGAAGACGCACGATGCCCGGCTGACCTGTTTGCTCTGCACCCAGCCCCACTGGCCCTGGCACCAACCAACCAGCTCTGCTCCCATGGTCCCCAGGCCCTTGTGACCTCCTCCCTCTAAGGAGACCCATCAGACTTACCTCCAAATCCATCTGTGCCGTGCATTTCCAAGTGGCCCCTTTCATCTTTGTGTGCCAAGACCCTCAGCACTCTGCTCCCTCCCGATCCGGGAGGCTCCTGAATTAATCCTGTGGAACTTTTGTACCTGGCCCCGACATCACCTAAAACGAGAAGGTGATCTTCGTGAAAGCATTGCCTGATTTTATACACAATTTTCTATTTTATTTCCACTGATTCCTATGGTGCGTGGTGCATAATTGGGCACAAATGTGATACATTTTCCAAACTCTTTAAAAATTGAATGCGAAAAGTACTTACTTTAAAAACTGTGTTCTTGGTCTCTACAAATTCATTTTTTTGTTTAAATTAGTTTTATTGTTTTTTTCTGAATTTTGAACAAGATATAACAACCCGTATACATATTATACATCTCCAGTCACAGAAATTTCTTGCGTTATGATGCATTCATGGCATTTTACAAACGTGTTAGTACCAATAAGTTGCAAATCTAATATGCAATAAATTAACATTTTGTCTAAATAATAAATAAAGAAAATACGAAAATAAAAATTAAACGGGGAGAGGAGAAGATAGGGGAAAAAGAGAAAAAAACCCATCTCAATTGGTACTAATGTATACAGTTGTGTTGCATAACAGGCGCTTCATCCGTCATAACCACACATATGCAAAATCGGTATCTCCTCAGCTAAGTGACCTGCTATTTTTGGGACACGGCATTGAGTTATTTCAGTCGCTCATGCCTACATAACTGATGTGTAATGTTGAGTGTCGGGGACTATCGGTAGCCAGGGGCGTTGTGTCTGCACCCTAGTGGATCTAACTGGGCGTCAGCTGTGGTGTTACTTGCTCGTCGTCACTCACTGTCATGTCAGTTGCCCGCCCTGAACCCTGATCCACTATGCGAAAATCCGACAGGATTGCGTCCCATGCCGGCGCCAGTGGTTGCTTGCGCAGCCCTATCGCGTCTTCGCGGTGGAGTGTTACACTCTCCGCCTGCGCCCAACATAGGAGGGAGTGATACCAGGCCTTAGCTGCTGGGGGGTCGGGGGATTTCTGGCGGCACGTAAGTAATCTCTTAGCCACTATGAGGCCTAGATCTATATATCTAGACGTCACCTTATGTTTCTTAGATCTATGGTAAAGTCCCAAAATGCACACCTCCCATGTCCAGTCTAGCGTTCGTTCCGTACATTGGGCTAGTCTCCTAGTGACCTCACCCCAGTAAGGTTGTATGGCTGTGCAGGACCACAACATATGGAGTAGGTCCGCCCCCAATTCGTTACACCTGGCACACTTGGCGTCCGTGCGAGCAAAGTATTTGTTGATTTTTGCCGGTGTGAGGTAGGCTCTATGTATTATATAATATTGAATGAGCCGGAACCGCATGTTGCGGGGAATCTGTGTGGGGCCTTCGAGTATGCGACCCCATTCGCAGTCTGTGGTGGGTCTTTGGAGGTACGCATCCCAGTGGGCACGTAGAGAGAGCAATGACGGCGCTGTGTGAACTCTGAGCGATTCTGCAAACCATTTGGTGAGATGTCGACCAGTTCCCAGCTCGTGCAGGTATTGTATAGTTAGATGAGTGGCCGGTTCCTGCGCCACGCTTCCCCACCGCATGCTCAGTGCACGAGTCACTGCGGCGTGAAGGAGGAACTGGCCGTTTGGCAGGCCAGAGCTCTCCGCTAGGTTGTCGAAGGGGATATGTTGTCCGTCATTGTATAAATCCCCTACTGTTAGTACGCCCGCCTCCTCCCACTGCGTGAGTTCCGTGCTGGATATCATCTGATGTCTTCTGGGGGTGCCTAGTAGAGGTAGGGATGGTGCATATTGTATAAGTTGATGTGTGAGGCGAAGGCAGCGGCGATAGCACTGATAAGCTACCTTTAACAGTAGCTGCATGGGTGGGCCACCCGTCCTGTTGGGATGGAAAAACTATCTGGGGCTGGGTGTACCCAGGTGTTTGTGTCGCCGTGTCCCCAAGGTCCTGTGTGCAGAGCCAGTGTGCTACCCATTGGAGTTGTGCCGCCAGATAATAATGTTCCATGTTGGGTAGCGATAGGCCCCCTTGAGCAGTCGATGGATACATTTTAACCTTCGCCATCCTGCTTCGCGACCCATGCCAGATGAACTGTCGTACGTCCGACTCTAGATCTCTGAACAGTGGTGGTCTAAGATGGAGCAGTAAATTTGTGAAGTGATATAGTAGACTTGGCAGGACCACCATTTTTATTAACGCAATCCTGCCCATGACCGCCAGCAGCAAGGTTTTCCAGAAGGTCATTTGCGCCCGCACTGCTCTGATGGCACGTGTCAGGTTGCCTTTGAGGAGATCCTGCTGTTCACAATATATATGGATTCCGAGATATCAGAACGCCGTTGTTTGCCAGTGCACTGGTTTACCACCAATAACCAGGCACGGGTCCGGGACAGTATCCGCAAAGGGATAAAGACATGACTTGTCCCAGTTTACTTTCAGCCCGGACACTAAGGCAAACTGTATCAGTGTATTCTCGATCGACTCGTAGGACTGCCTAACATCCCTAAGGTAGATGAGCAGGTCGTCAGCATACAGCGAAACCGCATGCATGTCATCCCCTAGGGGGATCCCCCATTCGGCTCGAGCGTTGTGGAGCACTTCCGTCAGTGGTTCGACCGCTAGCGCGAACAGCAAAGGAGAGAGTGGGCAGCCCTGCCGTGTGCCACGTCCAATGGGGACCTGTTCAGAGATATAGTGACCCGTCTTAACTTTGGCCAGTGGGCTCGTATATAACAACTTAAGAAGGCCCAGAAACGCAGCTCCTAGGTCGTATCTTTGCAACACGGAAAATAAAAAACCCCACTCCAGAGTGTCAAAGGCCTTCTCCAGGTCTAAGACCAGACATCCGGCGCATGGCCAGTTGACCCTCGAGTAATGCGCCACTCTGAAAAATCGGCGCAGTTTCAGTGATGTGTTGCGGGCCGGCACGAAACCATTCTGATCTACGTGGACTAGTTGAGATACTAATGGGGCTAGCCTGTTCGCTAGTATTTTCGCCAGTACCTTGTAATCGGTACTAAGGAGTGCTAGTGGCTGGTAGGAACCGATCAGTTCCGCATTTCTGTGAGGCTTAGGCAGAGACACCAGCAAAGATTCACGAAGTGTGTCCGGTAACCTGCCAGCGTCCTGTGCATTCTGATATATTGCCAGGAGTCTTGGTGCTAAGGTTTGTTGGTAAGCTTTATAGTATTCAGCCGGAAATCCATCCGGTCCAGGGGCTTTGCCGGTAGCCAGCGAACAGATGGAAGCCTGCACTTCTAACAATGTAAGTGGCTCATTCAATTCAGCTTGCTGCTCAGCTGTGATATGGTGCAGGTGTAGGGGTGCAAGAAATAATTCCATGTCTGCTGGTGTTGCACAGTGTGCTGATTGGTAGACCTTGGCGTAGTGCATAGTAAACTCAGCATGAATGTCACACTGTGTAGTGAGTAGTGGTCCAGACGCAGAGCGCAGTCGTAGGGTCACCGCATGTGCATGCTCCTGTTGGATCATGCGCGCCAGCAGTCTACCCGCTCTGTCTGCTGTTGCATAGGTGCGCGCAGCGTGAGACGCATAATTTAGGCAACGCAGGTGCTCTAATACTGTAGCGTGCTGTAAACGGCGCTCATCTATATCTGGCTGAACTGTATTACCCCGCGCAAGTTCGGCTTCAAGCCGAGTCAGGTCATCTTCTATGTGTTTAACGTCGCCGTCTAACTGCTTCCGAAGGCACCAGCTCAGACCCATGCAGTGTCCTCTGACCACTGCCTTCCCGGCGTCCCACAGGACCCCCACGTCCGCGACCGAGCCCTCATTGTGCCCAAAGTAGTCCTCTAGGGCTGTGGCCACTGCCTCTCTGAACGGGGGATCTTCCAGCGCCAGAGGTTGGAGCCTCCAGATGTGGCTCGTGGGGCCTTCGTCCTCTCCCTGTAGCGTCATGATATGCGGATTATGGTCAGAGTGTGTTTTCCCTAAGTAAATCAACTTAGTGCATTTCGCAAGGAGCGCCGCGCTTGCAACAAAACGATCGATGCCGACATTGCAGCCCATGTGGGTGGGAGTAATATGAACAGAGTCGCACCTGTGGGTTAAGAGTTCCCCACACATCTGCCAGGTCCCAATGAGTTAACCATTCCCCTAGATGCCTAGCGTTGGAGGTCGCTGCTGTTTGTGGAAGTATGTAACAGAAACAGCGGTTCCTGCGGGGCAATGAAAACTATCTTGATAATAATAAGCACAATCGCAATGATAAAGGGTTACAATGACGTCAGAAAGAAAAGCTAGCAAGGACACAGATGACTGTATTCGCAATATTGTTTTTATATGTCAAACAATGTATCAATATGTACATAAAAGAAAAAACATAATAGTGCTAGGTGTCCCCAGTGAAGTTGGAACCAAACATAAAGCATAAAACTTTTAAATTAGTGACAAATGTGACTTGGTTTCCGTGAGAAAACGACCATAAGCAATTGTACAATAATCACAGCCACTGTGTACAGTAATCAGGGCTGATTGAATTGGTTCGTTTTGCTAGATTGTCGACGACGTTTCAACCCTTTTACACAATACAGTCATTGTACCCAGGTAGACAGATTGATCAGATCTACCACGCTGCGTTACTGAGACACGCACCACAGATCTCTTCTATCCAACTTTAAGAAGATACTTGGACACAGAGTCACGATCCAGTACCCGTGTCAGCCAACCGTGCCAGTTATTCACGAGTCGCTACTGCACCACATGTGCAGTCTTCTTCTGAGATCTCTCCGCTCTAACCACAGGCGGAGCACACCTTCTTCCTTACCCTGCAGCACCGACCACGCTCTACATCCAATTGGTTGCCAGCCCCTCACTCCGATACGCACAAAGGGTACCCGGCTGGGTCCCTTGTGAGTATCTTTCATTCCTTTTTCACGCAACCGCAATTCAGATGTCCCTACACCCATAGGTCCTGAAGAGACCCTGTATTGTGTAAAAGGGTTGAAACGTCGTCGACAATCTAGCAAAACGAACCAATTCAATCAGCCCTGATTACTGTACACAGTGGCTGTGATTATTGTACAATTGCTTATGGTCGTTTTCTCACGGAAACCAAGTCACATTTGTCACTAATTTAAAAGTTTTATGCTTTATGTTTGGTTCCAACTTCACTGGGGACACCTAGCACTATTATGTTTTTTCTTTTATGTACATATTGATACATTGTTTGACATATAAAAACAATATTGCGAATACAGTCATCTGTGTCCTTGCTAGCTTTTCTTTCTGACGTCATTGTAACCCTTTATCATTGCGATTGTGCTTATTATTATCAAGATAGTTTTCATTGCCCCGCAGGAACCGCTGTTTCTGTTACATACCTAATTACCCTGGTTCCTAGCGAGTAGGGTCTCCCTTGTTCTTGTTTGTGGAAGTGGCGGGAATGATCGGTCATGTGCCGTGTCAAGAACAGCATTAAAGTCGCCTCCGAATAACCAAGGGACATCACACCAGCGTGACAACAGACCTGTGAGTGCACGCCAGAAAGGGGCTTGCTCCGTGTTTGGGGCATATATGGAGCCGAGCACCACACACTGGCCATTGAGACGGCCCTTAGCAAACACATATCTACCGCATGCGTCTATAATCGTCTCTTCGGACTCAAAGTGGGTTCCAGGCCGCACCCATATCAAAGCCCCTCTTGCGTAAGCCGAATACCCTGTGGCCAGTATTTGGCCCCTCCATCTCTCCTGCAGTTTGCGGATTTCTGGCTGGGAAATGTGTGTTTCTTGTAGGAACGCTACATGTGCGGCGTGATGCTTCAAATAAGCATATATTGCATAACTACGTGCTGGCGTGTGGATGCCCCTGACGTTCCAGGTTATTACTAAGCCTGGGCGTAGTTCGCGAAGTAGCGCTACGCGAAGCTACGCAAAGTGCAGTTCGCACTACGTGAGCTACGCGTAGCACTACGCGAACTGCGTAGTGCACTGTTCGCAATGATTGCACAGTGCCGGATGCTTGTCCGCACTGTGCAATCATTGAAACGGCATCTTGCACAGTGCGAGCTGTCTTTTACTGCCGCTCGAGTAGATTTTTACTCGAGCGGCAGCTTTCTCAACGCGGACTGGTAGTTTCTCATCGCGAGCGGTCGCGAGCATACGCGACCACTCGCAATGAGAAACCTGACCTCCCCGCGTTGAGAATCTCGCCGGGAGGTTTATTTTCCACGCTCGCGATCGGCAACTTGATGTTGCTGATCGCGAACGAGGAAAAGTCTCGCCGGGATGTCATTTTGCTTGCTCGCGGTCGCCAACTTGACGTTGAGGACCGCGAGCAAGCAAAAATGACCGCTGCACTACGCTACGCTACGCGTGTTTGCACTGTGCTACGTGCAATTTGCGTTGTGCGAAGTAGCGCAAACTTCGCAAACTACGCGAGCGTAGCGTAGTGCTTTGCCCAGGGTTAGTTATTACGTTAGTGTGTGGCATGGGTGGTGTAGCGAGGACGGTGTGTCATTTGACCTAGGTGTCACATAAGGCATGAGGTGGTGACGCATTGTATATTGTGTGGTTGCGGTGCAGGGAAAAACTATCAGGAGATATAGGAGCGTGCTAGTGTTAGCAAAAGGTGTGAACGTTGAGATTCTGGTAAATGCCAGGTGTGTCTGTGATGTCAGCGGGTGTACGGGTGTCTTAACTCGAACGGGATTTACGGGAACGAGCTTCTGACGGCTCAACTGAGAAAGAGCGGAGCAACAACGTGCGTCCGCCCAAACCAACAACGTTGCCGTACGGCAACTCACGGCCGCTTTCGCCGTGTTTAACTTTCAAAGAAGGGGGAGTGGGGTAGAGCCTTCAGTGGATGGAATAGGTGGACTCTGGCCCGTTTTGTGCGTGTGTAGGTTTGCGCAACGTGACAGTGTGGTGCAACTTAGGGCGTGCTCGTATCTACGCTAGCTTGATCATTTGTCATGTTTCCTGTAGCGTGCTGGAGCAGAATAAGTACAGGTAGTGCGGGGGCCACGTACGTCATAAACAAACAAAAAATTAAGCATTGCTGTAAGCTTATACTTGCATGTCCATGATTTGTACTTCACCGTTACATTAGATCGTTCGCAGTTTGAGGTGTTACTATTGGGAGTGACTGCGAGTCTTCGTGCGCCGGCCACACAGTTTGTGAGTTGTCGTCACTCAGAGAGTGCTCAGAGGAGGCATCCGCATCTCCGTTGTTTCGCCATTCCCCCATATCCAATATTGCCTGCAGTGCACTCTGCCGCTCCCTCAGCACCTGCTCACGCTTGGGGGCGGCCGCCGACTGTGCTTGTGATGTCGTAGCTCGTCTCACGCGTCTGGGGCGGCGGCCTCCTCTGGTGCCTGCTCGTTGCCCCACGTTGCCTTGTTGGTTGCCCGGTGAAGTGTGATGACCTTTAGTTTCAAGCCAGTCCCAGACGTCCTCCGCTTTGTTGAAGAAGTGCGCTGAGCCATCCGTCACTACTCGCAGCCGAGCCGGGAAGATGAGGGAGTACTTCAGGTTCAAATCCCGCAGCCGGCGCTTGACTGTAAGAAAAGTGCTCCGCTGTCGCTGCACTCCCAGGGCATAATCTGGGAAGAATAGAACTTGTGAATTACCTACTTTGACCGATTCCAGTTTTCTAATTTCCCGGAGTATTGTGTCTCTATCCCTAAAATTCATGAGACGAAACAGAAACGGTCGTGGCCCAGCACCTGGTGGCGGGCAACTCGATGGCACTCTGTGTGCCCTCTCCACTGCAAAGAAAGCGGAGAGTACACCTGCAGGCAACAAAGTTTGCAACCAGTTTTCGGTGTATGCCACTGTGTCTCCGCCCTCTGTGCCTTCTGGCAGACCCACCACGCGTACATTGTTCCGTCGGGACCGGCCTTCTGCATCGTCCACCCTGCGTTCTATCGAGTGAAGCCGAGTCGTGAGAGCATGGAGTTCCGAAGTCGTCTCCTTGGCTGTCGGGGCGATCTCCTGCACCTCTTTTTCTAAGTCGGTAACCCTCCCTGCCAATTTACGATGGTCCGCATGTAGTAGCGTGAAGTCTGACGTGACTTTGTCAATGCGGCCTTCCAGGGAAGTGCGGGTTTGCATCAGTGCCTCGCCAATTTGTGTCACCACCTGCAGCACAGAGTCTATCTTTGATTCCAGGCTGGAGCGTCTTAGTGTGTCTGACGTTTCAGACTCTTGATCGGAGTGGGCTGGGCCTGACATCGATCTCGTGGACAGTACACCAGTACCCGTGCGTGGTTTGCCCATCTCGCTAGGAGGCAAAGGTCGCTCTTAGTGGAGACTATATAGAGCTCCGTGCTTTGCACTTGTCCGTGTTGCAGGGGGATGAACACCACTCAGTTCGGGCGCAGTCAGGTAGCCGTGAGTACTGGCATAAGCCGCCTATCAGTCCAATCTGGCTGTGCTTCACGTGGCTTGACTGCGGTATTTTAGTCGGTGTTCCCAGGGTCGCTCTTCGGCAGTGTCCCTCCTCTATGCAGATGTTGACATGCTCTGTAGCATTAAAGACTGGTGTCTGGTGGCATAGGCTGTGTGGGGCCAGTATTTGTGTCCCGACCTCCCTGGCCCGCGTAGAACCTCGACTGTGGCAGAGTTTACCATGCAGTAGCTCAGGTGATGCGCACTCCAACCACAGGCACCGCGCCTGCACACCAATGCGCCCACTGGCTTTATCCTGCTGCCACTACCTCTCCAGGCTGCAGTGCCTCACAAGGCCCAGTCACAAGTAGGTCTTCCCTGCTCAACTCGCACTCTTCGGTAGTCTGGGATACGTTCCCAGTCGGTCCCTTCAGGCTCGCGCAGTCAGCCCATACGCGCCCCGTGCGCTGGCATCAACAATTCAGTTCATCCTATGCCACTCGTGGTTCAGGCCAAAATCCCCGCCGTGGAATGTATCTGCCCTCGCAGCTCGCCAAGGTATAAGCTGCGGTGGTACAGGGCTCTGTGACACAACAATCAGCAGCCTTCGAATATGCCGTGTCACTCACCCCATTAAAACAGCAGCCGATTAATGTTTCTCGGAATGTATGGGGGAGGAGGTCAGAACCGCTCCACCGATCGTTCCTCCTGCTAGAGATGGGCAGTCAACGCCTGTCGTTTGGCAGTGCAGATAGCGGAGCAGGGATACAACCGGGCACTCCTCGTCACCGTAGACTTGTCAATTACTCTCAGCCGTACCGGGGAGCGTGCAGATGGGTCCGCCCCTCACCACCTCCACTCGGCACAGTGTCGATCCTAATTGGCTTCCATGTAATCACCAGCCGCCCCGATCTTCAATCAGGCGCCGCGTCCACAGCGCGCCCGGCCACGCTTAGTTGCGGGACCAGCAGGCACGCGTCATCCAGCAACGTCCGGCCTCAGACGCGGCCGTTCAGGGGCTGCCTGGCATAGACGGCCAGTACTCCATCAGGGCTGACTCTCCCGTCTCCAAACTCGCTGTGCACGTCCACAGGAGCCTCGCAGACACAGTGAGCCGAATGCATCGTTCAGTGAGTGCAACGTTGCGCAGGATAAATTACGAATTTAAGTTTAAGGGCTGAGTGACAGCGCCTCACTAGAGTGCTTCCGCCATCTTGGCTGGCCCCACCCCCCCCCCCGGTCTCTACAAATTCATAAAAATAGTTTTTATTTTTACAAATTGATATCAGAATTTTTCTTGAGTGAGTGTCTCGTTTATTGCCTCTGTGTTTAACAACAAATGCTTAGCACTGCCCTCTGACAAGCCTAACTGCTTCCTCAAGCTACCACAAAAAGATTATTAGAATTATCTACTTTTACCTCTGCATACCTATTGGGAAATCACTGGACTCTCTACACACAGTGTACTTCATTTTAGTGCAGTATATAGAGAACTCACTTCCTACAGTGTCTGTATAACTGGATGTGTGAGTGGCTGTATTGGTGAGTGAGTGGGTGCATGAGTTGCTGTATGGGTGAGTTAGTAGGTGTGTGAGTAGCTGTAAGAGTGCGTGAATGTGTGAGTGGCTCTATGGACAAGTAATTGGTTGTGTGAGTACTGGTATGTGTCAGTGAATGAGTATGTGAGGGGATGTGTGGCAGTGGAAGTGGGAGTGGGTTATGAGAGGTTCTATGGGGTGTGAGTGGGTATCTGAGTGGTTCTGTATATGATGTCATCATTGTAACCTTTGAGAACGGCTGTGTGACTGGCTGTATAGGTAGGTTAGTTGGTGTGTGACTCTATGAGTGGGTGAGTGAGTGGGTGTGTGAATGTCTGAGTGGGTCTGTGAGAGGTTGTGTGAGTGTCAGAGTGGGTCTACGAGTGGGTCTGTAAGTGTCTGAGTGGGTCTAGGAGTGGGTGCATGAGTCTCTGAGTGGGCCTGTGAATGTTAACTAGGCCTGGGCATAACATTCCACTCCGGTCACGGATTTTGCTGAATCCGGCAACTCTGCGTTCTGTGGAGAAGGCAGAGTTAACGATAAACTCGGCACTCTGTAATGGAGCAAAATGTTTGTGCCATAGGTGTGCGCGATTCAGTGCGAGCAACCGCAGCTGCAACCTATAGTGTGCCAGGAGGCCCTGCCCCTTGGCAGAGGGGTTGAGAAAGGGGGCAAGGCCTCCAATGACATCTCAGCAATCCAGCAATGTGGGACTTACTTGTGGCAACAGTAGGGTTTCTTGGCCCACAACGACCCTCAGCACCCAAGGGGACCTCATCCCCCAACCAGTAGCGTGCTAGGAGGCACTTGTGCAGATTGGTTGACAAAGGGGGCGGGGCCTCTATCCAGTCTCAGCAATTCAGTTGTGCGGTACTCACTTGTGACATCAATAGGGGTTCTTGGCCCCCAAAAACCCTCATCAGCCAAGGAGACTTCATCCCCCCAACCAGTAGTGCTCAGGAAGCCTCTCTGCAGAGTGGTTGAGAAAGGGGGCAGGGCCGCCAATGACATCTCAGAAATCCATCTGTGGTTGACTTACTTGTTGCAACAATAGGAGTTCTTGGCCCCAATGGCCCTCTGCAGCTAAGGGGACTTTATCCCCCAACCAGTAGTGCGGCAGAAGGCCATTGGGCAGAGTGGCTGAGAAAGGGGCATTTCATCCAATGAGGTCTCAGCAATCCGCTGTGGGGGACTTACTTTTGGCAACAATAGGGGTTCCAGGCCCCCAATGACCCTCAGCAGCCAAAGGGACTTCATTCCCCCAACCAGTAGTGTGCCAGGAGGCCCCTCTGCAGAGTGATTCAGAAAGGGGTAGGGGCCTCCATCCATGTCTCAGCAATCCGGCTGTGGGGGACCTGTTTGTGGCAACAATAGGGGTTCTTGGCCCCCAACGACCCTCAAATGCCAAGGGTACTTCATCCCCCAACTAGCAGTGCGCCAGGAGGACCCAGGCAGTGTGGTTGAGAAAGGGGCGGGGCCTCCAACAAGGTCTCAGCAATTCTCAGCAAGCTAATTTCTGACCTTTATTTTGCCTCTTTCCACTCCTTTCTGACCTTTATTCTACCTCTTTCTGCTAATTTCTGACCTTTAGTTTGCCTTTTTCTGCTAGTTTTGGACCTTTATTTTGCCTCTTTCTGCTTGTTTCTCACCTTTTTCATGCCTCTTTCTGCTCGTTTTTCCCCTTTCTTCACCCTCTTTCTGCTCGTTTTGCCCCTTTTTTGCCTCTTTCTGCTCATTGCTGACTATATTTTTCCTCCTTCATGCTCGCTTCTCACCTTTATCATCCCTCTTTCTGCTCATTTCCGACCTCAATTCTGCCTCTTTCTGACCATTTCTCACCTTTATCTTGCCTCTTTCTGCTCGTTTCTGATCTTTATTCTTCTTCTTTCTGCTCATTTCTGACCTTTATTTTGCCTCTTTCTGCTTTCAGCCTTAAGACCCCCAAGGGGCCAGATGGCTCCCCGCCTCCTACGGGAGCCGACATTGCTCTGACAGCAGGCAGCATTCGGTCTGTCAGAGCAATGTTTTCATCTGTTTCCTTGTGCGCATATTTGCATGAAGGGAAACAGATAAAAACTCTGCTTTTTGCAAGCTGGAGTTGTTTGACAGCTCTGGCTTGCAAAAAGCAGAATTATGTTTGCTTTTGCTTGGTGGGATCTGGGAGCTCCCACCAAGCAAAAGCAAACAGCTACCTCCTGAGGGTGGTCACCTCGGGAGGTAGCAGGAGCCGGCCCTGGGGTTAGCGGTCCCCAGGGCTATCCATGAGTGCACAAGGGTGGCCAGCCCCCATCCAATGTTTATTAATGGACATCCTTGGGGGCCAACTACTACCCCTCCTGTTGCCGCCAGTAAGTCCCACACAGCAGGATTTCTAAGAGGCTGTCAGAGTTCAAGCCCCCTTTCTTCACCACTCCGCAACTGGTACTCTACTAGTAGGGGGATGAAGTCCCCTTGGCTATTGAGGGTTCTTGGGGGCCGAATACCCCTCCTGGTACCTCCAGTAAGTTCAAGACAGTGGGTTTGCTGAGAGGTTTTCGGTAGCCATGCCCCCTTTCTCCACCAGTCTGCAAATGCACCTCCTGGCGTACTACTAGTTGGGGGAAGAACACTACTGAATTGGGTGGATAGGTACACAGGTGCTCGTATGGATATCACATAAATAATAGAATGCCAATTTCAATCTCTAGCGGTGCCTTCAAATACACCCTACTTCCCCCAATTATCAATCAAAGATTGAAAAAACAATTTACAAGATTCGAAGCACAAGCTCTCAAATCAACGCGGTTCATCGCAATAGTTGCAGTACCCCTACGACTTCCTCAGGGCTTAAATTTCAATAACATCCAGCACTTTATATATACTAAAATCTTGTTTGATTTCGGAGGTTACTTCCAACTTTCTTTCATATATTAAATGTCCTCGTTTTGCAAAAAAGGCTTTAAGGTATTGTGCCCAATATAAAGAGTTGTTCCTCTCACATTAACTTTTAGGTCCCAGAACGGGGTTACCTGTCTCCATGCGGCAGCTGGGGATCGTGTTGTGCCGTTACCCGCACAACCTCCGAAATCAAACACGGTTTTAGTAGATATAAAGTGCTGGATGTTATTGAAATTTAAGCCCGGAGGAAGTCGTAGGGGTACTGCACCTATTGCGATGAAACGCGTTGGCTAAAAGAAGTTGCTAAAAGAAGTGGATGAAAATAAAAAGCGCATAAGAAGATACAGAAGTCTTTGTGTTGTGTCTTGATACTTTTGTGTATAGTGTATCATACTGTAATTTGATTTGAGAGCGTGTGCTTCGAATCTTGTAAATTGGGGGAAGAAGTCTACTCTGGTCCTGAGGCCCTCAGGAGCCCATTGTGGTCCCTGCTAACTACCTGCCTCCTGCGGGAGCTGGCATTGCTTTTATACATAAGGTGCCTCTAACATGCAGCACCCTGGGTGTAAAAGCAATTCTGCTCTGCTGTGTTTGCTCCCGCCAAGCCTTAGCAAACCGCAATGTCCTGGTTGTGGACACCTCAGGACATTGCTGGAGTCGGCCCTGGGGCATGGCGGTCCCCAGGGCCATCTATGGCTCCTGTAGGGGGGCCCCCTTCATTGCAGAACACAGGCCCGGGGAGGTGTTGCTGCCCAAGGGTGCGGGGGGCCACGCAACACCACACTTTAAATTTTGTAATTTTCCTTGAGGAGGTGGCAGTCCCCAGGGCTGCAGGGGTGCCCCATGGGCCCCCGCACATATAAAATTTTAGCCCTGGGGAGGTGGCAATCGCCAGGGCTGTGGGAGGGCCACGCAGCCCCTGCATTTCTGGAAATCATTGCCCCGGGAGGTGGTGGTCCCCAGAGGGGCCACGCAGACCCCCCCACATTTGTATTTATTGTTTATTGCCCCGGGGAGGTGGCAGTCTCTGGAGCCCCCGCAATAATACATTATTAGCCGCGGGGATGTGTAGGTCCCCAGGGCTATGGGGTAGGTAATATGCCCCCCCCCCAATTTACTTTAAGCAATAGCCCCGGAGAGGTGGCAGTCCCCGGGGCTGTGGGGGGCAGTCCGGGCCCCCCGCATCACTTTACATTTGTTTGCTCCAGGGAGGTGGCGGTCCCCAGGGCATGGGAGGTGCCACATGGACACCCCCGCATTACTACAAAAAATTCCCCTGGAACCTGGCCCACCCTGTGGCCAATATTTAACAAAGCGCGGGGACACGCGGTTCATTTCTAAAAAATATTTTGGTAGGAGTTGCGGATCCAGCGCTGAAATATTTGTTTTCAATTATTTTCTGCCCCTGAGGGGTCCCTGTGAGACCCCCCCCAAGAGGCCTAGAGGGTCAGGGTGTTTCTACACTGCCCCCTTTTCTTTATTTTTAATGTTTTTTCCTGTGATTCTGTTCAACCAAGTTGCAAGATGGCTGCCAACACTGCCTGGTTTGAAGTGTTGGCAACCAATCAGATCTCAGCACGAGATCTTGGGAGGGGCGCGAATCCTCCGAGTCCCCAGATGTATATCTGAAAAACCTTTAAATAACTCAACAACTCCTGAATGGATTTACACCAAATTACAAAGAGGCACTTCCTTGGACCAACATCTACCTTCCTGCCAAATTTGGTGTAATTCTGTTCAGCAGTTTGAGATGTAGCGTGTCTAAAGGTCCTATGGAAATTAACATGGGGAAAACGCGCTCTTAAGCACTCCCTGATTCTCAGCCCCCGCTAGATGGATCACCCTGAAAATTTCCAGATAGCAGCTGAAGTGAGCGTCATATCAGTTTTGAAAATTTCGTAAAGATTCGTTAAACGGCACAAAATTATTGGCAAATGAAAAAACGTTCTCCCTATGGAAACTAGGTCCTAACTATAAATAACTACTAGCGACCGCCATTAAGTTATAAATATATATATATATATATTTTACTGGGGGGGTATTCAAAGGCAAGCATGGGAGCCAGAGCTTGCCTTTTTTTTTAAATGTTGCCATGGATTCGCAGATCTACCTGCATTTTTTATTTTGCCAATAACTTTGGCGTTGCTTGGTGACTTTTCACAAAACTTTAAAAAAATGTCCCCTTTTTGGTTCAGCTGCTGCTGTGTTGAAAGTTTCAGGATGATCCGTCAAGCGGGGGCTGAGAAAAAAGTCCCAAAACACATTTTCCCTGTGTTAAGACTATGGGGATTTTTCATTTTGTGACCCGCTTAACGGAATTGCACCAGATTTGGCAGAAAGCTAGATGTTGTTGCAGAAATTGTGCCTTTTGTAATTTGGTGTAAATCCATTCAGTATTTTCAGGGATATTTAAGTTAAAGAAATATCTGGTAGCCCAAAACCTACTGAAATGCTACTGAAATTTGATTCCCTGCCAACACTTCAACCAGGAAGTGTTGGCAGCCATTTTGGGACCAATATACATGATAGCACCCCATTGAAATGCATTGTAGTGAATGGCAGGTTTTGAGGATCACAAAAGGGAGAACTTATAAACGGTGATAACAGATTTTTGTTACAAAACATATCATTTGTTGATGGTATCATACTCATTTTAAGAACAGTGGTATGTTCTAAGGTTATTTTACATTTTGAAAAAGCCTTCTGCTGGGATTTTATGAATCATGTTTGAGAGAAAACAGTTTTATCATGAATTTCCAATAGAGGTTATTGAAGGTGCTCCAGAAGTTAAAATGCAGAGCATATTTTCTGTAAATTCACACTGTCTTTCTCAGCCATATGAAAATGAAGCCTGACATTCTCAGTAAATCATGTACTTACAACAGGTGTAGCCTGTCAGTTGATTCCCTTGTTGTAGTGGACAGCATGTAAACCATGCTATCCTCTATTATGATGTCATTCCCTTGGTTACAGAATGTTGTTATTTGAATGCCAAGTGTTGTTGGTCATTCTCTCTGGAAGCTGTGGAAATAAACGGTCATTAACTTAGTGCTCTTACACATACCTGCCCCCATATAATTACCACAAAATTGGTGACGATCTTGACCGTTCCCCATCTCCACCTATGTTGCAGCGTACTTCGTTTCATGTGCTGGAAGGGTTCTCATGGTCTGTTGTGGGGGAGTGATTCAATTTAGGACACGAGAGGTTGGAATCATAAATACATTGTAACATCAGGGTACCTCTCTGACCATAGATCATGGATTCCTTTCACTATGGAGAGCTACCAAAGTTTTCTCCACAGGTGCACACTTAATGCGCTGTGTTTATTTAAAGAATCTTAAAGAAAAAAGTGTTTAATGTTTTCCCTTTCACACATAAATACATGTGAACAATTTACTCAAAGAGTCAGATAAGTTGTCTTTGTCATTCATTTATCTTATGAGAGACATTTAAGTGGAACAAAAACATACACCATTATGTTTACATCAAAGACAGTACATTAATCAAGACAGAACACCAATGGAATGATAACAAGACAAATCATAAGTACATACTACAAAAAAAAGAAGAGACATTCTTGACTTAATATACAAAAAAATCTTCACACAATAAAGGGACATACTATACAGTGGGTGTACCCTATTGGCCAGATTTGCCGCTTAGTTAGATATCAAATCATAAGTGTCCAAACTTTTCTAGGTATGTGATCGGGACCTATTATCAGTACTCTCGATATTATACTATTAAGAGGTCCTTGGTGAGGTCAGAGGGTGGTTATACATATTCTTGACACAGCCATGTGGATTAAGCTTGTACGTTCATTGTTGTTGCACATTGACTTTCAGCATGGTGTCTCTTGGCCTCACAAGATATGTGCCAACGCGTTTCGTCTTTCGTTGTTGGATCAGGTGCACTATTTCAAAAGAAGGTCTTCCTCAGGGCTGGGGGTCTGTGCAGGACTTTTGGGGTTCCTAATCCTGTGGATCGGAACCACATTTTAGGCGGTGTTGAGTCCAAGGATGGAATCGGAAGTCAGAAAGCTTGTCTTATGTAGCCTCAAGTTGTCTTGTGTCCTTTATTGCTGAGGACAAGGAAGGATATCTCTTTTGTCCGCTTTTCCAGGGTGTATTTCCTCTTCTGCGGCATACCATTGATGAATCTTTTCAGCGGCAGCACCAGCTCACTTCACATATAGTTTTTTGTGCTGGCAATTGTGCTCTGTGCCTCATAGTCCACATCCGGAATTGACAGCCGCTGTGTGGACCGAGTTGTGCTGCTCATCCTCGCCTGCATCGTGCAACCAAACTCGGATGTTGGTTGAAGTGCGGACCTGATGTTCTGGAGCACTATGGTGTGGATGATCGCAACTGGATATTGTCCGTGAGGAGGAGGTCAGTTTGTAAATGACACCCGCCGGAGCCACGCATCTACTGTGCGTGGGCGTTGAGGTGTGTTTCTGGTTGCAACCAGTGTTGTGCATTGCCCAGGAGGTGGCGAGTGCGTTTGGGACGTCTGGGGTCTACACAATTTGAGATTGAGATCCACAATGATGACGCATTAGAATCTTTGTTCAGCAAGTGAAAACACGTCCCGGTCATCTGATCGGTGATGGCACCGCACTAGTACTCATCGTTTGGCCCATACGCAGAGTGTTTCTTCTGCTACTCTTCCGGGCCAGATGCAGATCATATGTACGGGTCACGTTGTACCACCCAGCTGTGAGAGGAGTTTTATGCATTTCTACATTCCTCAACACGTCATTTCGTGTGAGGAGAAGAGTTTATTTCTGGCACATTCGGAATAGATAGCTGGATGTTTCACTACTATTGATGGTATTTGATTCATCTGTACATTTGCCTGCTTTCTTCAGACAATTGCTTGGTAGACTTTATTTTCACAGCAATTCTGGGCTGTGAGGAGAAAAATAATTCAAGGACAAAGGTCATCCTGTGTGACTTTGGAAATTGGTTGTTGTGGGGTTTGCTTCATGATATTACGCAGCTCCAATATTTTGTTTAGTTTTTTTTATATAAAAAAAATAATAATAATTTTGGGTTGGTATCACTACGCAAGTGTGCATATTCATGGACAACATACAAAATGTACAGGCTCCTCCACCTTTTATACAGCTTCCAGGAGACCCACCAGTGAGGTGAAAAGTATGGTTCAGAGCCTTTACTAAATATTTAGGAGCGGTGTGGGGGACAAGGTTCAGTGCGGAACTCAGGAGATTTATTCTAGAGCACAATCTGGGATTTGAGGGGCAGGCTGTTCTAGAGCACTTACCTTCCATTGAGGTTACTGGAGGTCAAGAGGCTCTTGATGAATTTGAAGAGGCAGTAGCAATGCTAGAAAAACAATTTGATGTGGAAGGCAGTTTAGCTGTAGCAAGACACAAGTTTTTCACAAGGTAACAAGAAGCTGATGAGAGCATTGTGTCATATGTTGTGGCGCTGTATATTTTGGCGTCAGAATGCGAGTTAGAACACTTCACCATACAGATGATAAGAGACCAGGTTGTAGTATGATGTAGAGCCAAAAATGTACAGGAAAAACTGCTAACTTTAAAAAACCCTTCGCTGCAAGAGACAATCAGCATTGTTAAGAGTATAGAGATGTCACAAAAGGCATCATGGGAGTTAGTGAAACCAGATAAGGCGGTTGTGGGAGTGGTAAAAGAACATAGAGATCAGAGGTAAAAGCAACAAAGTGAACAGAGAGGCAATAAGAACACAGCTGTTAGGACAGAGAAAAGATTTCCTCAACAAAAGAATGTATACACGAAGTGTGGCTTCCCTTCGCATTATCCCAGTAGTCGATTTTGTCCAGCAAGGAATGCATCCTGTTGTAAGTGTGGTAAACAGGGGCATTTCGCCAAAGTGTGATGTGTTTGCTGATGTGGTGAGCTCCATGAACGATTTGATCCTGGAGATCAAGGATGAGTCAGACAAATGTGTGGACCCTGTGGTCAATATTGTTGTAGACGGGAAATTTCTTCAGTTGTTGGTGGATTCTGGGGCACGAATGGCCATGATCACGGAAGAACTGTTTGATCATACTTGGACTGACAAATCATTGGAAGCACCAGCCAGAAGTCCGGTATCTTATGAGGGCAGGAGGATTGAGTTAAAAGGTTTTTTTGAGACCAGTTACATTTTTGAGGATAGGTGCATACAAGGGAAAGTTTATGTAGCTAAGAAGGGACTCAATGTAATGGGTTGGTAGCACCAGGGCCTTTTTGGGATGACTCTTAAGCCAGGAACCAAAGAACAAGTGTTGGTAGCGGATGACAACTATCATGGTGAGGGTCTGACTGGTTGGGCCAACAGGTACAAACACGTTTTTGCTGAAAAGCTGGGGTGCATCAAGGGGTTCAAGCACCTTATCAAGGTGAAAGATCAGGCTATGCCAGTCAAACACAAGCTGTGCAATGTGCTGTATAGCGTTAGAGATGATCTGTCCAAAGAACTCAGGAAGCTGTGTGAGGCAGGGGTCATTGAACCCATTGAATAATCTTTATGGTTATCTACGCTGGTCGTTGCTCATAAGAAAAATGGGAGTTTGAGTTTGAGGGTGTGCACGGATTTGCGGAGTTGGAACAGGTAAACAGGGAAGTATGGGTGGATTCACATACCCTTCCGCGCATCGATGATATCCTGTCGAGATTTGCGGGTTCCAAATATTTTTCTAAAATTGATCTATCTTTTGCTTTCCATCAGACGGAATTAGACAACAGCTGTATGCACCTCACGACATTTGTGCCTCCGGTAGGGACTGTTCAGTTTAGGAGGATGCCGTTTGGGCTTGCCTCAGCAGCCTCAGTGTTTCAACGCATTATGGAAAAGGTCTTGGAGGGTGTAGAGGAAACTGTAGTCTTTCAAGATGACATTTTGACAATGGGCAAGTGCAAGTTGTCGCACGACAAACACCTGACGGTGGTTCTGAATAGGCTTCAGGAGAAAGGCATAGTGGCTAACAACCAAAAGTGTGTGTTTGGGGTTTGATTCCATTGAATACCTGGGGAATCACAATTCCGGTAAAGAAATTGAACCTAGAGAGGGATTGATTGAGGCTATTGTGAATGTTCCTTGTCCTAAGTCCAAAGATCAGGTATCGTCATTTTTAGGTGTGAGTGAGTTCTACACCAAGTTTGTTCCCAATTTCGCTGCCAAGACAGTTCACTTGAGAGAGTTGATGAAGAGGAAAGTCACGTTTGTATGGAGTGAGGCATGTCAGAAAGAATTCGATAGCATCAAACAGGAACTTGTTGAGTGTAAAATCTCACACTTTTCGATCCACTTAGCAAGTGTATTGTTTCAGTGGATGCCAGTCTTGACGGTCTGGTGGGCATGATGACACAGATCAAACATGGTAGAGAACACACCGTGGGGTTTGCTTCACGTGCATTACGCCAGGGTGAAAAAAAACTATTCTGTCATCGAAAGAGAGTTATTGGCTTGTTGCTGGGCAGTTGAGAGGTTTAAGTGTTTCTTGTGGGGGAGGACTTTCAAGTTGTTGATGGACCATAAACCTCTCATTCCCATTTGGATTGGTCGTATTGTGAAAGAACATACCCCAAGGATTGTGAGATTAAGTTCTAAGTTGTTACAGTTCAATTTTGAAGTAGAACATATTCCTGGAGGGAAGAACACCAGGGCAGATTTTCTCTCTAGATCACCCCACCTTTAGAGAAGAAAGAACACATTGAGGGTGATAGAGATGAGGATTGTTTGATTGCTACGTTGGATGTGTGTAGTGTTGGTGGGTTTTCTGTAGAAGAGTGGTTGGAGGCCATGCAGTCAGACCGAGTGCTCAAGCAGGTAAAGCAACACATTGTTCAGGGATGGCCAAAAGAGAAGTATCTAGATGGTGAGTTTCAGCTTTATGCCAAGATTGCTGTTGAACTCACATGGAAGATGGTGAGATGATTATGTGGGGTGAGAAATGTATTCCCCCGGAGAGTCTGAGGGCTCGTATCATTGAGTCTGAACATGAGGGGCCTCTCGGACAAACAGGTACCAAAAGGAGGATTTGTGGGGTTTACTGGTGGCCATCAATGGATCATCAAATTGAGGAGATTGTCAAGGGATGTGTGACTTGCTGTACCAGTGACAAAGTCATCAAAATGGTTACTCCTCACATTCTGGTGGTTGAACTTCCTATCGGTCCCCGGATGAATCTTGCTGCTGATTTTGTGGGGCCATTCCATATCCTATCAAACAACTATAAGTATGCCTTGGTGGTCGCTGAGTATTACAGTATTTGGTGGGAGGTCCATTTAGTGGTAGATCCTAACACCCAAGAAGTCATCAAGTTTTTTCAAAGCTTGTTTTCTAGGGAGGGTTTCCCGAAATAAATCGTTTCAGATAAAGGGGTCTAATTCAGCTCCAAGGAGATGTCCAGTTTCCTACTCCAATCTGGCATACTACATAGCCGTGTGGCTTTACATCACCCACAAACCAATGGTTTTTTTGATCGCATGAACCATGTGCTGGTTGAGTGCATACAATGGGCAGTGAGCAACAGGATGGAGGTGAAGGAGGCTGTGCAAAGTATGCTATGGGCACATCGCATGACACCTAATCAAGTTTTTGACAGAAGTCAGTTTGAACTGTTACGAGGGAGAGTGGCAACTTTTGATATGTGCCCTGCTTGGATGAGGAAATGGGGTTTGCGTGTGAAAACTGGATTTGGGGAGGGAAGTAAGAGTAGATCCACCTTTTCCACTAATGGCAGAGATGGAAATCCTAACCAGTGTTTTTCTGAGACAGAGGCTAAGGTCCAAGTGGGTAATTGGGTGAGGATCAAACTACCTCACAGAGTGGCAAAGGGTTTGTCGAAATTTGGTTCGCCTACTAAAGTGGATGCTATGTCCCGCAATGCGATGAGAGTCAAAGGGAGAAGCTGGTGGAACATGTCCAGGGTGTACAAGATTCCCAGACATGTTGTGCTTCAAGTGAACCTGGATGATGGTTCTGGTAATGATGGGTGTAGGCAGATGGATAAGCATGGTACAACACCATCAGAACAACATCAGGTGGGGTTTAATAATTCAAGGTCAACTTGTGATAAAGAAAATGATTCTCCTCAGCTATGTAAGCCATACAGGAGTGGTAGGAAAGCAAATCCACCTAAACAGTTGGATTGGTAGTTTCCTTATTCTAGTACGATGTATTGTATGCAATATTTACTATGTGATGTTTCTCATGTTTCTCTAGAGTGCTTTTATTTCTCTCATTATTTTTATACTCTTTTATTGTCTTTCTCTCTTGTGTTATTTCTCTTTCTTCCGTTGTCTTTTTACTTATGGTTTCCTGCTCACTCTTCCACTTGCGCTTTTCTTTAAGTTCGTATTCTCCTATAGGAAGGAAGGAGATGTTGTAGTAGACAACATGTAAACCATTCTATCCTCCATTGGAGAGGTGTGGTGCAACGGCCAGGGCAGCTGACTTCGGAGCACAGGGCTCACGGTTCGATCACCGGCGGCAGCTCAGCTCAGCACCATGTGACTCTGGGCAATAGCTCACTTAATTTCCACGACGGCCCCCAGCGCCTTGAGACCCGTCAGGGTGAGTAGTTCACGCTTTACAAATACGGATTTACATTTTACATTTTCTATTATGATTTCATTCCTTTGGTTACAGAATGTTGTTATTTGAATGCGAAGGATTGTTGGTCATTCTCTCTGGAAGCTGTGGAGATGAACGGTCATTAAACTTAGTGCTCTTACACCTACCTGCCTCCGTGTAATCACTACACTTGTGTTCTACTGCAGCCTCCCAGAGTGTTCTAAAGAACAACTAGAGCGCTAACAGTGTTACTTATGACAAAACTATGGCACACTTGAAGCCATGATGACTGGATCAAACTGGTAGAACTTAAAACATTTAATTTAGTAAGGAACAAAATGAGGGGGTTCAGTTTGTCATAGAAATTATGGTTAGTGCTGTAGAAAGAACAATTAGGACACATTTTAAGTGAGTTCTCAAATATCTTCCTCTTCTATTTCATTAAAACATTCTGACATGCAGACTGAAACAAGCACTTTCAACACCAGCAGCAGACTGCCAGTTAACTCCCAGGTAATCCGCAACTTTACTACAGTGTTCTAAGGAGCAACTAGAGTGCTAACATTCTGAATTTATGCCAAAAGGGTGGCCTATCTGAACGCCATCTTGATATATTGGAAGTAGAAAACTGAAAGCATTTTCTACTGAGGATACTGCAGTAAATAAGGACATTGGGGAGCTTCATAACAAATAAGCCTCCTAAAATGGCCATCAGAGAACAAGTGCCAAAATATAGCAGAAATATCACCCAAATGTAGCCCAACTATAGCCCAATGTCAGAAGTGTGCAAAACACTCAATATTGTTTTTTTTTGCAGTTTTATATAGAACAGACTTGACCTGGCGGTACTTTAGTGCATTACATGAGCATCATTACTCAAGGACACATTCAGTTTATTTTTAGGCATGGGACAATGAGTGATTTGTCCAGAATCACAGGATGTTGACCTGATGCCAAAACTCGAACCTGGTTCCCCCATTGCAAATTCTGCAGCTCTGGCCGTAATGCTACATCCTCTGCCTTAAGTGTAACAAATAATCAATTGATCAACTGGAGAAAAAAAACCATAAAGATAGCAAAGTATTTAAAAGTTCTTTGTTGCTATTTGAGAACTCAGAAAATGTGTCCTTTGTTTTAGTTGTTAAGAGCACTAGCCATAATTTCTCTGGGAATAACCCTCTCATTGAGGAGGGTGCAGAGGCAATACGTTGACCATGCTGGGTAGGCGGGAGGGGCTGTGGCAGCACAACGGACCATGGAGGGCAGAGGAAAGGGGGCAAGGGCAGCAAGCCACCCATGCAGTACAGGCAACAGGAAAGACAATTGAAGGAAGAAGGAAGAGGCAGTGGCAGTACAACCATACATACCAATAGACCCGACTGAGGCAGGAGACTCCCTATGTTTTTAAGCCCAAAAGGGCTTTATTTTATCTGCCTCCTGCCTAAAAGCAAAATCTCCCTCTTACCAAATTCAAAATGTTGGGAAATAAGGTACATTGGATCACGGAGGGCAGGAGAAATGGGATAGGGACTTGGACTCGGATAAGAGAGGACACGAGCAAGATTGGCAGGGGTACCAAACTGACCTTAGAGAGCAGGCATCAAGGGTTGTAGCAGCACAATATACCACGCAGGGCAAGCGGGATGGCAGTGCTGCACAACAAACCATGAAAAGCCATAGGGAGGGGACAGGGCCATGCACATTGACAACAGAGAGCAGAGGGGCAAGAGGCAAGCTGATCATACCAGACAGACATGAGGGACAGTTGCAACATAATGGACCATGAAGAACAGGAGGGAGGGGGCAGGAGGATGACAAAGGAACAGACAAGGTAAGAGGGATAGGGGTCTGCACATGGAAAACGGAGGCCGGGGGAAAAGGGGCTGGGCTGGTGCAGTAAACTGATCATGGAGGGCAGGAGGGATGGCCACTGGAAGCACAACACACCATGGAGGGCAACTGTGAGACTATAATGGCATACAGACAGACATTGGAGGGAAGGTGGGAGGGGGGTCAGGGGCAGCAAGCTGACTACACAGGGCAGGTGGAAGGGGATGTAGCAGCACAGAAGACCATGCTTGGCAAGCAGGAGGGTTAGCAGCAGCACAACGGCAATAGTGAGCAAGAGGGAGGGGACAGGAGCTTGCACAAGGACCATGAAGGACAGAAGTCAGAGGTAGGGGCTGGATACAGACAAAAAAGGGAATGGGCTTCACAACAGACCACGCAGGGCAGGCAGGATGAACCTTTGCAGCAAAACAGAGCATGGAGGGCAGAAGGGAGTAGCAGAAAAATGGACCATGTAGGACAGGAAGGAGGGGATGGGGCATGGAACTTGGACAAGCAGGTTGGAGAACCTACCTTTCCATCACATTTTGTGTAAGTCTGTCCAGTGGTTTTGGCTGCAGGAGTGTCTAAAGACTCTAGGTAATTTACATTGGAAACACACTTTTTATGACCTGCGCCTTTTTCTATGCCTCCAAAACTTTCCATACACAACAAGAATCACCAGCACACTTTTTTGGGGAAACTTTTGGGAAGATTTGTCAACAAGCACAAAAGATATAGGCATGTCAAAAAATACTAAAAATTCCTTTGCCATCCAATAACCCAAAACCACCCTAACCCTTAAAAATTCCCTTGCCAATCAAAAACTCATACCCACCCTAAACCCTAAAAATTCCCTTGACACCGAAAAACCCACATCCACCCAAAATATTGAAAATTCCATTGCACCTAAAAGTCCATACTCACCCTAAACTATAAAAATCCCTTGCCAACCAGAAACCCATATCCACCCTATACCTTAAAGGTTCCCTTGCCACCCAAAACCCAAAACCCATTCCCACCCTAAACCCTAAACAAATACCTTACCAACAAAAAAACACTCCCACCCTAAACCCTAAAAAAAATTGCCACCCAAAAACCCATACCCATCCTAACCCTATATATACCCTTGTTACTCAAAAACCCATTCCCACCCTAACCCCTAAAAATTCTCTTGCCAAACAAAAACCCGTACCCATCGTAAACCCTAAAAATTCCCTTACCACCCTAAACCCTAACAAATATCTTGCCACCCAAAGACCCATACCCACCCTAAACCCTAAAAATTCCCTTGACACCCAAAAACCCATACCCACCCTAAACCCTAAAAATTCCATTGCCATCCAAAAACCTATTCCCACCCTACACCCTCAAAATTCCATTGCCACTCAAAAACCCATACCCACCAAAATCCAAAAAAATGCCTTGCTAACCTAAAACCCATACCCACCCTAAACCCTAAAAATTCCTTTGCCACCCTAACCCCAGACAAATACCTTACCACCAACAAACCCATACCCACCCTAATCTTAAAAAATCCCTTACCACTCAAAACTCCATACCCACCCTAAACCCTAAAAATTCCTTTGACACCCAAAAACCTATACTCACCCTAAACCCTAATAATTCCCTTGCCACCCAAAAGCCCATACCTACACTAAACCCTAAAAAATACCTTACCAACCAAGAACGCAAATAAACTTTAAACCCTAAAAATTCCCTTATCATCCAAAAACTCATACCCATCCTAAACCATTAAATTTCCCTTGCCACCCCAAAAACTCATACCCACCCTGAACTCTAAAAAATCCCTTGCCACTGAAAAACCCACACTACAAGCTGAAGCATTCCCTTGCTACCCAAAAACCCCTACCCACTCTAAACTCAAAAAAATCCCTTACCACTCAAAAACCTACACCCAACATAAAACCTTAAACTTTGCTTGCCACACTCTAAACCCTAAAAAAATCCTTCCCAGCCAAAAACCCATACTCACCCTCAATTCTAAATATATACTTGACACTCAAAAACCCATACCCATCCTAAACCCTAAAAATACCTTGCCACCCAAAAACCCATGCATACACTAAACCCTAAACAAATTCATTACCACTCAAAAGTCCATACTCACCCTACACCCTAAAGGTTCCCTTGCCAACCAAAACCCATTCCCACCCTAAACCCTAAAAAATCCCTTACCACCCAAAACCCCATACCCACCCTAAACCCTAAAAATTCCCTTGCCACCCAAAAACCCATACCCACCCTAAACCCTAAAAAAATCCCTTACCACACAAAAATCCATACCCACCCTAAAACCTAAAAATTACCTTGCCACCAAAAAACCATACCCACCCTAAACCCTAAAAATATCCCTTACCACCCAAACACCCATACCCACACTAAACCCTAAAAATTCCCTTGTCACCCAAAAACCCATACCCACACTAAACCCCAAAAATTCCCTTGCCACCCACAAAATCCATACCCACCTTAAACCCTAAAAAATCCCTTACCACCCAAAAACGTACACCCAACATAAACCCTAAAACTTTGCTTGCCACCCAAAAACCCATACACACTCTAAACCCTATAAATTCCTTCCCACCCAAAAACCCATACCCACCCTAAACCCTAAAAATTCCTTTGACACCCAAAAACTCATACCCACCATAAACCCTTAAAAATACCTTGACACCCAAAAAATCATACAAGCGCTAATCTCTAAAAAATTCATTACCACCCAAAAACCCATACCCACCCTAAACCCTAAAAAAAATCCCTTACCACCCAAAACCCATACCCACACTAAACCCAAAAAATTCCCTTGCCACCCAAAAAATCCATACTCACCCTAAACCCTAAAAAATCCCTTACCACCCAAAAGCCTACACCCAACATAAACCCTAAAACTTTGCTTGCTACCCAAAAACCTATACACACCCTAACCCCTAAAAAATCCCTTCCCACCCAAAATCCCATACCCACCCTAAACCCTAAATATTCCTTTGACACCCAAAAACTCATACCCACCATAAACCCTAAAAAATACCTTTCCACGCAAAAAACCATACAAGCGCTATACCCTAAAGGTTCCCTTGCCACCAAAACCCATACCCACCCTAAACCCTAAAGGTTCCCTTGCCACCAAAACCCATACCCACCCTAAATCCTAAAAATCCATTACCATCAAAAACCCATACCCACCCTAAACCCTAAAAATTCCCTTACCACTTAAAAACCCACTACCACCATAAATCCCAAATTTTCCCTTCCCACCTAAAAACCCACTACCACCATGAATCCCAAATCTTCCGTTTCCACCCAAAAAACCCATCCCCATCCTAAACTAAAAAATTAATTATCACTCAATAACATATGCCCACCTAAAACCCTAAAAAATGCCTTGCCACCGAAAAATCCATTCCCACCTTAAACCCTACAAAATCCCATCTCAACAAAAAAGCAACATCTACCCTAAATATATCTGTATTAACAAAAAAAAACAAAGGGCACAGTGAAGTTATAAGTAGGAAATTGAACAAAAAAAATTAGAAATTCACTGAAAAAAACAAAGGTTACAGAGACATTATAGTTAGGCTCAGGTGTCACTTATACAAAACCAGAGAAATTCAGCCGTTATATTTAGTAAGCTAACTGTAGCTCGCGCCCCTGAAATGCGCTGCTTATGACCTCACATATGACATCACTCATGAATCTCAGTCGCACCCACTCACACCCCCTATAACCTTTCATACACCCACTTCAACTCTAAAAAATCCCTCATCACCCTAAACCCATACCCACCCTAAACCATAAAATTTTCCTTGTCCCCCAAAAATGCACGTCTGCCCTAAACCTTAAAAATTCCCTTGTCACTCAAAAACCCATACCCACCCTTAACCCTAGAAAATCCCTTGACACCCAAAAACCCCTCCCACCCTAAACGCAAAAAATTCCCTTGCCCCCCATAAAACCCACACCCACCCTAAACCCTAAAAACTTCCTTACCACTCAAAAACCTACACCCACCATAATCCCTAAAAATTTGCTTGCCACCTAAAAAAACCCATACCCACCCTAAACCGTAAAAATTCCCTTACCACCGAAAAACCCATACCCACCCAAAAACCCTAAAAATTCCCTTGACACCCAAAAACCCATACCCACCATAAACCCTAAAAAATACCTTGCCACCCGAAAACCCATACAATCACTAAACCGTACAAAATCCCTTACCACCAAAAATCCCATACCCACCCTAAACCTTAAAAATTCCCTTGCAACCCAGAAATCCATACCCACGCTAAACCCCCAAAACTCCCCTACCACTTAAAACCCCACCACCACCCTAAATCCCAAATATTCCCTTTCCACCAAAAAACTCATACTCACCCTAAACTAAAAAAATTCATTAACACTCAATAAAATATGCCCACCCTAAACCCTAAAAAATGCCTTGCCACCCAAAAACCCATTCCCACCCTAAACCCTAAAAAATCCCATCTCAACAAAAAACAACACCTACCCTAAATATATCTGCATTCACAGGGACGTTATATTTAGGAAATTTAATTTTAAAAAACAAAGGTTACAGAGACGTTATAGTTAGGCTCAGGTGTCACTAGTACTAAACCAGAGAAATCCAGCCATTATAGTTAGGGTGCTAACTATAACTCGGGCCCCCACAATTCATAGATCAACACATACATCTACTCTCTCACCCATACAGCCACTCATACACCCACTCACTCTCTAATACAGTCACTGACATATCCACTCATACACCCATACAACCACTCACACACTGAGTCAGTCACACATAGAGCTACTCACACACCTACTCACTCATCCATACAGTCAATCACACAGGCACTTACCCGTACAGTTACATACACGCTCACTCACTTATTCATACAGATACTATCACATACTCACTCACCTATACAGTCACTGACACAAGCACACACTCACCCATACAGTTGCACTCATATTCAGTCACCCATACAGGCACTCACATTTCCCATCGCTCACCTATAATGCCTTTCACATATCCAGTTACTCACCAATATGCCACTGACACATGCACTCACTCACTGGCACAGCCACACATACTCACTCACCCATACAGTCCCTCAAACACGTATTCACTAACCCATACAGCCACTGACTCACCCACTCACTCATCTATACAGGCAGTCACACACATCCTCTCCTACCCACACAGACACTCAGATACCCTTAGAGGTACTCAGACAACTAATCACCCACCCATACAGAAACTCATGTACCCACTCACACACCCATACAGCCACTTAGATACCAACTGGCAGACTGATATAGACATTCACACAACCAGTCACTCACCCATATGTTCACTGAGACACCTTCTCAATCACTTATACAGTCAGTCACATACCCATTAAATCAGCCATACAGGCACTCATACACTCATTGATTCACTAATACACCTGGGTATATATATTTAACAGTCATAAACTTTTTTTAAACCCTCACAGTCACTGGATGATGTCATCAGTGATGTCATTTGAGATGTCATCAGTGATTTCAACAGTGATGTCACTGACCATGTCATGAGTGATGTAACATGTGAGATCATAAGGAGTGCATTGCAGGGGGACGAGTTATAGTTAGCTCACTAACTATAACTGCTGAATTTCACTGATTTTGTACGAGTGAAACTTGAACCTAACTATAACGTCGCTGTAACCTTTTTTCAGTGAATATATGTATACATAAAACTCATATATGTAAATGAAAGCAAGTGCCGTTACCTCGCATCACTTACAGCGGCATTCTGCAGTGGCTGGGCAGCCCACTATCTTCAAAACAAAGGGCCTGATTTAGATTTTGTCAGACAAGTTACTACATCACAACGGTGCCGGATATCCCATCGCCCAAAATATAAATCCCATCGGATTTATGGGATTTATATTTCAGCAGACGGGATATCCGTCACCGTTGTGATGGAGTAACCCGTCTGCCAAAATCTAAATCAGGCCCAAAGTCCTTTGTATCCCAAAAGACAGGCTTTGAGAGAGTGTGTATTTTTTTGAAGACTTCCACCTGATGTGTTTGGGCCAGGGGCCTGTCCGAAACATATTGAGTGGAAGTCTCCAAATAAATGCACAAGCTATCGAAGGGTGTCTGCATCTGCCTTTTTGGATAAAAAGGGCCTTATTTCGAATATATATATATATATATATATATATATATATATATATATATATATTAATATATATATATATATATATATATGAATTTAAAAAAGTTATAAATATATCAGCGAAGGATCTAGTTGATTCATTAACACTCCCTAACATCATTACATCCATAAACATAGAAGTTAAACCCTAACATGGCAATGCAGTTTTCAAAACATGAGTGATATTTGTTTATAGCTGAAGGATTTCAGTTCTCCAAAGGGGCTCAAGGGCTATTGTCTATTGTTTGAGATATTATTCCCAAATGGGCAGATTTGTAATGTTCATGGTGCCAAAATGACGGTGGGATCTGCTCCTGGGGCACTACTGTTAATACTTCATTGGGTTAATGAGGAGCCCAATTGTCGACCACCTCTTAGCAATACCTCTACAATAAATGTTCACCTTGAACTAAGACAAACATTGACATTAGTAAGAATTCAACTACCATGTTTCATGGTATTGACATTTTGAAAGCATCAACAGTGGCTTGATGTTGTCCAAAAGTTGCAAAAATATTAAGGAAAGGTTTTTCCAAAATATTTCTAGGCCTTCAATGCAGGAAGTCTGCTTTATTATTTATAACGAGGCATACACATATCATTGGGTCATGGTAGCTATCCAAAGTCAGACAACATCCCACCTAGCATGGTGGCTACCATGATTCCTGTTACAGAGGATCATTGGCTGAGAAGTTAAGTTTTTTAATTGAAAAAGGAATGTACACCATAAGGATAATATAAATTATTTAAACAAAATTACCTAAAACTATTTTAGATATGGCAAAACAACACAATTAAATGTGTTGTAGAGTGAAGAACTTATACAAGATCAGTCTTACATGCACATATGTTGGCAAAAAAGAATTTATGCATGAGAGGATGTTTAAATACTTATCACTGGTGGTATATGAAAACATATATAGGGTTAAAAAAATATTTGTTCTATAACGTGAGTGGTCATTTTAAGTTATGTCATTTAAAATGACCATCTTAGCGAAGAGATGTGTACTACAACATGTCTGATCTACTTATAAAATAACTGTAGGCACACAGATCTTAATGGTACATTACAAAAGATTGAAAAACAATCCAAGTTGAAAATCAACGTGTATGCAAAAATGTTTTGTAAAAACATCATTGTGTTATTTCAATCGACATTTCCATTGTGACAGGAAAAATAAGTAATGGAATAACAACCATAATAACAGCTCTTCTCCTTCTTCTAAATGTTGGGCTGGATTCACTTGTGATTCGGGGCTTCCTCATTGCACAAGTCTATTCTTTTATCATGAGGAAAAGTAAGATACCAGACACACCTATGAAAGCTTCCACATCCAAGAAAAAGCCCACTCCAACATTTACCAGAAACACTCTTTCATAGAGATAGACAATCTGATTCAAGAAGTAGAAACTATGCTGCACCCCAAGCCTTCATCCTCTGCTAATTGCCCCACTGCTTCATATCTTATTTCACCTCAGGGTGATAAGGAGACTGGAAAATCAATTGCTAAGATTTTTTCAAAAAGTACTGGGTACTTTTACAGTAAAAAGCGATCCAGTTGCAGCCCAGTAATTCTCAGAGCACAGGGAATAGTTATGTTGTGTAGTTTCTAGGACCCCCCAGGACCTGCGCATTTTGGATGACCTAAACTGAGGGCTTGGTGTGCAGACAGACTCTGGACACCCCCACAGGATGAGTCAGCCATTAGACCTGCTAGCTCTACAGTGCCACTACCACCCCTCTGTACTATACAGTGTGGTAGGTAGTTTCTGGCAACCACTGAACATGATAACCCTGATTCCTCAGGTATCGTGGAAACAATACGGTATCTTTCACTCAGTCACTCATGCTTACTTTTCTCAGAATACATAGAATGATGATTGGAACGGTTTCAATAGTTATTTATTGGTCAAGCGTCAATCTAGTATGAAACATGTTAGCTGCGACAATCAAAAGGCAGGAGCAAACAAAAGTAATCGCTAGTACCAATATTGTAAAAAGTAGATTTTCTACCATAGTGCTAATAAGATGAATAGAAGCATATTACATTAAACAATACCATTGGTGTACTCCTACGATGCGTAGCCTACCTAATCATGCCTAGCCTAGAGGTGTAGGTGAAGCACGTATGTGTAAGTGCTAGGATATGTCCTAATGGAACCTAATGGAGCCAAGAATTCCCCGGGGAAGTACTAACCCCTCACCTGATGGTTCTGAATGAAGGACCCCATCTCTGCCTCGAGGATGGCATCCCGCAAAAGATGTCAGATCTCTGCTTGTCGAAGGATCAGCTGGCAGAGCCTCGTCTCAGCTTGGAAGGAATTTCTCCTCTGTTCGTCTAAGGGGGAGTGAAGGTCTTTTATACTAAAGTGGTCACTCCTGGGTTTTCTAGAATTGATATGTTTTGAAAACATTCGCTAATCCCCTGCTAATCCTTTTCTAAACAAATATGATCATGCACAGCTGGCTGTTGACCATGGATGAAAAAAGTGATGACCCTTGTACAGAATAAATCTACCATGCAAGGTGACATGTTTATGTACGTCAGGTACAGGGATTAAGATATGTTACCAAGAGCCTGATGTCGGAGAGACAGAAGTAAGCTACTAGGTAAAAGGTCACCTGTGTAAGACCGTTATTTCCTGTAGATGGGACACAATGTATGTAATTGGTATGTACATGATGGGACTAACCTAAAGGACATGACACCCACTCCTCATAAAAGGTCAACAAGGTCAGCTAGGTAATGATAGTAAACGCTAAAAAAAGGCATTAAAAATCCTTGTATTAAAAGCATGACTAAAAGCATTAAAAAGGTCTTCTAAAAAGCGACAAGAAAAAGTCTATATTGAAACGTATTCTTCCCTAAAAGCGTTCATGAAAAGGTCCTCTATGTTTTGAATATGTCATTGTTTTTCCGAGCACCTTGAAAGCCACTATGTTCAGATAAGAGCAGAGAAGAAAAATAAAGTCTGTTCGACCTTCAATTTGGCACATGTTTAAAAATTGCCCAAACGGTTCCCAGCACAGGAAAGGCCAGATTGTTTAAGAATCTTGTGCTGAAGACTCAACATCACTGTACATGGCATCCGCAGGAGGCAGTCCCTCCAATACCTCTAGTATGATATAGTGAGCAGAGGTGGTCATCGTTGTTTCCCACGGCAGCCGTCGGGGAAGAAGTAGATATCTGTGTGCCTGAGGCTGATGCTTGCACATCCGTTGCAGAGCCGTTCTCCAGTCCAACAGGAGCTGAAGCGTCCCATGGAGGCTCCAGGAACGCCATCATCAACATGGGAATACACTGTGCAAAACTGTGCACATGGGCCCGTAAAGGCTCCAGGAGCATGTCTATGTCCGGTGGCGCAACCGATGGAAGTGTCAGACAGAGGTCCAACACGCGTCCGTATCCGCAAAAGAGGCAGCGGAAGACTGGTAGGATGCAGTTAAGCCAGGCTGGTCTGAAAGACAGAAACCAATGCTCACTCAGCTCTTGAAGCCGAGGTAACCCCATTAAGAACACCAATCGCTCACGACAACGTCGCTCCAGCAGTGCTCTCTCCATGTCTTGAGTGATGCTGACATCCATTGCAAAGCAATAGAAGTAAAATCAGGATGCCCGCTACTGAAAGCAGGACCAAAGGAAGCCCTCCAAAAACGCCTCCAAGTACGGAGTGTATAAATGATGGAATCACTCCGAAAATGGTTTGAAAGGTGGTTAACAGACCGGATCCATTGCTCTTAAATAAGTGTACGATACCACTCGTATCAGGCATGTTAAAGATACGATGGACTATTTCCCCGAAATGGAGAGGGAAGATTGTACGGACCAACGCCTGTATCTCTGCCGAAGACCTTGCCACTTGGAGATCAAAAGTCTCTTGGGCTGAAGTTAAGGCCACATTATGCTGAAACAGCATGGCTTTCAGTCTGCTCAGAGTATCAAACCCTATGTTGGATGCATTCAGTGAAGGCCACAGTGGTGCCTCCCTAACTGTGCGAGCTGGATGAAAGAATACTTGCTTACAACAAATAACCCTGGAGTTGACGGTCACTAGATACGCAATGCCGGGCGTCATACCACAGCAGCCTTGGTCATTCTGCATCAAATAACTCTCGTTAGAAAGTAACTCGAAGACCGGATGAATTGTGGCAGCTGGAGAACCCTTCAGGTAGCAGGAAAAGTTTGTTATTGACGCATTACATGCCCCGTGCAGCGATATTTCTTTACACACTAAAGACCCACTTAAGACCTTTTCGCAGTTTGAACCACTCAGAAAAACTTCCTTGTCTTTGTTCCTGCACCTATATGTGTACGGTAACTCCCAGGTTTCTCGTATGTACCCTTCGCCCAATGCTTCAAACCTGCCTACTGGGTAATATTTCAGGCAGTACTGGAACTGGAATGTCGTGATTGGCAGTGTGATATAGCCATGGATTAACTATTCCGTAGATGGTGATTCTGAAACAGTAAAAGGTAACTTCTGTAGTTTTTCAATGAGCAGCATGGTGTACTTCGCATCTCTGCGTGCCATGGTCAAATGTCTGTCGGTCAGATTGTAAGCCGAAAACAGATTTGTGCCTTTAATGTATCGCCATGGAACGTGGCCAGAACGTAATGATTGAAGCGTCCAGCTTAGAAGCATAATAAAGCATAGCTGTGATTGCCCATGTTGTAAGATAGACAAATCTTGTTCCATTATGTCGATAGCTGAGGACACAGTGTTGCCCAGTGAATAAATACGAGACGAAAGTGTGGTCATGCCATTGTCAACCACAGCTAAGGCCTTTTCTAGGTTAATTCTATCTATTTCACGAAGTCTCTCAGCAGCTTCCTGTTGGGAGATTTTCCACAGTTCATTGTAGATGGTATACGCAAAGAGTTTCCTACGTGGTTTCTTGGGACCTAATAAGAAATCCCTAAGATCCATGTCGTCTGACAAAAGGGACAAGTGTTGTTTCATGTGTGATAGTGTTGAAGTCTTTAGCCAATCTAGGCACAGCTTCCCGACACTATAGGAAGTCACTACCCCTGGGTCGTCTATGTGTACATAGTGGGGGTTGGGCCTATGGATACTAAACCCTTTGGTTGTACCCCTGAATCTTGAGTGGCACCTATTCGTGTCTACTGGCCAAACCAACCAACCCTTCCAATCGGGAGATGATGAATTGTATGTACTTTTACCATGTTTCCCTTCACTTGTAAGTGTGTTATTCGCAATACCCTTAATCGGGTCGTGTGCAGGGATGCTCGGTGTTTTCAGGTCTCTGACTTTTGCAAACCCGTAACAAGTGGTTTGTTGCACTGTTCTGTTCAGGAAAATCATTTGTAATGGTATTTGGTAAGCTATAAATAATGCCTCAGTTACCTGAACCTGCCACTCTCTTGTCCCCCAGATCGATTTTGTGTCTATAGTGTCTCTACAGTAGTCAAAACCCTGTATAGACAGTTGGGAGATAAAGGGTGCTGAGTATATCAGCTTAGTATTTGTCAGCATAATTTTCTTCACTGTTGCATTTGTCATTGCATGTTTGTAATAAAACGGTTCTGCGTCTGATGTGTTGTACCCTGAAAAGTACGCGAATTTCTGTGCAAATGTGGCAGAACTACCCTTTGGTGGTGTCGGGCAGTGTTCCCATTGATGGTAAACATTAGCAGTGTGTGGTACACTTGCTCTATGCAAAAAATGATGACCATAATGCTGGCAACAAAACATGGTATCGTAATCAGTTGTACCTTCATACAATTCCCTGTAAGAAAATGCAGCAGATTGTTCTAAATCTGTGAGCATAGTATTTACAGTCTCAATGTCCCAATCCACAGATAGTGTACTGGGGGTAATGAAATCATTTAAAGAAATTTTAAACAAATGTGGAATTTTCAAATGTTCAGTGGGGCCATATACATCATAAGAAATGTTACGCCAAACTATACCATCCGGTATTGGAATCACTGTAATGTTCACCAGGGACAAGTCTCTTTGTTCACAATGTGATGGCGTATGTGGTTTCAGGACCAAGTTCACGGATTGCAGTGCAGAGCGTTATGGGAGATAATGTCCGTTCAGAAGCAGAAAAAAGACAATCACTGTGCCAATCCAAATTAACTGATATACTACCCCTATTGCGAGCCAAATATGCAACCAAGGTGGCACTAAGTAAGTCTTTTTGAGTAAAAGATAGAATTGGCGAAATTTTTCTTTCTTTGTAGTGGGTGGCATTTGATCAGGTTCACTTAGATCTGAAAGGTAATCATCAAAGTTGATGAAGTAGCCAGACGAAGTTTGATCTATCTTTGGTAGCTCAGCAGGTTTTGTAGAACTGGCAGATGTGTCGTTTGAAGGCATATTAATGTAAAATGTAAAAATGTAGACTTCATTGTTGGGCCGAATTGCAACTCGCATTGTTGTTTCTTCTTGATGCTTTACAATTTCAACTGTGTGATTTGTACTCCATTATTCGCCTTTCCATCTGAACTTCCTGTATAGTAGCAAGAGGAGATCTGCGGCTACTCAGGACCCCACACGGCCTACTGTTGAGAATTGGCCACATGATGCGGTTTGATCAGATCAATGGAGACAAATCTTTTTTCTTTTTTGCCGGCAAGAGACGGAAGAAGTACTGTTCTTGTTCCCACTACCGCTAGGACAGGTACAGCTGTTCTGTAAGATGGCCCAAACTCTCATCTGTCCATGATCTTTTCCCTTACCAGGTCCCCAATCAGCGGGACCCAGGTAGGTCTTGCCGGAACTGGTTTCACTTCCCCAGTGGCGGTGCGTTTGACTTGCACGTTGCTTTGTAGTGCTCGGAATTCATTGAGTTCCTGTAAAACAGCCAAACGGTCATTCAGTTCAAATGGTTTTGCATCCGCAACCTTGCTGGCACAATCGAGATCAGGTACCCACATTCTTGTCCCAAACAGGATTTCATAAGGGGCACGGCTTCCCAAGGACTTTCTTGGCATGTTGTTAAGTGTCCTCTGGACCCCATATAGGTGATTGACCCATGTATCGCCCGCGCCTAATACCCTTGCTGTTAAGGATTGCTTTAGGTCCCAGTTTTTCCTCTCCACCACCAAATTTCCCTCGGGATTGTAGGGGGAGGAGTACTGCAAAGCCATGCCCATACTTTCCATGGTTTCCTTGTAAGCCCTAGAGCTAAATGCAGGACCACGGTCGGAATGTAACGTGCCAATTGCGTATATCCCGATGAAGACTGACAAATCTTTTATAACAGTTTGTGCGTCAGCTGAGCACTGGGGCCAAATCCATAGGAATCTAGAGCATGAATCCACTGCCATCAAGATGTACTTGTAAGCCCCGTCTGAATTTAAGGGGCCTCAACAGTCCAAACAGACACATGCGAGTGGTCTGACCGAAATCAGTAGTGGTGTTTGTGATGGCCTCTGGATGGTAGAATGCTTCATCTGCTGGCAAATATCGCACTTCAGGACATAGTCCTTTGTTTGTTTTGTCAGCCCCGACCACCAGTAACACTGCTTTAATAATGAAATTGTTGCAGTGACTCCTGCAAATCCAGACCCTCGTGTGCAGCCTGAATTAAACCTAATCTGCGATCTTTGTTTGGTATTACCCTATCCCCCAGTCCTGGAATTTGAGCATACGGTGTGTTATTCGCATCTAACTTGTAGGAGTACTTGAGTGGAAAGCCTTTTGGCAGTACAGGTGAACCGTTCTTTGAGGCATTGATAGCTACTATTATATCTCTGTCTATTCTCCTGTGTGAACGAGTGATTGCGGCAACGGCAGCAGTTCGCACTGTCGCCTTGGCGGCTTCATCAGCCAGTGAATTCCCTTCAATGTGTATGCCAACACGCTGATGACTCAAGGTGTTAATAACTTGAGCCCGTGGCAGGCCTGCTTTCAGCTTTGCCACTTGTTCCCATAACAATTTATGTTTTATCGTGCCACCCTTGGCGTCTCTAAATCCATTCTGGCCCCAGTAGTGAAGATATTCATTGTAAGATTGCACACAGTAAAACGAGTCGCACACAATCAGTGTGGGGAATTCCCGATCCGTATACTGTAGTGCCAATATCAGGGCTTTCAGTTCTGGCAGCTGCGCGGTACAATCTCCTAGAGATTGCATAGTCGTATTGCTCGGGTGGAATTTACCATCCCGCATCCGACCTTTCACTATAGCTCATGCAGCGCTGTACTGCTGTTTACTTCCTATGGCAAGTTGCGCAAAACCGTCAGTATAAATGATGTATTCATACTGATCTAGAGGCAAGATTTCATTCGAGAGAGGGTATTCTTGTTCGTACTGCAGGAATGCTTGTGTTCTAAGTATTGAATCGTATCTATATTCTACATCTGTTGCAGTGAGAGAATTAGCCCATTGTATCCAACTTCGATGCAGTGCTTTTGCATTTGGAATGCTGGCTTTAGTTACCGCTTCTAAAGTCGGTATCGTAGTAACAACAATGATGTGTTTCCCCTGTGCTAGTGCTCTTTCTCTCATTACAGCAGTCTGTATGGCTGTCAGAATTTTTTCTGTTGCTGCAAATCGATTTTCAGCTTTTGTGTACAGATGAGATTTGTATGCGATTGGGACTGTCTCACCTTCATTGAACGTGATATAAGTATACCCTGATAACCCGGGGACGACCCGTATTACCAAGTTGTGGACGTTTACTCGTGTCTGCAAGTGTTTTGAAGCTATCATGTCAGCTTGAACTGAACGTGGAGTGTCAGTATGTAATTGAGTCCACTTGTTTGCTGTGAAATCTGGTCTGATTAGGTCATAGAATGGTTTTACTCTTTCTACGTAATCTTGAATGTATGTTCTGCCGAAATTTAGAAATCCTAATATGGATTGTAAACCTTTCAGAGTTTTTGGAGGTTGTATTAGCGCGCATTTTTCTAGAAAATTTGCGGCCAGGCTCTTGCCTTCACTTGACAGTTCATATCCCAAAAATAGGACGCTGAGATGGGCAATTTTCGATTTTTTGAAGTTATATTTGAAGCCCAAATTGGCAAAACCAACAATTATGTTGTTCACCCTGCACAAGTGATCAGGTAATTCATTGTCCGTCAGATAAATATCATCTACATAGGACACTGCCTCTTCACCGTAAGTTTGTAATAGCTCTGACACCCTTGCCGAGAATAACCCCGGGCTGATCTTATATCCTTGGGGCAGGCGGCAAAACTGACGCTGGGTGCCGAGGGCAGAAAATCCGGTCAAATATCATCTTTCAGGAGCTATATTTTGGCAGAAGAATCCATTAGAGATATCTAGTGTTGTTTTGTATTTCTTCCGCACGAGGTTATTCATCAATGCGGCACTATGTGCGTTTTGAACTGCAAATGTTTTTGTGCATGTGTTCAAGTGTCTGTAATCTAAAACCAAAAGATGTGTGTTGTCAGGTTTCAATACGGGAAACAAAGGATTGTTCATTGACGAGGTGCAAGTTTCAATCACACCTTGGTATTCAAGTTGGTCTAAGATTTCTTTGACCTGTGTCTTCGCTTCATTTTTAATAGGGTACTGTCTCTGTGGATTTGGAGTAGTTTTTAATGATATTTCGTGGTGTTTAGACTCCACGTCCCACCCTACATGGTTGCGGTATAATGCCGGAGCTAGCACTTGCGCCCACTCCCGGGCATATGAGTGTTTTAAGGAAACAGGCACAAGGTCGGAGAAAGCAGGCAAAAGGATGCTTTCACCTTTTGGGCAATCCATTATAAATTCAGGCGGCCAATCTTTCTCTGCCAAGAGGATGTCGTATCCAAATGTCAAATTTCCCCAAAAGAGACCTTTAATTTTTCTTGAGATGTCCCCCTCTATTTGGATATTAATTTCGTGTAGACGATGTGGGACACTCACTCGTGTATCACCGTGATGTATTCATTCAATACTGCTGTCACCAGAAATTCCTTCAGGTTCTGGCGAGCTATTGTTACTTCTGCCGCACTGTCTAGCATCGTCAGAGCCCATTCTCCGTTCAGAAGCTGAGTCCTCAGTAATCTGGGCATTTCTAATTTTTAAACCAGCTACTTTCTTCTTTTTGAACTGAATCTTTGTTTTAGGTTGCTCTTCCTGTTTGATAATGAAATCTGAAGTCCGATTTGTCTCCCTTTTTCCCTTTGGTCGATCGTCAATTTTTTGTTCTGACGTCCTTGCCTCACCGAGCTTTTTGATGAACCCTGAAAGGAACTAAAGGAACGTGTATCAGTATCCTGATACCTGTAAGGTTTCCTAATGTTATCACGATTACTAAGGTTGTACCTCTTTTCAGAGGACTCCTGTTGGGGAGACCCACCCCTTGATCGTGAAGTGTTTCTGTTATTATTATTTTTAGGTTGACTTTTATCCCATTTCTTTTTAGAAGAAGTGGGTGCTTGCTTTCAGTTCTCTTTTTCAGAACTACTCACCACTAGTGGTTTCCCGAGTTTGGCTCCCAAAATATCTCTGCCTAGTGAAGCATAGGTGTCTTCGATAATTTTTGGTTATACTCGCTCCTGATTTGCAGGAGTTGTTTCCCTTAGGCGTTAGCGTATAGCCACCGCTGCTGCTGCCCCCTTAATATTGCTCAGCATAATTGCCAAAACTTGGTCAAAATTATCCATTAGTTTCATCCCCAAGTCCAGGGCAGGTCCTGCCCCGTACTCATTCTGTATCTGTTTCAATACCTCAGGAATAACTGATATGGTTGGGGTACCGTGTATTCTAATGTATACTGCAGCAAAGATTGTTCCCCAGGTGGTACAATCCTCAATTGAGGGAACCATTCCCATTGGCAAGCAAATTGTTAACATCCTGTGTTTTTCCTGCGGACCCATACGGGGAAATTATGCTTCCAACTGTGCTTTTTTTTTAGCAATCCAGAATGGTACTTGATCCCTTCTTGACGGGAACACACCCATTATTGCTTTTAGTGTTTGTGGACTAATTATTGGTGTGGGCTGGGTTTGGACTATTCCAGGTGAAGCAGCTCTCGCAGGTTGTAATGTGAGTGTTCGCATGACGAACTGGACAATATGTCTGTATAGCCTGACTATTTCTTTGTATAGTGTACGCACTTCCCCTACTGGGAGTGTGTCTATCTCAGTATGTAGGGTGTAAGCCGCTAAGACCGGCCATGTTACTCCTCCTATGCTGAGCGGACCGAGTCTTATTACTGAAGTTGTGTGTTTGAGGGCACCTTTAAACCAGTTTTTCTGTTGCTGGTAAGTTAACGGGACATCAATGTCCTCATATGGGATGTATTCTTCTGGTGGATCCACTTCAATGTATTCATGGAATAAGTGTGTCTGTGGATCTGCAGGTGGGAATTTTACCCAGGAATAGAATACCTCTGATCCGAATACCTCGTGAGCCTCGATCACGAAGGTAACATGGCCACCTGTTGCAGGTAATCCATGTTCTAATAACTTTAGTGGTACTGCCTGTCAGCAGTTTTTTGAAATGTTAAGAGCGTTAGCAAATTCGTCTCCTTCCTCGCCTCCACCGCCATTTCCAGTTTCATTCATTTTGGAATGAGAAGAAAGTAAAGGTTTAAGCGATAGGGTTTTGCACAATAGGGAACTTTTAGTCCCTACAAGCTTGTCTAAAACCTCCAGCCAACACACAGGGTGTGCCTGCTCAGCTGAGGCGGATTAACCTTCCCACTTCAGACGTCTCTGAAAAACGTGAGTAGGATTGTCTGAGAAAGCACGACTGAACTACTCAGATTTTACTGCTAATATAAGAACTGAACCAACGTTGGCGGCGCCATGTCGTGTAGTTCCTAGGACCCCCCAGGACCTGCGCGTTTTGCATGACCTATACTGAGGGCTTGGTGTGCAGACTGACTCTGGACACCCCCACAGGATGAGTCAGCCATTAGACCTGCTAGCTCTACAGTGCCACTACTGTAGTGTAGCTCCTATTTCCCTAATAGGCTCTGTGCATTGGAATAATATACCCTATAGGTTTGACATAGGACTAAGGTCGGTATGTCCCTATCGAGTATATTAAACTTAATTACTTGAGCCAGCTAGCTCAGAGGCCACTAGAAACTCCTTGACAGACAAGAAGGGAGTAGTTGCTGGCAGCCGCAAAACATGACAACTTTGTTTCCCTTTTAGAATCAGAACGTGTCCCAGAGTCGTGGAAACAATAGATAACTATTTCACTCAGCTCAATCGTGCATGCTTAGTTTTCCTCAAAGTTACACAGAAAGAATAGACGGGCGTTTCAATAAAAGGTTTATTGAACAGTCTTGTTTCTTGTGTAAGTAAAATGTGCTGTTACGATCACAAGACAGTATGCAAGATAAATAATGTACAGCGTAAGCAGTAGAAATAAATAATACTGCGCTAGCATGATCTTTAGTAGATATTCATTTACATAAATAACACAGACTAAAAATGCAAGTACTCATACGATGCATTTCTAAGCTAGTTCTACCCCAATGTACCTAACCTAACATAGGTGTAGGGAGAGGTATGAAGTAGGTGAAGTATTCCTTACTATGGTATACTAAGAGTATGTTAAGTCTAGTATGCCTAGTATGCCAAGTATGCCAAGAGTCCCTCTAGGTTTCTAGTCAGCTCCATACCTTAAGAATGAGAGAGGTGGGAATCTCTTGCCAGACTCGAACTCCAACACCCGCAAGGGAAGTCAGATCACTGGAAGCTGGACTCTCTGCGTGCAGGGATGACAGCGTTTTCTCAGTGCGTCAGGCCGGGAAACGGGCTCCTCTGAAGTCGAGGTCTCCTCTAGTTTACAAGGGCTAGGGAAGGTATATTTATACCTGAGAGGTACCTCAGAATGTTAGCATTGACGTGAGTCGGACAGCGGAAGACGTCATGAATGAACCCTTAAGGTATAACGGTTCATGCATAATATATGAGTCCTTGAAGAAATCAATAGTCCTGTGCTAGGGAAACTCCCGAAGCCTAAGGGTCTGTTCTTCAAGAACTCGTTGTGACGTTAGGGTGGACGGATGTCGGAGACCATGCCTGTATTTGGAGTGCACAGTTTAATGCCTAAATAAGGACTGGGATTTTATGCCTATATAAGGGCAGGGCGAATTGTGCCTATATAAGGACATGATACAGGAAAGCCCATGTATGGACACCCTAAGAGGAATACAACACCCACTCCACTTTCGTGTGTACGATAAATAAAATGCTAAACATTTAAAATGCTAAACATTAAATGGAGGACCGCATATTGCTAAAAAATATTTCTTAAAAGCATTAAAAAAAAGCATATAAAAAGCCTATTAAATTGCAAAGGTACTGTACATTTTAAGCAATGCTATTCATTTCAGGCATATATTCAAAACAAAAACGCAATTTGAATGAAATAAGCAGTAATAAATACATGTGACAAAAAATGATCGATAAGTTCGTTCAAAATCAGAGTAATTTCATGTCATGGAAATAAATGATTCTTGTAGACAAATAAGATGACAAAATGTCTGAGGAAGTACCGCGAAGTCTGTACTATAAGACTAGTTCTACTTCAAGCAGATTGAATTGCCATTTAGTTCGAAAAAATGGAAAAAAGTTCAATTTGGGAAGAGTTCCAAGTTTTTGAAATATGAAGGCCAAATTGTTACTGCATCTCTGGAACACTGTGGGCTGAATTAGAGTCAGTGTCCGGGTCTGGTGTAAACATGAGATCATCTATTTCTGTAGACAAAATATCGTCCACCATAGTTGGTGACATTCAGAACACCTCGTGTAGTAGATTAATTGCACAGAGATGTGAAGCATCGCTTTCAGCATAGGATGCCGCAGCAATGTTTGCGTCCGTTGTTACCTGTGTGCCTGTAGATCTTTCTCGTACCTCAGCAGCAGCCGGAAGCGACTGTGAGATCTCAATGAATGCCGTGATCAGGATTGGTAGCCTCTGGGGACAACACAGAGCATGGGCCGTTATCGGGTCCAGCAGAGTATCGATATCCGTTGGCGTTGCCGATGGAAATGTCAGACAGGTGTCTAACACGCATTCTTCACCGCATAGCAGGCAGTGTAGAACAGGTAAGATGCAATCTTGCCAGATTGGTCTGAATGACAGGAACCACGTGGTATTAAGTTCCCGTAGACAATTCATGCCCAAAAGCTGTACTATACGCTCACGGCACTTTCGTTCAAGGAGAGCTTTCTCCATTTCGCTCGGAGTGATGTCTGCGAATAGGCTGGCCATAGCGTAATAGCAGGAAGAGAAATAGAATTCCGGGAACAAGTGCTAGAATTAATGGTATGCCACCAAACACCGAATGTGCAAAGTTCGGGATGATTCAGAGTATTGCCTGGAAAGGTGCTAACAGACCGGAGCAGATGCTCTTAAATACATGTACAATTCCGGTTGTATCAGACATGTTAAACATACTTCCTAACATTTCTACGAAATGTATAGGGCAGTTTGTACGTATTAAAGTCTGTATCTCAGCCGAAGTCCTTGCGACTTGTAGATCATAGGTTTCTTTGGCCGAGGTCAAAGGCACTGTTTGCTGTAAAAGCATGGCTTTCATTCTGCTCAAAGTATCAAATCTTATAAAAGAGACGTTCAGCGAAGGCCACAAAGGCGACTCCCTGACTGTGTCTATTGGGGCAAACAATACTTGCATACAGCAAGTGACCCTGGAGTTGACTGTTACTAGATATGGGATGCCTGGCAACATGCCGCAGCAACTCTGATCATTCAACATGAGGTAACTCCCATTCGAAAGTTGTCCAAACGTTGGATTAATCACAGCAGCTGGTGTACCCTGCTGATGGCAAGACAAATTTGCCACAGAACCATTGCAAGCCCCTTGTAAAGAAATGTCCTGACATATAAGTGAACCGCTCAGTGCACTTTTACAGTGTGTACCGCTCAAAAACACTTCACGATCCCCACTCCAACATCTATATGTATACGGTAAATCCCAAGATGTCTTAATGTATTCCTTACACAACCTTTCATATTTGCCTGCTTGCATTTGTCTGAGGCAATACTGAAACTGAAAAGTAGTCACAGGTAGTGTGATTTTGCCATGAATGAGCCATTCTGTAGCTGGTTTCTCTGCCACTGTGAATGGTAACTTTTCCAGTTTTTCAATGCTCAGCACTGTATACTTTGCTCCTCTTTGTGCCAGTTCGATCTGTTTATCAGTTAGATTGTATTCTGCAAACAGAGCCGACGTGTTTATGAAACGCCAAGGCACATAGCCCGCACGCAAAGATTGCAGCGTCCAGCTTAATAACACAATAGAACGTAATTGAGATTGGCCTTGCTGTAACATCGCCAAATCTTGTTCTAGTATGTCGATAGCAGAGGATACAATGCCATCCAATAAATATATTCTGGAGGACAAAGTTGTTAACCCATTGTCGACCACAGTGAATGTTTTCTCTAAATTAATACGATCAAGTTCACGTATTCGTTCTGAGGCCTCCATCTGTGACACCTTCCATGCTTCATTATAAACAGCATAAATGCCGGCATATATGAAACGTTTTTGACGCGGTTTTCTTGGTCCAATCAAGACTTCCCTAAGGTCTGCGTCTTCTGTAAGTAAGGATAAGTGTTGTTTCACATCCTGTAGTGTAGATTTCTGCAGCCAATCGAGGCATAATTTTCCTACACTGTATGTTGTTACTACCCCCGGATGCTGTCTTTGGACGTATCTTGGATCTGGCCTATGAATAGTAAAGCCCTGAGTTTTATTCAGGAATCTTTCCTGACAGTTGTTCGTGTCTATGGGCCAGATCAACCATTTTCTCCAATCAGGATTAGATCTGTTGAGTTGTAGTATTTGGTCAACTGTAACCGCTGCCTGTGTTTTGTTATCACCGGCAGGTGTTGGTACAGAAGGTGTTTTCATCTCTTTGATCTTGGCTAGTCCAAGACAAGATGTTTGTTGGATAGTTTCATTCAAAAACATTATTTGTTCAGGGATGATACAGGCTCTAAATAAAGCTTCTATCCCCTGCACTTGCCAATCTTTTGTACCCCATACAGTTTTTGTGTCTACTGTGTCTTTCCATAAGTCGAAACCCTGTCTAGACAGTTGGGCAATAAATGTTGCAGAGTATATCTGTTTTGTATTAGTTAACATAATTTTCATTTCTGTTTTGTTTACATTTTTATAGTAAAAAGTTTCTGGATCAGATGTATTGTAACCTGAAAAATATGGAAACTTGTTAGCAAATGTTTTTGAACTACCTTTTGGTGGTGTAGGACAATGCTCCCATTTGTTAAACATAAACACATTTCTTGGGTATGCAGATTTATGCAAATAATGATGACCATAGTGGTTATAGCAATACAGCTGTTCATAGTCTGATGAACCCTCTAAATATTCATTTTTAGAAAATGCAGCAGATTTTTCTAGGTCAAACATTAAGGGGCCGATTCCGATCTCGGTCGGAGGCGCACCCAATACCATTCGGTCGGGAAAAAAGCCATGCGAAAGCCTGTTTCCCGACCGATCCGTACAGCACACCGAACGAGCAAGTACGATGCGCACAACAGCAAAGAATCCGGCCGAGCCGTACTCACCCAAACCAGGTCCTGTTCTCCGACCGAGGCGAATCCGGAAACGCCGAATCGAGTCGCACGGAAGGAAAAATGCAGCCCCGTCCGGACGGACAAGTACGATGCGCCTTCCGTACGCGCCGAACCCGTCGCTATGCACGGCACGTCAAAGCATCCGGGAGAGGCGCACATAAGCTCCGATTCGCGCCACAACACGATCCACGGCTACGAGGCGAACACGCCAGCGACGAGGACGACGCGAAGCGACGAGGACGAGGCGAAGCGACGAGGACGAGGCGAAGCAACGAGGACGACGTGAAGCAACGAGAAGGGTGAACGACACGAACCAACCATGAATCCCTTCGTCCCGATCATACCAATATTCTACATTTACTACCGGAACAGGCACGGACGCGTACGGCGCAGAAGGTAAGCCAGACACCAACCACAAAACACATACAACACGTACACGACACATCACACACACACACAGGGATGCAGAATATACTTACACCAGCAACAGCAGCACCATAGGGGCGGGATGCCCATCACCAATGCCACATATGCACACAGGGGCCTGAATGCGCACCACCACCCCTACCCAGGGGTGGCATGATGCCTACCACCACTACCACCCTCACCCAGGGGGGCAGGATGCCTACCACTACTACCACCCTCACCCAGGGGGCAGGATGCCCACCACTACTACCACCCTCACCCAGGGGGGCAGGATGCCTACCACTACTACCACCCTTAGCCAGGGGGCAGGATGCTTACCACCACTACCACCCTCACCCAGGGGGGCAGGATGCCTACCACTACTACCACCCTTAGCCAGGGGGCAGGATGCCCACCACTACTACCACCCTCACCCAGGGGGGCAGGATGCCTACCACTACTACCACCCTTAGCCAGGGGGGCAGGATGCTTACCACTACTACCACCCTCACCCAGGGGGGGGCAGGATGCCTACCACTACTACCACCCTCACCCAGTGGGGCAGGATGCCCACCACTACTACCACCCTCACCCAGGGGGGCAGGATGCCTACCACTACTACCACCCCCACTCATAGGATGGACAATGCATGACACAACCAGCACACCACAACCTAGGGAATGCAAGAAGAAGACATCCCCCCAACACCATGACAAGCGTGTGTAGACTGTGTCAAATGCCTACAACACCGAACATGACTTTGAACATACAATGTGACCCCCTAGCACATGTGCCACACATATATGTGTGTGGCACCCACAATGCAAGCAGGCCATGACCATTGTGGCAATGGGGTCCAAACCCCCATCATCACAGTGACCAAAAGGTAAGTGTGGGGTCCATAGCTGAAGCACATTTCGAACATTGTGGCAATGGGGTCCAAACCCCCATCATCACAGTGACCAAAATGTAAGTGTGGGGTCCATAGCTGGAGCACATTTTGAACATTGTGGCAATGGGGTCCAAACCCCCATCATCACAGTGACCAAAATGTAAGTGTGGGGTCCATAGCTGAAGCACATTTCGAACATTGTGGCAATGGGGTCCAAACCCCCATCATCACAGTGACCAAAATGTAAGTGTGGGGTCCATAGCTGAAGCACATTTCGAACATTGTGGCAATGGGGTCCAAACCCCCATCATCACAGTGACCAAAAGGCAAGTGTGGGGTCCATAGCTGAAGCACATTTCGAACATTGTGGCAATGGGGTCCAAACCCCCATCATCACAGTGACCAAAATGTAAGTGTGGGGTCCATAGCTGAAGCACATTTTGAACATTGTGGCAATGGGGTCCAAACCCCCATCATCACAGTGACCAAAATGTAAGTGTGGGGTCCATAGCTGAAGCACATTTCGAACATTGTGGCAATGGGGTCCAAACCCCCATCATCACAGTGACCAAAATGTAAGTGTGGGGTCCATAGCTGAAGCACATTTCGAACATTGTGGCAATGGGGTCCAAACCCCCATCATCACAGTGACCAAAAGGCAAGTGTGGGGTCCATAGCTGAAGCACATTTCGAACATTGTGGCAATGGGGTCCAAACCCCCATCATCACATTGACCAAAATGTAAGTGTGGGGTCCATAGCTGAAGCACATTTTGAACATTGTGGCAATGGGGTCCAAACCCCCATCATCACAGTGACCAAAATGTAAGTGTGGGGTCCATAGCTGAAGCACATTTCGAACATTGTGGCAATGGGGTCCAAACCCCCATCATCACAGTGACCAAAATGTAAGTGTGGGGTCCATAGCTGAAGCACATTTTGAACATTGTGACAATGGGGTCCAAACCCCCATCATCACAGTGACCAAAATGTAAGTGTGGGGTCCATAGCTGAAGCACATTTCGAACATTGTGGCAATGGGGTCCAAACCCCCATCATCACAGTGACCAAAATGTAAGTGTGGGGTCCATAGCTGAAGCACATTTCGAACATTGTGGCAATGGGGTCCAAACCCCCATCATCACAGTGACCAAAAGGCAAGTGTGGGGTCCATAGCTGCAGCACATCTTGAACATTGTGGCAATGGGGTCCAAATCCCCATCATCACAGTGACCAAAAGGCAAGTGTTGACAAAGTAAGAGGTGAAACTGCCAAACTGCATGGATGATTCCTGGTCACAGAACAACAAACACATCAGTGGCAAAGTAGTGTATGTGTCCCATTGCAACATAAATTGGGGGAGCCAAATCCTGCAGTGCAAATAAGACATAACTTTGGCCATGTGCAGACAAACAACACCCATGGGGGCTGACACCGTCAACAATCATCAATGACACAATGACAGAAGTGACCATCCGAATGCAGACCCACATATTTGCACCAATGGGCACACACATGCAGATACCCTGTGGAGACTGCAGATGTGAGGCGAACAGATACCATACCATGGCAGCAATGGGACACACAATCAACAATTAGCAACAAATGAGGGCTCCCGTCCCATCAGCCTGGTCATGGAAGTGCCAACGGAATCATCAGCACAGATCCAACACACTTGTATAGCAATGTTGCACTGACAACACAGATGAGTCCTTCCCCATTGATGCCCAAACCTGTATGTTCACTGGAGATGGCCACACGGTCAGGGAAGTAGACGAATAGAACAATGGCAGGCACAACAGATGTGCAGGGGTGGAAGCCACAGATGTGAAGTTGCCAATCTAAGTAGGAAATCTCATTGCCAAATACTGAACACATGACACCCTCAGATGCTGCTATGGATGACATGGATACACCGCAGGATAGGACACATAACCCCTGGACCACATGGGTTCCTGCACAGTAACACTTCATTATCATGAGACCAAATATCACCATCACTGCAGCAAGGGCATTGTTAGCATCATCAACATCATGTACATCAGAAGCAAAAGCACTAGAGAACAGAAAGTTGCTTTATTCAGCATATGTGGCATTAAAAGTAGAAGTCCGGTAGAACATAAACAAAGGCCAATGGCCAGTCCATCAACAAAGTCACAAGTGGGTGACAGTGGCAGATGCCACCCTACACATGCCTGCACAAAACCAGGGACAATCCACTAGGAGGGGCAACCGGGGGGGTAGGCCAGGCACCGCAGGGACAGGATCAGGGCTCACCAGGAGGAAGCAGGGAAGGGGTGGTGGGTGCTGGAGAGCCACTGACAACTGCAGTGGAGGTGTCTGACATGGTGTGTGCCGGCACAACTGGGGGGCATGGCTCAGATGTTGTGGGTGCCGGCACGACTGCAGTGGACCCTGCAGATGGAGTGGACAGGTCCGCCACTGCAGTGCCCAAGTCAGACAGGGTGGTAGTGGACTCCACTGCAGTGCCTACCACCAGGGGAGGAGAATGGGGAACAGGCAAGGTGGGCTGGACAGAGGGGAGGACACCCTCACCACATCAGTGGCACAGACAAGCGCAGCGGGGGGTGTGGTGCCGGGAGAGCAAGTGGCAGGGGGAGAAGGCCGGAGCCTCTTGGGGATGGTATATCTGTGGGTGGGGGAACCTGGGGCAGGGTGTGGCGGGGGCACCTGTGGAGTGGGGGCCTGAGGGATGGAGGAAGGTGACCTGGTGCTTGAGCTGCAGGGCGGCGGCGGGGTCTTGCTCTTACCACTGCGGGGGGACTTGCGGGTGGGGGCCTCAGTCTGTCTGCGCCTGGGGGAGGGTGTCCGGGGGCGAGGGGCACTCTGCTCCGTGTGGGGGCTTCCTCTTCCCCCTGGATGCTGGGGCAGCTGGATCGGAGGGGAGGAGGCCGAGGTCACTGAGGAAGAGGCGCTGGGTCTTTGGGGTTGCAGGTGAGGCAAGGGAGGGTGCTTTGGAGGGAGAGGCAACTGAGGACTGCGCAGTGCCCGTGGATGCGTGTGTGTGTACCAGGGCCCCATCCCCTGTGAGTCTGGTTTCAGTCCCCTGACTGTGCGTGCGTGTGCGTTTAGTTTGTGGCGTGTGTGTCTGTGTGCTGGATGTGTGTGTGCTGGTGTGTGCCTGTGCCGGTGTGTGTGTGCTTGGGACGGGCAAGGTGCTGGGGAGTGTGGATGGAGCAGAGGCAGGAGGGGTGAGGGACTGTCTGAGGAGGGACACTGCTGCCGTCAGGGAGGAGTCCATGGACCTGTTGCCCCTCTGTAGGTCAGACATGCCCGATGAGATGCCCTCCATGAACGACACCAGCTGAGTCAACAGTGCGGTGTGCGCATGAAGGACACTCAGCATGGCTGTCTGCCCTACATGGAGCTGGCGAAGGAGATACACAGACTCCTCACTCAGGGCAGCAGGGGACACAGGGGCAGGGGGTGCGGTGCCTGGGCCAAAGGAGACACGCTCCCGAACATGGGAGCCTCCACGGACCTTGGGAATGGGAGCCGATGGGAGGGCGGTGGTGGTGCTGGTGGTGGCGGGGACAGCAACACTAGCTGGGGTGTGGTGGCTGCTGACACCCGCCTCCACAAGGGAGTCATCCTCCGAGTTGCTCTGGTCCTCAGCTGAGGTGGATGGTGCTGAGGACTCCTCGGTGTGGCTCCCCTCGCCCTCCGTGCCACTGGGTCCCTCCGACCACTCCTCGGCTGCTGACCCAGTCTGGCTCTCTGGCTCCTCCTGGTCCGTGGAGCTGTCCCCTTCCGTGGCCGTGGATGTATCTGCAAACAATGGGGAAACAGACAGACATCAGTCACCTGCACCAAACGCACACACCACTGTGAGCACAGCACATCACAGAGCAAGCCCTGGCATCATTAGTTGTACATTGCTAAAAGTGCCCTAACTGAACAGGAGAAGCCAATTGTCAGTCTGATGCCAAGCATGGCACTCACATCCCACATGGCCTTGCACCCATCTGTCTGGTGTCTGTTGGATTGCAACACCCCAGTGTGGACACATGCACCAAGTACACAGTAGTTGGACAGTGCAGAGGACACGGTGTGGACACATCACAGCTCTTGCCACTGAGTCAGTACAGGTTTCCGGATGAAAGGGATGCCCAGAGTCAAATAGGAAATGCATGTGATGCATACCAGCGACAGACACCATGATGCACCCATGTCCTGATAGCCAGCGCCACTATGGTGTGCATGTAGCACATGTCACTCCCCTGCAGGACCACAAATAAGTTGACACATGCCATGGCAGAGGCATGACTGTTAAGTCATACATCACTGTCTCAGTGATGTATGACTTGGCAGCCAGACAACAACACTATGCACTGTGTCACAATAGTAGGTCATGGGGAATGCAAGTCCTGGAGCTGCACAAGTGCACATGTACATCCCCCACACAACACATCATCTCAACCCTCATCTGTCCAGGTCACACCTATTGGACATATGGGAGACCTGTGACACTACCCTCTGAACCTGAGCCCCTCACAATTTGCTGTGAATGGGGAACAGCTGCCTGAACATCACATTCGCATACCCCAGTCTGCACGGGCAGCCGATCAAACACCTATGTGACACACAAGTATCGTCTCCTATGGTCACATCTCCAGGGGCATGCTGAGCCCCTACCAAGAAACACCCCAGCAGTCCTGGCAACTAATCCACAGCACACTGACACAGAGGCAGACACAGAAGGGGTCAAATCACTGTGCACAATGTGTCAGCTGATACACGGGAGTGGGAGTAAAGAGTGCATTGCATGGCCTGGAGTAGGCATGACTGTCCTGCTCCACATGAATGAGGGATGTGCCCTGCACAGTGGATAGCTGGCTATGTATGTGTGACACACGTAATCTGCACACTCCTGGGGCACAAACATTGTTCCCACCCGCTGCATGGGCGTGTGCCACATAACCCAGGCACATGTGGTGGCTCAGCTCAGCAAGTGGACCGCATATCAAAGCAACACGCAGATCACATGTCCAAACCCAGGCGTTGTGTGAACAATGGACCCACCCATGATGCCCACAACAGAGTTAGGGAAACAGATGCTGTCCCCCACCTTTAGTGAAGCAAACTGCAAGGACACATTCCCAAGTGACACAATTCCCTGACTGTAAGGGCCACACCTGGGTATCAGATGAGCAGTGGTCAGTGCACAATAGAGGGACATGGCTCCTGGACAACATGACTGCTGCACTGTGGCAGTTGAACCAGGCCAGAGGAGGGCACAAAGCATGTAATACAGAGTTCACAGTGCAGTCTTTGACTCACCCCCTCCTTGCTGCTGTCTGGCCTTCAGCTGCCCATCCAGGTCTGGAAAGACCACCGCCAGGATCTGGAGCATGTGGGGGTCAGGGTCCGTGTTCCGCCCCTCCTGCGAGGAGGCGACAGCTTCAGCTGGACCCGTGCAATCCTCCGGGTCCAGCCCCGAAGGTCCTGCCACCTCTTCTGGCAGTTGCGGATCCGGCGCTTGTAGACCCCCACGGACCGGACAGCCCGGACGATGTCCTTCCAGATTTCCTGCTTCCGATGGGCATTAACCTGTGAGGATGACAAAGTGAAAAGGCCATTACCACACATGCAACATATCCGTGCATGACACAGTTGTATATACATGTCTCAATCACAGGGGCACATGATGTACACAGGCAGTGCAAAGCTGACCATGGACAGTTTGCCAGACGTCACTACATGGTATCATTGCATGGGAAGTAAAACCATGTTCAAATGCACTGTCACTGCACCATACCTGTCCAGTGCAAGTCACTACACACTATGGGGGTGACAACTACTCAGTGAGCCTGCTAGCCAGTGGCGTGCAGACTCTCAGCCTTGCTAGTCAGACAAAATGCACATTCAGAAAGGCAGTGCACAGAACACTCACCTGCTCCCCTGGTGTCCCATACAGCTTGCTGTACTGTGGAAGTAGGCTGTCCAGCAGGGCCTGGTTCTCTTCAAGGCTGAAGGCTGGGGCTCTCTCCACAGTACGTGCCATTGCAGGGTCCAGAGGGGCAGAGACAGCAGCAGTGCAGTGGCAGATGTCGTCTTGGAGCATGTAGTGCAGGCAAGTGGGCTCTCAGGGGAACAGCCAGCAATATATATGTGCTGGAGAGGCAGATACTGTCCCTTGTGTCCAAAGTGATAGGTCCAAGTCGTTTGCATCTTCTGAATCTGGCCAATCCATGGAATAGCAGCACCAAAACACGCCCACAGCATCCTTCAAATCTTCAACTTCATGACATACATGATTTTGCAACATTGTTGTGGGTGACCAACTGAATTTCCAGCAACCGACTCGTTCGAAATTCGAAAACGCGTCCGTTGCCAGGCAAGCCCATTGTCAATGGGTGTGCACCGATCGGTCCATTGCGGTACAACGCGCACAGGGGTACAACGCGTACCCGCACACATTGAAAGCAATGGGCCGGCCGGAGGCACCGATCGGTCCATTGCAGTTCAACGCGCACAGGGGTACAACGCGAACCCGCACACATTGAAAGCAATGGGCCGGCCGGAGGCACCGATCGGTCCATTGCAGTTCAACGCGCACAGGGGTACAACGCGTACCCGCACACATTGAAAGCAATGGGCCGGCCGGAGGCACCGATAGGTCCATTGCGGTACAACGCGCACAGGGGTACAACGCGTACCCGCACACATTGAAAGCAATGGGCCGGCCGGAGGCACCGATCGGTCCATTGCAGTTCAACGTGCACAGGGGTACAACGCGTACCCGCACACATTGAAAGCAATGGGCCGGCCGGAGGCACCGATCGGTCCATTGCAGTTCAACGCGCACAGGGGTACAATGCGTACCCGCACACATTGAAAGCAATGGGCCGGCCGGAGGCACCGATCGGTCCATTGCAGTTCAATGCGCACAGGGGTACAACGCGTACCCGCACACATTGAAAGCAATGGGCCGGCCGGAGGCACCGATCGGTCCATTGCTGTTCAACGCATCACTGTACATGTGACTGGCATATGTCAGCATGCCTGTCTCAGATGGACATATGCCAGCCACAGATAGCTCCCAGGGAGTGAGGGGCACACCTACATCACGACAGCCTGTCCAAACTTTATCATAAGGCATGTAAGGCTGCATTTCCTATTGTGTGTATGTTGGTGTACATGTTGTCCTGTGGGTGTCACCTGTGGGCAGCCACCCCCAGGCTGTGCACGTGTTCATGGGGACAGGATCCTGGGTGTTACGTGTACGTGACCACTGTGATGTGCAACTGTTCATATCTGTGCATGTGCCATGGTCACATTTCACAGTGGTGTATGTGTATGTCATGGCACATACCCCGTGAGTCCCATGTGGGACGGTATGTTTGAGCCAGGGTGTCCCAGTGGCACAATAGTGATGGTCCTCCACAGTCTTTGTGCATGTGGTGTTTACAATGTCTCTGATTTCATGTGCACAATGGGAGACAGTCTCCACATCCACGTTGTGTGTGCATGGACTCTGATGTTGTGCGTGTGTGTCACAGACGTCCATGTCTGTCCTGCCGTGGCAAGTGGGGCCACTACCTGTGGGGGTCATGGTTGTTTTGCTGTGGTGTATACATGATACTCCATGTAATGCCAGTGTCCATGTGGCATTACAGGGTCCCTGGGAATGTACCTGTCGTTGAGCTGTGGTGCCTGGGGCACATCTGTCCTCACATGTCCCTATGGGGGGTTATTATGACACGGCAGCAGGAGATGGGAACTGTGACACGGCCTCATGATATCCAATGGGCCAACCTGGGACTAATTGATGCCACCTGTTGGACCGTGTTGACAGATGTTGGCCATGTATGTACCATACATGTCCTTCCGGTACTGCACACTTCATGTAGTTGTGCCTCATAATGATGTATGTTGGGATCTTGAGTGTGTTCAATGCCGCATATGTGGGGTGACTGACAATCTTGCTTACTTCTCCTCTGCACTGCAGGGCTCCTGCTGTCCATCGGCCATTCCCAGACCTGGCAACGATGGTGGAACGGGACAGCATCCGACGGTACCGCTTCACCAGGCAGCTGATTGAGGATTTGGCAGTGCAGTTGTCCCCACATTTGCAGCCTGGCCGGCCGTATCCTACAGCGCTGACCCCCAAGGTGAAGGTGATGGCAGCCCTACACTTCTTTGCCACTGGTACCTTCCAACATACTGTGGCGACTGCTGGTGGGATGTCACAGACCATGTTCAGCCGTGTGCTCCGCGATGTTTTGGCGGCAATGTTGCTCTTCCTGAACCGGTACATCTATTTCCCTAGACTGCGACGACTCACTGACGTGAAGAGTGACTTTTATGCCCTGGGGAGGATGCCGCATGTAATTGGCTCCATTGATGGGACACATGTGGCTTTGGTACCACCACAGGCCCAGGAGCAGGCCTACAGGAACCGCAAGCACTACCACTCGGTCAATGCACTGGTGGTGTGTCTTGCAGACATGACCATCACACACGTGTGTGCCCGTTTCCCTGGTTCAGCACACAATGCCTTTGTGATGAGGAGTAGTCGCATCCCCAGGATGATGGCACAGATGCAGAACCAGCGTGCCTGGCTTGTCGGTGTGTACTGACTTTGTGCCATTGTGTGTGATCTGATCTGTAGTATTCTGCCCACTTTTCCAAGTCAGCTAATGTGCACTTGTTTGTCCGTAGGTGACTCGGGATACCCCAACATGCCGTGGTTGCTGACACCCCTCAGGAACCCTGTGACACCTGCCCAGATGCGCTACAATGAGGCACATGGTCGGACCAGGAAAGTGATTGAGCGGACCTTTGGTCTCCTGAAGAGCCGCTTCCGCTGCCTGGACAAGACCGGAGGGTCCCTCCCATATGCCCCTGCGAAAGTGTGCAAGATTATCATCGTCTGCTGCATGCTCCACAACCTGGCAGTGCGGAAGGAGTTGCCTCTCATCCAGGATGACAATGACCAACATCCGCCACCTGTGGAGGATCCTGGCCTGGACCACGATGCCAGTGACGATGATGATGATGATGGTGATGGTGATGTCCGCACACAGCTCATCACCAACTTCTTCAGCTGAATGTGAGTATCCTGAGGTGTCATGTCAATGATGTGAGTTGGCATGATGTGTGGGTGGTGCTCTGGTGCTGTGGGAGTGTGTCCATGGGCCACTTGACTGGATGTGTGTTGCGATGTGTGGTGACAGGTGGGCTGTACTCCCCAACAGTGTTGACATGCTAACTTGGTTCTGGGTGGGTATCTTGTAACATGTATTGTGCATGTGTTTTGCTGTTCTGTCCTGTACTCCATTGCTTTTGACTGTGTGTCATTTCTGTCCTTCACAGGGTACTTTCAGATTCGTTTGGTCAACTGTGTCCACCGACGACGCGATTGCACATCCAGGCTGGTAGCTGTTGTGTCCCTACAGGTGATGTGCGCCACACCCATGGACTTCCTTCCGTCTACAGTTGTTGACTGCGTGCCCACTGCCAGGTGGGGTTACCTTGCATCTGTAGTGGTTACGGCATGTTGCAACTGTGTAATAAACCTGTGCTTCACTTTGTGATGTGCGTTGTCTGTGGTCACACATTTGACTGCCATTTGCTTACTGCACCTGTGGGCTACTTGACTACAACTGGGAATGGGTGTGGTGTCTGTGCATTGCACCGTCTTCCCTGGCAACATCAGTGTAGGCAATGAGTCAGATGGCCTAGGTGTGTTTGTGTCGGGTAGCCCTGGTGGTGTGTCTCCCTCATGTGTGTCACGTTTCCTGTACTCACATGCCTGTGTTGTCCTTGCTGTTGCAGTTCACATACACAGTGTAATTTTGCAGTTCATCATCCCCATAACAGCACCCACGTTGGAATCACGACAGAGGCAAGTATGGTGTATTAGTGTGTTTATTGTGATACATTTGTGTTAATAGTGCATAGGATGGGTTGTGCTGTACATGAATCTTGCAATCCCAAGTTCCTAGGTGAATTGAAAGTCCGGGTAGACAGGATCCCCAGTATCGGGGCCACAGTTGTCTGACACATTGGTCCAACTTGTACTCCCCATGCAATGTGTGGGAGTAGTGTTGCCGTCAACAGGGTGAACAGTCTGTGCACAAAGGCGAACATCCAGAACAGGTTCAGGCTTCCTGGGAGTTGCGCTTGGCCATCGGCCTCTCACTTTTCCCTCCTCGGACGACCCCTCTTCTTGGGGGGGCCCTCAAGTGCAGGCTGCTGCGGTGCAGGGGACTCTCCGCCAGAGTCCTCCTCCCTCCCTGTGGCAGTTGCAGTTTGTTCGGCACCAGATGTTGTTGGCACACAGGGAGGTGTGGACTGGTTGCTGTTCTTCTGGCAGAGGCATTGTAAAATGTCCCTGTGCACCGCCGTCATCTCATGCAGTGCATCCCACTTGGACTCCACGCGGGACATGTGTGAGTCCACACGGGACATGTGTGACTCCACGTGGGACATGTGGGAGTCCAAGCGGGCATGATGGGCAGCCTGCTGCTGTTTAATGTCTCTGAGGAGCCCCACTACCTGGCTGAGCTCTCCGGTGCTGGACTGGTACGCATCAGCTATGCGTACCAGTTGTGGGTCATCATGCACACCAGCAACGTCTGCAAGCAGCGACCTCTGTCTCCCACCCCTCCCACCACCCCTGCTGACATGTGCAGTGTGTGCAGTGGCACGCACAGATAACCCTGGTCCACCTTGGGGGTTGGTGGTGGTGGTGGTGTCCATGGCCCCAGGTTGGTCCAGGGTCACTGTGCTGGTGTTGCTCCTTATTCTGTCCATGTCGGCAGGGATGGTATTCGTGGTGACAGTCGTTGTAGGGGTGGGTGCAGGGGTGCAGCTGGTGGTCCTGCTGGTGCTGCAGCTGGTGGTCCTGCTGGTGCTGCATGTTGACTTGCACCGGATGTGCCAGGTTGTTCTTCATCGTCCGAGGAGGACAGAGGCTGTACGACGCCAGTGAGCTCGGCATCCTCTTGAGCCTGGGACTGGGACTCCTCAGCGCCTGCTGCTGTGTCCCCATCATCACCTGTTTTTGGGAGACACAAACAATGTATGTCATGTTTCTGCAGGCATCAATGGTTGACACACATGACAGTTGTGACTGTGCCTCTGGGTGCGGGCCTGTACATTGCATTGTCCTGAGTCGTCACAGTCAGGGGTTGATATTGGTGTGGCACATTGTCCTGCATTATTTGGGCATTTCTATGTATTTTCTGGGGTGTGAACATGGTCTGCATTGGTTGTGTTTGGTTGGCAGCCGGACCTCCTTCCCACCCACCCAGCCAGCCAGATATCCCACCATGGAACGTGCTTGCATTGCAGGGATTGGAAGTTGTCTCTCAGGATGTCAGTCAGTGGTGTCCTGCTGTTTGTTGGTGCACAGTTGCCAGCAGGGCCTTGTGCTCCCCACAGCAGTAGCCAGTGTCAGCCATCTTGTGAGTCCTTCTCCACTCCCTGTGATGTGAGCATGGTTCAGTGTGGTGTTGATGGGACAGTTGTGGGGGTGACCAATGTCAGTGACTACGACTCCCATCATGCTATTGCCTCCACCCCCTTCCCAGCATGCCCATGCTTCCTTCCTTTGACTCTGCTTCCCTGTGGGGTGGGCTGGCTGTGCTGACAGGATGGCTGGGAGTGTTGTCCTGGCAGTTGTTTGGCTAAGAGTCCCAAGAGTGTCCCTGTGCTTCACACAACATAACCCAGGGTGGTGGTTCTTTGTGGGATCTTGTGTTAGGATGGAGGGCATTGCATTCTACCAGGTGGGTACTGTGGAGTTTGTGTTGGGGGGTGTGAGGGGAGGTGCTTGTGACTATAGTCAGTGCTGCAAGTCCCCCTTCCCACCCAGCCAGCCAGATATCCCACCATGGAACGTGCTTGCATTGCAGGGAGTGGAAGTTGTCTCTCAGGATGTCAGTCAGTGGTGTCCTGCTGTTTGTTGGTGCACAGTTGCCAGCAGGGCCTTGTGCTCCCCACAGCAGTAGCCAGTGTCAGCCATCTTGTGAGTCCTTCTCCACTCCCTGTGATGTGAGCATGGTTCAGGGTGGTGTTGATGGGACAGTTGTGGGGGTGACCAATGTCAGTGACTACGACTCCCATCATGCTATTGCCTCCACCCCCCTTCCCAGCATGCCCATGCTTCCTTCCTTTTGACTCTGCTTCCCTGTGGGGTGGGCTGGCTGTGCTGACAGGATGGCTGGGAGTGTTGTCCTGGCAGTTGTTTGGCTAAAAGTCCCAAGAGTGTCCCTGTGCTTCACACAACATAACCCAGGGTGGTGGTTCTTTGTGGGATCTTGTGTTAGGATGGGGGGCATTGCATTCTACCATGTGGGTTCTGTGGAGTTTGTGTTGGGGTGTGTGTGAGGGGAGGTGCTTGTGACTATGGCCAGTGCTGCAAGTCCTCCTTCCCACCCAGCTAGCCAGATATCCCACCATGGAACGTGCTTGCATTGCAGGCAGTGGGAGTTGTCTCTCAGGATGTCAGTCAGTGGTGTCCTGCTGTTTGTTGGTGCACAGTTGCCAGCAGGGCCTTGTGCTCCCCACAGCAGTAGCCAGTGTCAGCCATCTTGTGGGTCCTTCTCCACTCCCTGTGATGTGCGCATGGTTCATGGTGGTGTTGATGGGACAGTTGTGGGGGGCAATATGTGTGACTGCGACTCCCATGATGCTATTGGCTACACTGACTTGGCCAGCATACACAGAATTCCTTCCTTTGAGTGTTCTTCACTGTGTGTTGGTGTTGTTGTGGTGGCTACATGTCTGGATGTGTTTGTTAGTTCTATTTGTGCCACTGCCTAGCTGTAGTTGTAGTTGTTTGTACATGTGATGGCACAGTTGGATGTGACTTTTTTGATGGCATGTGTTGTGTTTATCTGACTGACATACACATTTTGGGATGATTCTGTTCTGGTTGCTGTGTAATTGCTATGAGTGCATGGTTTGACTCTCCCCTTGACAGTGATGTGTGTGTGTTTTGTGGCAGTATATTGTGTACATTTGTTGTGTACTCACCAGGCTCTGGGATGTCCTCTAGTCCATATACGCTCACTGGCGGAAGGATGGCCCGCACCTTCTCCTCCCAGGGCCTGAGGTATATTGGCTTGGCAGGAGGGCCACTGCCGGTGTGTTGGCTGTTGGTGTAGTCTTTCTTCAGCATGTCCCGTACCCTCCTGCGCACGTCATACCACCTGTTCTGGATGTCCGTCTTTGTGCGCCGACATGGTGATTTTGCGTTCACCCTGTTGATGATCCTCTCCCACATCTTGGTTTTCTGCGACATGGGGGTCTGTTGGACCAGTGTGCCAAACAGCTGTGGCTCCACCCTGAGGATCTCGTCTACCATGACTTCCAATTCACTATCTAGGAACTTGGGATTCTTCTTGGGGGGCATGGTGATGGGTGGTGATGGTGGGTGATGTGTGTGTTGGTGTGCAGGTGAGGGTGTGTGAGTGTGTGTTTTGCTGGGTGTATGTGAGGTAGGTATTTGTTGGTGTGCTGATGGTGTGTGGCTTGTGTGAGGGATGAGCTGTGGGTGTGTGGTTGCTTTCTCTTGGGTGCTGGCAGTGGAATGGCATTTGCAAAGGCTCATGGTAGTGATTTGTGTCCTTTATATAGGTGGAGTTGTGGGTGTGTCTTTGTTCTCTGTCCCCACCCCCAGTATTTATTGGCTTGGTAATTGCTTGTTTGGCCTTTTTTGGGTGATTTTTCCTTTGTGCTGTTTGTGTATGTTGGAAACGTTCTTGTGACCGAGTCGGACCCTGCATTGGTCTCGTACGGTGTTCTCCGTTTCGTTCACGCTGTGTTTGTGCAGTTTTCTATGCTGCGTACGCGTCGGTCGCGGTGTATTGTGTTGCTTCGGCTCGGTTTTGTATGCGTGTCGGTCGTGCGGCTTGGCCTCCGTCCGACTCGCTCGTGGTTTTCGCGCCTTGCATCGTACTTTGCGGTTTGGAGTTCGCGTGTACGTTTCGGTCGGATTGGTTCCGGGTGCGTGTCGGTCGGTTGGATTCGCGTGTTTTTCCGGCCGGATTGCTGCTTTCCGTGCGGCTCGGTCGGTCGACTTTGTTTCGGTACGTGTCGGTCGGATTTTTCGCGCCTTGCATCGTACTTGGCGTGTCGTTTGCCACGGGTACGTGTCGGTCGGTATTTTTTCCGGATCCGAGTCGGTCGGTGCTTTTTCCGGCCCGAATCGGAATCGACCCGTAAGTCGTTAACAGTCTCAAAGTCCCAATCATCAGAGTAGGTACTGGATGAAATTAGATCACTTAGTGAAATTTTAAACAAATGTGGAATGTTCAATTGTTCCGTCGGGCCAAAGATATCAAAATCAGTTTTGTCCCACACTATACCATCCTCTATAGGAACGGCTGTGATGTTCACTGTTGACAAGTCTCTTGCTTCACGATGGGAAGATTTATGAGGTTTCAAAAGTACGTTCACATCTTTTCCTTCAGTGTTCACATGGATGTATCTGCCACTTATAAGCACGCTCACAGTTGTAACCAAAGTTTGCCAAAGCAGAAAAACAAATATTCCAGCTATAATCCAGAGTTCAATCCATGGAGAAACCAAATAAGTCTTTTTCAGAAAGTGAAGAAAGTCTTGTACTTGCTGCTTGAGTTTGAATGATGCTGGCGTCGTTTCAGGTTCACTTGGATCTTCTGAGAACGTATCAAAGTTAATGAAATAGCCAGAAGCAGTTCTGTCAATTGGATCACTGACAAAATATCGATCGCACAAATATCGAGCAGACAAAATATCGACTGTCAAAATATCGACTGTCAAAATATCGACTCCCTATCTCCAAACAGGTAAGTACAAAAATATCGAATCCAAAATATCGTCGTTAAAAATATAGTTAGTCAAAATATCGAATTTTATAAATCTGTTAAAAGTAATGTAAAATTAATGAAATAATAAATAAAATAAAGTAAAACATACTTAAAATTAGTTAAATTACTTTAAAATGAATAAATAATTATTGTAAGTAAAAAAAATCTACATACATTTTTATTTTTTAATACATACATATATTAACGTAATAATATAAAATAATAATCACTACTTTTAGCATAGGATAGCGGGAGGGTAAAATTTACTATTCCCACTCCAAAGAGTGCGACAGTAGGGAAAGAGTTGGATAGCGTAGAGGTAAAAATTACTATTCCCACTCCAGAGAGTGCAACAGTAGGGAATGCGTTGGATAGCAGGAGGGTAAAAATTACTATTCCCACTCCAGTGAGTGCAACAGTAGGGAAAGCGTTGGATAGCATAGGGGTAAAATGTACTATTCCCACTCCAGTGAGTGCAACAGTAGGGAAACCGTTGGATAGCGTAGGGGTAAAAATTACTATTCCCACTCCAGAGAGTGTAACAGTAGGGAAAGCGTTGGATAGCGGGAGGGTAAAAATTACTATTCCCACTCCAGTGAGTGCAACAGTAGGGAAAGCGTTGGATAGCATAGGGGTAAAATTTACTATTCCCACTCCAGTGAGTGCAACAGTAGGGAAACCATTGGATAGCGTAGGGTTAAAAATTACTATTCCCACTCCAGAGAGTGTAACAGTAGGGAAAGCGTTGGATAGCGGGAGGGTAAAAATTACTATTCACACTCCAGTGAGTGCAACAGTAGGTAAAGCGTTGGATAGGGTAGGGGTAAAAATTACTATTCCCACTCCAGTGAGTGCAACATTAGGGAAAGCGTTGGATAGCGTAGGGGTAAAAATTACTATTCCCACTCCAGAGAGTGCAACAGTAGGGAAAGCGTTGGATAGCGTAGGGGTAAAAATTACTATTCCCACTCCAGAGAGTGCAACAGTAGGGAAAGTGTTGGATAGCGGGAGGGTAAAAATTACTATTCCCACTCCAGTTAGTGCAACAGTAGGGAAAGCGTTGGATAGCTTAGGAGTAAAAATTACTATTCCCACTCCAGAGAGTGCAACAGTAGGGAAATAGTTGGATAGCGGGAGGGTTAAAACTACTATTCCCACTCCAGAGAGTGCAACAGTAGGGACAGGGTAGGATAGCGGGAGGGTTAAAATTACTATTCCCACTCCAGTGAGTGCAACAGTAGGGAAAGTAATATTTTAATATTTTACTAAAAAATAATGAATTATCAATACTAATAAATATTATTAATAACACTAATTACCAATTACAAAATCTTTAATAATTAATTTATTATAAATACAATAAATATTATTTATTAAAAATTAATTACCTATTAATAAATCATTAACAACCAATTAATAATCATTACCAGATTTGTATAAATATTTAAATAAATACCAATTAATATTTAATTACCAGTAAATTAAGTATCAATACAAAAAAATATTTTCTATAATTAACTAATTACAATTAAATTACTTCCCCACATTCCCCTATAAACCCACATCCCGCTACAACTATTTAATTAATAGAAATAACATAATTACCAATAAATCAATTTAAAAAAATTAATTACCAATTAATAAAATGTATTTACCAATTAATAATTAATTAACAATACATTCATTATCAATACCAATTAATATTAATTAATATGTACTTAATTTCAATTAAATTACTTCCCACCCTATTCCCCTATAAACCCACATCCCGCTACAACTATTTAATTAATAGAATTAACATAATTACCAATTAATCAATAAAAAAAAATTACCAATTAATAAAATGTAATTACCAATTAATAATTAATTAACAATAAATTAATTATCAATACCAATTAATATTTATTAATATGTACTTAATTTCAATTAAATTACTTCCCACCCTATTCCCCTATAAACCCACTACCCACTACGGAATTAAATTACGCAAAAATTAAATAACATAAAATTCATTGCTTTTAAAAAATTAAACATACATTACAACAACTAATATACACTTTTAACACATATACTAACATACAATACACTTAGAAAAAATTCGATATTATTAAAAATTCAATATTTTTTAATGCCTATATTATGTACTTCGATATTTTAACAATCGATATTACTTACCTTAATTACGATATTTTTAACGACTATATTATGTCCATTCGATATTATGTCCATTCTATATTTTGGACTCGATATTTTGTCCATTCAATATTTTTTTTTCGATATTATGTCTATTTACCCTGTCAATTGTTGGAATTGCATCAGGATTTGTAGAAATCGCTGGAACCAGTTGATCACTTGCTACATTGGTGTAGACAGGTGTATTTGGATGAACTGTTACTTGATTTTCAAGAGGGATGAGTTCCATAGCATTGTTGCTCAGTCCTTCATCTGTTACTGCTGAAGTCCCAATTGTTATCAGTCTTTCAGTCTGAACCTCTTGGATAGTAGCGAGAGGAGTGTGTCTGCTACTAGGTCGGAGTCCACGAGGCCTACTACTTAGTATTGGCCACATACTGTGGTTTGATGAGGTCGATGGACACAAATCTTTTCTCCTTTCTTCCAGCAAGGGGCGGCAGAAGTACTGTTCTTGTTCCTTGAACTGTTAGGACAGGTACTGGTTGTCTGTAAGAAGGTCCAAATTCCTTCTTGTCCGCAATCTTTTCTCTGACTAGATCCCCAACTTTTGGAATCCAGACAGGCCTTGCTGGGACCGCCGGTTTTTCCCCAGTGATGGTCGAATGCAGGAATACGTTGCTTTGTTGTGATCTCAGTTCATTGATTTCCTGTAAAGCAGCCAAACAATCTTTGATATCAAACGGTTTATTTTCCACCACTGTGCCTACGTGATCGAGGTCTGGTACCCACATTCTTGTCCCAAATAGGACCTCATATGGAGTGACCCCCCCCTAGAGAACTTCTTGGCATATTGTTTAATGAGCGTTGGACCCCTTAAAGATGTTTGACCCACCCATCACCCGAACCTAATACCCTAGCTGTTATAGACTGCTTTATGTCCCGGTTTTTCCTTTCCACAACCGAATCTCCCTCAGGATGGAATGGAGAGGAGTACCGCAATGCAACGCCCAGACTGGCCATGGCTTCTTTGTAAGCCCGAGAGCTAAACGCAGGGCCCTGGTCAGAATGTAGCGTGCCTATTGCGTATGTGCCGATAAAGACTCGCAAATCTTTTATAACAGTTCGAGCGTCAGCCGAGCGCTGAGGCCATATCCATAGGAACCTTGATTCAGTATTTGTGGGATTGCATTTGTCCAGTGGGACGCCTGCGCATAGATAGTCGAATGCTGTCTAACAATGGTGTCTGTACTGGGCAGCTACATTCGTAGCATGGTGTCTGGTGGCTTTCTCGCTGCTGTTTACAGTCTATGCAGTCATTGATGAAGATATGAATATGTGTATTCATTCCTGGCCACCAGTACATCTCTTTTAACGTCAAAATTGTTTTAGAGATCCCTAGATGTGACAGACCCTCCCCCAAATGTGCTTCATAAATCAAAGCTGCTCTATGTTCCATGTTTGGAATTACCCTATCCCCCACTCCAGGGATTCGAGCAAAAGGAACGTTGTTCGCATCAATTACATAAGAGTACTTGAGTGGAAACTTTTTTGGTAACGCTGCACTGCTGCCCTTGCTTGAAGCATTGACAGCCAACATTATCTCACCGTCTATTTTCGTTTTTGAACGAGTGATCGCAGCTACGGAAGCCGTCTGAACAGCCCCCTTTGCGGCTTCGTCAGCCAATGAATTCCCTGCAACGTGAACGCCATCACGTTGATGACTCAGTGTGTGGATCACGTGAGCCTTTGGTAGTTCGTTCTTCAACTGAACTATTTGTTCCCAAAGCATTTTGTGCTTTATGGTGCCACCTTTCGCATCTTTGAAACCATTTTCAAGCCAGTTTTGTATATATTCATTATACGACTGAACACAGTAAAAGGAATCGCACACTATTAGTGTGGGGAATTCTCGATCTGTACTTTCAAGTGACAGTTTGAATGCTTGTAGCTCAGCTCGCTGAGCTGTACAATCTCCTAGAGTCTGGGTTTTTGTGACCATAGGTCTGAAGATGCCATCTCGCATGCGACCTTTAACGATTGCACACGCTGCACTGTAAGCTTGCTTACTCCCTGTTGCGGGTTGTGCGGATCCGTCAGTGTAAATTATAAATTCGTACTGATCGAGAGGCAGAATTTCAGTGGGCAGAGGACATTCTTGTTCATATTGCAGGAATGCTTGTGTTTTTAAATCTGGGTCAAAAACATATTCAACATCTGTTGCAGCAAGAGAATTAACCCATTGTATCCATCTTGGATGTAGTGCTTTAGCATTTGGAATGCTTGCTTTTGTGACTGCTTCTAAAGCTGGTACTGGGGTTACGACAATAATGCGTTTCTCTTGGGCTAAGGCTCTTTCTTTTGCTACAGCGGTTTGAACTGCTGTCAGAATTTTTCAGTTGAAGTGAAGCGCATTTCTGCTTGTGTATACAAATGAGATTTGTATGCGATTGGTATTTTTTCACCCTCATTAAATGTTAAGTAGGTGAATCCGCATTGACCCGAAATTATTCGGATCATCAGGTTGCGTTGACTTACGCGTGTTTGTAAGTGATTTGTTGCTAACATGTTAGTTTGGAGTGAACGCAGGATTTCTGTGTGTTCCTGTGTCCAGTTTTTGATTGAAAAATCAGGTTTGATTAATGCATAGAGAGGTTTAACCCTTTCTGCGTAGTTTAGAATGTATGTTCTTCCAAAATTGAGGAAACCCAGGATGGATTGTAAGTTTTTTTGCGTTTTTGGAGGTTGGAGCAGCGCACACTTCTCTAGAAAGTTAGCTGCCAAGCTCTTGCCTTCACTTGAAAGCTCATATCCTAGAAATAGGACATTGAGATGGGCAATTCGGGACTTTTTAAAGTTGAACTTGTAGCCCTCAGAGGCGAAGCCCAATATAATGGTGCTCACCCTGTTCAAGTGTTTTTCCAGGTCATCGTCTGTCAGATATATGTCATCGACATACGACAATGCCTCATTGTCATAGATTTGTAGTAACTCCGTTACCCTCGCTGAGAATAAACCTGGGCTGTTCTTGAACCCTTGTGGGAGTCAACAAAATTGACGCTGGGTCCCCATTATTGAGAAAGCTGTTAAGTACCTGCTTTCAGGTGCTATGTTTTGACAAAAGAAACCATTTGAGATGTCTAATGTGGTTTTGTATTTTTTACGCACAATGTTATTCATTAATGCTGTGCTATGTGCATTTTGCACTGCAATTGTTTTAGAACAAGTGTTTAAGTGTCTGTAGTCCAAAACTAGATGATATGATTTGTCTGGTTTGGAGACAGGACACAAAGGATTGTTCATTGAGGAGGTGCATGTTTCAATCACCCCTTGGTATTCAAGTTGATCTAAGATCTCCCTGACCTGTTTTTTAGCTTCTTGCTTTATTGGATACTGCCTTTGTGCAGTTGGTTCATGTTTCAGATGTATTTTATGGTGAGGGGAGTCCTCATCCCATCCTACATGATTTTTATATAATGCTGGGGCCTGGGCTACTGCCCATTTCCTGCCATATGTGTATTTTAAGTGAATTGGAATATGGTTGGAGAAGGCAGGCATAATAATGTCCTCGCCGTGTGGGCACTCCCTGACAAATTGTGGTGGCCAGTCTTTTTCTGCTAGAAGTATGTCATAGCCCCTTGATAGTCTCTCCCAAAAAAGTGCTTTCACCTGTCTGGGTATGTCTCCCTCCATCCGGAGTGTTATTTCATATAACTTTTGTGGAGTACTAACCCTGGTGTCTACAGTCTCAACTGTAATGTACTCATTCAAGTCCACTATCTCCAGAAGTTCCTTCAGGTTCTGGCGAGCTATTGTGACTTCTGCTGCACTGTCCAGCATTGTCTGAGCCCATTCTCCGTTCTTGAGTTGTGTTCTCAGTATCCTCGGCATGTCTGATCTTTAGACCTGCTACTTTCTTTTGGAGAATTGAGGTTTTGATTTGTTTTTTGGAGCGTGTTTTTCTTCCTTGGATTTCACGCGTTCTTCTCTATGTTCTGACCGTCCTCTTCTTTCCGAAGTCTGTGATGAGATCTGAAAGGGACGAGAGGAACGTGTATCAGTATCTTGATACCTGTCAGGTTTTCTCAAATTATCCCTATTCCTGGGGTTATACCTCCTTTCAGAGGGCTCCTTTTGAGGAGACCTACCTCGGGATTGAGAACGTTTCTCGTTTGAATTTTGTTTATTAGTCTCCCACTTCTTTTTAGAAGATGTAGGAGTTTGTTTAATAGAGTCCTTCTCAGGACTTTCAGATAGTTTCGGCTTTACTGGTCTTCCACCCAAACTATCTCTGCCTAACTCAATTATTCTGGGTAGCTCTGTTTGATGTTCTGTAACATCAAATTCCCTTAATTTTTGGCGGATCGCCACTGCTGCTGCCTCCCTTTTAATATTAGATAATATTATTGTTGAGACCTGGTCGAAATTTTTCAGTAATTTCATACCTAAATTCAGAGCAGGCTCTGCCCCGTATTCGTTTTGAATTTGTTTCAGGACATCAGGTATTACCGCAATTGACGGAATACCATGCGTTTTAGTATAGATGGCAGCAAAGACTGAGCCCCAAGTGGTGCAGTCTTCCAGTTGTGGTGTGATCCCCATTGGTAAACAGATGGTTAGGATTCTGTGTTTCTCATACGGGCTAGTATTTGGAAATACTGCTTCGATTTGAGTAATTTTTTGAGCTATCCAGAATGGAATTTGCTCACGTTTTGTGGGCATTTTACCCATGACTGCGTATAGAGTCTGTGGTATAATTTTTAGTGTATTCCCCGGTTGAGGAGTTTGATTTGGAAGTGTCAATGGTGGTTGGACTGTGAAAGTCTGCATGACATATTGAACCAATTGTCTGTAGATTTTAATTAACTCTGTAAGTTGAGTAAGTAGTTCCTCCTCCGTCATTATATCTAGTTCAGGATGAGGTGTGTAGCCGGCTAGAATCGGCCATGTTGCTCCTGGTCTACCTAGTGGACCGAGCCTGGTAATTTTTCTGTGATGTTTTAGGGCGCCTTTAAACCAGAGCTGATGCTCCTGGTATGTTAATGGAATTTCTATATCCTCGAAAGGAATGTATTCCTCTGGTGGATCATCTTCTTTGTAGAAGTGAAACATTTTTGTAACTGAATTTGATTCAGGAAATATTACCCATGAATAGAGTACCTCTGTCTGAAAGGATTCGTGTGCCTCTATCACGAAAACTGCTCTACCGCCTCTTGGTAGTAGGCCATGTTTTATAAGTTTAAGAGTGATGGCTCTTCTTAAGTTTGGATGGATGTCTATAACACCCTCCTCGGTTTCATTTAAACCGGTAAAGTTAAAAACTGCTGCTTGGGCTGGATCAGCCACAGCTTCACCGTTTCCGGTGGCATCGTCCCCGTTTATGGACATTTTGTTATTTTTGAAAAATGTAGAACAAGTTTCAAGGAAACAAAGATAAGGTGCACAATATTTTGGAACAATGTATCCTTCAACGATGAGCAAACCAAACAGCTAATATATAGGGTACTTCCCTATGTAGCCGTGGCGGATACTTAACCCTGCCCACTCCAGACATCTTGTGGAGTATATGGGTAGGGGTCTCTGAGAGAAAAGGCACGGCTGAGTTACTCAGTATCTAGCGTTAAATTACCGCCTTACCAAACGTTGGGCGCCATGTAGTGTAGCTCCTATTTCCCTAATAGGCTCTGTGCATTGGAATAATATACCCTATAGGTTTGACATAGGACTAAGGTCGGTATGTCCCTATCGAGTATATTAAACTTAATTACTTGTGCCAGCTAGCTCAGAGGCCACTAGAAACTCCTTGACAGACAAGAAGGGAGTAGTTTCTGGCAGCCGCAAAACATGACAACTTTGTTTCCCTTTTAGAATCAGAACGTGTCCCAGAGTCGTGGAAACAATAGATAACTATTTCACTCAGCTCAATCGTGCATGCTTAGTTTTCCTCAAAGTTACACAGAAAGAATAGACGGGCGTTTCAATAAAAGGTTTATTGAACAGTCTTGTTTCTTGTGTAAGTAAAATGTGCTGTTACGATCACGACAGTATGCAAGATAAATAATGTACAGCGTAAGCAGTAGAAATAAATAATACTGCGCTAGCATGATCTTTAGTAGATATTCATTTACATAAATAACACAGACTAAAAAATGCGAGTACTCATGCAATGCGTTTCTAAGCTAGTTCTACCCCAATGTACCTGACCTAACCTAGGTGTAGGGAGAGGTATGAAGTAGGTGAAGTATTCCTTACTATGGTATACTAAGAGTATGTTAAGTCTAGTATGCCTAGTATGCCAAGTATGCCAAGAGTCCCTCTAGGTTTCTAGTCAGCTCCATACCTTAAGAATGAGAGAGGTGGGAATCTCTTGCCAGACTCGAACTCCAACACCCCGCAAGGGAAGTCAGATCACTGGAAGCTGGACTCTCTGCGTGCAGGGATGACAGCGTCTTCTCAGTGCGTCAGGCAGGGAAACGGGCTCCTCTGAAGTCAAGGTCTCCTCTAGTTTGCAAGGGATAGGGAAGGTATATTTATACCTGAGAGGTACCTCAGAATGTTAGCATTGACGTGAGTCGGACAGCGGAAGACGTCATGAATGAACCCTAAGGTATAACGGTTCATGCATAATATATGAGTCCTTGAAGAAATAAATAGTCCTGTGCTAGGGAAACTCCCAAAGCCTAAGGGCCTAAGGGTCTGTTCTTCAAGAACTCGTTGTGACGTTAGGGTGGACGGATGTCGGAGACCATGCCTGTATTTGGAGTGCACGATTTAATGCCTAAATAAGGACTGGGATTTTATGCCTATATAAGGGCAGGGCGAATTGTGCCTATATAAGGACATGATACCGGAAAGCCCGTGTATGGACACCCTAAGAGGAATACAACACCCACTCCACTTTCGTGTGTTCGATAAATAAAATGCTAAACATTTAAAATGCTAAACATTAAATGGAGTACCGCATATTGCTAAAAAATATTTCTTAAAAGCATTAAAAAAAAGCATATAAAAAGCCTATTAAATTGCAAAGGTACTGTACATTTTAGCAATGCTATTCATTTCAGGCATATATTCAAAACAAAAACGCAATTTGAATGAAATAAGCAGTAATAAATACATGTGACAAAAAATGATCGATAAGTTCGTTCAAAATCAGAGTAATTTCATGTCATGGAAATAAATGATTCTTGTAGACAAATAAGATGACAAAATGTCTGAGGAAGTACCGCGAAGTCTGTACTATAAGGCTAGTTCTACTTCAAGCAGATTGAATTGCCATTTAGTTCGAAAAAATTTCAATTTGGGAAGAGTTCCAAGTTTTTGAAATATGAAGGCCAAATTGTTACTGCATCTCTGGAACACTGTGGGCTGAATTAGAGTCAGTGTCCGGGTCTGGTGTAAACATGAGATCATCTATTTCTGTAGACAAAATATCGTCCACCGTAGTTGGTGACATTCGGAACACCTCGTGTAGTAGATTAATTGCACAGAGATGTGAAGCATCGCTTTCAGCATAGGATGCCGCAGCAATGTTTGCGTCCGTTGTTACCTGTGTGCCTGTAGATCTTTCTCGTACCTCAGCAGCAGCCGGAAGCGACTGTGAGATCTCAATGAATGCCGTCATCAGGATTGGTAGCCATTATTGCTTTTAGTGTTTGTGGACTAATTATTGGTGTGGGCTGGGTTTGGACTATTCCAGGTGAAGCAGCTCTCGCAGGTTGTAATGTGAGTGTTCGCATGACGAACTGGACAATATGTCTGTATAGCCTGACTATTTCTTTGTATAGTGTACGCACTTCCCCTACTGGGAGTGTGTCTATCTCAGTATGTAGGGTGTAAGCCGCTAAGACCGGCCATGTCACTCCTCGCCTTTAAACCAGTTTTTCTGTTGCTGGTAAGATAACGGGACATCAATGTCCTCATATGGGATGTATTCTTCTGGTCGATCCACTTCAATGTATTCATGGAATAAGTGCGTCTGTGGATCTGCAGGTGGGAATTTTACCCAGGAATAGAATACCTCTGATCCGAATACCTCGTGAGCCTCGATCACGAAGGTAACATGGCCACCTGTTGCAGGTAATCCATGTTCTAATAACTTTAGTGTTACTGCCTGTCAGCAGTTTTTTGAAATGTTAAGAGCGTTAGCAAATTCGTCTCCTTCCTCGCCTCCACCGCCATTTCCAGTTTCAGTCATTTTGGAATGAGAAGAAAGTAAAGGTTTAAGAGATAGGGTTTTGCACAATAGGGAACTTTTAGTCCCTACAAGCTTGTCTAAAACCTCCAGCCAACACACAGGGTGTGCCTGCTCAGCTGAGGTGGATTAACCTTCCCACTTCAGACGTCTCTGAAAAACGTGAGTAGGATTGTCTGAGAAAGCACGACTGAACTACTCAGATTTTACTGCTAATATAAGAACTGAACCAACGTTGGCGGTGCCATGTCGTGTAGTTCCTAGGACCCCCCAGGACCTGCGCGTTTTGCATGACCTAAACTGAGGGCTTGGTGTGCAGACTGACTCTGGACACCCCCACAGGATGAGTCAGCCATTAGACCTGCTAGCTCTACAGTGCCACTACCACCCCTCTGTACTATACAGTGTGGTAGGTAGTTTCTGGCACCACTGAACATGACAACCCTGATTCCTCATGTATCATGGAAACAATACGTTGTCTTTCGCTGAGTAACTTGTGCTTACTTTTCTCAGAATACATAGAATGACGATTGGAACGGTTTCAATAGTTATTTATTGGTCATGCGTCAGTCTAGTATGAAACATGTTAGCTGCGACAATCAAAACACAGGAGCAGATAAATGTAATCGCTAGTACCAATATTGTAAAAAGTATATACATTTCTACTGTAGTGCTAATAAGATTAATAAAAGCATATTACATAAAACAATAGCATTGGCGTACTCCTACGATGTGTAGACTACCTAACCGTGCCTAGCCTAGAGGTGTAGGTGAAGCATGTATGTGTAAGGGCTAGGATATGTCCTAATGGAGCCAAGAATTCCCCGGGGAAGTGCTAAGCCCACACCTGATGGTTCTGAATGAAGGACCCCGTCCCTGCGTTGAGGATGGCACCCCACAAGGGATGTCAGATCTCTGCTTGTCGAAGGATCAGCTGGCAGAGCCTCGTCTCAGCTTGGAAGGAATTTCTCCTCTGTTCGTCTAAGGGAGAGTGAGGGTCTTTTATACTAAAGTGATCACTCCAGGGTTTTTCTAGGGTCAATATGATTTGAAAACATTTGCTAATCCCCTGCTAATCCTTTTCTAAACAAATATGATCATGCACAGCTGGCTGTTGGCCATGGATGAAAAAAGTGGTGACCCTTGTACAGAATAAATCTACCGTGCCTGGAGACATGTTTATGTACGTCAGGTACAAGGATTAAGATATGGCACCAAGAGCCTGATGTCGGAGAGACAGAAGTAAGCTACTAGGTAAAAGGTCACCTGTGTAAGACCGTTATGTCGTGTGGATGCGACACAATGTATGTAATCGGTATGTACATGATGGTACTAACCTAAAGGACATGACAGTTACACTATGCGGAGTCCTCTGGTCGCAGCCCCTGTGCAAGAAGCCTCCTCGCTTCATCTCTCTGACATTCCCAGTGTTCCCTGTGTTAACCGCCATGCCCCCTTGGCAAGCCCGGGACAGATCAATGATGTTGCTTCGGCTCCTATGGTAGACCCTGGGCCTGTGATGAAGCAAGGGGACCCCTTGATAGAACTCGTCCATGTTCTGAGAAAATCTGTTGTAGACCTCAAGCTGGAGGTAAATTATCTGAAAACACAGATACGTTCGCTAATCAATCTACAGAGGGCTATCCCGCCTTTACTACTCCAACCACTAGTGTGTGACCCCTCAATAATGGTCAAGAAGTGTGTGGCCCATGACCCTGTGCAAACTCTTAAGCAGCCCCTTCTTGGACAGCGTATTTGTATGCCTCAGGCCCCCGCACACACAGCACCTCCCAATGGCCAGGGCAGAGGATGGGAGGCCTGAACATGTCAGCCAGGCCCCATAATCAACCTCCACTAGGCCCCCAGCAGTATGTGAGATATGCCACTGACCGCATAGGACCTGGCTCTTCACAGATCTTATCAATTTTAGGGCCTGGATCAATGAAATCAGCATCTGCTTGTAATAATGGTCTCCCAGCTCACATCTCTTTCTCTTCAGGGATACACAAGGCAGAGACCCGCAGTACCATCTATATGCATAACATTCCAAGGCTGCCAGAAGGGGCAAGAAAGGATCAACAATCGCTGACCAACAAAATAATTGATTGGTTACGCAATGTGAGGAAATGTATGCCTGCTATCTGACAGGACACTGTTGGAGCGAAATGCACCTCTTCTTTACAGAATGGGCTGGACACTGCTGAGCTTACCTTCATTTCTCCTAGCATCGCAGATAACCTCATTGCCCTGAAGGTTCGCTTCCTAACTTCTGTTCCATCTAAGATATGTTTAAAATTAAAGGCACCTAGGGCTACAGCTGAGAATTACTTGATTCCACACCAGCATAAGGGCATCGCTCCATCTGAGGTTTGACAACCATCTTCCCCGGTGGAATTATCTTCACTGTTCCGTACCCCAAGTCCATAACCTGAACGTTCGAATATAATATCATGGAACATTGCTGTCCTTAACTCCAAACTGGCCTATCCGGACTGGGGGACTTTTGTTGACTCATTTGACCTATGCATGCCACATGAAACCGGGTGTATAGAGCCAGTCCACAGATCTGGGTTCACAACTTTCTTTTGTCCAGCTATTTCTCAGGGCAGGGATCAGCCAGCTGGTGGCTTAATTGTATGGGTCAAGAACTTGCTAGCTTGCAAAATCACTAGACTTGTTTTAAATTCCCTGGATATTTTGGGTCTGCTTCTTACTAAGGCTGGGTCTTTTATCACTTCTTTAATGTTTACAGCAGATATAATGGGGCGAACAGGCTATCTAACAACCTTTTTTACTCTTGATGATGCCATAGACTTACTCTCACAAAACACTCAGGTAATCGCCGCCGGTGATTTCAATGCAACATTCGAACCTCTTGGTACCAGCCCTTTAACAGAAGAGGAGGATGCAACTTGGTGTGCCCCTCATCTGCACCTGAAACCTATAAAAAGGAGCATAGTAGGAGCTAATCAGTTGATGAGTCTATCCTTACGCCATGGCCTTAGAGCATGTAATGGTAGGTCCATTTTTGACCATCGAGGTGCACACACCTTTCAGCGTCTTTTACAAAAATGTTGCATTGATTATATATTTTTAATGGCTCAACTGTGGACTTCCCTTATAGATATGGTGGTGGTAGAGCACCACAATAGTGATCACAATGCTCTTAGCCTGAAACTAAAGGGCATGGTCCCTAAGTCCACCAGGCTGGCACCACTAAGCTAGTGGGTGAGCTGGCTCTTGCAAACAACAAGCGGGTCCTAAAATGGGAATCTGCCTGCATGGACCAAACTGTGCTAGCCTCAATCTACGAACAGGTTGCTGACACTCAGGAGCTACTGACTCCTAGTGAAATGTGAGGCTATGACTCTATATCTGTACTCAAGTCCCATGAAAAATTGTTCTCATGCCTTCAAGGTCTTCTAAGTCAAGATGGCAGTAAAGTTTTCAAACCACACCCCCGTTGCTTATGGTTTGGTAGGCATTGTAGTAAGACCACAATTTCCCTAATTCTGACCAAAAAGGCTGGGGACAGTATTGACATTTCCAGGGCTAGGAAAAACTATAAAGACGTCCAGTCACAGGCCAGATCTGCATGGGAATGTAGGGTGTGGGAGGACCTGGTGACAGCTGCTAGGGCAGGAGATGGCAAGTCATTCTGGGGTATGGTTGCCCATGGCAGCCACAATGCTGCTACCTGTATTGATGATAACTTACAACCAAAATCGTAGGTGGAACACTTCTAGAAGGTCTATGCAGCCAAGTTAACCAACACGTTTAGATGTAATGAAGAACCCTTTAACACAATAGCAAGAGATACCTTCCCGTTGACTTTCCAATTTAAAGACATCCTAGAGGAAATAAAGATGACTCCTCTACATAAAGCTCCTGGCCCTGATTCTATCCCTGGGGATTTGTTTCAGTCAAAACCTCTTATTTGGGCCTGCTACTTTTACTTGATTTTCCACTCTGTCTTGGAAGGTGGCCTGATTCCGGGCTCTTGGCAGTCTGTTGAGATTGTCCCAATGTTTAAAAAGGGCAACAAAGATGATCCAGGGAACTACAGGTCAATGAGTCTTATTAATGCCTCCCAGAAATTATTTTCCTGGATTATCCCAGGGAAATTGCTAGACTGGATCCACGAGAATACCATCCTATCAGATATGCAGGCAGGATTTAGGAATGTAGTTAGCGCAGCTGATCAAATTTACGTTTTTGCAGTATTTGCTGGAAAACAGTAACACTAGACAAGGGCCACTTATATGACGTCTTTGTCGACTTAAGATCAGTATTTGCCTCCATCCCTAGAGCCAAGCTTTGGGAAGGCTTGAAGCGGATGGGTGTCCCTGCTAACCTCCTGTCCATTCTTGTCAAACTGCATGCATCTACATGGCTCGTGTTAGGTATGGGAGCAAAGGTGAGTTTACAGACCTCTTTGAGACTAAGACTGGTGTCCGCCAGGGATAAGTGTTGGCTCCAACACTGTTTGCACTCTATATTTATGATCTAGTAATAATTCTTGACTTCCCTGGCAAAGACACACCAAAATTGGGCCCATATAAAATTTCCACGCTGCCTTTTGCAGATGGCACACTTTAAATTCCTAAAACACTGTGCTGTCTGCAGGCAATAGTTGAATGCTTTTAAAATTTTTGCAGCGATCGGGGTCTTGAACTTAACATCAACAAGACCATATTTATCGTATTTAACCCCTATAAATCAGGAAGGGCGAATGTCTTAATACAGGGCTTGCCCCTAGAGCAAGTCCATGAGTTTGCGTATCTGGGGGTCTGTCTAACGCACAAGCTGAGCTGGACCACACATACTGACAGGAGAGCCTTAAAACTCTAGCAAGAATTGGGTGCCATGATCGAAATGTGCAGAAGAACTGTCCCCTTGTTCCAGCAGTGGAGGTTTACAACTGAAATGCAAAAAGCTTAGTCATGTATGGACCAGAGATTTAGTGCTATTTGAGGGCTGATGCCCTTTCTATGATGAAAAACAGGTTTGTTAGGAGCCTTCTTAAACTCTCACAAAGCGCTCCATGGTTTCTGCAACTTAGGAATATAGGCATTTACCCAATCACTGTTAGTGTGATGCTCCGACCTATCAGGTACTGGCTCAGGCTCTGAACTATAGATGAGCTGGATTCATTTACAATACCAACAAAGGTGCTTCTAAGGTCCTTGGGCTGAGGATCCCCTTGTTTGTCTCCATTAAAACAAAGCTTTAGGAGATTGGTTTGCCTCCCCCCCTTGCCGCCACCCCCCCTCCCGCTTGGATACCCTGGATAAGGTGAAGACAATCTTTCAATCAATCAATCAATCAATCAATCAATCAGGCGTTTGTTAAGCGCGACTACTCACCTATAAGGGTCTCAAGGCGCTGGGGGTAGGGGGGATGCAGGTTCCAGTCCATCAAGGAGGGGGTCTGTCGAAGAGCCAGGTTTTGAGGTTTCTTGCGAAGATGGGAAGCGATGTTGTCTGTTGGAGGTGGAGCGGAAGGGCGTTCCAGGCTCTGGCCGCGAGGAAGGAGAAGGAGCGGCCTCCTGATCTGGTCTTTCTGGTGCGGGGGACCACGGCGTAGGAGAGCTGGGCTGATCGTAGGGTCCTTTGGGGTGCGTGGAAATTGAGTTGGCTGTTCAGGTATGCTGGTCCGGTGTCGTGGAGGGCCTTGTGTGCGTGGGTGAACATCTTAAAGGTGACTCTGGCCTCAATGGGGAGCCAGTGGAGTGTGCTCAGGTGCTGGGAGATGTGGCAGTGTCTTGGCAGGTTGAGGACCAGTCTTGCAGCGGCGTTCTGGATGTTCTGTAGCTTGCGGGTGAGGTTTTTGTTTATTCCGGCGTAGAGTGCGTTGCCGTAGTCGAGTCTGCTGGTGACCAGGGCGTGAGTGACGGTCTTTCTGTGTTCGAGGGGGATCCATTTGAAGGTCTTACGTAAGAGGCGGAGGGTGTGGAAGCAGGGGGACGAGACGGAGATGATCTGGCGGTCCATTTTGAGCTCGGAGTCCAGGATGATTGACAGGTTGCGTGCGTGGTCCATGGGGATGGGCGGGTTTCCGAGGGCGGGGGGCCACCAGGTGTCATTCCAGGCGTCAGGGTTTGGGCCCATGATGAGTACTTCTGTCTTGTTGGTGTTTAGTTGTAGGCAGCTGTTTTTCATCCATTTGGCGACGGCTTCCATGCCTTCTCAAAAGTTGTGTCTGGCGGTGTTGGGTTCGTTGGATAGGGTGAGGATGAGTTGGGTGTCGTCTGCGTATGACACCATGTTGAGTCCGTAGGTTCTGATGATGGGGGCGAGTGGAGCCATGTAGACATTGAAGAGTGTAGGGCTGAGGGAGGACCCCTGAGGGACTCCGCAGGTGGTTGGTGTAGGGTCCGAGAGGAAAGGGGGGAGTCTGACCTGCTGCATTCTGCCAGAGAGGAAGGAGCGGATCCATTCGAGGGCCTTGTCCTGGATCCCTGCGTCGAGGAGTCTGCGTATTAGGGTGCAGTGAGAGACTGTGTCGAACGCCGCTGAGAGGTCGAGGAGGATGAGGGCTACTGTTTCTCCTTTGTCCAGTAGGGTGCGGATGTCATCTGTTGCGGCGAGGAGGGAGGTTTCCGTACTGTGGTTTTTTCTGAAGCCGGATTGGGAGGAGTCGAGGATGTTGTGCTCTCCGATGAATGTGGCGAGTTGGCTGTTGATGGCTTTCTTGATGACTTTCACTGGGAACGGGAGCAGGGAGATGGGTCTGTAGTTTTTGAGGTTGGTGGGGTCCGCCGAGGGTTTCTTCAGGAGGGGGTTGACCTCAGCGTGTTTCCAGTCGTCGGGGAACGAGGCGGTCGCCAGGGAGCGGCTGATGGTGTGGCGGTGTATGGGTGCGATGGTGTCAGCGGCTCTGTTGAAGATGTGGTGGGGGCAGGGGTCCGTGGGGGCCCCGGAGTGGATTGACTTCATTGTCTTCAGTGTGTCTTCGGTGGTGAGGGCTGTCCAGTTGTCAATCGCTGGCTTCAGGGTGTCGGGGGTGGTTGGCGGGGGTTCAGTGTGTTGGTTGTCTTCGTCGAAGTTGTCATAGATGCTCTTGATTTTGTGGTGAAAGAAGGTGCTGAGTTTGTCACAGAGGTCTTGTGAGGGAGGTATGTCCGTCGATTCGCTGGTGGGTTGGGCGAACTCCTTGATGATGTTGAAGAGTTTTTTGCTGTTGTGTGCGTGTGTGGAGATTCTGTTTTCAATCACTTTTTTTCTTGTTTTCCTGATGAGTTGGTGGTGGGCGTTGGTAGCGGCTCTGAAGTTGTTGTGTGCTTCTGTGGATTTGGTGTTCCTCCAGGCCTTTTCGAGGCAGCGGCAAGTGCGTCTGGACTCTCGAAGTTCGGTGGTAAACCATCTGGCTTTTTTGGCGTGGGTGTTGTTGTTTTTCTTGAGGGGGGCTATGGTGTTGGCGCTGTCGGAGATCCATCTGTGCAGGGTTCGGGCTGCAGTGTTGGGGTCGTTGTTTCCCGCGATGGTTGGGGTGGAGTTGCTGAGTGAGGAGGTGAGCTGGTCGTCGGTGATTCTGGTCCAGTTTCTTCGTGGGAGCAGGTGCTGGTGTCTGTGGATGGTGGGTGTTCTGAAGGTGAAGTGGACGCATCGGTGGTCAGTCCACGGGAGTTCGGTGGTGTGGCTGAAGGTGATGGAGTTTCCTGTTGTGAAGAGGGGGTCGACGGTGTGTCCTGCTGAGTGCGTTGGTTCGGTCACGATTTGGCGGAGTCCAATGTTGTGGAGGTTGTCCAGGAGGGATGTGGTGTTGGGGTCCAGTTGGTTGTTGAGGTGGAAGTTGAGGTCTCCCAGCAGGGTGTAGTTGGTGGATGCGATGGCATGCAGGGAGATGATGTCCGTGATGGAGTTAGTGAATGGTCCACGTGGTCCAGGGGGTCGGTAGATGAGGGTTCCACGGAGGGTGGTGGTAGGGCTGGTCAGTATCTTGAAGTGAAGGTGTTCCATCAGGTCTGTGGTTTCGTCGGGGAGTGTGCTCAGGCAGAGGGTGGATTTGTGGACGATGGCGATTCCTCTTTTGTAAAAGAGCGCCTCAGGGAACCATTGTGGTTGCAAGAATTGAAGTTTGTAAATGCAGGGAGTCTGGCAGACAGGTGCTTAAACCTCAAGATTGTCCCGTGTACCAGTCGATTCTTGACACTGTACTGCTGTACTGGGATGTACTCCAATGCACCTTTTTTTTTAAAGTGTGGCATGGGGTTCTGCCTGTGAACAGCTTTTGTGCCAAATGGGGTGAGAAATATTGCACCTCTAGTAGGTGCCCTGTCTGCATTACAGTTGATGAAACTCTTCATTAATTTGTCTTTTTGTGCCCCCATTGTGGGTACACGAGAAAAATGGCTCAAACCTGTTTGTAAGTTTTGGTGATTTAGTCAATATGCGCCTGCTTTACGCACTTTATGCTTTGACACCGGAGAGGTTATTGTCATTGCAATGGCAAAATATTTACATGCTGCTTGGCTTATTCTTAGTCGCACTGTTCGTTGTTGAAACTCTGACATGATTCTGATAGCATTTACTAATTGACACGATCTTTTTGCACTTTCAAGTAACTGCTATTATCTGCTCATTGCCATTCTACTATTGCTTTTGTTATGTTTTTTCATGGTTTTTAAGAATCCTGTCGAGTATTTGTCTTGTCAGTGTGTTTATTATCCTTGCAGTTAAGTCTGAGGCACTGTGTCGTCTTGCGACATAGCAAACATGCCTCTCTTTGAGAGCGCCAGCGCCTGCACTTTATATATGAATTTTGGCATTTTATATTTTATGTACTATGAATTATGTATTGCGCAGTTTTTTATCTTGTTTGCCTCATGAATATCATGTATTATTATTTTATTATTATTATGGATTGTTATAGCCGAAATCAACATTGATGATGACCACATGCAATAACTAAGAACAGTGAAAGAAACATTCAATCCATTCATCTGGCAGGGCATAATTTGGAACAGTCAACAAAGACTTAATATAACGACAGTAAACTTGAGACAACTGGACAACACTTTCAAAACATACACAAACATGTATTATTACATGCATATTAAAATTACAGGACCTGCTGCTGCTCAAATGCTTAAATGCTGAGCTTGGGGGGGTTGACTATGACATTCTAAGACCCCTCTGTTCAGCAATGCCAGTCAGGGTGCCGTGAATGTGGCTGGGAGGGAGGACAACTCCAGCACATCGTGTGCCTCGAAACACGCGAGTCCTCTCAGCGGTACTCCTTCCCACTCATAAATGCTTCAAATTCTTCACCAGTGAAACCGGGGACCCTCTGATCTAGTTCCTCGGCCGTTTTGTGGGTTTTGATATTCAAGGGAGCAGCAGGATGATCAGAATAATATGAGGTGGAAGGATGGAACAGAATGGCTCAGAAAATGACGGCCTTTCTGTTCCTGTACGTCATCTCCTGTCGGTAGCAGTGGATAGAGATCTCCGCCCAGAAAACGGAGGGGCATATGTTCAAGGAAGTGCCGGAGTGAGGCGTCACTTCAGAAACGCAGGGCTGCACCCTATTTACAACGATATGGTGCAGCCTTGCTTTTTCCCCTGCACTGGCGCTACACTTAGCAGTGTAGCACCAACACAGGCACCCATAGTGCAAGGGTCTCTGTGTGCAGGTAAAGATTGTTTATGTGCAGGAAGGTGTCCCTTCCTGTGAATAAACAATCTTTAAATGCTATTTTGTCACTTCTATGTGTGCTGCTTAATGCAGCACACATGGATGTCACAAAATGGCATTTCTTTTAAAAATTGTTTATGTGCAGTAAGGGGGACCTTTCTGTACATAAACAATCCAGGGCATTTTGCTTTTTCCATGTGTGCTGCACAGGGCAGCACACATGGCAGCACACATGGAAGAAGCAAAAACGAGGAGAAATAATGCATTTCTCCTCGTTTCGCCAACTTAAGACCAGGTTTTCCCTGGTCTTAATTTTGGCGATGCCTCCTATTTACGCTGCCCTTGTAAATAGGGGGCAGCGTGAAAATCAATGGGTGTTGCGGTGGAACACCCACCGCAACACCCACTGCCCACCCTTCCCATGCTAAGCATAGTGTGAAAGGGGGCCTTATTTACAAGGCAGCGTTAAGTCACGTTAAGTGGCTTAACGATGCCTTGTAAATAAGGCAATGCCCCTATCGCCACCACAACATCGTAAAAAGTGACGTTGTTGTGGTGATAGGGGCTTGTACATATGCCCCAGAGTTTTCTGCCCACATGAAGGCCCCTTCTCAGCACAATAAGGTCTCCTGCCTCGGTATGAAGGACTCTGCCACACATGTGAAAGTGGCCATAAACATAGGGAAGAAGGTTATACGCTAAAGGGAGTTGATTTCTAAGATGGTGAAAGGGTAAAACATGAATGTATACATAAACTATGTGAATGGTTTTACTTATGTGGAAATATTTAAGTATGTGGTTTTACTTATGCAGAAATATTTAAACATCTTAGAATGAGTGTGAAAGTACATTCATGTAAAGTATGTTAATAAATTGAGCACCGCATGTCGGTAGCAAGACCACAAAAATATACAAACATTTGTTCACATATAATATGGAGTACAGTATCAAGAAAACGTTCCTATATGACCCTCAGTCATACAAAGGCAGCATAAGAAATACCACAGTCGTGCAAGTACCATAGTAACTATAAAGATTTGTTAAATAATTTTCTAGGGCAAGTAAATTACTGCATGGTTTAAGTTGTGCAGCCAGGTTCAGATGATTAGCAGAAATAACAATTTACACACAATAACATTTGCTTTGGCTGTAATCCTTTTGTTTTTTTTTCAAATATAAGCAGGGTCGCCGATAACATATTTTAAAGCTATTGAATTGTAAAACTACTCTTCCTACAAGCCACTCAGGTTTAAATTTGATTTAGCAAGCTTCTCCAATCTTATTTGTATAGACAGTGTTCTTTAAAGAGCCCAATACGTAGCGGAACATGCAACAGAGGTTGCAACTGAACTATGGTAATTTAGCTGACATGCAGTGGCTTTTTACTACGCTGATAATTAATCTGTTGTCATCTGGAACCAGAAATACAACAACGAAATATACATACGAAAGAAAATGTAATATACAGTCTGCGTAGTATATAAATCTGTGAAGATGGTGTGAGAATATCGGCAGAAGAGACTGGAGGAAAAATAAATTGGCCGGCCAATTTTTAGGATTTTTAAACTATAGTATACACATCTCACATGAATTGTTGAAAATCTGGGAATAGGCAGCCAGCATCCATGACTAAATAATTTTACTTACAAAGATTGACAGTCTAATAAACTGAGCTTAATTAACAGCACTTTGAAATTCAGAGCCTTGCACTCTCCATCTCAAACCACTAGAATGGTGGCTTTTTAAATAATGTGCTGCTTCTGGGTGATCTCTTTTTAAAGCAGAACCAAACCCTGGGGGCACAATTTATTTTTTATTTCAAAAATGATTTTTTGCTAGCAAATTTTGGTTTGGTTCAAGAACATTATAAATCATTATTGCACAGCCAGACACTTCAAACATTTTGTAAGAGCGCTCTGTTCAAGGAGGCATCAAAGGAGAGGATGAAATTATGATTATAGTACGGGCACAGGCCCATTCATTAATACATTAAAGTTCAAAACTCTAATGGCATTATCATGCTCTCTAGATTAGCAATCCTACAAGGTGTCTCTTGTGGACGTAAAAGAAGCGTTGTGGGATTTAAGAAACACCAATTATCTGGAAACCAATGAATCACTTTTACTGGTGTAATGACAACTCAAGCTGGTTGAATATGTGTGTCAGGTTTATCCTTCAGCGACATACACAATGTGTTCGCTGGGTTTGTCTGCCTGTTGCTTCTTCCAGAGTGTGACATTTATACTTTCCGATGTCAAGGCTCTGTCAGCTTTACATTGATTGGGTCAGATAGAAATACATTCTGCCAACATGCTTTGTATTTAGCTAGCGAGCGAGTTATTCGAATAGAACAAACTCTTTGAGACACAACCTGATTACCTTGTTTTCATCCTATACCTGAATTTCTTCAGAAGACCAGTTTAGATTACATTGCAGTGAATCCAACTACATCCTGATCACACCTCTATGATTTCTTTTAAGTTGTGGCAGGAAGTTTTACAGCACAGAAAACGGGCGTGCTTGACCACTGTATTTATTTGGTGGGTGAAGTTGAGGACCACATTAATGATTACCCCGGATGATGATTTCTTAGTCAGGGCCACAGAACCGCCCTTTGGGCTGAGAACTAGGACACAGACTCATCACCATGTTCGGAGGCCTAGATATCAAATGTCAAGTTTCCCAAAAAGTAGTGCAGCCTATTCTCTGCTTGGAAGACTTCTTATGGCACCCCGGTGAGGATGAAAGGAGGCAAAGGTCTACTTGGACTTGTTAGGTTTGGAAAAGTGCTAAAGGCACCATCACCTCCAGATAAGCTGACTTTGACTTTGAAAACCTTTAAACAAATGAATCCAGTTATGTACCTTCCTTTGCAAATATTAAAAACTATCATCTCACATTCTCATGAAACACCCTGGTTCTCCTGTACATCTCTGATCCAAACCTAAACTTCTGCTTTCCACTTTCACAACAATGCACTCTCACTTGCTTATCAATGGCCGCTCTGGATTTTACCACTCAGCATAACAACCAGCCCATGGGCCTCAATAAAATGGAGTCCCTCATCATTACAGAAATGGAGATAATATCTAAGTCCCTCTCTTTGTAGAATGGTAGATGTTCACACAGTGTTCTACCTTAATAGAACCATAAATTGGGTGGTGCCTAAGGGCCTTATTATGACTTTAGAGGTGTGGCAGCGGGCCGCCACACCAGAGCCCCACTGCCACACAACCAAAGCCATAATGAAACGCCTGCTGGGTTCCTACTGGAATCCAGGTTGGGCGGTCCTACGGTGGCTGGCCCACGGTGGTTCAGTGCTAAGGCTCATACATGAGCCTTAGCAAGGCACTGCAATGGGAATGCCATTGCACGTTCCTGCAGGGCATGCACTGTCAAGTCCATGCCTGCAGGAACTGGGGGTGCATGCATACAGGGAGGCACACTATGTGCCCCCCTGCATGCATCCCCTGGTGCAGAGGCAACAGGGGACCCTGTAGGGCCCCCTTTGTTGCCTCACTGCCATATTTTTCATGGCGGGCTCACCGCCATGAAAACTGTGCCAGTGAGGAAACTCCTAATATGCTTGGCGGTGCCACAGCGGCACCGCCACCATATTAGAGGCCTCAAACCCCTGCAAGACCGCAAGGGATTATGGATCCCTGCTGGCAGCAGCGGTCCTTTGACGGTCCAATCGCCCAACTTTTAATAGGCGGTCGGACCACCACTGCGGCGGGAGCCGCACCGCCACCATGGGTTTGGCGGTCCCCTGAAAACCTACAAAGCACTGGTGTGGTCTCTGGCTAGTCATAGCCAGTCTGCCACCACCAGACATGTTTCTGACTCCATTGGGTGAGAGCCTGCGCTTTCAGAGGCCAGAAACAAAGTCTGCTCAGGGCAGAGGTGCCTTTACACATCTCCTCTAGGTTAGAATGGACTTCCAGAGTGGTGAAGTTTCAAAGGCATTGCCACCTTTGAAGTTCAGCCCAGGCTTCCCCAGATAGTGGGGGATGCCAACTTCCCTGTTCTGTTCTGTTTTGCTCCACATTTGGTGGGAGGACAGGCGGGAAAATTAGTTAGATGAGGAGGAGGGTCCACACTCAGCCAGCACCACCCCTAGGGTGGGGCAGGTGATGTGAACCCCTCTCTTGAAAATCCACCATCTTGAGAAGGTGGAGAAACAACCTATCAGGGCTAGGGTAGTGCCCCTTCCTACAGTAAGTGGTCACTTAGAGAGTGTATGCACCATAAGTGTAGGTAGCCCATTGGCTACTACCTGTCTCCCCCGTTACACCCCTAAATTCAGTATTTAAGTGACATACCTAGACCTAGAACTTAGATTTGACAGACAAGAAGACGTCCAGGACAAAAAAGACTCAATGCCCGAGAACTGAAGCCCTGCTACAGAAGAAAATTGGTGCCAAATCCTGCCTGCTGCCTCTAGCACTTCGACAATTGTGGTGTGCTGTGTCGTCCTGAACCTCTGAAGACTCCAAGAACCCCGGAGCTCCTCCAACCTTCACAAAATCACCAAGAACCTTCCTTGGAGTGAAGGAATTATTCCCCTGCACACCACAGGCACCGATCATGTGTGCTGACTACATATATCTTTAGAGGAGAACCGTTGTTGCTTCCTAACAAGTCAGGAATGGGTATTTCAGTAAAAACAAGAAGCTTATTGTGAAATGACTTGTTGTGCATAGATTTATGTTTCCTCCGTGAGTTATTTTACAGACACAACATTCTGCACAATAACATCAGTACCAGTTGACTGCATCTGGCTCAAAGACTGCACCCTGCTGTATGGAAGGCCTCCACGTTCCCAGGGAAAAGTTGTCTTTTCACATGTTGACGTATTTGTGAATACGTTCTGCCATAGAGAGTAAAAATATAGCATCTTTGCAGGAAAGCTGGCGATAATAAATCTGGACCGCCATGTATTTATGACTTTTTTACTGACAATTTTTTTCCAAACAAGATCTCTGCATGGAAAACACAAAAGGACAAATGCAGTGTTATTATAGACCACCTTTATACTAGTCGTAGCACCCTTTGCGAGGACATGAAGCATATCACAAATTCTGACCAATGAAATGCTATCTTTCCAATCAGAAGAGGGGGAAGAATGTCCATATCAAAAATACAATGTGAACTGATGATGTGCTTTTACTCACCCTGATGCTCAGGTAGTAAGCAGGTTCTGCTGAAAAGTCCATTCCACCTATCATATAACCTCGCAGGAAAAAAGGGCAAGAGAGCGAGCCAGAGGACTTGGTCTGAATGTGGGCATCTCTTGCAATAACTGTTACATGGATTCATATAGGACAAGCACATTCTGATGTTCGTAATAAAAAAGACACTATATTGAAGTTGATAATATTCAACTACCATAACATCGCACACACTACATGACTACCACTACATCTTTAAGGTAAGTGTATAGTTACCATTCCTAACACATATTTGCTTACCAGTACTTACATTGCAATGTAGTGCTTAGGTCGATATAGTGAATGTTCTATTTTGTCACATGGTATAACACATGCAATGTGGTCGAAGGTGCATCTTGAAACACAAGAAAAGTACTTCTAGACAGCACTGGACATCTCTGTAAGGGTAGAATAGCTGTTAGAAATCCCTCTGTCCACGTTTTTGCTTTGTATGTGGTCCAAAGATGACATCTGGGAAGGCAGTGCATATCTAAATTGAGTCACAAACACTCTGTGAGGATCATGCAAGCTCATTCTGCTACTCCAGTTTTTCCTTCTCTTGTAAGGGTCATACAACCTCTTTGTGTCGCTCCAGCTTTTCTCTTCTCTTATGAGGGTCGTACAAACTCTTTCTGTCACTCCAGCTTTTTCATTCTCTTGTAAGTGTCATACAACCTCTTTGTAAAAACAACAGTTGATGGACAGAATGCAGAACAATGTCATACATTCACCCCAGTACAGAGATCTGGGCCTAAATCCATCGTTTTTTTGCTCACCATGCCATTCCAGTTTGAACCCAGCCATATGCAAATCAGTCTTGACCCTGTGCCTCATGGGAACAGTCCAGCCCGAACTGCCAAGCCAGGTCCTCCCTGGACTGGAAACAAGCATCCTAGGACCGGTTTCGGGGTTTCACCCCTCTTCAGCCAGGATAGCTTGATTCCAGTGGCATAGAGAGCACGGGCCTGGCTTGGCAGTTCGGGCTGGACTGTTCCCACAAGGAACAGGGTCAAGACTGATTTGCATATGGCTGGGTCCAAACTGGGGTGGTGTGGTGAGCAAAAGAATGATGGATTAATCCCAGATCCTTGTGACTGGGGTTGAATGTTTGCATTGTCCAGCATTCCGTCCATCAATTGTTTCTTTTGCATATTTCGCCCTAAGTGGGAAGGGTATGCCCAGACGTGGGTCCCGTGCTCACTACACCACTGGATTCAAGCTAGCCTGGCTGAAGAAGGGTGATGCCCTGAAACCGGTCCTAGGATGCTTGTTTCCTTTCCAGGGAGGGCCTGGCTTGGCAGTTCGGGCTGGACTGTTCCCACAAGGAACAGGGTCAAGACTGATTTGCATATGGCTGGGTCCAAACTGGGGTGGTGTGGTGAGCAAAAGAATGATAGATTAAACCCAGATCCTTGTGACTGGGGGTGAATGTTTGCATTGTCCAGCATTCCGTCCATCAATTGTTTCTTTTGCATATTTCGTCCTAAGTGGGAAGGGTATGCCCAGACGTGGGTCCCGTGCTCACTACACCACTGGATTCAAGCTAGCCTGGCTGAAGAAGGGTGATGCCCTGAAACCGGTCCTAGGATGCTTGTTTCCTTTCCAGGGAGGGCCTGGCTTGGCACTCGGGCTGGACTGTTCCCACAAGGAACAGGGTCAAGACTGATTTGCATATGGCTGGGTCCAAACTGGGGTGGTGTGGTGAGCAAAAGAATGATGGATTAAACCCAGATCCTTGTGACTGGGGGTGAATGTTTGCATTGTCCAGCATTCCGTCCATCAATTGTTTCTTTTGCATATTTCGCCCTAAGTGGGAAGGGTATGCCCAGACGTGGGTCCCGTGCTCACTACACCACTGGATTCAAGCTAGCCTGGCTGAAGAAGGGTGATGCCCTGAAACCGGTCCTAGGATGCTTGTTTCCTTTCCAGGGAGGGCCTGGCTTGGCAGTTCGGGCTGGACTGTTCCCACAAGGAACAGGGTCAAGACTGTTTTGCATATGGCTGGGTCCAAACTGGGGTGGTGTGGTGAGCAAAAGAATGATGGATTAAACCCAGATCCTTGTGACTGGGGGTGAATGTTTGCATTGTCCAGCATTCCGTCCATCAATTGTTTCTTTTGCATATTTCGCCCTAAGTGGGAAGGGTATGCCCAGACGTGGGTCCCGTGCTCACTACACCACTGGATTCAAGCTAGCCTGGCTGAAGAAGGGTGATGCCCTGAAACCGGTCCTAGGATGCTTGTTTCCTTTCCAGGGAGGGCCTGGCTTGGCAGTTCGGGCTGGACTGTTCCCACAAGGAACAGGGTCAAGACTGATTTGCATATGGCTGGGTCCAAACTGGGGTGGTGTGGTGAGCAAAAGAATGATGGATTAAACCCAGATCCTTGTGACTGGGGGTGAATGTTTGCATTGTCCAGCATTCCGTCCATCAATTGTTTCTTTTGCATATTTCGCCCCTAAGTGGGAAGGGTATGCCCAGACGTGGGTCCCGTGCTCACTACACCACTGGATTCAAGCTAGCCTGGCTGAAGAAGGGTGATGCTCTGAAACCGGTCCTAGGATGCTTGTTTCCTTTCCAGGGAGGGCCTGGCTTGGCAGTTCGGGCTGGACTGTTCCCACAAGGAACAGGGTCAAGACTGATTTGCATATGGCTGGGTCCAAACTGGGGTGGTGTGGTGAGCAAAAGAATGATGGATTAAACCCAGATCCTTGTGACTGGGGGTGAATGTTTGCATTGTCCAGCATTCCGTCCATCAATTGTTTCTTTTGCATACAACCTCTTTGTGTCACTCCAGCTTTTCTCTTCTCTTATGAGGGTCGTACAAACTCTTTCTGTCACTCTAGCTTTTTCATTCTCTTGTAAGGGTCATACAACCTCTTTGTATCACTCCAGCTTTTCCCTTCTCTTCTGAGGGTCATACAAACTCTTTCTGCCACTCCAGATTTTCATTCTCTTGTAAGGGTTGTTGCAGCAAAAGCTCTTTTTGGGATTCTAGCACTGGGCCCATGCAGTTTTTATACTAACCTTACTCATTTCACTCAAATTCTGTACTTCACCCACAGAGGAACTGGTTCTCAGATGGACTGTTGGCCACCCAATGAGGACTAATAGCTGGTAGCCAACTCACAAATTAGAGATCAGATTCAAGTACACTACTATCAGAACCATGCTATAGAAATGGAGCACTGAAAATGGAAGACCTGACCTTCTAAAGAAGTTCAATCTAACAATAATGATACATATTAGAAGCTCTGCTGTGGCTACACAGAAAGAGCAAAAGAGCCTGATGTTCTGAAAATAATCTATGACTCTCTCTATCCTGCATTTAGAAATCAGATAGTTGTAAGCACAGTTTCTGCAGAAACAACATTAAGGCACAATAAAAGACTCAGATAATTTGAGATATTTTGGTTGTTGTATTAATGATCCAAAATCAGAGCATATAAGTAACATTTTAAGTAACACTGCCATGTGTCTTACAGCTCACAGTACATCACTATACATTTAATCAAAGTAAATCTATTGCTAAATAAATGAATCCATAAAAATGATGGTTAGGGTTAGAATTCCTTCCCCCAACAAATCAGGGAGTATAGTTTAGAAGAGTTCTCTTAGCATGGGCAAAGGGATCAAGTTAGAGTCCACTAGGGAAAAGTCCATGGGCAAGGGGAGTGGAGCAATAAATAGGAAAGTTCAGGTCTGGTTGAGACAGCTCGAAATCACTCAGCAGGTAAGTTCATCAGCAAAGGAAAAAAGGAGGCAAGGGTCATGCAAAGATTATCCGGCAGGCAGTCAGCAATGGAGGAAAGAGGAAATGAAGGTGCTCCCCCTCCTCCCAGGAGAGTCACTTTTTACACTCCAAATGGTCCATTTTGTCACATGGCCCATGGGGACATTGTCGTCTTCTCTAAGTTAGCATGAGCACGTTGCAGCTTGCGCGCTGCTTTGCGCACGTTACTACACAACTTTGTTTTTGCAATAATTTCTATGGCTGTTTTCACATGAGAACTCATTGATGTGTTCACTCTCTGCAGGTTCCTGGGATTTTGACTGAACATTGTGAGCAAGGTCGAACAACAATGCCCCTTGTTATTTTGTTCTGGCCAGGCCTTAGCATCTAGACAAAACATACTGATGCAACTGTTGTTTGGACAACGTACTTTGGTTTTATTGGAATACACTAATAGGTAGCACACACTTGGAAAGGGACCTTTCCAGGGAGAAGAGCGAGACAGCGCCTATGATGTAGATCTACTCTCTATAGGCTAAGGTATGGGGTCTGTTGACAAAGCCCAGAGATCTTCTAATATATAATAATACTGCTTCTTAGCAAGGGGAGGGAGGTTAGGCCCTATTGTCTTTTCATGATGACATCTCCCTTCATGATATATGGACTAGCTGCTATGCTGACTGTATTTGTACTATGCATTTTTCTGCTTTATGTGGCATGTATACTGCATGTTAGGGCATGTTAGTTAAAATAAATATTTTAAACTGTTTTGTGTCTCTGTCAGATCTTATTGTGGTCAAGTACAAGAGTGCGAGTGTAAGGGTGTGTCTTGTTACCGCGTTCCCTGAGAGATCTGGGAGTGTTGTGTTCTGGGGTGTCTATTCACTTGTTTCACTGTGAGTGAGCAGGAGAGCAAGTGAGACACTATAGCTAGTCAGTCCTGAGCTCATGGGTACTAAGGTGGTAGGATGACTCAGTCCCTATACACTAAGGTAATCCTGCGCATAGTTCTGTTTTTGGGCAGAATCCCTGCAACAATTTGTGACTTCAGTTGCCACCATATGATGGTCTGACCGTCATGTGACCATTCTTCTGTTCACCAGGTGCAAAATTGATAGTCCAACATATGTTCCCATGTTGCTCGTGAAAAAGAATTATCCAGTCTGTCCTCACAGGTTGGTTGACAAAGAGCTTATTTATTTTGTTTCTCTTCATGGATTAAGTCGAGAGGTCAAGTTCCCACCAATTCACACACGATAAACTACTGGAAAAGTGACTTATTGATTAAAGTATCTTGGATAAACAGAACAGATTAAGCAACATTCGAGGAAACGTAACAAAAGTCCATTACACCATGCTATGAAATAATGCAGCCTAAGGAAAAAGGCAATTCAATGCATTTTTAAGTTAGCATTTCCTATTTAGTCAAACAAACTCATCATTAAGTTCCAGCATGATTAACTCAAGCAAACAGATCATATATGGAAATAATTGTAAGGTTTTCAGTGATCATTGCACAAAAATGATCAACTCTAATAATGGCCTACTACCAAAATTTCAAAAGTGCTTACATGCAAACTATTCCTAAATACCATTAAAATAATATTGTTTTTAGAAATATAAGACCCTAACAATGTCAAACACTTACACTGAAGGTTTCAGTCATATAGCATATTGCACAAGTCTTTTGAACCGCTTTTCATTTTCTTATGGTGCATTACATTGGAGGCAATAAAAAGGCTAAGTTTCATCATTAATTTTTCATAACTACATTGTTAAAAATATACGGTAATCTAGTAATAAACATGTTACATTCATAATGTTATTAATCCTGCTATTTCTACATATCCAAGCACACTTTTATGGTGCTGGTACTTCAACTTTTCTCAGTTTCAGTGTTGTTTTCTAGACGTGTGCAAAGTGCACATTCGAGTATTGTTGTCATAATCAGTTTTTGTGTTGTGTAAAGAATAATCAGCTTTTACGCTGTAACAGGGTCATACAAACGTTTTCTGGCACTCCAGCTTTTTCCTTTTCTTGTGAGGGTCATACAAACTCTTTCTGTCACTCCAACTTTTTCTTTCTCTTTTGAGGGTCATACAAACTCTTTCTGTTACTCCAGCTTTTTCATTCTCTTGTGAGAGTCATACAAACTCTTTCTGTCACTCCAGATTTTCTTTCTCTTCTGAGGATCAGATAGATAATTGGGGAGATGATAGGCAGGTTCAGCCCAGCTTCTCACACTTCCCGGTTTTGTGTGGGCATCAGTGCACCAAGTCAATCCCATTCCCCTTCTGCCCCAAATGCAAACATGTAAAGACATTATAGAATACATCACAGACAAGATTTATTTACTCAGCAGACTATTTAAAGAACAAAAAATTCAGCTTTCAATTCCAACATCCATGTTCTCTGTCATATCACTAGTGCTGTCTAGGTGGCATTTCCACCCTCATCAAATTTTGATGACTCTCTGTTTATGAAGGCCAACATCATTTCCATAGTCATCATACTCTCGCTTTGACATGACCACTGTGTTTAACATCAATTAATACATGTGACGACAAATTCTGTTGGTGTGCCAAGTTATTTCTTTCTTGGAGGAAGTCGGTCCCAGGATGCTTGTTTCCGGTCCAGGGAGGACCTGGCCTGGCAGTTCGGGCTGGACTGTTCCAATGAGGCACAGAGTCAAGACTGATTTGCATATGGCTGGGTCTGAACTGGGGTAACGAAGTGAGCTAAAGAACGATGATGGATTCAACGCAGATCTGTGACTGGGGGTGAGTGCCTGAAAAGTTTCAGTGCTCTGGCCATCATCTCCTTGTGTTTTGCTTGTTCGCCCTAAGTTCGCTGGGTATGCCCAGACGTGGGCCCTTTACTCACTTTGCCACTGGATTCAAGCTAGCCTGGCCAATGAGGGGTGTTACCCCGAAACCGGACCCAGGATGCTTGTTTCCGGTCCAGTGAGGACCCGGCCTGGCAGTTCGGGCTGGACTGCTCCCATGAGGCACAGGGTCAAGACTCATTTGCATATGGCTGGGTCTGAACTGGGGTGGCGAAGTGAGCTAAAGAACGATGATGGATTCAACCCAGATCTGTGACTGGGGGTGATTGTCTGAAAAGTTTCAGTGCTCCGTCCAATATCTCCTTGTGTTTGTATGCTTAATACAACCATGTGACGGTGAAGGGTATTTTCCTTTAAACTGACTTCTTGCACCGAAGGTCCAAGAATGGCATGAGCTCTGCATTCTATGCAAGACCAAACCCTGATTAAGCGGTTCTAATTTTTGGGTAATAGTACAGACCATAAAACATGTTTCACACTAATGATGTAAATATCTTATTGAAAGACTTTTCCAACACCAGCCTCGGCCATCCATACTTACTTTATATGTGGTAGTGTAGGAAAATGCCTCTTTGTGCATGATTGCCCCCACTTTTCTGGACTGATGGTGCTGCTTTCCTCACTCTGTGCACTGGGACTCTGCTACCCAGGTCCCAGTGCATGTCTTCTGATCCGTACAAATATGACAAAATTGGCCAAACTCCTATTTGGCAAATTTAGCTTACCTATACGTCCTAGTATATGTTACAAAGCGTATTCAGGGCTCATAACCTAAACGTCAGTAGGGACTGTAGCACCCATTGTGCCACCCACTAGTGACAGTATAAACATGACTTCAGACCTACCTGACTGTCCAGTTTTAAAGCTGCAAATTAGTAAAGGTGGGCGAGCTGGTGTAGTGCCTCTACGCGTAGCTCCACGGAGTTTGAAAAAAACTCAGTGGAGCTACGCATCGCTCTGCTCCGCTCCCTCCCTGCTCCCTCCCCCCTCCCAAATGCTTTAAAATGATGAAAGAAGGCACTTACCTGTGTTTCTGCTGCCTTCCCTGTCTGGCCGCTCTCCTTCCTGCTCCTCGCCGCCTCGCATCCTTCTCTTCATTGAAAAAAACACTACGTTGTATGTCTTGCGCTGCGAGGCGGCAAGGAGCAGGAAGGAGAGCGGCCAGGCAGGGGAGGGGGCAGAAACACAGGTATATGCCTTCCTTTTATCATTTTAAAGCATTTGGGAGGGGGGAGGGAGCGGCTAACATCGCTCCGCCACGGAGGCGGAGTTTTGCCTACCTCCGCGTTCGCCACAGAGCGCGGAGTAGGCAAATCTCCGCAAACTCTGCTGGCAGAGCGGAGTCACCCACCCAGGGTTACAAATTAGGCATGTCAAAATAACGCCTTTTGACAGGCCTAAAGCTTCCTTGCACATATTATTAAGTCACCTCTAAGTCCACCTTACTGTCCATAAGGCAGGGTGCATGGTATTTAAAAGTAGAACATGAAAAAGTTTAATGTTAAATGAAAGACCCCAAAAGCTATTTTCACTGTAGCAGGGTTGACTCTTTGATAGGAAAACATTGGGTTGCAATATTAAATTTAATAATGTTATCTCCAGCTAGGAAATACCCACAAAGTCCATTCTTAGTCTTTTTGAAATATTTATTACAAGCTCAATTCAGTAGTGCAGTTAAATTGGTAATACATATTTTGGAGAAGGAACATTTAGAAAGCTACCTTTTCCATGCCTAAAACCTGTGGACACCAATTTGCTTGAGCTCCAATTGACAACTGGCAGCTGAGTAGCCCCTCCCACACCCCCCTTGGTGAGCAGAACAAAGATCTTGGATATGGGGAGGTTTTTGGCTCCTCTGGCAGGATGACCATTTGGGCTATGCCCAGGAACTTGTTTAACTTCAAAGAGGCCTACCTTGTCACATGCAAATTTTAGCTGACACTTGAGCAGGGTCCTTCTTTATCCCCGCAGTCAGACAGGCAACAATCCCAATGACAAAGGAGCTGCCTCCAGAACTGGTTTGATGTGACCATGGAGGAGGGGTTGTTCATATGCTCTAGAATGGACACACAGGCAAAGGGAGAAGGATTTCACAATCTTGGATTTGAGCAGAGAGGGGCACTGTGGGATTGTCTGCAGTAGGGCACACCAGAACTGCTGCAAACATAGGTAGGGTTTCCCCTAGGAATGTTTTCCCTATTGGGTAAGGAGGGACAGGAGTCATCCCCAAACACAGGCTAGTGCCAGGCATGAATGTGGCACCCATTGTCCACCCTCGCCAGAACATACTGGACCTTTGGAAGACAGAAAAAGGACTGCACCTGCTGTTCAGGACCCTGAGGAGTACTGAAAGGCTGCACCTACTCCCACACAGCCAGGACAAAGAAGTGGACTACAAGAGTCAGTTGGCTGACTTCCTGTTAAGCTACAGGGACACAACAAGGTGCAAGAAGCCCTTTTAGGAGGATCCTAGCTGACTATTTTCAATTGGACCTGCTTTGAACATTGTTGGTGGCTTCTGCTAGAGTGAGTCTTGACCCCCAAATATTGTTCCTAAGGTCCTGAGACCCTTGGCTGTGTCAAACTGCACTCCTCCTAAAATACTGAAAATCCTAGGACTTAGAAACCTTTGGGCTCTAAAGACCTCCAGAGGACTAGGACAAACCCACCAAACCAATCCAACAAAGGTGCGTTGCCACTGGGCCAAGGATTCAGGTTGCTCCCGCTCTGACCTTTACAACACTAGCAAATCTGTTTCACTGGACACTGCTGAGAAGATAACCCGTTTTTTTGCGAGCACTGTTTGGCTACAGCATGCAGCCTTGTCCCATGGGAAGAATCCTAACTCCTAAAAAGTGATTAAGTCCAAAGGTAGAAATGTTCACTGGGAGAAGGCACCTTGCCCCGCTAAGGATATTTGACTTCCATTTCAGAGACTAACTCTGAAGGTAAAACTTCTGACCAGGTTGAACCTGGTTTCTGTATCTGACCTGTGCTCCATCGTGGTCAGCCTTAAATGGCGCGTAGGTCCCAGTCAAGTGCAACCAGATGACCACTGATTACCACTTTTTGGTGCTATTTTTAGTAAAACCTTTAACAAATCTTATCTCCCATTCCTCTTATTGGGTTTTTGTTGGTTTGGTATCATATTGTTCATTTTATTATATTCTGTTTCAATAAACTGGATTGGGATTATTATTTTGTTGTGTTTTTAACATTTTATCTCTTTTGATACTTCTAAATGCTTTACACATTTTCTTAAATTAAGCCTGCCTACTCTGTGCTATAGCTACCAGGAGTTGAGCTCAGTATTAAATTATTGAAACCTTTATTGAACCTAACAAAAATAGTGATATTACTACTAGTGGTGAACCACCATCCACCCCCATCTAATAATCCACTTTCTCACACCTAGACTCCCTGATCATGTCAGAAGACATTAGACCATATTTTGTTCACCTTGAGAGATCAACACATGGTACTCCTTCTAGCATGCATCAGTAAAAGGTCTACATCATAGTCAATATTCAAGGGAACGTCTTCAAAAGCCTAGTTATCAAAATTTCCATCTGTTGCAGAACAGCAAGAGCCACGCCAAAGCCCAGCTAAAAGTCACAAAATATTACAAAAGAAGAAATTCAAAAAAGGGCTCTAATTTATGCTGCACAGCTCTGAGTCAAGTGCATCTGGCTCGAGAACTGTGCCTTTTCCTTCTCTAATTCAGAAAAACACTGAATGCATCTTCCACAGTCCATCTAAACGTATGTGACCTATGAGAATGCATTATGAATATCTATCTGGTGCATCTCCAACATCTCCCTGGTTGAATGCAAATATAAACATGTTATCCTACATAGGTCATGATTATGTCTCAATGTTCTTTGTATATTTCATCTCATGCCATGTTTTCAATCTGTGATATTATGTATAGCACTCCACTGCCCTCTAAAGCATTTCAGTATTCAATAATTGTCTTAAATAAATCATTGCTTATCCATGGCTATACAGGTTGCTATAATCTCAAATTTGGGATTATTCAGACATTCAAAGCTTTGCTCATTTATTAATAGACTAGTTCCAAGAAGGGATGTTCCATTTTTTGTAATCCATATGGAATTGAACGTGGCCTGTGCAATTTTTGTATTGGATTCTGGATGCTTCCATCAGCCTCTTTGATTGACACATTAGCTGACTTGCTGCAAACATGGATAGGGATATATTGTCAATTGCTGCAACAGCAGAGCTTTTGATACTTACCTAACACACCTACAATTCTGATCACCCTGGCAGATCAATAGGCCACAGATACAGTGGCATGAACTCCAAGGTTTGGAAGGTTGGAGGCATCTGAAGCAACAGAGTTGTACGCAACAATGGCTTTTGAATTGCATTGCAGTCCATGATAAATGTTAACTTAGTCCATGTTTTGACACTACAGTGATGTGAATGCTTGAAATATTTTTGCTAGCTAACAGAATGTTTGTATGTCACAGTTTCTGTTGTTCACAGTGCATTAGCCAGAGAAGGATTTTTCTATTCTCTGCAGTGTTCATAATGGTTAAAGTGTGTTTGCAGATTTACTTTGTGCAAGTCTGTACTGGCAGAAATCAAACAATACAAGAGCTGTGGATTTAGTGTGCTCTTAATAAACTAATAGGAGAATTGTTTTCAGTCTTCTGTTGTAAAATCAGATCTAAGAGAATTAGTACCCTTGCTCCATTGACTCCTTAAGGCAGAAATATTTTTTTTAAAATACCCTAGCAATTGGGGCAAGGCATACAGTTTGGGCCTGATTTAGATCTTGGCGAATCTGGTCCCACTGTCACTTTTCCGATGGTTTCACCGCCCACCTACTTGGTGGTCCACCTGCACTATTTAGATGTTGGCGGGTTTATAAACAGCGTCATAGGCAAAAGCGGCTGATAGAGGGAGTCCAGCCAAGATTACTGTCGGGCCAATCACGATGTGCCTTTCTGTCAAGGAAACTGTGGCAGGGACACCTCCAAACTTGAGTTGGCGGAATTGAAGGAAATGAGGTGGGAACTTACCTTTTTTTCTGTTTTCCACTTCCGCTTCCATCTTGAACCCCATTGTCCAGGTCCTTCCTTTGCTGCTAGTACTTGACCACGACGCTAATCAACTCCGTTGTCACCGGGATCTAAGGTAAGCTTCTTTTTCACTTGTCTTACAATGAATCATGTGTTAATATGTGATTTGGCCTCATGTATATTTACATTGCTCTTACATGCAATTTTTATTTTATGTGTAATGCAGTAGTGTTCATTTTACAACTTATCTAGGTAAAATGAACACACCAGCATTAGAAATATTTGTTTGCTGTGGTGGTTGTAGGTGTTGTGCTTGTGGTTCCTGTGGGTGTACATTCAATGTTGTGTGTATGTTGTTTGTGTGCTATGCTATATGTAAAAAAAAGGGGTATAACACATTACTGACATATATTTTTGAAGCAAACTCAACATACGTATGTAGTGTCACATTAATAAGTAGTGCTTACCAGTCTCCAATCCACCAGGGACTCACTCTGTCAGGAATACACTGCTAGGACAATGCCAGCACAACAGGGAAATCTAAATAGGCTCAGCACAAATCCGCCAGTCTGACAGTGACAGAGTACTGTTAGCCAGCAGAGGAGTCTACTGCGTCAATGAAGGTGTGCCACTTATGTGACAGAAGACAGTCTTTTGATGCGGACTAAGGTTCAGCCAGCCCACATCTAAATACGGCAGACAGCACTCCGTCAGCTCGTCTGGGAGTACTTGTAACAACCACCATGGAGATCTAATTCAGGCCATGACTGGTTGTTGTGGAGATGCTGTCTAATTGAGATATGTTTTGGGGTTGTCTGATATACAAGAACATGGAAAGTTTTACTTGACTTGGCAAATATTTTTAACTAATAAATGATGGCACTAAACCTCATGCCAGAGGGCAGGTATAGATTTTAGACTATTAGGATAGTGATGTGTGTTGAAAGATGTTTGGGGTATATTTAGCTTTACTTTCATCTTAATGAAAGCAATTGAAGGTCACAACATGCACATTTAAATTCACTAGAGTGGGACTAGTGACAAAACAGGCACAAATGCCCTCTAGTCAAGTCTTGGAGTTAGTCAAGCACCACACATGGTCAACCACTGGAAATTCAGCACACTCCCATAGAAATGTTTGGAAGCAGCCAATAATACTAACACATTGGGTAACACATAAAATAAAATAAATAATATTTTTAATGAAACTATATTTTAATCAGTTTTTCCTTTATTATTAAACATTTGTCAAACTAAAAAATAAATAAATGTTAATTTGATGTCTAAGAGCATTTTAATAAACTATATTGCAAATGATAACTTAAATCATACATTAAATACATCCATAATTTACATACAAATTGCATCCAAAATTGTGACAAGTTAAAATGTAATGACTTAGGTTTGAAAACTAACTATTCTAAGTCATATTCTATGACTATGGGCCCTAAAGTAACTAAGGCCCTTATTACGATGTCGGTCGGACTGCTGACTGTAACCGCCCGACCATAGGCCCGCGGTTCCTACCACCGAATTTGGATGTGACCGCCCTAAGGGCGGTCGGAAACATCCATTCTTTAATGGCAGCTTGTGCGGCAGGCAGGAAAAGCCCACAGAACAAGCTCCAATTGAAAAATGGATGTCTGTAAACAGCCCTGCATTGTGTGGCAGGCACCATGTGGTGCCTGCCACACGGTGCAGGGATGCTTTAGCTATGGTGCCCCCCCCCCAGGCCCCATAGAGGAGGGCCAGGGGGAACAGGGCCCTGCTAGGGGCCCCCAAAGTCACATTCTGACAGCCTTGTTATAACGGAAATGCCGACATGCAAAGGCTGTGGGAAAGTGACATCATAATCCTGACAGCAGAGCCGAGGCTTGCTCTGCCGTCATTATGGGATTATGTGTCATTCTGGCGCTCCGACGGGCAGCCCGTCGGTAGTGCAGCTGAATCCCCCAATGGGTTTGCCTCCGACTGCTGTCATTGTAATACGGCGGTCGGAGGCAAATCGTCGATGTCGGGCAGAAAGTCTCCAACAATCTGTCAGATGGCTTTCCGCCCGACATCGAAATCGGGCCCAAAAAGGAGAAACTTTAATGTTGATAATCACAGAATAGAAAGAGTAACTGCCTTCTCTTATCTATGTCTCATTTTCAACACTACTGTCAAGTGGGCTGATTTTTCTGATACTAGAGAGTTTCGGTTTCCACAGACCATAGAGACAGTAGATCAATTTTGCCAGTATATAGGGAAGCAAACCGGATTAACTGGGACAAGACCATCATATTTCCGCTCACTGCTGCCATGACGCTGATGCAATCGAAATTCCCTTTGCAGTGGTGTACAGATTCTGTGCGTTATCTGGGAACATAAGTGCACACAAACTCGGCGGTGATGTTGGTTAACTATGGTAGAGCAGTGCATAAACTCTCGGAGGTGATAGACTGCTGGATTAGACTGCCACTGTCGCTTGCTGGACACATAGCCATCATGAAAATGGTTGTGTTGCCTCATTTCTTATTCCTGTTCATGAATATCTCGATCTTGTTACCCCAAGGGGTGTTTGATAACTTACGGGCCCTTATTGTTCAACTGGCATGAGCGGGGAAGCAACCATGGGTGCGTTGGAATACACTGAACTTATTTTACGAAGTGGGCGACTTCAATTCCCCAGATTTGGAAACTTTCTATAGGACTGCACAATGTATGTTTGCACACTATTGGATACATGGCACGCCGGGACTACTGCACCCATGGCTGGAGCAAGATGCTGCTTCCCTGCACACGCTGTTTGGGAAACCGATAAGGCATCATAATGTCTTTGATTCCTTTAACATGACGTTCTACTCCTGGCAACGCCTCCTGGAGCGGCAGGTCGGGTCACTTCTGTATTAACCACATGTGCCCTTGGATTGGAGTCTGTGGCTTCCCATGGGTCAGGAACGAGGGGCTGTGAACAGGTTGCAGGAGTTGGGGCTACAGACTATGGGAGACTGTTTTTGCGATGGAACAGTGTACAGTTGGAACCTGACCCGAAAGCACAGCGACAGGCCAACTATCCTAGCCCAGTTTCACTATTACAGAGCACGTCATACGATGCACAGCTTATTAGGGGAGGAAGTACTTGAACCACCAAAATGCCCACTTTTGTCCTTTCTGCTTCAAACAGCAGCACCCTGTCTCACAGTGGCATGATTATATGCATTTGTGCAGGAAGCGCAAAGGCCGGGAATCTTGAAAGTCAGACATGAGGGTCACTATCAGAGACAAGCAGCGGACATACTGCTCCTCAGTTGTGAAATCTATTTCACTGAATAGCAGGCACAGACTATTCCATTTCAAATATGTCAATAGGGTATATTACACGTTTTCCCGTTTGTTCATATATGGACTGCATGATTCTGCCCACACTGTGATTAAGAGGAGGCAGGATATGCGCATATTGCTTGGTTCTGCCCCGGATTGCAGAGATGTTGGCAAGCTGTGTTTAAAGAACTTGAAGTGATTACTGGTGAGTCTGTGGGGGTGACACCTTTATTGGCACTGTTGTGGTATGATAGGGAGGTGCAGGGCACCATTAGGCACCTGGTGGTCATCGGCTTGCTTCTCGCAATGCACAGGATCGCGATGCGCCGGGCCCGTGGCCCACCCCTGATGCAGAGTGGCACAGGGATATGGCACATCGTAACAAGCAGTCAGATACCTATCGTGAGCTGCTCCCAGATTGTACCCGCCCGTAAGATATTTGGGGATCCTATCAGGCTTACCTAGTTAGGGCCAGTGGGGAAGAGGCAATTGAAGTGGGCTCTGAAGGTGTGACTGAAGTATGATTGTGACCTAGGGGAGTCATGTAGTATGTTTGCATCAATCTCCGTATGGTTTATCTTCCACCCTGTATGCTACCAGATTGCATTTAACATGTACATTTGTGTCTACTGTTGCACCCTATCAATGTGGAGACCGGACCTTGTCATGGACATAAGTAAGTCATACTGTCATGGACATTAAAATTGAACTGTAGGAGCCATCCTGACACTGTAGTCCCTGCCTGTAATCGAGTAACCCTGATTGTAAGTGAATTGATTCCACTGTCTACACAATCTGTATTCAACAGCTTGCAGTCATTCTAATATATTTCATGTCATGATCTACTGTCCGGTTGATGCAAAATTAAAATAAGGTTACAAAAACATAAAATAGGGAAGCAAACCATTGAAAGTAATGGTCAACATCTATATTAGAAAAGGTATTTCGTCTATCAGCTATGGAGCTGGTTTTTGGGGTCATAATGATATTTCAAACCTTCAAGTGGAGGAAAAAAACTTGTGGGAGTCTTCAGGCATCTCTCAAAATACCCCATGTTCATCATATTATAGGAACTAGGCTTATGGTATTTAGAAGATCACATGAGCCCCACTTTTATTATAGCTATTGATTTGGACAAATCCAGCAATAGAGCAAAAGCCATAACATTATTTATTATTGTATAAATTTAGATTTATTTTTACATGTGTTGATTTGAACATATTAAAAAACGTTGGGGACATGTTACATTTTTAATTGTCCATTGTCAGTTTCAGAGAAGGATAGGACTTGTGCCAATAAAGGTTTTGCTGCTCTTAGTAGTTCGTAAAGCTAGAAATGAGAAAATCTCTGTTAAGATCACATTTAGTATAAAAAACATGCTATCTATCTACCTAATCAGCTTCTGGCCAATGGTAATGCCCTCATTGGACTAGAGTGGTGCCTCCTTGTGAACAGCACGTTTATGTCCAGAAGCCGATGTGAGTCTTTCCAAGTTGTCCACATAGACCAAAGAGTAGGAGAGCAATGTGTAGATTTTGAAGTCAGAGTTTTGTACAAAAGTCCTAAACCCACTGGGGTCTGTGTCACCTCACGTTCCCAGGATACAAATAGGGGTTGGTAGTTTGTGGGTACTAAAAGGTAACACACAAAAGGTGCTGAGAGGCAATAAGTCTAACCACGGGCATTAGCTCAGGGTAGCACTCCAGCCCATCATTCTTGTGCTCACCTTGCCACCTCAGTTTGGACCTAGCCAAATGCAAATCAGTCTCGACCCTGATCCCCATGGGAGCAGTCCAGCAAGAAAATGCCATGTCAGGTCCTCCCTGAACCAGAACGCAAGTGACCCAGAACTGGTGCTAGAAGGTAAACAAAGTGCGGAAGACGGTGGGAAAGGTAGTAAATACACATATCAGGTGGTAGTAGACCTCTGGCTCCTGTGTTTGCATACAGTCTTGCTAGTTTGAGATGAGGCTTCCTGGCCGCCGAAACAAGCAGCTCAATGTTCATATTGAAAGTGTGATGCATGTGTGCAAGGATCATAAGCAGCAACATTCCTAAAAACAAAATTGAAGCACAATTGAACCTGGGGAGATGTCACTATTGTAATCATCGGAATGCTGCCCCAGAAAGAGACCTGAAGAGTGGACCATTGTGCAAAGTCCTGCTCCATTCTAGACAGTAGAGGTTGCATATTATCAGCTACCATGTTATCTTGGCACCTGTTAATCAACAGACCCGGGTATTTTAAGACAGAGGCCTTCCAAGCGACGCCATAACTATCCAGCGTAAACCGATACCCACGGTCGGTCAACAGTAACGCCTCACTCTTTGCCAATTTATTTTATACCGGGAGAAAACCAAGAAGGCATCAATTAGAGAAACGAGGTGTGTGATAGATGATTCTGGATCACTCAGGGTCAGCAAGATATCATCAGCATAGAGCAGAATTTTGCATTTGTCCATGGGCATATCAATGACCCATATATGAGTAGACTGATGAATGGCAGCTACCAAGGACTCCGGGGCAAACAGAAACAGAAAAGGCAACAACGGGCAGCCTTGTCTCAGTCCCCAAAGGATTTGAAATTTTCACAGGATATGTCCTCCACAATTGATCTGTGCTGTGGGGGCATATAGAGCAACACACCTTCGCCAGGAAATTAGGACCTTTCCCACATCTGCTTAACGTGTGGAATAAGTACCACCCCTCCAACCTGGTCAAAAGCCTTCTCGGCGTCTAATGAAAGCAGGAGCGTATCGCCAGGATAATTAAGTGTGTGCCATACAACATTCAACAGAAGACAACTGTGGTTACAGGAACAGCATCCCAGTAAGAATCCTAAATGGAGTCATGGATTAAACTCGGGATAGCCTGCTTGAGGTGGGTCGCTATGACCTTCACAAGTACCTTCATATCTGAATTGATGAGTGATATTGGGCAGAAGCTCGCACAACTAGTAGGGCCCATGTCTCATTTCAGAATAAGGCTGATAAGCACTTTGTTGAACTCCGGCCGCAATGCAATAGTACTTTCAAGTTCCTTAAAACTTTTAAGGAGCAGGGGTACCATCAATTCCTTGTTAAGCTTTTAAAAGTCGACCAGAAAACTATCGTCTCCCGGGGCTCTATTATTGGGCAAGACCCTGATGATGTCTGAGATCTTGTCCTCCTTAATCTCTCCCTCGAGAAGCTGTCTATCAGCCTTGGAGAGAGTGGGCAAGCAGATAGCCTTAAGGAAATACTGTTCAAAGGCAGGATCATCTGATGTCTCTGAATGGTAATGGGTACTAAGGAAATGAGTGAAAATGTCTGTAATCTCCACTGGATGTGCTATCAATCCTTCAGTATCATCTTATATCACAGAGATGGCAGTACTGGCTTCTCATTGGCATATCTGTACAGCCAGAAGCCTGCCTTTTCCCCCCATTTGTGTTGAGGCCACTTAAGACAAAGTAAAGCGTATTCAGCCTGTGTTGTGAAATACTAATTCAGATCATACTTAGCTTGCTCCGGGTGGCTCAGAAGAGTCGGTGTAGGATGCCTAATATAGGTCTTAGTGAGATTGTGCATTTTGTTTTCCAATTAGGTTTGTGTTTCCCAAGCCTTTCGTTTTTCGGTCGCCGATTCCCGCATAAGCACACCCCTCAAAGTAGCCTTCCCCACAGGCAATAGGACCTGGGGGGAGGTTGTAGATGGTTCATTCTCTAGAAAATATTGGCGAAGATGGTCTGTAAGTTTCTGATTGTCCTCTGGTGTTCGATAATGTGCGAGATTCAATCTCCAATGTTTAGAGGTAGAGGAGATATGACCTAGATCGAGCTCGAAAAATGTCGGGGCATTCTCAGAAATTCCTCATATCTTTATGGTGCAGTCTCATAGGAGGGCCAGCAAACAATGGGTCCCAAAGAAGAAATCTACCCTGAAGCAGGTCCATTCACAGGGAAAGGAAATAATATATCCCTCTCTCGAGGATGTGTCAGACGCCATGTATTACATAAACCATGATCCTTTATCACATTGAGCAGGACCGCCCTATCTTTGGCATTGGCCTTGTTTAAGGGGCCGAAGTGATCTAAGTAGGGTCTAATGCTACATTCCAGTTACCCCCTATTTTTGCACAGGAGTCTAGTTGTAGAGAAGAAGAAGGGTGCCCTGTCGTGGTTGGGCGCATAAACGAATCCCAGTAGCAGGGTCTGGTCCAGGGTTTTAAACTTCACAAACATACAGCAGTCTAATGAGTCTGTCCATGTTTCTAAGATAGTGATATCTGCAGGTTTGTGGAATAGAATAGCAATTCAACACATTTTCAGGGATGATGAGGTCCCAAAGGTATCAGTAGCAGTAGGAGCAACAGGCAGGAGGCTACTACTGACAACTCTACACACTCACACCCTCTTTAATTTTCCAGATTCCAAGGTGGACAAATGTGTTTCCTACAGTCATGTTAGGAGCTTTGAAGCAATGTATGCAAGTCTCTTCTTTCTCTTGATGTAATGTGTAAGGCTATTGACATTAATGGAGATGATACAGAGCCATTTCGTTTAGAGTGGGGGAGTCATGGGTTGGGGTGAAGTAGTTCAGGTGAAGGTAAGTAATCAAGAGCAACCATCTATCCCAAAAGCAAGGGGGCAGTGTTAGACCTATGGCCAAGGAGGTGGTTGTGTGTAATGTACTTAAAAGGTATAGGTAACGGCGGTACAATCGCTACAAAGGTGCAGTATTCCCAAAATGTATTCACTATCAGCAAGGGAGCAATGTAGTGTATTAATGATGGATTGTGTGTGACTCCCTATAACAATTGGAACAAAGAAATATAGAATACATCAAGCAGGTGAGTGTGCCTCCCAGACCTCCGCCCTTCTGGCACTCCCCACAATAACATATACAATCAACAAACCAGGTTCACCCTGGACACAATGGTCCCCAAATAAACCCTCCCCACTGGGGCAATCTAATAACAGGTGAGTCATAAAACAACCAGAGGAAATGGACATAGAGGGAAGGCGGCCACCCATGCATCCATCATACACAGATATATATCCCCCCTGAAGTATTATGTAGTAGCCAGTCAAAGTAGTCAAAGTAAGTTTTATTGTTTGGTCAGTTAAAACCTTAACAATATAAAAAACATTTAAAACATCAATAAAATGTGCCTGTTTTTGACACTTGACATCAATATTTGCTGATAAAATATTACACACTATTAATTAAACATACTCTAATTGTTAGTCCAGATCCCTGTCTATTTGCACTGGCAAGGTTCCAACCATTTCGACGGACTTGATTTATTGGTTACAAGTTTGAGCCCCGTGCTTTACTTCAGAGGAGTCAGACATTACCACCTTCTAGCTGGATTTTTTTGAGTCAGTTTTCAGGGCCTGTTCGAAGACATTAAGGAATTTAATCAATTTGCAGTTCAATTGTGGGTCCGATGGATCTAGCCCTGAAATTATTGCAGCTCTGCAGGTCCTGATACCTCAGGCATTAAGAGTTTTTCTGAGTAAAGTGACTCGTGCATTGTGAAGTTTAGTGCATGTGCAGATTATATGGATAAAATCCTCTTTATAGTTGCCGCAAAGTGGACATGATTTAGGCCCTATGTGCATCCAGGTTGGCTGGTCCGCTATCAACAGGAGTTTACCGAAACGTATAGCCATTAATTGTTTCTTCAAGTTGTTTGAGAATGTTATGCTCAAGTAAGGAGCTGGTGCAAGGGTCTTATAATTATTAATCACCATCCAGGCATGCGACCTTGAGCTGAAGATAGTTTTGTCGAACAGTAGTGAATGGAATTTTGCTGATTTGTTTATTGCTTGTTTGAAGGACTGATATGGCAAGTTTTTATTCCATAACTCGGTCGTGCAGGTTGTTAGCAAGGATTTATATAGATATTGGTTGTATGGTGATTTTTTATCCTCATCCACTTCTGTCCAAAGGGCTTTGTTAATTGGTGAGGTAACCGCGTTCTGTTTCAACCGATACCAAAGCTTTATTGTGGTATACATTCTCCCTATAGTTTCGTTTAAGAGACCAAATTCAAGTCGAACCTGGGCCGGTGAAGCCGACCGATGTATCTGGAAAACATTTTTATAAGTAGAGACTATTAGTCGGTTTAAAAGGTCTGAATCTTTGCCATGTAGAGCGGTACTGGCATACGTTAGCGTTGGCAGCATTTTGGCCGCCATCACCGCAAGCAGAGGTTTGTATGACGGTCCATTCAGTTTTTTAGCCAGTATTCTGAAGGCAAATGTAAGTGCACTGGTTCTCTGTGACATGTACGTTTTTTGCTCTTGATGGTTTTGTCTGTTATCTATATAGAACCCCAGATATTTGTAACTTTTTACTTCCTCTATCTGGTTGCCATTGAGCCAGATGTTCTGCTTGCTTCTCCGGTGATTACCAATCAACATTGTTTTGGTTTTTGATGTATTTATTTCTAATTTGTTAAATGAAATATATTCTGACATCTCGTTTAAAGCTCTTTGAAGACCGATCTTAGTTAAACTCATTAACACCACATCGTCGGCGTACGAGAGATGTGTTAGTAATAATTTACCTATTTGCGAAGGATGGGAATTAATACGATGAAGCCTTTTTTTTTTTAAATTTTCAAAACCTTTATTGACATTTGGCATAGTACAGCATCGCTTGGTATATGTACATTAATACGTATTTGTTCCTGTCACTGATCCCACTCCCAGTCCATGTCTTTCTGAACGTACTGAACGAACAATCCCTCCCTCTGTTTCCCTTTCATCCCCGACTTCCATGCCCTCCCATGCACCACGACCTTTTCATATATTTACAGCTTGTATCATCTTCTTTTATCTTAGGGCAGGACGATAACACCCCATATTTCGATGACATCCTCTTATTCAGGCCTGCCTGTACATTCTGTTCTTCTGTGTATTTAGACCCTGCAACATTCTTGGTCTCCCATATATATCAGTTAGGTTGTTTAGAACTATCCCCCCTGTTCTACATTGAGGCGCCATTTCCGGTTTGCTCCTCCAACCTGCGAGCCGTCCCTCCCTCCGTTGTTTCCTCCCTGTCCCGCTGTTCATCCACATCTTCTGCCTTCTGCGCCAATAGGTAGGTGATTAGTGGCCCCCACATATCTTTAGGTCTGGACCTTATGGGCAGGAGGTCTGCATAATTATGTAGTTGTTCCTGCCAAGTGGTGAGATCACTCACCCAGTCCTTAAATTTGGGTGCTTGTCCTCTTCCCCATCTGCACGCCACCTGTCTCTTTGCTAGTAGTAAGCCCATTGCTAAATACTTTTTGTGGACTGTTGCTATATGTGTACTTAAGCCCAGTAGAGCTATTAATGGGGATGGAGTGATCTGTACCCCCACCATGGCGGACATCCCCTCGAATATATCCTCCCAATAGGTCGCTACTTGTGGGCATTGCCATGCTAAGTGTATAAAGTCTGCTCCTTCCCTCCCGCATCGTTCGCATCTGTCGTTGTCCCTCAAGTGAAACCTATGTAGTTTGACCGGGGTATGGTAAAGTCTATGCAGGAACTTGAAATGTATGAGTCGTAACCTACTGCTTCCCGTAACTGCTTCCGTCTGCATGCAGCTTTTTCCCCACTGTTCATCCGTTAGGGGGGTTTCCAAATCCTTATCCCATTCTACTCTAGCCCGTAAGGGTTGGGCGGGAGTACCACTGCGTACCTGCTTATATAGCATGGATATGACATGTCGAGGTGCCTCAGCCTGCAGTAATGTGTGTAGAGGTGCAAATGTGTCTGGCTCTTGTGGAAATGCAGGGGTTATGGCTTTCATGCTTTGCCGGATGCGGGTGTACATGAATACATCCATATGTGTGGGCGAATAGTCCCCGAAAAATTGTTCCTTAGTTCGGAATTGTCCTTCAATAAAAAGGTCCCCCCAAATGCTGTATTTTAGTTTGCCCAGCAGTCTGCGGCATATTCCCTCTTGTGTAACCCGTAGTAATGGGGTATTTACCAGCGTCATGCTAGGGGAATACATCAGTGTCGTTTCCATTCTGCGTGATATCCATCTCCATGCAGCAACGGTGCAGTCCACCGTGGATGGATCCCGCCCCCGTTCTTTCACTGGTGTAAATATGTATCCCTCCGGGGTTGTCGGGGCCATATACCCATCCTCCACTGCCAGATGCGGCATATAAGGAGGCGGGTGAAACCAGTATACAGCGAAGTGCGCCTGTGCACAATGGTAATATTGCTCAAAGTTAGGGACATCATAACCTCCCCTACTATATGGCAGCATCAGTGTGGCCATGTTGAGCCGTGCCTGTTTCCCTCCCCAAACGAGCCGGACCAGTTGCGTCCTAAGTGTGTTGAAGAAAAATCTGCCTGGATGATACGGTATATTAGTAAAGCGGTATAAAAACTTTGGCAGTATCGTCATCTTGATTAGTGATATTCGTCCCGCCATTGACAAGGGCAACCGTATCCACTTGGATATGTTATTCGTTATTTTTTCAATGGCCTGTCCATAGTTTGTGCGCATTAGTACCTCTTTGTCCCTAGCGATGTGTATTCCTAAATATTTAAAGTCATCTGTCTCCCAGATCAATGGGTAGTCTAGCTGGTGCTGGGTAGTCTTGCTCGTGAGTGGGAACACCGCGGACTTATTCCAATTTATTTGTATTCCAGAGATGGCCCCAAATTTAGTGATCTCGCGCAGTACGGGATTAAGATTATCCTGAGTTTTTTTTTATATATAGCGTCATGTCATCCGCATATAGGGAGATAAGCAGCTGTCTAGACGGGTACACCAGGGCACTGTTTTTGTGAGGTTGTCGCAGTTTCACTGCCAAGGGCTCGATAACTAAGGCAAATACGATTGGAGACAACGGGCAGCCTTGCCTTGTGCCCTAGAGATGGAGAAATTGGCAGATCTATCCCCGTTTAATAGCACTGTGGCCCGTGGTTGTCTATATAGCAATTGCACCCAGTTCAGAAAAGTGGGCGGCATTCCCATGTGACCTAGATTTCCCATTAGATAATCCCACTCCACTGAATCGAACGCCTTAGTGGCGTCTAGGAATACCGCCACCGCCGAGCAGTTAGGGTCTATGTCCTGCAGCACCGCCAGTAATGTCCTGAGATTATGGGATGTTGCCCGATTGGGGACAAATCCCGCCTGATCTGGCAACACTAGACGCTCCATCAGGAGGTTGAGCCGAGTAGCCAGAACTTTTGCCAGTATTTTGGTGTCACAGTTGAGAAGTGACAGGGGACGGTATGAGTCACAGCTTGTCGGGGACTTGCCAGGTTTTAGTAAGGAGGTTATCTGAGCCTCTCGCATGGTTGTGGGCAACCTATCCTCCTCTAGAGCTTCATAAAAAACTGCTTTCAACATGGGAGCCAGTATCTGCACGTATGTTTTATAGAATTCCATCGGCAGCCCATCCGATCCCGGCGCCCGTCCTGTTTGCATGTGCATTATTGCGTCTGTGATCTCATCTACCTCCAAATCCAGACTCAAGAACTCACGCTGGGTATCCCCCAGCCACGCCAGAGCCGTGTCCTCAAAGTATTGTTGCAAATCCAATGGGGAACCTCTGTGGGCGAGTGTACAACTGTTTGTAGTACTCTACAAACGTACGCAGTTGGTCAGGTAAGTTCCTATGTGTTTTGCCCTGCTCATCCTGTATTTCCGAAACGTAGTTAGCGAACTTGGGAGGTCGTATTGTATTCACCAGGGCCTTCCCTGGCCTGTCCCCCTCTCCATATATCCTCGCCATATGGGCCTTCCCTCGGAATCTACATCCCCGGTCCGCTGTGATCTCGTATTCTGTCAGTTTGTTACGTAGTTCCGCTCTTATTGCCCCGTCATCTGTACCGGACGAGAGGTTCCTCTCCAGGGCCTTTATGTCCCCTTCTAATTTCTGTAGGTCCCTGCGCAGTTCTCTAAGAATGCCTCCTCCCATAGAGATACACCAGCCCCTGATGGTGACTTTGAATGCCTCCCATACTGTTGTTAAGCTCGATACCGAATCTACATAGCGCTCAAAAAAATCTTGAATTTCCTGTTCTATTTCAGTTTTGAAGGCTGTGTCTTGTAGCTGCAAGGGGTTGAGTCGCCAGCTAATATAGGGGGTCTGGGTAATTGGGGCCTGGAGGGTAGCTACTACAGGCGAGTGGTCAGAGTATGTGCGGGCAAGGTGGATCACTTTTTCCAGCCAGTGTGCCATCCCCACAGAGACTAACAGGTAGTCTAATCTGGCCCATGACGAGTGAACTGCAGAGTAGTGCGTCCCTTCCTGCATCACGGGATGCTTATACCTCCATGTATCTAGTAGGTAATTAGAGTCTATTACGTCATTCAGTGTCCGTTGCATATTGGTGTAGTGCATGGGGGAGGCTCGAGATCGATCCATCTGTGGGTTTACTACTGTATTGAAATCACCCCCCCAGATGACATATGTAGTTCCTAACGCTTGGATTTTACTCCATGCCAGTAGCAGGGTATGTGTATTGTCGGTATTGGGACCGTAGTAGTTGGCTAGGGTTACATCTTGTGAGTTCAATTTCCCCCAGATCAAGCAGAACCTCCCATCAGGGTCAGTGTCCGAGCCCCCCATTATGAATTGCACCCCTCGTCTAATAAGGATGGCCACTCCTCTAGAATACCCCGAGTATGATGAAAAACAACGGTATGATGCCCATTTCGCCGCAAATTGGGGAGTAACTCTGGGATCTAAATGAGTTTCCTGCAGTAGAGCCACCCCAATGTGATGTCTATCAAGGTAGCCTAAGACCTGCCTCTTTTTTCGTGGGTTATTCAGTCCCCGTACGTTCCAAGATAAAACATTAAGTTTGTGTGTGTCTCTTGTGGTGTCAGCCATTCCCTCGGTGTATGGTTGTTGCTTGTACGCATGTGCCATTGTCATTAATCAACTGTACATATAACGATAATCTCCCATTTGGTCCCCTTTCACCCTCCCACTGTAGCATCCCCAACTTGCTAAGCATTGGTACCCTCCCCCCCCTACAAAATACAGATTCAATGAACTGCCAACCCCCCGCAAAGGAAAATAAGGGGTTCGCCCTCGTGTGGGATTCGCTAGGGGCCCACGACATGCCCACTCTCCTCCTCTATTTCACCCACCCGCTGTCTTACCCAAACTGGTAGACCACTTTAGTGGGACGGAGGCGAGTGTCCGGGCGGAACTAATTACATATACGGTATTCATTATAATACGTCACCATCTTGGAGCAGTTCATATATCGTAGATCAGCCAGAACAGTCCTTTGATCAGCAACTTGGTTCAGTCTTTTCGCTCTGGGTTCGACATCGGAGACTGGGATCTGGAGCGTCTTTGTGCTGCCGCTTCGGTGGATGCCTCGCGGCGGGACTGGCGGAGATAGTCTTCCGCCTGTTGAGGGTTTGTGAAGAAGTGTTGTTTCCCGGTATGCGTTATCCTCAACTTCGCGGGATACATCATGGCGTACGGTATGTTCTGTGTTTGTAGTTTTTTCTTCACAGCTGCAAATTTGCGCCTTGCCTCCTGAACGGCCTGAGTAAAATCGGGGAAGAACGCCAGGGTAGCATTCTCTTAGCGTATTTGTTGCTTCTCACGGGCCAGTCGTAGTACCGCGTCCCTATCCCGGTAGTTTAGAAAGCGCATTATTACTGGTCGCGGTGGTGCTCCTGGTGGTGGGCGTGGGGCTAGCGATCTGTGGGCCCGTTCCACCGTCAAATGCGCTGAGAAAGAGTCTCTCCCAAAGAGTTCTATAATCAGCTTCTCCATGAAGTACTCCATCCGGCCCGTGTTGGTCGTTTCAGCTAGGCCAAGAACTCGGACATTATTTCTTCTGGAGCGGGCCTCCAAATCCTCGTTCTTATCCATAATTAAGCAATTTGTCCATATTGAGAACGTGCTCTCTGTTAGCCACCGCTCCATCTTCTAGCTCCGACGTCCTGGTTTTGACTTCTTTGATCCTCTGATCGTGCTGTTCCAATTTATTTACCACGGAGTCCATCCTGGCATTCATGGTATCCATTTTCGCATCTATGGATGTTAGGCTCTGTTTCATGCTGAGGAGCAGCGTTTTCCAGTCCTCCTCTTGGCGGTCTGCTGCGATCGAGTCTGTCTGTTCCGCTGATTGGGAACGGGGTAGCCTGCGAGAATCAAATTATAATTTCGCTTGTTTAGCATCGGTGCGCCCCATATTATCTGGCCTATGTTACTATTGGGCAGGATGCTGGGTGATATTTGGCCGCCAGCCCCTGTCGTGTAATTGCCCACCTTTAGCTTTTGCCAGTGCCAGTCCTGTGTGGGCTCTGTGCCTGATGGGGAAGTCCAATCTGGTGTGCTCTGTTTTGGTGCGTAGGTGTAAGCTCTGGAGTCACGCAAATTAGATCTCTAAGAGCCCGTACACCACAGTTGGTAATGGCGGTCTTCGGAGTAGTGTTTTCGTTGTGCTCTGCTGTGCACGTCTGTGCGGTTCAGTCCCCTATGCTGCGCAGTCCCTACCAAAGTGCTCTCTCGCTTTCGGAGCTACAGGTGCCGCCGCATGGGTGGGGGGTAACGGCCTTGTAATCCAAAGTCGCCGCGTGCACATCCGATTCGTAGGTCATTTAGCTGCCTCCCTCCTAGGCCTTGTGCACCATTTCTCAATCCGGGCTGCTCTGCTCTATCAAAATGGCCGTCCAGTCACGCAGTGAGCAGTAGTATCTCCACTCGCCAGGCTCATCTTTCACACGTCAGTATTGCTTAGGGGCAGTACTTACAGCCTGGTCCTTCTTGGCCTCGGTCTCCAGATCAGGAATATTCCGTAGCAGGGGGAGTTTATCTCTGCAGCGCCTCTGCAGGTTCGCATTGCACCCAAAATGGCGGCCCTTCTTCTTCGTCTCAAGGGCAGTGGAGGGGTATGCTGCAGCGATCATGCATATGAATGCGCACGTTTCCTTTCTTTAAAGCCCATCCCTGAAATATTCACTGCTCCCCCCTGCTGACTGTCGCTTATATGCTTAACCGGAGCTCCGTCTCTCGTCTGCGCCGCGAGTGCGGTGAGCTGCGCTTCACGGATATCGGAGCACTATCTCTCTACTTCTCCTGTCTAGTGCCTTGCGTTGGTGCTGTAGCGCGCCTGCCGCAATCTCTCGACGCTACCTCTTCGGCCGTTAATGTACGATCGGTCTGCTCACCCGTAACTGTCCGGCTCTTCCCCTCTCTTCTTCGTCAGCCTATGATAGGCCCAGTCGTCACCGGCCTTTCCCAGCAGCGGCAGCCGCCGCTCCTCTCCAGCCCGTTTTTGCTGCTTCCCGCTTCTTATTTCAGCAGCCGTTTCCTCCAGTTCAGCTGGGCCTTTCAGGCATTTGTTAGGGTCGCTGGTATCAGCTGCCGATCCGCTCCGCGCTGGGACGCATGCAGGGTTATTTATTCAATACAGGATGGGACTTTAGGATGTTTTTCCGCCCAGTCTGGCTGGAGCCCTACTGATGCACGTCCATCTTTGTCGTGCGCCACCTAGCGCCCCTAATACGATGAAGCCTTTGTGCAAGATCAGACATAAACAAATTGAAAAGGTGTGGCGCCAATACGCAACCTTTTTTTAGTCCTTTGGTTGTAGGCAGCTTCCTGGATAGTCTAGAACCGTCTCCTATCTTGATTCTTATCCATGTTTTAGAATAGAATTGCAGTATTCCTCGTAGCAACCTCTCCGGAATTTTTCAGGCTCGCAGTTTTTTCCATAGGAGGTGACGGTCTACACTGTCAAACGCTGCCTTTAGATCTATAAAACAGAGGTGAAGTTGTTGTTTCATCTGCTTGCATTTGTTTGCTATTAGTGTTAGAGCTAAGATGTTCGTGATCGTCCCTATGCCTTGCCTGAAACCTGTTTGATTGACTGGAATCAGATTAAGCTTGTTTGACCATTCCTTCAGATCTTCCAAAATGAGTGAGGCATGATATTTGGCTTCGATATCTAATAGGGCGATTAGCCTGTAGTTCGATGGATTTGTTCTATCTCCTCCTTTAAAGATAGGTGTCATTAGCGAGCCTTGCCAATTAGGTGGAATACAATTTAGTAGCTCTATATCTTTAAATAACAGGAATAGATGCTCGCTCCAGAAGGATGGATCGTTCTTAAAGATGGCTTGAGGGATGCCATTAGCTCTTGGAGCACCGTCTCCTCTGCCTTTCTGTATTGTGCGTATTATTCCATCAGCCGAGAGAGGGGACCGGTCTGTCTTTACTGTGAGGGAACTGGTGCCGTGTTTACCATGCAGTTTATTGTTTTCCTCAATTGGGTTAGCACCAGAATCCATCTTTACTATTGAATTACTCGTGCTGTCCTCTCCTAGTTTGCTTGTATCACCACCTCCTTGTATGATGTTTTCCGATTTGTTTTTTTACCTCGGTTAATTCTTGGTTGTTCAATGCTGGATTATCAAGAATTGTGGTTTCTGTAAACTTTGTAGTTAGAAATGTAGCCCACTCGTGTTCTTGTACATTTGACGATAGTATGTTCACCGGCCTATGCAAATTATTTATCATTTCCTAGAATGTATTCGAGTTGGTTTTCTTTGCACTACAGAGCAATTCAGCCCAGAATTTATCATTGTTATTTCTCTTTTCTTCCCATAACTTTTTTTTATAAGTTTTCCTCAGCTGACATATGTTGTCCCAGGCCGCTTGGTCGAGGTATGTTATTTTTAGCCTCCTGATGGCTTTTTTGAGTTCACATTCAAGGCACCCACCCCTTCCGTCAGATTTAGTATAGTTCCATTTTTTTTTTTTTTAGCCTGATATTGTTTCCTGGGCATTAATGTTGTGAGATCCGGAGTGAAATTTACCCATGTTTGGATTTTATTTGGGGCCTCGATTTTACAATCCATTATCAGCCTCTTTAGTTTAATTTGAAGAGCTTCTATAGTTTCATATGACCATTTTAAACGTTTAAGGTCAATTGTGTAGATGCTTCCTTCTATTGTAGGATTAGCCTGATGTTTGGCTAATTTTAAGCTGAAATATATATGCTGATAAGAATGGTCACTCCTAGTTGTATACTCTATGGAAAAATGAGAGAGTAATGTCATCAATGATAATGAGATGGCTGTATGGTCCAGTCTAGATTGTGTCTTTCCTCCATGGAATGTATATTTGGGTGGAAAGTCGTCAGTTGTTCTGCCGTTTATTACTCTCAATCCAAGAACTCTAAAGCTTTTACCAGGCGCTGACCTACGTGGTCCGGAGATGTTCTCTTTAGCTGGTATTGTAGTGGGACGTTCCAGTATATGTTGTCAGCTACTAGCTTCTCGTCTTCATCCGCGGTATATATTAGATTGGAGTTAAAGTCCCCTGTCAGTACCATATCCCATAGGGGATATGTGCTCCTTATGTCTGTGATTGTAGCAATGAACTGGGCGTGATGGGCTTTTTTTTCCCTTACTATCGGATGTGCATACGTATTGATCAGCAAGACTGTTTTTGATCTGCCGACGATGCATGAGGTAAGTTTAATCAGTTGTATATTTGGGCCCGGAGAGACTATCTGTTCCGATTCGATGTTTAATGCTGTAGATATGTAGACTGTCAAACCCCCTTTTGGCCGTCCGTGATTCTTTGTTTTTACTGCAGGTAAGGTATAATGTATGTACCCAGCCAGGGGTAAATCATCCAGTGCCCATGTCTCCTGAAGCGCTATTATGTCACATGTTTCCCAGTTTTGAGGGTGGCAGCCTTTTTCAAGCCATTTTTTTGCTCCAGCGATGTTCCATGAGAGCAGATGTATGTTTCCCGAGTCAAGCCTATCGGCTAGCTTTTCCGTTGGTCAGTTACCCTTGTCTACTCTTAGCGCTCCTGGCAGCCAACTCCATCTGTCTTGATCTGATTCAATCGCAGCCTTCTGTTCTTTCTGCACTTCTCTCCTCTGTGAGGACATTAAGCTGCTCCCTTTTGCGCTCTGCAGAACTGTAAACACCTGCTGGTTGTTTTTTCTTTGTCCTGATCCGTGACTCACATTATAGTTAGAGTTTACAGTCAAAGGGCCAGGATAGCGTGGTATAATCGGTCTTGACAGCTTAATACCCCAAGCTTCGAATTGCAGATTATAGTTCATAATGAGCTGGACTTCTTCTTCTGACTGCCATGTAGTCAATGTTTGTTCAATATTTGTATGATTTTCTTTTGAGATAAATTCTACGGCCAATAAGTTAGATGAATTCAAGTGTTTTAAGGGTGGGATTTCTGCTGTTAATTTCAGTATATTTCCTCTGTTTATTGTATCATGCCGCCCTTTCGATTCGTATTCCGGTGTTAAGAGGGTTTGCTGCTTCGGTAGTTCTTGCCCTTGCTCTAGTAGCGACGTAGGATCTTCGTTCTTATCATCAGCTGTAATTAGCTTCTTTTCATTTTTTATTTGAACTCTTAAATTTCCGTATTGTGCCATGATTCTTTTTCCAGTATTATGAGCTGGAATTTCTAATGATGACAAATTCTCCTGATTAGCCTCGTTTTTGTTTTTACTTGCTGTTTCCTGCCCAGGGTGTCCTTGATCGCTTTCTCGTCTGTTTACCCATAAAGATTTCAATTGCATGCCCTCATTTATGCTTGCTGCCTCTTCAATTAGGACTTGGGATGTAAGAATTTCCGGAGGCGGTCCTACCCTATTTCTGTTACGAAGTATGTAAGACTGAGTCTTTAGGTTCTCATTTTTCTCGTTTATTACATTAGGATCTCGGTTTCCCAGCTCATCGACTTTTGTAGTGCCTTGGACTTTTTTTGTCCCTCCTTGTCTTGTTGGTTCCTTGTTATCTGCGCCCTTTCGAACTAGGGCATTGGAGCCTTGATGTTTCCTCGCTGTTTTTTCCAGTCTTTTGTAAAGACACAACACAAGGAATATCCGGTGGAGCTTACCAAAGAGATCACCTGACAAGAGTCCACGGTTCTTGCAAATGATTTGAAGGAAATCAGAATGGTCTGGGTTTGATGGGTGAGCTTGATTTATCACTGCCCCATGCTACAGAGTCCACTCCGTCTCGAGGTGCCCTCCCCTCCGGTTGTTTGTGTCAAGCCTTTGCTATTGAGGGGATGTAACACTCGAATCTCAGCCGAGGACAGAAATTGTTCAAGATCATCCAAGTCCTCAAACTCTCTGGGGCCGATTACGATCTCGGTCGGAGGCTTTCCGAACAAGGTCGTTGGTTTCACTTCCGACTGCCTAATTACAATTTAGGTGGTTGGAAGTAAATGGCCGACCGACTCGAACGCGGCTTCAACACGCTCCAACCGACTCGCATGGACATGACTCGCACCGCGCTATGGAGACGTATCCCGGCCGGGTAAGTACGATGCGCGCCGCGAGCAGTCCGACCGACTCGCGCCATCCGGCTCGAAAAAGCTGTCGGAGCCGGACTTTGGGGGTCCGCGTCAGACCCCCCTGTACGCGTAGGCGCGCGAGTCGCACACAGGGGGGACCCATGGGTCCCCCCTACCTGTGCATGTACGCCGCGATGCGCATCGACGCGTACCTGCTGTAGGGGGCGCCCTTGTCCGCCTCGCACCCATTGAGTCAATGGGAGCCCGCGTACGCGTTGTACGACAGGCTCCCATTGACTTCAATGGGAGTCCGACCGACTCGAGTCCGATGGCATGCGTGCGCATCGTACTCGTTCGGTCGGACTGCCAGAGTCCGATTCGGTCGGAAATCTCTCCGGGTCCGGCTCGGTCGGAGAGATTTCCGGCCCGAATCGGAATCGGCCCCTATGTCTTTAACTGCGATCCTCAACCTCCATCAGGTTCCATACCTCACAGCCAACATATGTATTAAATTCTAGGAAAGATAGGCGGTTGTCTATAGCCTCCACTCTACGATCCAGGGCGTAGAGCGCTCTATTAAAGTAACATTGGTCAGTCCTGAGGATTTGAGGTCAGCGGGCCGTAGACTTGCTGTGGTCGATTTAATGTCGGTAGGCTCCTGCATTATTGTCTTTAAAGCGATGTCCACCATGGTTGGTGCAATATGCTTTGACTTGCCACCCACCACTTCCGTAAAGAGAAGCTGGTGTGTAGTTTTCCTTTTCTACATCAGGGAAGGCTAGAGAGCCCTGGGAAATCTGGAGAGGTGGGGTTCACAACTAGGGCCACAGAGCCGCTCAGGGAGAGTGTTAGGTGTGATGTGGAAGGTTGTGCGATTCACCTTCTCAAGTACCTGCTCTGTGGGGAGCGGTAGCAATCTACAGCGCTCTCAGTAGTGCCATATAGTATAGTGAAGCAGGTTTCAGGCACACACTAGAATATCCAACCAGATAGTGGAGCCCTCACAATGTTAGGGAAGTTATGCATCCGCTGCATGCTCAAGGCTTCATGGCCTAAGGTGAGGAGGTGCACAGGCCAGGAAGTGCAGGTCTGCACTCAGGCTCCACAATGTGGGCCTGTACTGCTGCCAATGGATTTGTGGTGAAAGGTGAGGGCCCCAGAACAAGCAGGGCAGCTGGGTGGGGAATAGTGCCTCTCTAGTCCTGGCCAAGCAGGTGTCTGCACAGGCCAAAGATTAGCAACCACAGCCCACTTTAGGACTGGGGCGTGTTCCCCAGTAGGTGAGGTCCCCTGCAGGAAGGTGCAGGGTGTAGTCATAGGGTGCCCGTTGACAAAAGGACACACCTACTAGGACTCGGGCGGGGTTCGCGTGGCCAATGACTGCCAATGCACTGGCCGCTCTGGGTCTGCTGGCAGGGCTCCGCTGCTTCTCAAGGGCTTTCTTTCCCTGCCTGATCACCTCCAGCCATCTGGCATGGATCAGGCTTCAATGATCTGCCCAGTGGCACAGGGTGGACTCAGTGCAGAACGACCCTGCTCGGCCAAGCAGAGCAACTGCTCAATCAAGGCATTTCACTCCTTCAGGGGGCTAGAAAAAAGACCTTGATCACGTCCCCCTATGTTCCAAAACCATGTCCACCCCGTACAACATAGTGGGCAGTCTGGAGTCAGCCACAATCTTTTGGGAGAGTGCTGGGCAGCAAAGGAGCTTCAGCAGGAGCCGTCCATCCTAGGTGCAGTTAGACTCTGTGCCTCAATGCTATTAATTTCTTTTATATGTTACTTTCTTTTGAGTTTTGAGGATTGCTAGGGATGGAGATGGATAGTGTACATTTAAAAGTTATAATATTTAATATGAATTCATTAATTTTTTCTATATTATTAAATGCTTATTATATATACAATTATTGATTAAAGCATTAGGGTTCATTTATTTGTCATTTGTCCTTTTATTAATATAAAAATGGGCTATGTATTTTTCTGAGAATTGTATGCTTGGTATATTATGATTATGATTGGGAAGTTTCATCTGCATACATTTTGGGCACTATAGGGTTATCATTTATTATTTTATTTGTATTTGTATTTTTTAAAGAAAATTTATTTAAAAAAAGAGGGAGGTCATATTTAAGCTAAAAATGTATTTACATTCTGTTTTTTTGCTAGTATATTTTGTTTTTTATATGTAAATATATTTTATATGATTGTTTTAGTATATGTTTATTAATAATATAAATTATATGATTGTTGTTAGAACATTTATAGTTATTTACCCAATATAAATTAAATTATGGAAAAAATGTTTGGGGTTAGGAGATTAAATAAGGCCCAAATATTTTCAGTTTCCTTAATATTTGAGGGACCGGAGGTTTAATTTTAAATCCTACTCCCAAAACAAATGCAGTTTCCACAATATTTGGGACATTTGAGTTCGAATTCTAATTCTCGTGCCCCCCCCACCCAAATATATATCCATTTTCACCGATTTTGGAGGAAATGGAGTTACAATAGTAAATCTGACCCCTTTTGATAATATGCCCCCCCCCAATTTTAGTTGAATTGTAGTTTGAACAGTAAATCACACCACGTTGCTGTATTCATGTTCCCCATTGTTTGTTGTGCTGGAGTTAAAATAGTAAATTTTACCTGGGTATCATGTAGGACTCTAATTACGAAATGAATTTTTTTAATTGTTTTACTCTCATTTGGTCAATCTTCTCCTATAGTTTGACTTTTTAAATTGCTTTATAGATTTTTATGTTATGTATGAAATAATGTTACTACCTTTCCTTTCAAGAAATTGTTATTTACATTATTTACAATAGTTTAATGAATAGAGATTGTTGTGCTGAACAAAAAGTGATTTAAGAAATGAAGCTTAATTTTCACTTTTTTAATTTCAAACACGCACCTCAACTTTTATTTTTTATAAAATACTAATATAGTTAATTCCTTATGTTTCCAAAACATTCTTTTTAAATATTATAAAATATAATAATAATTACACTTTAATTTACATTTATTTAATATTAAATGGAAATTATTATTTTCTAAATATTTTAGGGTTTCTGGTTTTTAGTTGCAACCCAATTAACCTATAAGCTCCAATGAAGCAAATGTTTTTCGTAGACACCAGAAAATAATATTTTTTTTCTGCACTGATACTGCTTTTGGGCCCTTTTTGTTAAAGCAGCTTAAGTACAGCCCCTATCACCAGGGATGTTTCTATAATGGAAACGCTCAATGTGCCACAATTACTGCCTATTGTAAGGCATCAGATGTGCCCCCAGGTCCCACTTCACCTGCCTGCCCTTGCCACTTTGGAAGCATGGCTCACCTTTTTGGATTCTGTTTGATGTTCTCTACATACTGCTGTGCTGCATTTAAATACTATATATCTCTCTGTGTTTTTTATTTCTGTACAAGATGAAAAACAAACCAAATCAGAACATAAGGGACAACCACCGCACAGAATAAAAAGATAAAGTATCCAGTGCAACTCTCATATATGCCAAGCAAGAGCTCAGAAGTCCCTGTGCTGCTTTCACGTAAACACAAGCCCACATGCCTGACAGTAAACAATGCTTTGTAGTCTTCACACTAACTTCCAAACAAACATAATATTTAGAGGTCATGGTCCACAAATGTAAATACAATGTAGGAAGAAGGTACGAAAGCATCACAAACTTCCTTTGTGGTCTTCCTACATTTACCAGTTAAATTCTTAAGTCTCACTAGTCGACTTAATTCACAAAGTGAGTTACACAGTGAAACAGTCAAATGACCCCTATAGGCCATGCAGTTTCTTTGATACCTCAGGTGATTTTCATACAGCACCACAGTTTGTTGCTAACCAAGGTCATATAGCTGTCAGAATGCAAGTTAATTCCTCAGAAGGCTTCTCCCCTAGAACCCAGGAGAGCAGGAAAAGGCCCAAATCAGAGTGTAATAATGCACTTTCCTTTCTTGGTATTTTGAGAAAAAGAACAAGACAAAATAACACAGGCTTGTAATAAAGAAACATTCAATAACTCACAGCATACACCTCTTGTCCACAGTGGAAAATCCTTTATCGGCATATCCTTACAATCTGACTAAAGAAAAGAGCAGCAGATTGTTGCATTAAATGCCCTCCATTAGTCGTATATCTGCTGCAATCAAGTCTCAATGAGGTGCAAATACATTTCCAGCCATTCACATCCTTGACATGTGGTGCCACTAGAGTATGAGTCCTGGAAAATAAGATAGTCAGGGAAGTGGGAGAATTATTGAAATATTACATGAAAGCAAATTGAAGGAAATGATAAATGGAAAGGATGATGTGCAGAAAAGAAGAATTGGTAATAGGAATGTACGCTGGAAAGAATTAAATAAAAGTAGAATAATTTCCCCATGAATTGTTACGGCCCAAAATAAAAATAGAAACACTGATCACCACAGATTATTATGAGATTTAAATACACTGAAAAAATCCAAACAATATTCAGAACAAATAGAAACTGAAAACAGGAAAGCCTAAGACGTTTTTGCTTTTTTTTTTTTTAAAGACTTTTTGTTTTGTTTTCAATACTTTTGAGTTTATTTTTTAAATTATTTATTTTAGTAGATATTATTATACTTAGTATATTTTATATGTCTATATCTTTGTAGTACATATTTTTGTCATTTACCTTATTTTGGCTATAGATAGTTTGATCACAATATTTTTACAGTCAGATATTTTTGTTGTCAATATTGTGAGAAATAACCAGTCAGCAGAGTCCAACAGAACCCAGCTAGCATGTTACTGGAACCTATGCTTTCTTTTGACAAAATTCAGTTAAATTGTCAATAGTGCTTTTCATGAACTTAACACCACCATACATGGTGGTGGACCTGTCCTGATAGGTATTTTTCACAAATATATCTATTGACGTCGCCACCATGACATGGTTGACCCAATGATGAAGCTAATGGCTGCTAAGCTGCAAATTTGTAGCACATTGAAGGATGTAGCAAGTTCGGCAGCTAGAGTTGGGGACAGAGACTCTTGCAAATTTTGGTGGAATCACTACAAAAATTCACGTCTAAAGCAGGATCCTACCATTTAAGAAGTCCAGCAGTCACAATACCTTTTCAGGTGACAAGACAGACTTGTCTTAGGGATTCATTATAAACATTTTTTTTTAAAACAGACTCCATAGGCCTAAAGACTATACATTCCTTCCGAACACAAGTCTTTGTTTGCAGGAGTAGATCTTTAGGATGGATATTCAGAACTGTAGTTTGCACAGTGCAAGAACAGAGGTGAAGTTTACATGACTGGAACAAATAGGACTGAATCTTACAGAACTGAAGCCAACAGTGATATAATTAAGCACAGTTTTATCACTGTTTACAAATGCTGATCGCCATCATCAAAAATGTAAGGGAGGATCCATAGGAAAGAAAATGTGCTTCTCAACTTGCAGCCCTAAGCTGGGTTATCTCAAAACACGTGACCTTAAATAGTTTCTGTTGGACTTGGCCCTCTCTGCAGGGTCACCCTCAAACCTTTTGCCTTTTCCCCTCCACTCTTTTGCCTTTTCCCCTCCACTTTTTGCTGAATTAGTTTTTGATTGCTTTGGGAGTCTGTGCACTTTACCACTGCTAACCAGTGCTAAAGTGCTTGTGCTCTCTCCTTTAAACATGGTTAAATTGGCTAATACACAATTGGCATATTTAATTTACTTACAGGTCCTTTGTACAATGGTATACAATATACCCACAGCCTTTAAATTAAAAGCTATCAGCGGGCCTACAGCACTTATTGTGCCACCCACTTAAGTAGCACTTTAAAACATGTCCCAGCCATACCATTGCAACCTGGATGCAGTTTTAATCTACCATGTTGACTTGCCATTTAAACTCCCTTGGCAAGCCTTAAACCCCAATTTTATTATAATTCAGACACCCATAAGGTAAGCCTTAAGTAGCCCATAGGGCATGGTGCTGTGTAATTAAGAGGTTGGACATGCAGCTTTGAGTTTTACATGTTCTCGTAGTGAAAAATTCCTAAATCCATTTTTCACTACTTTGAGGCCTACTCCTCCCATAGGATAATATTGAGGATTCCTTATTGTATCTAATATAGCCTTATAGCCAGCCGTAGTGGGCTATATCAGCTATTAAAGGCCCGCTCCAGCGTTAAAGGCCCGAGCCGAAGGCTCCCAACATTCCAATGTTCTAATAAGCTATAATTCCTAATTGGGACCAGGTGGCGAGCTCATGTTTGTTATCTATGAAATTGAAATGAGAAACCCTCTTCTAAGAAATTGGGTTGTTGGTTGACTTGAGTGTGAGCCCAGGTCAAGCAGCAACCACAATCCTTGTCAGGGTGAGGCATAAGAAAACCTAAATTAACCTGTGCTCAACCCTCTGGTAGCTTAGCACAGATCAGTCAGGCTTAACTTAGAAGCAATGTGTAAGTATTTGTGCAACACTTCAAACAGTAATAAAGTGAAAATAGCACACAAAAATGATCCCACACCAAGTTAAAAAAAATAGAGTTATTTTTCATGAATAAAACAAGTAGCAGAACTGGAGATATTTAAGTTTAAACATTTTATTAAAAATAGCATCAAAATGCAGAAAGCGCCAATTGTGGCTAACTGGTCATGCTAGACAGGTAGAAAGTCACAAGTTCAGACTGACCGCAAAGGAGGGCAGGTTGGCTACAGGGAACTAGTTTGGCCCGCTGAAAAAAGTACCTTAAATTTGGGTTTGCGGAGCGTTGCGGGGATCCTCGTCAAAGATGCATCGCTAGCTGAAGCGATATGACGGTTCCAAGATGCGGGAGGTGCGATGCCAGGGCCTGCATTGTCATCGAGGATCCTGTCGACGTGGCATGTGATGCGAAGTCTGGCATTGAGGATGCAGCATGCAGTCTGTGCGATGCATCGGTTCCAAAGAACTGCAAGGCTGCGATGCGAATTCTGTCGTAGTCGTCGAGGCTGCTGTCGACAAGGGAGGCAAGAGCCTGTGCTGAGGATGCATCGTGCAGTGCTGGTTCCGATGGGCTGTGCGGTGATGTGGGCATTTGCAACGGGTCCAGTCCCTGCAGATATGTTGGTTTTGCTTGGGTTGCACCACACATCAGAGGATTTGCGGTTCCACCTGGTCCACAGAGGCTGACAGAGCACCTTAAGCCGACTTCCAATAGTCCAGGACTGGGGTGGGACCACTTTGTAGGGTAGACTCCCAGATGGCAGAATCCTGGTGCAGGTGCAAGGTTGTTGGAAGCCTGTTGTGTCCCTGAGGCTTTAGATCAGGAGGTTAGCCAGCTAGCCCTTGGAGTCACTCTGGGTTCCGGGTTCAAGAGATGCAGGTCCAGCACTTTGACACAGGCAAGAGGGCAGCACAGCAGAGCAGCGGTTCCTTCAGCGCAGCAGTCCAGCAGAGTGATAATCCTTTCAGTAGCACAGCAGGCCTTCTTCCTGGCAGAGTATCCACAGGTCCAGAAGTGTACTGAAGAAGTGATGTCTGAGGTCCAGTATGTACACCCAGTTGTGCCTTTGCAGTGGGGAGAAGCTTCTAGAGGCATGCCTTTGAAATGCACAGGTGCCCTGCCTTCCTGGCTCTGGCTCATGACTAACTATAGGGGGTATGCAGCCCTTTTTGTGGAGACAGGACACAGCCTATCTAAGTGTAAGTGGAGCTTGGTCCAGGTCTTCCCTTCTGTCCTGCCAGTGATGGCCTATCCAATGACACATAAGCACCCTATTGTGTGTGGCTCTCTCGGAGAAATACACAAAGCCCAACTGTCACCCACACCCAGTCATGTGAACCAGAGATAGGCTACAGGTACCAAATGTCTAAGGCAAGAAAATGTCAACTTTCCAAAAGTGACATTTTCAGAATTGTAATTAAAAATCCAATTTCACCATAAATGAAATTTTTAAATTGTGATTCCAGAGAAACCAACAAGAAGTGTTGCCTGTTCCCATTTCGAAATTACACTTACAAAATGTAATAATGTAACTCCAATGTTATCCTATCGAAGAGGTAGGCCTTGAAGTAGTAACAAACTAATTTAAGAGGTTTTCTCTACCATGACAGATAAAACTTAACCCCTTCGATGCTTATGACGAGCTGGACTCGTCATGGCACACAGTAGTCGTGTGCTCATGACGAGTCCAGCTCGTCATAAGACCACCCACGGGGAAGCGCTGTCGCTCCCCCGTGGGAATCCGATCGTTGTTTTTTGGGGGAGGCAGGGGAAGGGCTTCCCTGCCTCCCCCCGCCCCCCTCCTCAATGACGTCAGCGCGCGAGGCGCGCTGACGTCATTGGGGGTTTCCTTTGTTCCCCGACGCGCTGGAAGCCATTTGCTTCCAGCGCGTCGGGGAATAAGGTGAGTTTTAGCTCCGGGGAGGGGGTTTCAAACAAAGAGGCATCGAGGGAAAGGAAAGGGTTTTCCTTTCCCCCGATGCCTCTTTTGTGCATTCACTTTTTAAAGTGAAAATACTGTTTTGGGGAGCGGCCCCTTGGGCAAGGGTCGCTCCCCTTTTGGGGGCCATATGTTTTTAGTGGTCTGCCCCCCTGGGGGGGGGCAGTTTTTTTATTATAGCGCAGGCTTTACCCAAAGGTGTCAGAGCGCTTCACAATAGGAACAGTAACAAGGAAAGGGTTTTCCTTTCCCCCATGCCTCTTTTGTGCATTCCTGCTGCACGATCATGCGATCGTGCAGCAGGAATACCCACTAGACACCAGGGAATTTAAAAAAAAAAATTTTTAAAGTGAAAATACTGTTTTGGGGAGCGGCCCCTTGGGCAAGGGTCAATCCCCTTTTGGGGGCCATATGTTTTTAGTGGTCTGCCCCCCTGGGGGGGGCAGTTTTTTTAATATAGCGCAGGCTTTACCCGAAGGTGTCAGAGCGCTTCACAATAGGAACAGTAACATTACATGAGGAGAAGGTTACAAGTGAGCATAATACAAAAGCAAGCGTTACATTACATGAGGAAAAAGTGACAATTGTGCAAATAAAACAAACAAGATTCAAAAAGAGGTATGCGTTACAAGATACATGAGATACAAAATACAAATAGAGGTATAATACTGCAATAAGTGGCAGTCACTCAGAACACACTGGGAAGGCACTTCTATAGGCATGGAGTACAGAGTTTCCTATAGTGAAAGAACTTCCTTGAGGGAGTAGAGAGGGCGTGAATTAAACAGGAGACTTAAAATGAAGGGTACACAAATGCAGCACAGCACGCAAGGGTGAGGAATGTACAGGAAAAAGTACAAATTTACAATGAAGAGCGAACTTCCTAGAGGGGGCTGAGAGTGAAAGTATTAGTTCTGAAAGTGTCTTTGGAAGAGAAGAGATTTGAGGTCAGCTTTGAAGATCCGGGTAGAGGAGGTGGCACAGAGCAATGGGGGAAGCGAGTTCCAGATTCTCACCGCATTGCCTGAGAAGGATTGCGCCATCGATCTTTCCCTTTTGAAGACGGGGGGGGCTCAAGCAGAAGTTTTTCCGCATTGCGAGAAGGGCGAGAGCCACCGGACAATTTCAATTTATTCGCCAGGTAACGAGGGGAGGACGTGTGTAAGGCTTTGTGTGTGATGTAGGCAGTTTTGTAAATAGATCTTGCCTCGATCGGAAGCCATCGAAGAGAGGACAGGATAGGAGTGACGTGGTCGCTTCGTTTAGACCCTGAAATGAAGCGAGCTGCTGAATGGAGGATGGATTTGAGAGGGGAGAGGTGGGATTTGGGTAGGCCCGTCAGAAGAGAATTGCAATAATCCAGTCTTGAGAGAACCAGAGATTGTACCAAGGTTTTTAAGTCTTTCTCCGGGAAGAACCGACGGATCCCCCATAGAAGGCGCAACTGGTAACGTGCGTTCTTAGCAATAGAGTTGATGTGGGAGATTAGGTTGAGTCTTTTGTCAAGAATGACACCTAGGTATTTAGCGCTGTCGACAATGATGGGTTTGTTGTTGAGTAGGTTCAGCTGATCCATCCAAGATTGAACAGGAGGAGGTGAGAGAGAGGTAGAGAGGAGGAGGAATTCAGTTTTGGCGGGATTCAGAATGAGTTGGTGAGCTAACATCCAGTTGTGAATAGAGTTGAGAGTAGAGTTGAGTAGGGAGAGATCGTGTGCGGAAGATAAAGGTATCTTCCCACTAGTCCACCAGGCATTTATTTGTGGAGAGTGACCCCTTGGGGAAGGGTCACTCTCCTTTGGGGGCAATATTTGTGGCTGTGTCTGCCCCCAGGAGGGCAGATCGCCATGTTTTTTTTTAAATTGGGCCCACTAGACCACCAGGGATTTGTTTGAGGGAGTGGCCCCTTGGGCAAGGGTCGCTCCCCTATGGGGAGCATTAATTTGGCCGTTTCTGCCCCCTGGGTGGGCAGATCGGCTGATTTTTTTGTATGGCCACTAGGCCACCAGGGATTTTTTTGTGGGGAGTGGCCCCTTGGGCAAGGGTCGCTCCCCTTGGGGGCATTGTTTGTGGCTGTCTGCCCCCATGGGGGGCAGATGTTGCCATTTTTGTTATATTTGGCCCACTAGACCACCAGGGATTTGTTTTTGGGGAGTGGCCCCTTGGGCAAGGGTTGCTCCCCTTTGGGGAGCATTAATTTGGCCGTTTCTGCCATCCTGAGGGGCAGATCGGCTTATTTGTTTTTTTGTAGGTCCACTAGGCCACCAGGGGTTTTTTTATGTTAGGGAGCGGCCCCTTGGGCAAGGGTCGCTCCCCTTTATGGGAGGATGATTGTGGCCATTTCTGCCCTCTTTGGGTGGCAGAATAGCAGTATGTTTTTAGGCCCATCTGCCCCCAAGGAGGGCAGAAGCCACTAGACACCAGGGTTTTTTAAATTTTTGTGTTGGGGAGTGGCCAAAAGGGCAAGGGTTTCTCCCCTCTTACGGGGGTGAATATTTTATTTATACTCTTTGGCCCACCTACCCCTTAGCTTGGCTGGTGGATTGTGTGTGGACTGGTGCATTATTTGCATATGTGATTGTAATGTTTTTTTTCTCCTTTTTATTCTAGTGTAAAGCTTTTGATTCCTGTTTGCGGTTTCGGCAGTGGTTGTTCTGCAGTTTTGCGTAATTGCATTTATTTGGTAAGAAAAATATTTTTGTTGTGTGTACTCCAAATGAGTATTATTGTCATGCATGAATGAATTTTTTTGTAAGTGGTGTCATAATGGCAGCATATTTGTTAGTGTTCAGAGCATGAAATTCTTTGCGATGTTTTGTATTGTCTTATGTGTAATTTTTTTTTCTTCTTTTTTAGTGGGATATTGTTGATCCTTACTGTGTCTGTGCAGAGTAGGTGGTGGTGAGTCTAGCTGCTTCTGTCACGTGAGTGGTATAGTGTTGGAGTATATAGGTCTTTGTGATAAAGCTACATTTTGTTTATTTCTTTTTTTACAAAGGGTTTGTTGTTGTTGACTTGTTTGACAAGTAACCTTTATTAGTAAGCATTATGGCTGGCCGTAGAATGACTGCTCAGCAGGTGGTTGGTTTGCTTCTTGAATCTGCCTCTGAGCAGGATTATGAGACTGACAATGCGTCTGAGGGAGAGGAGGGAGGGGAAGATTCAGGCAGTGAGTTTTCTCTCCACATGGAATCATCGGATGATGAAGGTACTCTCAGTGCAGATGAAGTGCCTGTTTTAGAGGAGGATACTACTGTGCCGATGGTGCAAGAGGCATCTGGATTGCAGCCTGGGGCTGCTAGGCTTCCTACTGGAAGTGCTGGACTCTGGGTTGATCCAAACATGGTGCAGCCGGTGTTGCCTGCCTTTAGTGGTTATGCAGGGTGTAGAGTGGATTGTGAACATTATTTGCCTATACAGTATTTTCAGTTGTTTATGGATGATGTATTTTTGGGTGAGATTGATGAGCAGACTAATTTGTATGCTGAACAGTTTTTGAGGGACAACAGTGCCAGACTTAGGCCCCATTCTAGAGCTACCCGGTGGAGTCCCACAAATCTGGAAGAGATGAAGAAGTTTTGGGGTTTGACTTTTTTGATGGGTTTGATAAGGAAGCTGTCCATGGGTTCATATTGGTCTACCAGTCCCTTGATGACAACGGCCATATTTCCTGCAGTTATGACTCGTGATCGGTATTTACTTTTGCTTTGGATGCTGCATTTTGTTGATAATGGTTTGGCGTTGCCACGAGATCACCCTGAATGTGACCGTCTTTTTAAGATTCGGCCTGTTCTTGATCACTTTGTAGATCGATTTTCAGAGATCTATACTCCAGGGAAAGAAATATCTATTGATGAGTCTTTGGTCCTGTTCAAGGGCCGTTTGGTTTTTAGGCAGTACATTCCTAGCAAGAGGGCACGCTATGGAATTAAGCTTAAGCTGTATATGTTGTCTGAGAGTAGGAGAGGATATGTTTTTAATTTGCGTGTGTACACTGGTAGGGATTCCACTATTGACCCCCCTGGTTGTCCGTCCACTTTTGGAGTTTCAGAGAAAATTGTGTGGGATCTTGCTAGAGGACTGTTTAACAGAGGCCACCATTTGTACCTTGATAACTTCTACACTGCTGTGCAATTGTTTAAGGAATTGTTCAAAGTGGACACTTTTGCTTGTGGCACAATCCGCTCTAACCGTAAAGGTTATCCAAAAGAGCTTGTTTGCAAAAACCTTCAGAGGGGACAGTGCAGTTTCTTGCGTAGTGATGAACTACTAGCTGTGAAATTTGTGGACAGGAGGGATGTGTACATGCTGACTACCATCCATGATGAGAGTACTTCACCTGTGGCTGTTTGGGGTCAGATTGCTGAAGTGCGCAAACCTGTGTGCATTTTAGACTATAATAAGCACATGGGTGGTGTTGATAGAGTAGATCAGAGGTTGGAACCTTACACTGCTATTCGTAAGGCTTACATTTGGTATAAGAAGTTGGCCATCCATCTCTTCAATTTAGCAACTTTCAATGCTTTTGTTGTGTTCAAGGAGTGTTCTCCTGCGTCAAAGTTGACTTTTGTTCAGTTTCAGCAGTCTGTCATAGGCAGCCTTGTTGTTGTGGAACAGGCAAGTGTTCCTAGAGTTGGAGTGGTGGAGGATGTGGCTCGATTGAAAGATCGCCACTTTCCTGATCACATTCCTCCTACACCCTCAAAAGACTTTCCCACTAGGAGATGTAGAGTCTGTTGGCGAAGAGGTGCGCGGAAGGAGACTCGTATGTACTGCCCTGAGTGTCCTTCTAACCCTGGGCTGTGTGTGCCTGCTTGTTATAGAGCGTACCACAAGCAAAAGAATTATTGGGAGCAACCATGAGTGGTAAAGTGAACTGCCTGGTCTGTAATGTTTAAGAATTGTTGTTCTGTTTCAAGGTTGGCATTAGTGCAATGTATTTAGTTTCTGATTTTGTGTTAGTAGATTTGTATCTATTTGCAATTTGTTTGTGTTTTCTTTTTTGTATAAAAAAATCCTAAATGTGATGGTGGTGTGTGTAGGCTGGTGCTTGGCTGGCGGTGTGCATGGAGTGGCGGTGTGCGTGGAGTGGCTCTTGGCTGGCGGTGTGCGTGGAGTGGTGCTTGGCTGGCGGTGTGCTTGGAGTGGCGCTTGGCTGGCGGTGTGCGTGGAGTGGCGCTTGGCTGGCGGTGTGCGTGGAGTGGCGCTTGGCTGGCGGTGTGCGTGTAGTGGTGCTTGGCTGGCGGTGTGCGTGGACTGGTGCTTGGCTGGCGGTGTGCGTGGAGTGGCACTTGGCTGGCGGTGTGCGTGGAGTGGCGCTTGGCTGGCGGTGTGCGTGTAGTGGTGCTTGGCTGGCGGTGTGCATGGACTGGCGCTTGGCTGGCGGTGTGCGTGGAGTGGCGCTTGGCTGGGGGTGTGCGTGGAGTGGCGCTTGGCTGGTGGTGTGCGTGTAGTGGCGCTTGGCTGACGGTGTGCGTGGACTGGCGCTCGGCTGGCGGTGTGTGAGTAGTGTCTTGCTGCTGGTCACTACACACACTGCTAGCCGAGCGACACTCCACGCAATCCATCAGCTTGTGTGGTTGCTGTGTTAGGAATGTGGGCGTGTGAAAGTGATGGGCCCTTGAATGGCGCTGTCTGCTGGTGTGAGTGTTGTAATGTGATGGGCCCGCGGCTGGTGGTGTGAATGGTTTTGTATGTGTCACACGTATGAAAGGTGTATGAATGGCCTGTAAAGAGGTTGGTGCCTTGTTGTGGCTTTACAGCTCACGAGCTGTGAGTCAATGGTTCAGTTTCTCGTCCTTTCAATTATTAACAGTGCATTTCATTTTTGTGAAATCACTTGTTAATACAATTGTATATACTGAACCATCACTCACCCTCGTGCCAAATCCAACCAGTATGTGTGTGTGCTTGAGGATTAGATGGCTGTGCAGTAATATTTTTTTTTTGTCTTTCTCTAGCAGGGTGTACCTTGTCCCTTTTTCTGAATGTTGTAATGTGTTTATTTCGTGCCTGGTGGTATGAATGGTCTTGTGTGTATCACGTATCAAAGGTGTGTGAATGGCCTGTAAAGCGGTTGGGGCCTTGACGTGGCTTTACAGCTCACGAGCTGCGAGTCACTGGTTCAGTTTTTTGTCCTTTCAATTATTGACAGTGCATTTCATTTTTGTGAAATCTCTTGTTAATAAAATTGTATATACTGAACCATCACTTGCCCTCGTGCCAAATCCAACCAGTATGTGTGTGTGCTTGAGGAATAGATGGCTGTGCAGTAATCTTTGTCTTTTTAGTCTGTCTGCCAAGGTGTACATTCCGTCTAAGAATAACCTACCAACTGTAGATCTTGTCGTAAACGAAACACCCATGGGATTACATGGTGATATCTCTCTTGTGGATCCCAACAAGTTATGTTACCCACAATGCCCTGCAAACCTCAAAATGTCTGTCACATTTTCCTTGCAATATTGTGCCAAAATGTTCACGCTGCAGAAATAAACAACACATTATCTCAAAACGACCTGGTTTTGCAAGGGGGGTCACCTGGGTTTTTGGCCCAGGGCTCAGCGGCCACCTAGGGAAACCTACCAAACCCACACATTTCTGAAAAGTAGACACCCGGGGGATTCCAGGGAGGTATGGCTTGCGTGGATCCCCCAACGTTTTCGTACCCAGAATCCCCTGCAAACCTGACATTTTGCTGAAAAAATCCCTTTTTACACACATTTTGTGTGGTAAAGTTGTGGCATCACCGGGCTGACACAAATTTCCTACCACCCAGCGTCCCCCCAGGTCTCCCGATAAAAATGGTGCCTCACTTGTGTGGGAGGCCCAAGTACCCGTGACAGGCAAGGGCCCAAAACGTAGTGAGGCGACATCAAAATTGCCTATCTCAAAACCACCTGGTTTTGCAAGGGGGGTCACCTGGGTTTTTGGCCCTGTGCTCGGCGGCCATCTAGGGAAACCTACCAAACCCACACATTTCATAAAAAGTAGACACCCGGGGGCTTCCAGGGAGGTATGGCGTGCGTGGATCCCCCAACGTTTCCTTACCCAGAATCCCCTGCAAACCTCAATTTTAGCTGAAAAAATCACTTTTCTCAGAAATTTTTGTGTGGGAAAGTGTGGCATCACCGGGCTTACACAAATTTCCTACCACCCAGCGTTCCCCCAGGTCTCCCGATAAAAATGGTGCCTCACTTGTGTGGGAGGCCCAAGTACCCGCGACAGGCAAGGGCCCAAAACGTAGTGAGGCGACATCAAAATTGCCTATCTCAAAACCACCTGGTTTTGCAAGGGGGGTCACCTGGGTTTTTGGCCCCGGGCTCGGCGGCCATCTAGGGAAACCTACCAAACCCACACATTTCTGAAAAGTAGACACCCGGGGGCTTCCAGGGAGGTATGGCTTGCGTGGATCCCCCAACGTTTCCTTACCCAGAATCCCCTGCAAACCTCAATTTTAGCTGAACAAATCACTTTTTTCAGAAATTTTTGTGTGGGAAAGTGTGGCATCACCGGGCTCACACAAATTTCCTACCACCCAGCGATCCCACGGGTCTCCCGATAAAAATGATGCCTCACTCGTGTGGGAGGCCCAAGTAACCGCAACAGGCAAGGGCCCAAAACATTTTTTGATAGGCAATGTTGATGTTTCCTCAAAACGTTTTGTGTCCGTGCATGTCGCGGGTACTCAGCTAAAATTGAGGTTTTCCGGGGATTCTGGGTAAGGAAACGTTGGGGATCCACGCAAGCCATACCTCCCTGGAAGCCCCCGGGTGTCTACTTTTCAGAAATGTGTGTGTTTGGTAGGTTTCCCTAGGTGCCGGCAGAGCTAGGGTTCACAAACTACAGCTAGGCACTTTGCCAAAAAAGGGTCATTTTTCACTGCGAAATTGCTGTCGCGGGCACTAGGCCGACCCACACAAGTGAGGTACCATTTTTCTCGTAAGACTTTGGGGAACGCGGGGTGGGTGGAAATTTGTGGATCCACGCAGATTCCAGAACTTTATACCACAGAAATGTGGGGAAAATGTGTTTTTTTGACACTTTTTTAGGTTTGCAAGGGATTCTGGGTAACAGAACCTGGTGGGAGGCAGTCAAGTCACCCCATCCTGGATTCCCCTGGGTGTCTAGCTTTCAAAAATGTATAGGTTTGCTAGGTTTCCCTAGGTGCCGGCAGAGGTAGGGTTCAAAAACTACAGCTAAGCACTTTGCCAAAAAAGGGTCATTTTTCACTGCGAAATTGAGGTGTGACCACGTTGCGTTTTGCGCCATTTCCTGTCGCAGGCACTAGGCCGACCCACACAAGTGAGGTACCATTTTTCTCGTAAGACTTTGGGGAACGCTGGGTGGGCAGAAGTCTGTGGATCCACGCAGATTCCAGAACTTTCCACCACAGAAATGTGGGGAAAATGTGTTTTTTTACAATTATTTAGGTTTGCAAGGGATTCTGGGTAACAGAACCTGGTGGGAGGCAGTCAAGTCACCCCATCCTGGATTCCCCTGGGTGTCTAATTTTCAAAAATGTATAGGTTTGCTAGGTTTCCCTAGGTGCCGGCAGAGCTAGGGTTCAAAAACTACACCTAGGCACTTTGCCAAAAAAGGGTCATTTTTCACTGCGAAATTGAAGTGTGACCGCGTTGCGTTTTGCGTCGTTTCCTGTCGCAGGCACTAGGCCGACCCACACAAGTGAGGTACCATTTTTCTCATAAGACTTTGGGGAACACGGGGTGGGTGGAAATTTGTGGATCCACGCAGATTCCAGAACTTTCCACCACAGAAATGTGGGGAAAATTTGCTTTTTTGGACAATTTTTTAGGTTTGCAAGGGATTCTGGGTAACAGAACCTGGTGGGAGGCAGTCAAGTCACCCCATTATGGATTACCCTGGGTCTCTAGTTTTCAAAAATGTATAGGTTTGCTAGGTTTCCCTAGGTGCCGGCAGAGCTAGGGTTAAAAAACTACACCTAGGCACTTTGCCAAAAAAGAGTCATTTTTCACTGCGAAATTGAAGTGTGACCACGTTGCGGTTTGCGTCGTTTCCTGTCGCAGGCACTAGGCCGACCCACACAAGTGAGGTACCATTTTTCTCATAAGACTTTGGGGAACACGGGGTGGGTGGAAATTTGTGGATCCTCGCAGATTCCAGAACTTTCCACCACAGAAATGTGGGGAAAATGTGTTTTTCTTGGGAATTTTTTAGGTTTGCAAGGGATTCTGGGTAACAGAACCTGGTGGGAGGTATTCAAGTCACCCCATCCTGGATTCCCCTGGATGTCTAGTTTTCAAAAATGTATAGGTTTGCTAGGTTTCCCTAGGTGCCCGCAGAGCTAGGGTTCAAAAACTACAGCTAGGCACTTTGCCAACAAAGGGTCATTTTTCACAGCGAAATTGAGGTGTGACCACGTTGCGTTTTGCGCCGTTTCCTGTCGCAGGCACCAGGCCGACCCACACAAGTGAGGTACCATTTTTCTCGGAAGACTTTGGGGAACGCGGGTTGAGTGGAAAATTGTGGATCCACGCAGATTCCAGAACTTTCCACCAGAGAAATATGGGGAAAATGTGTTTTTTTGGACAATTTTTTAGGTTTGCAAGGATTCTGGGTAACAGAACCTGGTGGGAGGCAGTCAAGTCACCCCATCCTGGATTCCCCTGGGTGTCTAGTTTTCAAAAATGTATAGGTTTGCTAGGTTTCCCTAGGTGCCGGCAGAGCTAGGGTTCAAAAACTACACCTAGGAACTTTGCCAAAAAGGGTCATTTTTCACTGCGAAATTGAAGTGTGACCGCGTTGCGTTTTGCGTCGTTTCCTGTCGCAGGCACTAGGCCGACCCACACAAGTGAGGTACCATTTTTCTCATAAGACTTTGGGGAACACGGGGTGGGTGGAAATTTGTGGATCCACGCAGATTCCAGAACTTTCCACCACAGAAATGTGGGGAAAATGTGTTTTTTGGGACAATTTTTTAGGTTTGCAAGGGATTCTGGGTAACAGAACCTGGTGGGAGGCAGTCAAGTCACCCCATCCTGGATTTCCCTGGGTGTCTAGTTTTCAAAAATGTATAGGTTTGTTAGGTTTCTCTAGGTGCCGGCAGAGGTAGGGTTCAAAAACAACAGCTAGGCACTATGCAAAAAAAGGGTCATTTTTCACTGCGAAATTGAGGTGTGACCACGTTGCGTTTTGCGCCGTTTCCTGTCGTGGGCACTAGGCCGACCCACACAAGTGAGGTACCATTTTTCTCGGAAGACTTTGGGGAACGCGGGGTGGGTGGAAATTTGTGGATCCACGCAGATTCCAGAACTTTCCACCACAGAAATGTGGGGAAAATGTGTTTTTTTGGACAATTTTTTAGGTTTGCAAGGGATTCTGGGTAACAGAACCTGGTGGGAGGCAGTCAAGTCACCCCATCCTGGATTCCCCTGGGTGTCTAGTTTTCAAAAATGTATAGGTTTGTTAGGTTTCTCTAGGTGCCGGCAGAGGTAGGGTTCAAAAATAACAGCTAGGCACTATGCAAAAAAAGGGTCATTTTTCACTGCGAAATTGAGGTGTGACCACGTTGCGTTTTGCGCCGTTTCCTGTCGTGGGCACTAGGCCGACCCACACAAGTGAGGTACCATTTTTCTCGGAAGACTTTGGGGAACGCGGGGTGGGTGGAAATTTGTGGATCCACGCAGATTCCAGAACTTTCCACCACAGAAATGTGGGGAAAATGTGTTTTTTTTGACAATTTGTTAGGTTTGCAAGGGATTTTGGGTAACAGAACCTGGTGGGAGGCAGTCAAGTCACCCCATTATGGATTACCCTGGGTGTCTAGTTTTCAAAAATGTATAGGTTTGCTAGGTTTCCCTAGGTGCCGGCAGAGCTAGGGTTCAAAAACTACACCTAGGCACTTTGCCAAAAAAGAGTCATTTTTCACTGCGAAATTGAAGTGTGACCACGTTGCGGTTTGCGTCGTTTCCTGTCGCAGGCACTAGGCCGACCCACACAAGTGAGGTACCATTTTTCTCATAAGACTTTGGGGAACACGGGGTGGGTGGAAATTTGTGGATCCTCGCAGATTCCAGAACTTTCCACCACAGAAATGTGGGGAAAATGTGTTTTTCTTGGCAATTTTTTAGGTTTGCAAGGGATTCTGGGTAACAGAACCTGGTGGGAGGTATTCAAGTCACCCCATCCTGGATTCCCCTGGATGTCTAGTTTTCAAAAATGTATAGGTTTGCTAGGTTTCCCTAGGTGCCCGCAGAGCTAGGGTTCAAAAACTACAGCTAGGCACTTTGCCAACAAAGGGTCATTTTTCACAGCGAAATTGAGGTGTGACCACGTTGCGTTTTGCGCCGTTTCCTGTCGCAGGCACCAGGCCGACCCACACAAGTGAGGTACCATTTTTCTCGGAAGACTTTGGGGAACGCGGGTTGAGTGGAAAATTGTGGATCCACGCAGATTCCAGAACTTTCCACCACAGAAATGTGGGGAAAATGTGTTTTTTTGGACAATTGTTTAGGTTTGCAAGGGATTCTGGGTAACAGAACCTGGTGGGAGGCAGTCAAGTCACCCCATCCTGGATTCCCCTGGGTGTCTAGTTTTCAAAAATGTATAGGTTTGCTAGGTTTCCCCAGGTGCCGGCAGAGCTAGGGTTCAAAAACTACACCTAGGCACTTTGCCAAAAAAGGGTCATTTTTCACTGCAAAATTGAAGTGTGACCACGTTGCGTTTTGCGTCGTTTCCTGTCGCAGGCACTAGGCCGACCCACACAAGTGAGGTACCATTTTTCTCATAAGACTTTGGGGAACACGGGGTGGGTGGAAATTTGTGGATCCACGCAGATTCCAGAACTTTCCACCACAGAAATGTGGGGAAAATGTGTTTTTTTGGACAATTGTTTAGGTTTGCAAGGGATTCTGGGTAACAGAACCTGGTGGGAGGCAGTCAAGTCACCCCATCCTGGATTCCCCTGGGTGTCTAGTTTTCAAAAATGTATAGGTTTGTTAGGTTTCTCTAGGTGCCGGCAGAGGTAGGGTTCAAAAACAACAGCTAGGCACTATGCAAAAAAAGGGTCATTTTTCACTGCGAAATTGAGGTGTGACCACGTTGCGTTTTGCGCCGTTTCCTGTCGTGGGCACTAGGCCGACCCACACAAGTGAGGTACCATTTTTCTCGGAAGACTTTGGGGAACGCGGGGTGGGTGGAAATTTGTGGATCCACGCAGATTCCAGAACTTTCCACCACAGAAATGTGGGGAAAATGTGTTTTTTGGACAATTTTTTAGGTTTGCAAGGGATTCTGGGTAACAGAACCTGGTGGGAGGCAGTCAAGTCACCCCATTATGGATTACCCTGGGTGTCTAGTTTTCAAAAATGTATAGGTTTGCTAGGTTTCCCTAGGTGCCGGCAGAGCTAGGGTTCAAAAACTACACCTAGGCACTTTGCCAAAAAAGAGTCATTTTTCACTGCGAAATTGAAGTGTGACCACGTTGCGGTTTGCGTCGTTTCCTGTCGCAGGCACTAGGCCGACCCACACAAGTGAGGTACCATTTTTCTCATAAGACTTTGGGGAACACGGGGTGGGTGGAAATTTGTGGATCCTCGCAGATTCCAGAACTTTCCACCACAGAAATGTGGGGAAAATGTGTTTTTCTTGGCAATTTTTTAGGTTTGCAAGGGATTCTGGGTAACAGAACCTGGTGGGAGGTATTCAAGTCACCCCATCCTGGATTCCCCTGGATGTCTAGTTTTCAAAAATGTATAGGTTTGCTAGGTTTCCCTAGGTGCCCGCAGAGCTAGGGTTCAAAAACTACAGCTAGGCACTTTGCCAACAAAGGGTCATTTTTCACAGCGAAATTGAGGTGTGACCACGTTGCGTTTTGCGCCGTTTCCTGTCGCAGGCACCAGGCCGACCCACACAAGTGAGGTACCATTTTTCTCGGAAGACTTTGGGGAACGCGGGTTGAGTGGAAAATTGTGGATCCACGCAGATTCCAGAACTTTCCACCACAGAAATGTGGGGAAAATGTGTTTTTTGGACAATTGTTTAGGTTTGCAAGGGATTCTGGGTAACAGAACCTGGTGGGAGGCAGTCAAGTCACCCCATCCTGGATTCCCCTGGGTGTCTAGTTTTCAAAAATGTATAGGTTTGCTAGGTTTCCCTAGGTGCCGGCAGAGCTAGGGTTCAAAAACTACACCTAGGCACTTTGCCAAAAAAGGGTCATTTTTCACTGCAAAATTGAAGTGTGACCACGTTGCGTTTTGCGTCGTTTCCTGTCGCAGGCACTAGGCCGACCCACACAAGTGAGGTACCATTTTTCTCATAAGACTTTGGGGAACACGGGGTGGGTGGAAATTTGTGGATCCACGCAGATTCCAGAACTTTCCACCACAGAAATGTGGGGAAAATGTGTTTTTTGGACAATTGTTTAGGTTTGCAAGGGATTCTGGGTAACAGAACCTGGTGGGAGGCAGTCAAGTCACCCCATCCTGGATTCCCCTGGGTGTCTAGTTTTCAAAAATGTATAGGTTTGTTAGGTTTCTCTAGGTGCCGGCAGAGGTAGGGTTCAAAAACAACAGCTAGGCACTATGCAAAAAAAGGGTCATTTTTCACTGCGAAATTGAGGTGTGACCACGTTGCGTTTTGCGCCGTTTCCTGTCGTGGGCACTAGGCCGACCCACACAAGTGAGGTACCATTTTTCTCGGAAGACTTTGGGGAACGCGGGGTGGGTGGAAATTTGTGGATCCACGCAGATTCCAGAACTTTCCACCACAGAAATGTGGGGAAAATGTGTTTTTTGGACAATTTTTTAGGTTTGCAAGGGATTCTGGGTAACAGAACCTGGTGGGAGGCAGTCAAGTCACCCCATCCTGGATTCCCCTGGGTGTCTAGTTTTCAAAAATGTATAGGTTTGTTAGGTTTCTCTAGGTGCCGGCAGAGGTAGGGTTCAAAAACAACAGCTAGGCACTATGCAAAAAAGGGTCATTTTTCACTGCGAAATTGAGGTGTGACCACGTTGCGTTTTGCGCCGTTTCCTGTCGTGGGCACTAGGCCGACCCACACAAGTGAGGTACCATTTTTCTCGGAAGACTTTGGGGAACGCGGGGTGGGTGGAAATTTGTGGATCCACGCAGATTCCAGAACTTTCCACCACAGAAATGTGGGGAAAATGTGTTTTTTTTTGACAATTTTTTAGGTTTGCAAGGGATTCTGGGTAACAGAACCTGGTGGGAGGCAGTCAAGTCACCCCATTATGGATTACCCTGGGTGTCTAGTTTTCAAAAATGTATAGGTTTGCTAGGTTTCCCTAGGTGCCGGCAGAGCTAGGGTTCAAAAACTACACCTAGGCACTTTGCCAAAAAAGAGTCATTTTTCACTGCGAAATTGAAGTGTGACCACGTTGCGGTTTGCGTCGTTTCCTGTCGCAGGCACTAGGCCGACCCACACAAGTGAGGTACCATTTTTCTCATAAGACTTTGGGGAACACGGGGTGGGTGGAAATTTGTGGATCCTCGCAGATTCCAGAACTTTCCACCACAGAAATGTGGGGAAAATGTGTTTTTCTTGGCAATTTTTTAGGTTTGAAAGGGATTCTGGGTAACAGAACCTGGTGGGAGGTATTCAAGTCACCCCATCCTGGATTCCCCTGGATGTCTAGTTTTCAAAAATGTATAGGTTTGCTAGGTTTCCCTAGGTGCCCGCAGAGCTAGGGTTCAAAAACTACAGCTAGGCACTTTGCCAACAAAGGGTCATTTTTCACAGCGAAATTGAGGTGTGACCACGTTGCGTTTTGCGCCGTTTCCTGTCGCAGGCACCAGGCCGACCCACACAAGTGAGGTACCATTTTTCTCGGAAGACTTTGGGGAACGCGGGTTGAGTGGAAAATTGTGGATCCACGCAGATTCCAGAACTTTCCACCACAGAAATGTGGGGAAAATGTGTTTTTTGGACAATTGTTTAGGTTTGCAAGGGATTCTGGGTAACAGAACCTGGTGGGAGGCAGTCAAGTCACCCCATCCTGGATTCCCCTGGGTGTCTAGTTTTCAAAAATGTATAGGTTTGCTAGGTTTCCCTAGGTGCCGGCAGAGCTAGGGTTCAAAAACTACACCTAGGCACTTTGCCAAAAAAGGGTCATTTTTCACTGCAAAATTGAAGTGTGACCACGTTGCGTTTTGCGTCGTTTCCTGTCGCAGGCACTAGGCCGACCCACACAAGTGAGGTACCATTTTTCTCATAAGACTTTGGGGAACACGGGGTGGGTGGAAATTTGTGGATCCACGCAGATTCCAGAACTTTCCACCACAGAAATGTGGGGAAAATGTGTTTTTTTGGGCAATTTTTTAGGTTTGCAAGTGATTCTGGGTAACAGAACCTGGTGGGAGGTATTCAAGTCACCCCATCCTGGATTCCCCTGGATGTCTAGTTTTCAAAAATGTATAGGTTTGCTAGGTTTCCCTAGGTGTCCGCAGAGTTAGGGTTAAAAAACTACAGCTAGGCACTTTGCCAACAAAGGGTCATTTTTCACAGCGAAATTGAGGTGTGACCACGTTGCGTTTTGCATAGAAATCTTCTCCTTGACTTCGATCCAAGGCCCTCCTATGACGACATTACCTTCTCTGAGTCCTCCATCAGCCTTGCCAAGCTGAACTTTACCTTCTCAGACACTTTTTCTCAGAATTTCTTCTATGTCCGAAGGTAGGCGCTGACTGGGCCCAATCCACTTATTGTATCTGACCCACGCTCCTTCGCGGTTGGCCATATTTTTCGACTTTGATATGGTCTCACGCAAGCAGATGTCCGTGGTTGCCGCTTTGATCTTTTAGGCTCTAGTTTTTACCAAAAACTTTTAAAATTCCTAAATCTGGTTCTACTGATTGGATAATTGTTGTTTTTATGTCCAATAATTAATTAAAATTGACATTTTTTTCTAATATAGTTTCGGATTTTTTGTGTGTATTGTTTTTACTTTATTAGTGTTTGTGTGGTGCATAAATATTTTACACATTACCTAAAAGTTAAGCCTGACTACATTTTGTGCCAAGCTACCCAGTGTTAAGCACAGGTTAATTTAGTGACTTTTTGTGGTTCATCCTGCAGGGGATTGTGGCTGTTGCATGACCAGGGTTCACACCCCCATTCCACCAACAACCCAATTTCTCACAGTTTCCATATATCACACTGTAAGAGATCAGGTGTGGAGAGATACTTCTCTCTTCTCCTTTTTATACTTGACCAGTATGCTGAAGCATCTTCCACCAGCCTGGGGTAATACTTTATCACGGCAAAGTAAGGTTGTAAAACAGAAACATATTTATAAAAGGAGTCTACCACCTCACAATGGAGGTTGCTTCTACTGCAACACTACAATTTGCAGAACACACAAGAGGATGTCCATTTTGCGACTCCAAAGTTTTTGCAGATCGCTATAAGGATCAGTTCCAGTTCTTGCTCGGCATACCACGTTTGGCGAATTTTTCGTGATTACTTGTATGAGAGTAATTTAATGTAACTCTATTTGCTTTTCGCTGTATTTATTTTTAGATGTACAAAAACCAGAACCATTGTTTTTAAATTTTTTATGATTTTATAATTCAATGCCTTTTAAATTACTCAGCATTGAATTTTTAATGTTGTTTAATTGTATATTTTATTATCTTGCTTGATAGCTGTCAGCTGAACAATAAACTACTGATTGATTCAGTGGTATAAAATATAAAATGTAGATAGGCTTAAATACTTTTTTCAGACATTTTGGTGCTGGCGGCGCAATAGGCTTCTCGATATTTACAAGGCCAATTAAAGTCACCCTGCGTGACTTTTCACGGCCTTGTAAATATGTTTCTATTTCACGCATAACTCTGCGTGAAAGGGGCGTTCCATGGGTGTTGCTGGGTGTAGTTCCCATGCAACATCCATGGAAGTTGACGCATTCCCAGATTTAACACGTTTTGTAAACCTGTGAAGGCGTCAGAATCCTACGCCTCACCAGGGGAGGTTTAAGGAGGCGCAACGAGGAGAAATACTTTTATTTCTCCTCGTTTTTTCCACTTTCTATGCATGCTGCAAGAGGAAAATGCATTTAATTATTGTTTTTGTGCAGGAAGGTGTACCTTCCTGCCCAAAAACAATCATCCCCTCAGCGCAGGCACCCTTCCAAATGATGCCAGATTGTCTGCACTGGCACACAGCTGCTGTTTGTGCGCCGGCACTGGGGAGAAGGACAGGAATTAGCAGTATCTTGTAGATACGGCGCCTTCCTGCCCTCTTCTTTTGATGCAGGGCAGCGCAGCAAAAAGGCTTGCTGGGCTGCAGTATGTCAAAATATTGTAACTAAGCCCCTTCATCCACTGCAGAAAGCAATAATGGGAATGTACAACTGGTCTTTTTTAGATTCTGCACAAGCAAATCACGTAAAAGATTCCAAAATGCAGAGACGAACTGTTGATTTTTATCTGTGCAAAAATACCTTTCACAATCCTGTGCTTACCTGACGCTAGACATAAGTTTGCCTGACAACATAAAAGGAACGGAAGAACAGACCCAAAACTTATAAAAATACCTAAAATAATGGAATCTCAGGCTGTTTTATAATTTATAAAAATATGTTGATATGACAGTAATTTGCATGCAGAAGTTGGCAAAGTGCCACTTATCGGGCTTGGTTTACAATCATCTTGCTCGATGTCAATGGTAACATCAACAAAACTCTTCTCTAACTTTGGATGAATAATGTAATGTCTATCAGGGTTAACATTAATGCAGAAAAAGAGATTGGTCGAAGAAGAATTTGACTGGCATATATGATTTTATTACAATATTTTAACTGATGACTTCACATTTTAGGAAATGTACAGTACAAAGTGTGTGAAACAACTATAAATAGATGTTAACCCAAATCTGTCTAATCTACAATTGGGTTTAATTTCCGTGTGTCTCATTAAAACGCTAGCCAACAGATTACTTACTGGTTCAGGAGATTAGATGTCCCAGATTCTCCAAATGAAAACAAAAGCAGCTTTTACTGTCTTTGGTAAACAAAGATGTGTTGGCAGAGGATAATTAAAACGTATGAGCACAGACCCACATCTGCAAAGCCTACTGGGCTGGGACAGAATGAGGCACGTTTCAAGTGGGCGCTGGTCAGCATCGTACCGATGAATAACATGGGATCTCAAAACAGAAAGCAAACGTGTTTCTATTGTTTGAGGACGTTTTCTGATTTTCCTGTTTGACCGTTTCGCAGTTGCACAAATGGAAACTAAGGCATATTAGCAAGAATAACGAAATACGATTTCGGGAAAAATAGACATTGAAGATTTATTTTAATTTTTTCATGGTCAAGGTGCTTCAAGAGAATAATAAGACAATTTATATGGCTTCAGACAGCAAGCTTTTGTGTGAAATGAAAATGTGTGCATACAATTAGTATCCACCTTTCCCACGAGCGTGTACTCCCCAGGTTATTCCACCAGAATATCGACTACAAAATATATGATAGGCCAAAAATCTCGAGGTCTAAATATCGAGAAGGTAAGTAAATATAGGTAGGTATATATTTTACTATACTCAACTTGACATGTATTTATATATATATATTTCGTCAAGCTCTGTAGATGTGGAGTCAGTTTTCTTCAAGTGTTGATGGTGGGATGTCAGGTTTGAAAGTCAGACAGCCAGGTTCATTTTTTTTTTTAATAGGCTGCATTTCTGAGTGTGCATACATTCCAACTTGCATGAGATGTACAGGCACTACGCTAAAATGTGCATTGGACAATAGTTCACTGCCACTTTCAGACATTCCTTGCATAAAGTGTTTTCACATTTTGAGTCAGTACATAGGGGTATTGTGCAGTTTTACATATTGCAGTAGTGATTGGCAAATGGGTCCCTCTCATTGCAGCTCACAAGACGGCTCTCGAGCAGGCACTGCAGGGAAGATTGTCACACAGAGTCATACAGAGCTTACTCTTTGTTGGAGTATCATTCACATTTCTGATGAGTATTGCAAGCACACTCTGAAGAAAAAAGAGCTAGCACAACTCCAACAATTACAATCTAATGGTTCCCAGCAGAACTTAAAATGACTAATTAAGTCCTGTGCACATCTCGCCAAACTTTCTGACCTTCCATGCATTTCTTATCACTGTGAAGGCATACAGCCCTTGGAGGCTGGTGGATTTTCAAAGTGGTGTGGCGGAAATTTCATACCCGAGTATAATGAGCAAGGGAGCGAAGCAAGCGCGTCCGAAGTGCAAAAGGAGGGTGCAGGGGGGGTCTCCCCCTCAGGAAAAGTTTGAAAAAAATGGATTCAAATGATGGATTTTACACCAGATATTTACTGCAAATGGATGAAAAAAAGTGATCCAAATATAGCATTTTAAAATACAAGTGTGAAGAAAACATTAGAAGCAATATTTTCTTATAAAATCCCCTTTTAACAATCTTTTTATGAAATCGTTTGGTATAAAAAAAAAATTTAAAAAAAAAAGTTTTTAATAGATATGGTATAAAAATTTTTTAATTTTTTTTAAAGTTTTTAATAGATAGAGGGTATAAGAATTTTCGATATTGTATGGTTTTTATTAACTGAAACAATAAAGACTTTCATTCATTCATTCATTCATTAGAAACAAGTCAAAAATTTGCACAATCCAACCTGCATTTGCTGTTGGTTGCCTGTCCACCACCCGCCCGTCATTGCTTGCCCCGCTAAACTCCGTTGCACAGATCCGCCTCCTTCCCCGACTCTGCTTTACACTTTTTTTTTGGTGCAGTTTTATATAGTGCCAACACCACCCAAAAGTAGTGGCGTGCTTTACATTAGCACCAGTTCCTTTACAAAAGGACACATTGGGGGATATTCTCAAGAACTGGCGATAATTATCGCCAACCTAGGCTAACGCAATTTTACATAACGCCGTCTATCGCGGGAAACTAACGCTGCGTTAACGGCGTATTCTCAACACGCCGGCAACAGGCGATAGTGTCCCGATAACGCGTCAAATGTCCGCGATAAAATTACCGGGACCCCGATAAAAAAGGAAACCCGAACGTGAAAAGAGTGGCGATGGGCCCAACAGCGATAAAAACATCAGCGATAAGCAGCTCCAGGCCTGCAATTCCCAAGTCAGGTGGGAAAAATCACCATAAAAGCTGCAAAAAAAAAAAAAGAGGAATCAAAACCCAAACAACTGAGAAGCACCATGGAGGACGCTGGAGCAACTACAGAGCCCAACCAGAACCCCACAAACCCCGAGGACCAGCCAGGAGCCTCGGGGAAGGAGAAGGGCAAGGAGAAGAAGAAGAGGAACCCGTGATTCAAGATCCTTATTATGGAGGTGATAGAACACCACCAATAACTGTTCATCACCTCCACTGTGTCATTGGCAACTAAAAATGCTATATGGCAGTCCATCTTGGCCAAGGTGAATGCAGTCGGAGTGAAGAGAAGGGAAGTGGACGACTGCAAGAAGCGCTGGAATGATGTGAAGCGCAAAACCAAGCTGAAACTCGCTAACAACCGGAAAGCAGCAATGCAGACTGGAGGTGGGAGTCCAGCGCCACAGCAGGAACTGGATGAGATGGAGGAAATGGTGTCCATAGTCATCAGTGGGGAAACGGTGGCAGGAGTTGGGGGACCGGACACTGCTCAACATGACCTGACCCAACAGCAACAGGGTGAGTAACGACCAGGGACTGGAGGGACGGGGGGAGATGGGCACAACTGCAAACATGCACAATTAAGTATAGCACAGTGCACACCCACAATGACTATGGATCATGTCCCTGATCTCCTTGGCATACTGCAGCACACATAGAAACAGCAAGTAGGCCCCCGTCGACAATGTGCCCAGAGGGGGCCCTCCCCACACATCACCAATCTCACAACAAACCCATGCATGTGCAAACTCATGCACATGCACAAGGCTGGCCCTCCACGGGGCAACAATGTAAAGTGGGGTATGCATGGCCATGTACTGGTCCAGCTACAACACTCCACCGAATGTGACCAAAACATTCTAATTCACACAGATGTGTCATGTCTATTAGCAAGCAAGTATGAAATCATGGATGAATGTAGGGGCAGTGATACCAGAAAAAGGTACTCCCTGGGAACTGATATCAATGCGCATGTTTGACCGTGACCCAGACAGGCAGTGAGATGACTGGGAATGTGTGAACTACATGTGGCCTCATTGCTCCTAAACAACAATCTCGCAATTTCCCAACTTAGCGCCACGACAATGTAGTAAATAGGGCTGTGTGTAAAAATGCCTGAGTCTAAGTTAAGTGGATGCCACAGCTCGGAGCAATGATTTGTGTGAGTGTGCAGCAGTTGGACTCCTGGGATGGTCTGTGCGTAAGTGTGAAGGTCATTCAATGCAAGAGAACTGCGAGCAAGGACCTCTGTGTGTGGGGTGTGTATACGTTGGTCCTTGGTTAACGCTGTGCGTAGTGTGGGAGTCGTCATCAGCTGCTATGGTATCTCTCAGGGGGTGCCGGGCGCATGCAATTCCAAGGTCTGAGGTGCAGATGTGCTACCGCCTCTAGTTCAGACAAAGGAGCTTTCATCCCTAATGTTAGTTTGTCATCTGCTTGCATTCTGGAAAAGTGATGTAGTTTGGGGGGGATGTCACTGCTTCGCCTTCTGGCACGGTATTCCTGCTGGCTTTTTAGCTGGTGTGCATCTCCCATGTTGCTGAGGTGTTCACTGTGCCCCCATCCCCCTTACGTCCATGTTGCTCATGTTGTGGGACTTGAGTCACAGGGTGCATCTCTGCATCAGGGTGGTTCATATCTGACCCCAAATGACACTCGCAATTTCATATCTGACCCCAAATGACACCCGCAATTTCATATCTGACCCCAAATGACACCCTGTTGTCTTTTATGGAACACCAATGACAGCCTTCATGTCATGTTTTTGTACACATGTGATACGCTGATGAGTGGGATTACGTACTACATTTGACACCCTGAAATGGCATTCCGAATACGTGACACTCTGAACAGCCTCACTGTACAGAGGTGACATACCCACCATCTATTTGCTATTTTGTGAGATTGTTAGCACTTAATGTTGCACCTACACTTGTCAGAGTGATGTGCTAATGCAGAGGACTGACATGCACACAGGGAATGTGTGTTGCAATGAATTTATTTGCACATGCTGGTCATGTGGTCATTTTGTACTGTTCCATGATTGCTAAGGACTGTCACAATGTGACGTGCTCATGCGAAGAAATTGTCAATGATTGTGTTCCTTCGGGCTATTCCTGCTGCAGCTGCAGTGGGGTGTGGTCCACCTGCCTCATCTTCCTCATCATCGTCCGGAGCATCTGGCACTTGGATCCATGGGACATTGCTGCGTACACATATGTTGTGCAATGCACAACATGCAATGATGATCTTGCACACTATTTCTGGGCTGTACATGAGTCTACCACCTGTGATGTCCAGGAACCTGATATGTGACTTTAACACGCCAAATGTGTGCTCAACAATGCCCCTGGTGCGTTTGTGGGCCACATTGTACTGCCTCTGGGCCGGGGGGTTCGGGGCTCGGAGGGTTGTCATCATCCACGGGCAGAGTGCATATCCTTGATCACCTGTGAGAGGTAAGTGAGATCAGTGCAAACTGGTGGTTCTGCATGCTGTGTTGTCAGACTCACAAGTTTTGTGGTGTGTGATTTGTGTGACTTTGGGATTCATGTTTGCCATGTATTGCTTCTGGCAAATGTGCGGGGTCAATGTGTGTTATGTAGCCTCACAGCTGCTCCTCCCTCCCCCCGGGCCTATTTACTTGTGTGCGCTGTGCGGTTGCATCACTTGCACTCCTACGGCACACCTTTGTCATGCCTGTCTGCGCATGTCCACAAGCCTGACAACAACACTGTAATGTTGGCCGTTGAAGTTGGGCTGCCACGTGTGTGTAGACCTTGGTACGGATAGGGCAGACACAGATGTGGAGTTCAGGCCTGGCTGAACTCGCGCTGCGATTGAGGCTAGGCCTTTGGCTTATGCTGCGGCAATGAAGGTACACACACAACAGTTGGCATGTATGAGCCAAGACCCCGAGCGCTCCTTCATTTTCCCATTCGGGCGAGCCCGCCCTCCGGGTGCATGCCACCGCCATGTCATGTCATGTCATGTGGGTAACACGATCAAGCATAAAACGCTTTGGGTACGAGTGGCGGCTCTCAAAGAGGGCTTGCCACTTACACATGTAATACATACTCTTGGCCATCAGCGCGTGGGACCACACGCTGTAGGCAACACTCTGGCTGACGAGGCAGCCAGAAATGCAGTAGCCACTTGTTCAGTAGCAGCAGTCACAAGGTCTATGACAAAAGTCGATACCAACATACTGGCAGCCGTAGCGGCTACCAGAGACGGGACGAGATACCCACAGGGGTTTCTGTCCAAATATGGATACCAATTGTCCCCGGAACAAGTTCCGACAGGAACAATTCCTTCCGTTGGGGATCCCCTGATTCCCAACGAGGACCGCAGACATGCGTTGATCACAGCTGCACATGAGGGCATGGCTTCGACGCACGCCGGTGTATCGGCAACGGTGTCCCTCTTGCAGCAACGTCCTGTTTCCGCCCCCGCATGGCATTGCTGATAGCACTCTGTGGCCTTCTGTTCCCACTATGAAAGCAAGCTTAAACAAATTAAGTAGGCTCAGAGCACTGTTATTCCAACATGAAGTTGCCTTGACCTCGGCCCGTGAAACATTCGAGCTACAGGTGGCTCGGACATCAAGTGAAATACAATCCCTATAAAATACCAATCTCCCACTACATTTTGGGGAGTTGATACACCAATTATTCAATGTTTCTGACACAGGAGGCCTTGCACCTTTTTTCAAATTCTTGGGCTCAGGTCTTGTGTCCTCGTTTCAAACGATATTTGGTGTAATTCCGACTTTTATTCATTCCATTTTTTCCAGCGCTTTTGGTGGCTTGCTGTTGATCCTCTTGCTCGCTGGTGCTGTTCTGGTACTTGTTTTACTACTTCGTAATGGCTGCCCTTCATGTGTTACTCGCTCATCCGGTCCAGCTGGAGCTGTACCGTAGCCGATTGCAGGACTTCCTTGGTTGCCTGCCTATGGCTGTTGTGGGTGCTGCCTACAATGTGACTTACAGATACGCATACTTTACATGCGTTCATCCAGTTTTTTGGTGCCGCGACTTTCCTTTCTCCTGGGCTTTGGATTTGTGCCTCTCAAATGCCATACGGCCTTGCCCTGATAATGACCTGTTGCTGTGGCCCCTATTGCGTCATGATCAATCATGTGCAACTGGTACCCGCATGCTGATGGCGGCCGTGAATGGAGTGCTGGCACAATGGGACATCTGTGAAGGGGCGTCGCGCCTGCTGCACCACAGCTACATTGATTACGATACAGGATGTCCGACCATGCTTTTTGAAGCTATGGATTATGATGAGCACGTATGCTCCTTCGAGTTGTTGAATTGGGTGTTGTCCCTCCTTGTCTTTGAGGAGGGGGACCGTCCTTTGGAACACCTTGCCTTCCAAGGTTCAACGGATCTCATATGATTCCGATGATTAATGTTCAACAAGACATTTTTATTTTTTCTTCTTCTCGTATTTTACCGCTAATCAACCTTCTTATGATTTTGATTTTATTGAACTTTGTCCCTGCTATGCTCAGTGCTTTGACTCTGCTTGCGACTTGGACCTTGTTTTTTCTATTCTTCTGCAACCTGGCCAGGGGGAGGGTGTCATGTGGATTTAAGGGACCCCGTTGACATCTTTAGGTTAGAATGGGTCCGGAGGCCATGATGCTGTTTTGCACATGACACTACAGGCTTATTCTAATGCAAGAATGTTTTCGCTGGTCACCTGCGACCCGCTGGCTGCGCTGGTTCCCTGCTTGTTCCTGGAGTTTAGTCTGTACATCGTGAGCAAGGTCAAACAACACCATCCCTTGTTATTTTGATCTGGTCAGGCCCCAGCACATAGACAAAACATACCCTGCAGCTGCTGTTTGTGGGACACGCACCTTTTATTTGATATTGGGAGAATGCATGTTACACGCAGACACACTTGAGGAGGGACTTTTCAAGAATGAAGAGTTGTATGGAGCTGTGATGTAGGGACACGATCCATGTCATAGAGGTATGGGGTCTGCTATACAAACCCAGAGATCTTCTATGATATCATCTTAGTTTTCCCGTCCATGGGGAGGGAGTGTAGGTTTTATAGTCCTGTCTCCAGAATCAATATACAATGATTTCTTCTTTTATATTGTATGGACTTGCTACAATGCTGACAATGTTTGTATTATGCATTCTAATTTTAGTAGTGGCTCGTATACTGCATTTCAGAGCACGTTAGTTAATATAAACATTTTAAACTAACTCAGTGACTCTGTCAATCTCTTGTGGATGAGTACGGGAGTCTGAGCGATGAGGAATGACCTGTTACCACGATCCCTGAGTGATTAGGGGAGTGTTGTGTTCTGCGTTGTCTAAACGCCTGTTTCTCTATCTGTGTATAGGAGGGCAGGTGGGACACTATAGCTAGCCGGTCGTGGGCTCGTGGGTACTAAAGCTGTAGGAAGGCGAAGTCCCTATATACCGAAGTCCTGCATTGCTGTGCATAGTTCTGTGTATGTGCAGAATCCCTTTAACACTACATTGCAACATTGTCGATTAAGGGCCGGGTGGGGCCGACACCACAACAGAGACACACGCCATAGTTACTTTGGTGGCCATCCCGGAAGTGAACCACGCCCAGAGCCCCGGGCTGTTTATTCACACTCCTGCGCTGGACTGGCGTACGCCAGCCCAGCCCACTACGCTTACGCTTACAAGGGGGGCGACATAGCTACATGTCCAAGGTCTTCCCCACTGCCTGAGGTGACATGGTTGCGTCCACTGTCCACAACACTACAGACACCAGCAGTATATGTCCACATGGACATGTCTGTGCTCTGCATACTCAAGACTGTCCAGCACATCACCGCCACACTTGGCATTGTGTAAATTCTTATTCATGGGTCCATTGCCTCCTTCGCACATTCTTGGTTCCCACCTCTCCCCACCTTCTGCAGTCGTGTGGCAGAGGGGCTATGCCTTTGTGGATGGTTTGTCTACATGTCTGGCCCCTGTTACCACAGTTACTTGTGTTGTCGTGTCTGGTAGGTGGGCATGTTGGTTGGCATGTTGTATGTGATTTTGTTACGTGTGCATTCCCACAGTTGTGAGTTGTATGATTGTGGAGTTGAGGTGTGTGGTGTGTTCCGTTGGTACTTACCAACGAGCAGTGCATTTCCATAGGTGCCATCCTGAAAGCGCTGGTTGATGATGGACTGTCGGAAGATGTGGGAGTCATGCACACTGCCTGGGAAGTTGGCGACGACATTGGTGAACAGTCCCCGGTGGTCCACTATTGCCTGCACATTGATGGGATGCGTGTGCTTTCTGTTGAGGTAATTGTGTGCAGTGTCAGCAGGGGGCACAAGTAGGACATGTGTGCAGTCAATTGCCCCCAACACGTGCGAGGAGCCAGCTATGGCGTAGAAGCCTTGCTTGGTCTCCAGCTGTTCCTGCGCAGTGTGGGGGAGGTGAAGGTGCTGGGGTATCAAGCTGATGATGGCATTCAAGACAGGTGTGAGGAACTTTGATAGGGCTGGCTGTGAGACTCCTCCGACTCTGGCAGTTGTTGGTTGGAAGGTATCAGAGGCCAACAAGTGCAGCACAGCCAGCAGCTTTGTCTGCGGAGGGATGTTGGTTGTCCGCTGTGTTGGTACTGTCAGCCTGTGGGCAATGTGGGTCAGGATGCGGAGGATGGTTGTCCTTTTGAGCCTGTAGTGGGCAATGACATCCTCTGGCGTTAAGTCTCTGAGGCTGGTGCGTTTTCAGAAGGTCCGCTGTCTTGTTCTGCGCTGAATCGGTGGCATTCCGAGGGGGGCATTTTTGTAGGCACGGGGAGATTAAGTGATTTGACCAGAATCAAGGATGTTAAGCTGATGCCGAAAGTCAAACCTGGTTTCCCAGCTCCATAGTCACCAGCTGCAGCCCTTATGTAAGCCTGGGCGTAGTTCGCGAAGTAGCACTACGCGAAGCTACGTGAAGTGCAGTTCGCACTACGCGAGCTACGCGTAGCACTACGCGAACTGCGTAGTGCGCTGTTCACGATGATTGCACAGTGCCGGATGCTTGTCCGCACTGTGCAATCATTGAAAAGGGCATCTTGCACACTGCGAGCTGTCTTTTACTGCCGCTCGAGTAGATTTTTACTCGAGCGGCAGCTTTCTCAACTCGGACTGGTAGTTTCTCATCGCGAGCGGTCGCGAGCATACGCGACCACTCGCAATGAGAAACCTGACCTCCCCGCGTTGAGAATCTCGCCAGCAGGTTTATTTTCCACGCTCGCGATCGGCAACTTGATGTTGCTGATCGCGAACGAGGAAAAAGTCTCGCCGGGATGTCATTTTGCTTGCTCGCGGTCGCCAACTTGACGTTGAGGACCGCGAGCAAGCAAAAAATGACCGCTGCACTACGCTACGCTACGCTACACATGTTTGCACTGTGCTACGTGCAATTCGCGTTGTGCGAAGTAGCGCAAACTTCGCAAACTACGCGAGCGTAGCGTAGTGCTTTGCCCAGGGTTACCCTTATGCCACATCCTCTCCCAAGAGTTCGTCACATCATCTCCCTAGCCTTAGCCTCAGTCCCACATTTTGTGATTAAGCCAAATCACTTAATCTCCCTGTGGCAGCCGGCATTTGCTGTTGGTTGCCTGTCCACCTCCTGCCCGTCGCTACTTGCCCCCTCAATTCCATTGTACAGATCCCATCCTCCCCCGACTCTGCTGTTTACATTGTTTTGGTGCAGTTTTATATAGCACCAACACCACCTGAAGGTATTGAGCACTTTACATTAGCGCCAGTTACTTTTATGAGTTCAGCTTTATATAGAGCCAACACCACCGAAGGTATTGCAGTGCTTTACATTAGCACCAGTTACTTTACACAAGGACACATTCATTTTTGTAGGCACAACGAGATTAAGTGATTTGCCCAAAATCATGGAGGTGCAGCTGATGCAGAAACTGAAACCCGGTTTACCAGCTTAATAGTCTGCAGCTATGGCCCTTACGCCACATCCTCTTTCGAAAGGACACCATATCATCTCACAGCCTCTGCCTGAGTTCCACATTCTGTGATTACGGAAAAATCACTTAATCTCCCTGTTTCTTAACACAACAAGCATTGGCAAAGCCAGTAGATGAAGGAACCTGAGGCCTAGCTGAAGTGCCAGGTTCTACAATAACATGTGCTAGATGCCATGTGTGAGACTACTGTACGACTGAGAACGAGGGGGCCTCAGCCGAGGGAAGGCAGGGTGAACTGCAGCAGGGCAAAACAAAACTTCACACAAAACTCACTCACTACATACTTATTCTACCCAGGCCTGGTGACTGGACTGCAGTGGCACAAACTATTAACCCACAGTGTATAAGAACCTGGAAGTAAGCTGCTGACTCCTCCCCCAGACCTCAGCCCACTTATTATAACAAAATCAACAGGAGTTGCTGGGTCTCAGCAGAGGAGCCAGAGGCCACTGACACACCCACTCCTACATTGTCTCAGACTGCCTGCCCTGTCCCCAGCCATTGAGATTAATGGAGGCCTTCCAACTCCTCCCCGGGCATGTCAACAACGCCCAAAGTAAAAGTCTATTCTCTGCAGTAAAGTAACACACACACCGCACACATCAGTGTGTCCTCACTGCACTGAGTTGTGCAAAAACCTCACCCTGCCAACGCATGTGCAGGGTCAAGGACCATCCTCCCTCAACCCGTCAAACAAAACCCACAGATTTACACATGTTTGTAACTGATAAGCAAGCACAATTTATTGCTGATAGCTTAGTGTTTCTTCTCAACCTTTTGCTACTCCTCCAGGTTTGTAGGGCAATACCCTTAACATTAGTTGTCCCTGCGTACATACCACTTTAAAATGGCAGTCATAGTCTTACACATTAAATGCCAACAGTGGGGGATTATTTGGGCATATGTGGTAGATCCCAGAAGCATGCAGAAACCTGGCAGGAATATATGACCTCCTGTGTGCTGTGTGGATCAGAGAGAACTGTGATCAGGCCTCATAAGCAACATGTGGGCTATGGCAGCATGACATAGCCTTCTAAGTAAGTGGCAGCATTGCCTCGGAAAGTATGGCATTGGAGGGTGACTGTGCCCTGGTCTGGATTCTGGAAGATGCACTTCGGGTGTACATGTAGCACTGGATAATGTGACTTCAAGGAGCTTGTTGTTAACTTTTGAAAGAATCAAGAAATTAAATTGCACTCAAGAAAAGTGGTGGGAGTCATGCGTAAGCAGTATAATTGAGGCACGAGTAAGTACATTGCATATAAGCAGAAATAATGAGGCACAGAGCTGACATTTTAAGCAGCAGGATATAGAAAGGGGAGGACACAGGAGCAACCGAACAAACAAGCTGGTGACCAAGCCTTGTCACTCTGCACTGGAGTAGGAGAAGCCCACATCAGAATTCAAAAGCAAAGCCCCCAAAGCAAACCTTTCAGAAAAAGCAAGCACAACATCCTGGAAGCAGGCTTTGTTTTTAAGTTGCTCTTAATTGAGTTTATATTCTTATACAAGTACATAACACTTCCTTTTCCTGTTCAACAAAGAAAAAAGTTAAGCAAAATGGTTGCCCCAAAACCCTTCCATGTACCTCATCCCAATGAGTGAATCATCAATACACTCTACAATAACCAAGCAATCCCCACTCAATGCCCATGGCAACAAAGTCCACAACTAGTGTAACAGTAAATAAAATTACCCTTAATTGAACACCAGTCTCTTTATAAACATAAAATGACATTCCTGGCAACCGTCTGTAGAATAGAACCCACAGCCAACTATAAACATGTTTACCCCATGGGAGCAAATGCCTGCAACCCCAAAGGGCGATCCCTGCACCACCCTTGCCTATCTTGACTCCCTCTTTACTCACTAGCTACGTTTCCATTAAGTCCGGATGGTATTAACTTCTTTTTTTTCATCTACGGAGAAAGATCATCTGACTTTGCTTCAATGGCCAGTTAATATCCCTCACTAGAGTCCACCAAGTCACACCTTTCCCCCAACTCCTCCCTGCATGCAGAGCACTTATTTCTGCCATCGTCCATTTCTGGACATTCTTCAACCATGACCCACAGTCCAGTGCAGTGTGTGCCTTCCATCCCATGGCTATCTTCCTCCTTGCCACTATTACCACAAGTATTATGAACCTGCACATACCCTTGATTATCTTGGGACAAGGCATCTGTCCCAATCAATACACCAAAGGATCTAGCGGTCCCAACTTTCCCTCATATTCTCCAGTGTGACTCACCACTGAGGATCGATATCACTGCACCGCAACCCTATGCCATATGGAAAAAGACCTGCAAGCATCTGGGGCAGAGATCTAGGGCTCCAGGATAAATTTTAGCAATCCTCTGAGGGGACTGATACATCTGATGAAAATAATTTATCCATGTTATCTTGAAGCAAAAGTTCCCAATGATATTCCGCAGGTATCCCAGTACCCTGACCCTCTTTATGTCTGTGAGCTCCCTCCCTGTACATTGCTCTCATTGTGTCTTATCGAGTGTAACTCAACATAGAAGGCGGATATCATTGCAATATGAAGAATAGTGCCTAAAATTACCCAAGGGGAGTATTCTGGTAAGCATCTCGGACCACTTAGGCTCCTTGTACTCCACTACCTAAATCTTTTTAAAAGCTCACACCAACACCGCATAAACGAGAAACTGCCCCAGCAGGACACCAGTATCAACTCTCAAAATCTCAAAGAAGCATACCAAGCCCCTCTAATATAGATGGGCCACAGTTCAGATTCCAGCCTCAGTCCAGGGTGCTTTAGTGTTCATATGCGACGATTCTTTGAACCACAGTGGCATTTCTGGTGCATAATGTGCATAAGGCATCCCCTCTCATAATCTACCAACATATCTATTCCAGCTATTTTAGGGCACTTGAATAGCCTTGCCATAGTTTTCCTCAGGTCTTGCATATGCCATAATAACACCCTTCCACGCATTCCTCATCAAAATGGATCGCAACACTTTCCTGATTCCCACACATCTGCTATCAAACGCATTGACCATATAATCTGTGTTGCAGTAACATATTCGAGATTCTGTATTCCCATGCCAACTTCACTCAAAAGTCTCATCATCTTAGCTATGGTCAATCTTTTTCTTTTGGATGACCATATAAAATTGGTGGAAAGGCTTTTGAGTTCCGTAAAGAACACCTTCTTCAAGACCACTGATATGTCCAGAAAAAGGTACAGTATGAATGGCAAGATCAGCATTATGGCAATAGCTACCCGGCCAATAGGTGAGAGGGGGAGTTTATTCCAAAAAGAAGTAGATGACCTAAACTCAGACAGAGCTTTGCCAAAATCTCCCACTATGATTGATTTGCACCTAAGATACTTAAAGGTATCAGGCTTACATACAAGGGGGTGCATCCATATGGGACATAATATTCATCCTGCATATCCTGAATAACAGAAATAGGAAACATTTGCCCCAGTTTACCAGCAATCCTGAATGTAGCCTGAACTCCATGAAACTCCCTCTTTTGGGGTTCCCGCACCTCCAACATATAGGGAAATCATTTGTGTGCTATTAATCATTATAATGTCCAACTCATGTACCTTGTCCTGCAGCAAACATGCACACTGCTCCATCATCACTGCAAACAACACTGGGGAGACACAAGCCTTTATTAATCTCTCCTTGCTGCAAGAATACCTTCCTCATGAAAACCCTGCCAGTCAGGCTGCAATACAGTAATTTACTTAACCTTATAATGCTTCCCCCTTGTTCCATCTTCAAGAGTACTGAAAATAAATATGGCCAAACCAGGGTTTCTAAGGCCGTCAGAGGCAACAGCAGCCGTTACGTAATTCAGAGTGCCCCCATTCAGAAGCAGAGTGACTCTCCTCAGGTTTAAATGCATGATTCTCCCCAGATGAACCCATTTTGGTCTGGGTGGACCAGATAGTTTATGCACTTAACTCGCTTGTTTGCCAGAACTTTCCCCAGGACTCGGTGTTCAACAGTGATAGTTGCCTACAGGACCCGACATCCAGTAGATCTCCCCCCCCCCCTTAGGCAACCCCACATTTGTGGCTTCACTAGTAGAGTCCAACAGAGCACCTTTATGACATTCATGTTTAAACATGGCTAGGAATCTCGAAGACTACATCTCTTTTTATATTGCGTAAAATTCAGGTGGTCAATGCAGCCCAGGAGACTTTCTCCTCACCAGTGGATCGATGGTTAAGCTAAACTCCGCTGTCAATGGGCCCACCAGAGTATTTCTGTGCTTCCTTCATAGCCATGGCATTGATATTCCTGCCGGACAGTGCTCTTAGCAATCTCCCCTCTGATCCATTAAAGCTGTATGCAGCTTTCTATAGCAGTCAGCAAAACCATTATTAATTTCTGATGTTATGTGTGCAATATCCTCATCAGATAATATCTTACTCAGATATTCAGCCTCACTAATGTTCAGTTCATTGCCAAGTCTAAACAAAATCATGACCAGTCTAGTATGAATTGAGTATCCCTCATAAGTGGGTGAAGTTCCCTCCAGGCTTCCAGTAAGTGCCAATGATTAGTCAAGGATGTGAATTGCAGGGATAACACCCTGGCAGGGCCTCCCTGCAACAGCAGGATAGATCTGACCTTGTTCACATCTAGTACCATGTTTTAGGCTCCATAATCCTGCCCCATCCAATACATCCGCCATTTTGCCATTACATCAGCTATAGATCTAGGGGATTTCTTCAGGGATTTAATCAGATTTGAATGTGCCCCAGAACATTTACTATTGAAACACCTACACTGGGTCTTGCACTTGTTCGATCGAGGGAGTGTTAACTGCATTATATCCTATGGCACTTGCAATAAGGCTGAGAGGATATCTGTCACATTTGTGATTAATTAATCTATTTCCCAAACACTAAATCAGGCCCTGAGTCCAGCACTACATATCTCAGGCTATTATTCTAAATGACTTGGAATATTTAAATGTAAGTTTTTAATTTTGTGACAACCTAGTGTAAGATTACAGGTATACTATATTAGTATCAAACCCTTCTCATTTTCGTAATTGGATGGTTGAAGTACATCAAGAATTTCCAAGCTCTTCTTTCTGTTCAGTTTGTCCTGGTTCATCCCCTCATCAAATTTTGGAGGCCCATGTAAATAATTTCATTTGCCAGAATCAAAGTATTTTTATTTCCTGTAAAATTATCTTACATAGAGTTATTTCTGGATCTTGCTTCTGAGCAGTATTCCATTTTCCAATGTGCTGACCAACATTAGGTGCTAATGCTATGAGCACAATGTAGTTGTCTGTGGTTTCTGTGTTTTTCCATTAGCCCAATCGATGCATCTATATGCATGCCTCTATGACATTTTTCTAAAGGTTTCAGCTAAGGCTCCTTCATGCTTAGTGAAGGAATGTATTTTTTGTATTTGAAAAATTAAAAGCATTCATTAACAAAGTGTGATTATTAGAATGTTAAATAATGTGTGCGCATTTATCATATAATTTTGAGTAGGTAGCCACACTTAGCCATTGGAGGCAACACGCAAAATAAAATGTTAAAATGAATAAAATTATCTTAAAATTAATGCCATTTTGAATGTGGACTTTACACGTTTGAGGCTAATAGGCCGCTCGCATATTTTCAAGGTTGTTTATCACACTATGTTTTTGTTCCTTTTGTCTTTGCACTGCAGATGCTGTACTTCTCCAGAAGCCTTCTATTATCGAGTGAATAGGCATTTGTTATGTATTAGACAATTAATAGTGAGTGTCTCACTGGGAGGAGGAGGAGATGACAGGGTGAAAAACTTTTGGGTAGAGCTGACCATACCAAACAGTCTCTCCAGTGTAACAACTCAAGGACATAGTCATGTTTGTACCATTTCCTTAGTCTGAGAAATATTGGAGTTTACCTGCTCCCAGCGTTCTGAGAAGACTGACTTGCTCCTGAGAGTGGGAATGAGCTGACATGTTGCAATCAATGATTTTGTTGAAATATAATAGTGTGTGTTCCTTAGACTAGGGCCAAATGTTGAGACTCCTTACTCTTTCCTGTCACTTTCATATGCTAGAGAGAGATGCTTGCTCTCCTCAAACTGACCTCCCCTGATCTCCACAACCTGAGTGCTGAGTGTTCCCAGGAGGCACAGGGTCAATACTGATTTGCATATGGCTGGGTCCAAACTGGGGTGGCGTAGTGGGCAAAAGAACGATGGATTTAACCCAGATCTTTTGACTGGGGGAGAATGTTTGCATTGTCAGCATTCCGTCCATCATTTGTTTGCTGTAACACTTTTCGCCCTAAGTGGGATGGGTATGCCCAGACGTGGGTCCCTTGCTCACTGTGCCACTGGATTCAAGCTAGCCTGGCTGAAGAAGGGTGACATACCCTGAAACCGGTCCCAGGATGCTTGTTTCCGGTCCAGGGAGGACCTGGCCTGGCAGTTCGGTCTGGACTGTTCCCATGAGGCACAGGGTCAAGACTGATTTGCATATGGCTGGGTCCAAACTGGGGTGGCGTAGTGGGCAAAAGAACGATGGATTTAACCCAGATCTTTTGACTGGGGGAGAATGTTTGCATTGTCAGCATTCCGTCCATCATTTGTTTGCTGTAACACTTTTCGCCCTAAGTGGGATGGGTATGCCCAGACGTGGGTCCCTTGCTCACTGTGCCACTGGATTCAAGCTAGCCTGGCTGAAGAAGGGTGACATACCCTGAAACCGGTCCCAGGATGCTTGTTTCCGGTCCAGGGAGGACCTGGCCTGGCAGTTCGGTCTGGACTGTTCCCATGAGGCACAGGGTCAAGACTGATTTGCATATGGCTGGGTCCAAACTGGGGTGGCGTAGTGGGCAAAAGAACGATGGATTTAACCCAGATCTTTTGACTGGGGAGAATGTTTGCATTGTCAGCATTCCGTCCATCATTTGTTTGCTGTAACACCTTTCGCTCTAAGTGGGATGGGTATGCCCAGACGTGGGTCCCTTGCTCACTGTGCCACGAGATTCAAGCTAGCCTGGCTGAAGAAGGGTGACATACCCTGAAACCGGTCCCAGGATGCTTGTTTCCGGTCCAGGGAGGACCTGGCCTGGCAGTTCAGTCTGGACTGTTCCCATGAGGCACAGGGTCAAGACTGATTTGCATATGGCTGGGTCCAAACTGGGGTGGCATAGTGGGCAAAAGAACGATGGATTTAACCCAGATCTTTTGACTGGGGGAGAATGTTTACATTGTCAGCATTCCGTCCATCATTTGTTTGCTGTAACACTTTTTGCCCTAAGTGGGATGGGTATGCCCAGACGTGGGTCCCTTGCTCACTGTGCCACTGGATTCAAGCTAGCCTGGCTGAAGAAGGGTGACATACCCTGAAACCGGTCCCAGGATGCTTGTTTCTGGTCCAGGGAGGACCTGGCCTGGCAGTTCGGTCTGGACTGTTCCCATGAGGCACAGGGTCAAGACTGATTTGCATATGGCTGGGTCCAAACTGGGGTGGCGTAGTGGGCAAAAGAACGATGGATTTAACCCAGATCTTTTGACTGGGGGAGAATGTTTGCATTGTCAGCATTCCGTCCATCATTTGTTTGCTGTAACACTTTTCGCCCTAAGTGGGATGGGTATGCCCAGACGTGGGTCCCTTGCTCATTGTGCCACTGGATTCAAGCTAGCCTGGCTGAAGAAGGGTGACATACCCTGAAACCGGTCCCAGGATGCTTGTTTCCGGTCCAGGGAGGACCTGGCCTGGCAGTTCGGTCTGGACTGTTCCCATGAGGCACAGGGTCAAGACTGATTTGCATATGGCTGGGTCCAAACTGGGGTGGCGTAGTGGGCAAAAGAACGATGGATTTAACCCAGATCTTTTGACTGGGGGAGAATGTTTGCATTGTCAGCATTCCGTCCATCATTTGTTTGCTGTAACACTTTTCGCCCTAAGTGGGATGGGTATGCCCAGATGTGGGTCCCTTGCTCACTGTGCCACTGGATTCAAGCAAGCCTGGCTGAAGAAGGGTGACATACCCTGAAACCGGTCTCAGGATGCTTGTTTCCGGTCCAGGGAGGACCTGGCCTGGCAGTTCGGTCTGGACTGTTCCCATGAGGCACAGGGTCAAGACTGATTTGCATATGGCTGGGTCCAAACTGGGGTGGCGTAGTGGGCAAAAGAACGATGGATTTAACCCAGATCTTTTGACTGGGGGAGAATGTTTGCATTGTCAGCATTCCGTCCATCATTTGTTTGCTGTAACACTTTTCGCACTAAGTGGGATGGGTATGCCCAGACGTGGGTCCCTTGCTCACTGTGCCACTGGATTCAAGCTAGCCTGGCTGAAGAAGGGTGACATACCCTGAAACCGGTCCCAGGATGCTTGTTTCCGGTCCAGGGAGGACCTGGCCTGGCAGTTCGGTCTGGACTGTTCCCATGAGGCACAGGGTCAAGACTGATTTGCATATGGCTGGGTCCAAACTGGGGTGGCGTAGTGGGCAAAAGAATGATGGATTTAACCCAGATCTTTTGACTGGGGGAGAATGTTTGCATTGTCAGCATTCCGTCCATCATTTGTTTGCTGTAACACTTTTCGCCCTAAGTGGGATGGGTATGCCCAGACGAGGGTCCCTTGCTCACTGTGCCACTGGATTCAAGCTAGCCTGGCTGAAGAAGGGTGACATACCCTGAAACCGGTCCCAGGATGCTTGTTTCCGGTCCAGGGAGGACCTGGCCTGGCAGTTCGGTCTGGACTGTTCCCATGAGGCACAGGGTCAAGACTGATTTGCATATGGCTGGGTCCAAACTGGGGTGGCGTAGTGGGCAAAAGAACGATGGATTTAACCCAGATCTTTTGACTGGGGGAGAATGTTTGCATTGTCAGCATTCCGTCCATCATTTGTTTGCTGTAACACTTTTCGCCCTAAGTGGGATGGGTATGCCCAGACGTGGGTCCCTTGCTCACTGTGCCACTGGATTCAAGCTAGCCTGGCTGAAGAAGGGTGACATACCCTGAAACCGGTCCCAGGATGCTTGTTTCCGGTCCAGGGAGGACCTGGCCTGGCAATTCGGTCTGGACTGTTCCCATGAGGCACAGGGTCAAGACTGATTTGCATATGGCTGGGTCCAAACTGGGGTGGCGTAGTGGGCAAAAGAACGATGGATTTAACCCAGATCTTTTGACTGGGGGAGAATGTTTGCATTGTCAGCATTCCGTCCATCATTTGTTTGCTGTAACACTTTTCGCCCTAAGTGGGATGGGTATGCCCAGACGTGGGTCCCTTGCTCACTGTGCCACTGGATTCAAGCTAGCCTAGCTGAAGAAGGGTGACATACCCTGAAACCGGTCCCAGGATGCTTGTTTCCGGTCCAGGGAGGACCTGGTCTGGCAGTTCGGTCTGGACTGTTCACATGAGGCACAGGGTCAAGACTGATTTGCATATGGCTGGGTCCAAACTGGGGTGGCGTAGTGGGCAAAAGAACGATGGATTTAACCCAGATCTTTTGACTGGGGGAGAATGTTTGCATTGTCAGCATTCCGTCCATCATTTGTTTGCTGTAACACTTTTTGCCCTAAGTGGGATGGGTATGCCCAGATGTGGGTCCCTTGCTCACTGTGCCACTGGATTCAAGCTAGCCTGGCTGAAGAAGGGTGACATACCCTGAAACCGGTCCCAGGATGCTTGTTTCCGGTCCAGGGAGGACCTGGCCTGGCAGTTTGGTCTGGACTGTTCCCATGAGGCACAGGGTCAAGACTGATTTGCATATGGCTGGGTCCAAACTGGAGTGGCGTAGTGGGCAAAAGAACGATGGATTTAACCCAGATCTTTTGACTGGGGGAGAATGTTTGCATTGTCAGCATTCCGTCCATCATTTGTTTGCTGTAAGGCTTCATGCCTGAGCATTCCTATTCTCTCATCAGAAACCTCTTTTTTTATTTTAAGCTGACACTTTATCTCATTTACCTAACCAAATGCCCTTTCCTGACCTATCCTTCCTTTATTAGATTAGGTGTTTTCTTTATGGAACACACTTGCATATTTTTATAGCTCTTGATATTGTTCTATTTTTCCTTATTTTGAAATATCAACTTCTAGATCATCTAAAAACAATAATAATGAATGCCACAATTTAAATATTTCATGAACTAGTTATTTGGTTTCAACTAATTTGTTAATAAAACCCTTAAAACTCACTTCTATTCTCTTTGTTGTTTCCTGTGGAGACCTAATTGGCATTCCCTTTTTATGGAAATGCATTTAAATGATTGCTCCTTACTTACTCTTCTCGACTAGCAAAGGCCCATATGAGCCACTAGCGGGGTTTGTGTGATGATTATGTCTGGCGTCTGAGATTCAAGACACCCTGCTCCGGCAAAGTGGTAGTAGAGTGACGGTTATGTCACAGGAGAGAAGGAGCTGGAACAGTCTAGAATATCTAGACTTAATTGAACTTTGCCCTAGCCCAAAATTGCCCATGTCTTTAAAGCCCATTGCTCAACTTTGAAGATTAATGGGCTTTGGTGGTTCTGAAGGAGTGTGCAGTGGTGGAGGAGTGAGTATTAATAGGGTTGTGCATTGCAATTGTTTATGTCGAGATTATGGTGTTGTGCTGAAGTTGTGTGTTTGGTTTATGGCGATGACTATAGTTTAGTTATGTAAATGCGCATATGTATATGATGCTGAAGTTGTTATTGGGCTCGTTGTTGTACTGGGATAGATAAGAACTGGTGGTTTTATTTGTCTGAATTTTAACTGATTGTTGTGAATGTCCTAATAATAATTGGTGTTAGTCAACCCTATTGCACAGAGCGGAAGTTGCATTAGTAACAGTGATTTCTTGCTGGTTGAGATTTCATCTCTGTGTGTGTGGAAGTTGGAAAGTGTAATTTCCGCTGTTTCTTGTGTGTGATTACTTTTAATTCTTTAGTGGAGAATACAAGAGTTATTTGTTATTTGCTCTTGCCTTATTGTTTGTGGAATTTGGTGTACAAGAAATTTGTAAAGGATAGTGAACTGCTGCAACGATTGAGGATTGCGTCAGAAGGTGCCATGCTGGGATATCTCAATTGGTGTGAAGTGTCCCACTGGGATTAGTTGGTGTGTCATCGAGTGTTGTGCTGTGATACGTCCACGAAAGAGGGATTGTGGTGAGTTTAGGTGCAAGTATCGATCTATATTGAATTGTGATTTAGACTAAAACGCTGCACATTTTTAATTGAAAATATATTTATTTCTATTGCAAAATTGTTATAATCATGAAATGTTTCAGAGCCCTTAGAGATTTCATGAGGGGTGATATGTGAGTTCCTGTTTGTGAGAGGGAGGAAGCTACATCAGAAGGTATGGCTGGTCATTATATGGAAACCAATGTAGGACTTCACAAGTGTTTGTGGCTTTGTAAATGACATACAATCACCAAGAAAAAAGAGCATTAAGATTTCCACAAAATGGCACATTTGAATTTTTAATTTAATAGGCATATTGTATGACATGAAACCACTTCCTAAACCTGCAAAGTATGGAGCTTTAAATGCGTGGAAGCATGCTGCACATGCAAAAGAGAATGAAAAATACCAGAATGGAGCAAAGAGAGTGGTGCACAACTACTCTGATGGTAAATGGGACAAAGAACAGCATAAGTGGACGAAATGCATAGTTGAGTGAGCTAGAATGTACACACTCATTGACAACGGAAAAGTCCAAAAAGAAACAAAAACAGGGAAATGAAGATGCAAACGTGCTGAAAAGTCTAGTACTGATAGTGACTCTGGTGATGAGCTCTTAGATGCTTTGCTACCTTCACGTCCATTGCCTTATGATGCTCCATCTTCAGATCCAGATGGTGCTGCTACTTTTGGTATTGTTGCCACAGCCCCTGTTGACCCAAACGCAGCTCAGATTGGAAGGCCACTTCCAAGTCTATCAGCTGCCACTGCACCTACCGGGACAGCTACCACTGTCATTGGCCTGATTGTTTCTGTCTCTGTCATATCTGTTCCTGCACTAATATCACTTTTCAGCTCAGTTCAGACTTTAGCTATTTCTGTTGTATCTACACCAGTAACCATTGCCCCGATTCCTGTTGTTCTAGGATCTGTAGGTATAGTGGCAGCGACAGGGTTCATCCCAGCATCGCAGAATTCACAGATTGTTGCTTGGAGCCCACCACAGAATGTAAAATCCTTGAGAGAAGGAAGGAAGCTTGTTTTCATGACTCAAATTGCTCAAGGAGGGATAGGACCTTTTGGTAATGAGATTTTGCCCCCAAGTTTGGAGGAGACTTCTGAGAGTAGAGGAACAGAAGAGACTAAATCACCATCCATGAGTCAAGGAAACAAAAGGCATTTAAATGTATCAAAGTTAAAGGTAGAATTGGAAGAAATCATTGGGGATATGTAGAACCAATACCAGGAAAATGAACTGATATATTTGAGAAAAGAGATTACTAGGCGTGCAGCTATTACACATGAGAAACTATCAGAATTGGCAGGAAAATATGAAGTAAATCTTTCCAAATGTTTGCCAGTGCAGAACTTTTCAGGGCACAAGTAGATGATGAAGCAATCGTCACTATGTGATCTTCAGGGATGAGGTTACATATTGCTGAATTGGTTAAATGCATTCCGAAATGGAGCAATTTTGGCAGTTTGGAGAGCAAGTAGGTGAAGAAACAGGAAAAGAAAAAGAAGCAGACAGACAGTGTAGAGGTAAATGGTAAACCACCTCCAGCACCCCTAGGGGAAAATGAGGCTCCGACAGGTATGCTCGTGTGCCATGGAGTCGAGGTGATATTGTGACATTTATAAACAATTTCCCTAAATTGAGAGAGAACCCTGCGCAATTGTACACTCAGGTTGACAGTTTTATTAAGATCTCGAATGTTTTGTGGACAGATTTGAATACCTTTTTCGATATTGTGGTACCAAGTGGTTTATGGGCTGAGTGTAAGATAGCCATACAGTGGCTTCATAGGTAGCACCCAAGTGATCCATATACCTATTCACCATCTCCTACGGTGATGACAAAGTATGATGAGGTGATTACTTTCCTGCAGGGAAAGGTTCCGGAAAGGGATATTGATTGACTAAAGATCAATAGAATGACTCAGGAAGCTAAATAATCAGTGCATGCCTACGAGGAATGGTTGTTGCAGGTGTTTACACAGCACAGTAGTCAAGAAAATCCTGAAATGGGAGATATGGGAAGCTTTGTGTCACAGGGGCATATTTACAAGTACCTATCACCACAGGAACGTAATTTTTAGTAACGTTCGTGTGGCGATAATGGCTTCGCCTTATTTACAAGGCAGCATTAAGCCACTTAACGTGGCTTAACGCTGCCTTGTAAATAAGGCCCCCTTTCACGCTAAACTTAGTGTGAAAGGGGCGGGTAGTGGGTGTTCCACCGCAACACCCATTGATTTTGATGCTGCCCCATATTTACAAGGGCAGCGTAAATATGGGGCAGCGCCAAAATTAAGACCAGGGAAAACCTGGCCTTAAACAGGCACAATGAGGAGAAATGTTTCATTTCTCCTTGTTTTTGCTGTTTCGATGTGTGCTGGGTTTTGGTGCACACATAGAAACAGCAAAAGGCCAATTAAATAAAATTATGTTTTACAACTTCTATGTGTGTTGCATTAAGCAGCACACATAGAGGTTTCAAAATGCCATTTCAGATTGTTTATGTGCAGGAAGGGACACCTTTCTGCACATAAACAATATTCCCCTATAACGCAGGCACCCTTGCACTGTGGTGCAAGGGTGTCTGCATTGGCACTAGGCAGCTAAATTTAGCGCCAGCGCAGGGGGAAACGCAGGGCTGCACCGTATCCTTGTAAATACGCTGCAGCCCTGCGTTTTGGAAGTGGTGGAGCACAGCGTTAAGCCAAGGTGGCTAACGCCGCGATCCGCCACTTCATAGTAAATATGCCCCACAGCTTGTTCTTGGGTTGCGCAGAGGGATCAGCATACACATACAACAAAATGTGATTTGTTGGCAGGCTAAGCCATTAGATGAGATCTTTAGGTATACTAAGTACTGCAGAGACAAGCAAGAGATAAATCTAAAGAGGCTTAAGGAAAAGTTTATGCATGCCCAGACAAAGCTGGTGCAAAATGGGTTTCAAAATCAGCCTTATGTGGGAAACATTGGTAGAACGCACATTGTTGGATATGAGAGTGGAGGTCAAATGTGTCAGGTGGAAGTAGCATCGCAAAAGGTAGAGGTCGAGGTGTTCCTGTTGATTTAAACTCTGGTATATATATCGTTACGTTAAAAGGATAGGCTCCTTGTCAATACTGTAACAAGCTTGAGCTTTAGAGGAGAGAGTGTTGTCAGAACCCCAATAGAGTAGTTAGTGATAGGCCATTTCAACTCAAATGCAGAATGTCCTGGTCCAACAAATGCAAACCCCAAATCAGTTACAAGCCCTAATGTTGCAAGTCCCACAGGCTCCAATACCCCCACAGACCTGGGAGACAGATTTAATGTGAATCAAGATCCAAGACCAAATCCTTTCCACAATCTGAACCCATTACAACTGTACACCATGTTTGAAAATGTGAGTTTTGACTCTTTCAATTCACAATGACAGTGCCTGTGAAGGGAGGAAAATTGCATCCTTGGCTAGGGTATGCACCTAATCCAGGCAGAACCCACCACTCTAGTCAGGGTAAGGTAGTTGCACAACCAAGATAACCCCTGCTCTCCCCCTTGGTAGCTTGGCAGAGCAGTCAGGCTTATCCCAGAGGCAATGTGTAAAGCGTTTGCGCAACACACACACACACCAGTGACACACTAGGCACACCACAAAAAGAGACTCTACACAAGGTTATATAAAAATAGCCTTTGTATTATTCACAAAAACACATTAGAACATAATCACATAAATCATTGCGCCACTAGGCACTTGCCATGACGTCACATAGGTCATAAGTCACATAAATCAATCATCACTTTGCCAAATGGGCAAGAGTCAAAATAATGCATAGATCATAAATCCCTTGGCCATAAGGCCATCGTCATAAACACCATTAGTGCAATGAAGTAAATACTCACAAATAGCACAGGTCATGAAAACACTATCATGAAAACATTCTGCCTAACGCCTTACATCATCACTGTATAATATGTAGTCCCTACAAAGGGTACTCTTTATTGTGTCAAAATGCAAACAGTGACACTCCTTATAACTGCTGGGTATGAACTTCAGGTAGGCACCAGAAACCCATAGGAGGCAGCTTCTCTGCCCTCCTACCACCTTTCGTAGGGTACCTTCACCTGGGCCCCTCGGGTACCGGAAAGCAGTGCGGCAAGGAAGGAGCCCAATGTCGGCTACTGGCTTGATTGTGAAAGCTTGGAGCCCGGTGAACCGGTGCTCCTGGGAGGCGGTCTCCCGAGTTCTGGGCTTACCTTGCCTGTGGCCAACATCCCCCCCAGGGGTGCCTCCAATGCAGCTGCCTGCGACCGCATGGTGCAGCTGCTGACATGTCCAGTGACTCCAGCCCACACTAGGGCATGTTTAAACGTCTCCTGACCTGGCACCTTCTGCAGCGGGGAGGGGCACACCCCATAACGATGTCTTCAAGCCTTGTAGCAGGCCGTGCTATCCACCCACCACATGCACTTGTCAAGGGGTGAGACAGGCCTGACGAGCCTTTGAGGTCCGGCCCGCCCCTGGCGATGAGATCACGCGTCTCCTCTCCATTACGCGCTGTGATGTTCAGTTGCCAGGGCAACTGTTCTTTCACTCAGTGGCTGGAGGGCGTGGTCATTCTCGCCAGCCTCGCCTCCCAGCAGGACACCAGAGGAGCTCCTCCACTCCTTCAGTCAGCGTCCTTCAGTTGCTACGGCAACTGTTCCTCTTCTTTGTGACTGGTGGGTGTGATCCTTCTCTGCAGCCTCCTCCCCAGACGTGACTTCACTACTCAGCACCCTCCGCATGAGTAGTAGAGTGAGCCCATGCCTCAGGCTAGGACAGCTGACCCAAAGCACTCACTACATGCTTTGTACTTTATGGGCACTGCGCCTCTCTTTTAATGCAATGAATCCACGGAGGCAATGCCCTTCAGGCAACATGTGGCGCTCCCCCTCGCACTTGCTAACAGCACACGCTGGTGCTCCACAATAAAAGCGCTCCAACTCGCTTGGCCTTAAAATGAAAAGGGGTGAGGAATACAGCGCTGTGGTAGAGCCAGACACACAGCGCGCTGGCAATAGTAAAGCACACAGAGCACTTGGAAACCACCTGAAGTTCTGTGAAGGTAATGGTTGCAGAGCACAACACACAGAGCTCTGCCCAGAGTAAAAGGTTGTAGAGCACAGTACATGGAAACTTTGGTGTCCCTAAGTTTCCCAGAACAGGAGGCCTGCACACACAGGCCCTTGGAGATTCCCTTCACAAGCAGGATGCCACAGCAGGGCCAAAATAGTCATTCCTTTTACTCCACCACAGACAGAAGCAGCAACTGCAGGCCAACTCACCCCTCACTCAGAAAAGGAAGCGCTCCTCACACAGTCCTTCCGCTCTTCTTTTTGACAAGGTCCTCATGTTCCTTGAAGTAATCTAAAGTCCTGGGGTTTTAAGTGTAATACTTATACCCCAAAATGTAATTGTTCTCTTTGTGGCAAGGGTCTCTGAACCCAGTCCAAACCAGTCCTGTCCTCCCTGGTGCAGCATGACCACAGGGGGCAGAGACAGCATTGTGCAAAAGGAGACACAGCCTATTCAGGTGCAAGTGAAACTCCTCCCACCACTCTAAATTCAGACCAGGTCTATTCAGCCCTGCGATGAGTCACCAAGGCAAGGCAGGGCATACCTGAACCCCCCCAGTGACTCTCTAGAGTGAATGCACATCTCAGCTCCAGTCACTCACACACCAGACGCTGAATACACAAACAGCCAGAGGAAACACAGAATGGTAAAGTCAGAAAATGACCACTTAAGTGGCATTTTCAAACACAAGATTTAAAAAACCCCTTTACCAAAAGGTGCGTTAATAAATTCTGAGTTCAGAGAGTCTAAACTTAATTTTTCTGTCTTTACCCTATTGCAAGTTACACATGTAAAAATGTTACAGTGCAACCCCAAAGATAAGCCTATGGGACAGGTAGCCTTTCAACAGTGAAAAACGAATTACACAGCATTTCAAAATCAGGACATGTCACACACACCAGTACATGTCCTACCTTTCACATACACTGCACCCTGCCCATGGGGGTACCTTGTGCCTACCTTAGGGGTGAATTACATGTAAGGAAAGGGAAGGTTTGGGTCTGGCATGTGGGTGCACTTGTCAGGACAACATAGCAGTTTACAAATGCGTGCGCAGACACTACAGTGGTAGGTCTGAAATACATTTACAGGGCTACTCATGTGGGTGGCAGAACCAGTGCTGCAAGCCCATAAGTGGCATTTGATTTACAGGCCCTGGAACACACCTTACACTTTACAAGGGACTTAACAGTAAATAAAATATGCCAATCATGGATAATCAATCATTTCACAATTTATACAGAGAGCATATGCACTTTAGCACTGATCAGCAGTGGTAAAGTGCCCAGAATCCTATAGCCAACGAAAACAGGGTCAGAAAACTAGGAGGCAAAATGCAAAATGTTTGGGGATAAACCTGTCAAAAGGGCCAGGTCTAGCAGTGGCAGACTATAGAGTGGTCCATTCATAGAGGGTGAAGTAAATGGCCACCAAGTGTCATTTATTATTAACTCCTATGCTACTCGTTCCACTGTTAGAAGAGCGTATGTCCCTGACCTATCCCTCAGTGGAAAGAAGATCCAAGTTGTAGGCATTACAAATAAGCAGATAACTCACCCGTGTCAATGAAAGTCCCTGTTGGAAATGGCCCTTTTTGCAGGGTTATCCCAAAACGTTTTGCTTCTTCCTCCTTTGTTTTTCCTGACCTGTGGTTGTTGGCTATAGAACTCTGCTTTCCCACTGCTGATCAGTGCTAAAGTGCATATGCTCTCTCTGAAAATTGTTATTATGATTGGTTATCCATGATTGGCTTATTTGTTTTACCAGTAGGTCCCTAGTAAAGTGCACTGAGTGTGCCAGGGCTGGTAAATCAAATGCTACTAGTGGGCTCGCAGCACTGGTTGTGCCACCCACATGAGTAGCACGGAAAAGATGTCTCAGGCCTGCCACCGCAGTGCCTGCGCGCAGTTGTGAACTGCCATGTTGTCCTGGCCAGTGTACACACTTGCCAGGCCTAACCCTTCTCTTTTCTTACACATTGGACACCCCTATGGTAGGCCCAAGGTACCCCCCTGGGCAGGGTGCAGTGTATGTGAGAGGTAGGACATGTACTAGTGTGGGTGACATGTCCTGATAGTGAAATACTGCCAATTTCGTTTTACACTATTGGAAGGCTATCTTGCCCATAGGTTAACATGGGGAATGCTGTGTAACATGTTTACCTGCATATCTTCCCATAACGGCAAGATAGAAATTTGAAGTCTGGTATCCCTGAACTCAGAATTTAATAACGCATCTTTTAGGAAAGATGGTTTTTAAATTCAGTGTTTGAAAATAGCACTTTTAGAAAGTGACTATTTTCTTGTTCAACCTTTCTGTGTGCCTCTGCCTGTTTGTGTATTGACTGTCTGGTTTGTGAGTGACAGGGGCTGGTGGTGGCTCCAGGAGAGGGGGTGAGTCAGCACTAGGCTGAATAGACCTATCTGCACATTGAGTGGTGGGAGGAGTCGCACCTGGGTCTGAATAGAGCTGGGCCTGCCTTCCACAATGCTGGCTCCACCTCCTGCGGTGCGTCTGATGGCCCTGGCCTCCCCTCACAAAGAAAGAAGACATGCACTGGCAGAGTGCACCTAGAACTGGTTTGGACTGGGTCCAGGACCCCACACACATGGAGAACAAAAGACTTTTGGGGTATAAAAGTAAGACCTGAAACCCCTGTAAATTAGACTACTTTTTACCAACAAGAGGAATCCCTGCCAAAGAAGATCAGCTAAAGAGACTGGAAAGGAAGACTGCCCTTGCTGTGTGTTCTGGGGCTGACCTACAGTTTGCTGTTACTACTGAGGAAGGGGACAGGGGACTTTGCTGTGTGCTGTGTTCCCCCCGCCTGCTTGAAGGAAGGACTTTGCTGTGTGCTGTGTCCTAAGAGTCTCCAAGGGCCTGAGAAGAGCCGGCCTCCTGTTAAAACTCAGGAACACAAAAGTTTACCCAAGACTACTTCTGCAATCAAGAGGAATCTCTGCCCAAGAAGATCAGCTGAAGAGACTGAGGAAGACTGCCCTAGCTGTGTGTTCTGGGGCTGACCTGCACTTTGCTGTTTCCACTGAAGGAGAGGAAAAGGGGGCTTTGCTGTGTGCTGTGCCCCCCCACCTGCTTGAAGAAAAAGACTTTGCTGTGTGCTGTGTCTGAAGAGTCTCCAAGGGCCTGAGATGAGCTGGCCTCCTGTTATAACTCAGGATCATAAAAGTTAACTTAAGGACTTCCCTCAACCTCGCCCTACATCGTGCTCCGCTGTCCCTGCTGACTCTGGGCTGACCTGTGTGACCTCAGAACGCTGTAGAGGTCCTTCGTGCCGCCTGCCTGACGTGCACGGTAATTGCTTCCGTCTGGGCCAAGGTCGGGGAGCCAGCGCTTTGTCCTCGTCAGCCCCCGTTGTGTCCTGGAGATTGCGAGCACGTCGCAGCCGCCGTTGCGGGACCGGGAGTTCTGCAGCGGCCCCTGCCCTCTGGCGTCGCTGCTGTGTGAGGGCTCTGCTCACCACCACCGCCCAGGAGATAAGGAAGCGCTGTTTGCGGAATCACCACCGCGGACCCGGGACTGTTGCCCAGCAACGTGACGACGCACCAACGCAGGCCGGGGAAGTCCTTGACGTCACCTCCCCGCCGCGCTGGGATTGGCCCAGCGGGAGAGAGGCCTGCCCGGAAGCGAAGGCTCAGCGGAATCGAGGACCGGAAAGCGGCACCGAGAGGAAAGTTGCCCCGCCGGCGTCCGGACTCCAACAGACCGGAATCCAGGTAAAGCGGCCGCATTCAGCAGCGCCAGCCGGCCCCAGGGGAAATTGATCAGGAGTGCGCGCTGCTGACGAGCAGCACGCGCGCGCACCGAAGCGGGGCCCATTGAGCGAGGAGCCGAGCTGGGTTAAAGGGGAACCTGGAGAATGAACCAACGGAATTGAGTAACAAGCACAAACGCATTGAGGAGGGGTGATTTGTAACGGGCTAAAGAACCGGATTAGTGGCATTTTTCTTAATACGCTCGCTAAAGCAGTGCAGAGGAATACCGTATTCCCTTTCTTTTAAAGTGAACTTTCACCAGAGCACCTCCCCAAAGAAACTCTACAATGAACGTTTGGTAACCGAACCCTACTAGTTTGTTTTTGCTAGAAACATAACCAGGAACCATTTTCAGAGACAGATAAACTTTATTTATATGTATGTCCAATTTTCTACCGTTTTGATCTGACCTAAGCTACATAAAGATATAGATATTTTCATAACAACCTGTGTGGTGTACATTTGTGGTGCGTCACTGTGTTACTGTGAGTGTTGGTGCAAATACTTTACACATTGCCTTGGGGATAAGCCTGTCTGCTCGTGCCAAGCTACCAAGGGGGTGAGCAGGGGTTATCAACAGTGTGTACCCCTTACCCTGACTAGAAGTAAGGGTCCTTATTTGGACAAAGGTACCTACCTCTGCCAACTAGAAACCCCCATTTCTAACATTGGTGGTCAGCGGTGAGGATTTGAACTTGTGTTTGCACTTGACCCACAGTGATTGGTGAACATCACTAGTTTAGCGCAGATCACTACGCAGCCGCATACTGTATTTATTTTGGGTTTTTGGTTCTATTTTTGATCCTTGAGTCATCCACACATCATGTCTCAGAAGGGGAAACCAGCAAGTGATGTTGCAGAACTGGAGTTTGATATTGAAATGTTAAGTGGTTACAAAGTAGGTCAACTCAAACGGTTCTGCAGGAGCTTTGGATGTCCCATGGAGAGCAGCTCCAGGAAGGAGGAGCTACAGAAGGCCTTAAGGGCCTGGTGGGAGGCCAAAGAGGCTGGGGAGACAAATGGTGCAAAGGTGGAGGAAGGTGCGCAAGGGGATGGTTTCAGATCACAGGATCTGCCTGTGGGAAGAGCAGCCTCCAGGGCTGGCAGCAATCATTCCACTAGCAGTTTTTCCCCAGAGGAGTTGGAGGAAAACCAAAGGATCAGGGAATATGAGCTGGAAGTCATGAGGCTCAAGGACAAGGCAGAGGAGAGGGCCCGTGCCTTGGAGGAATTGAAATTGACCTTGGCCCATGAATTAAGGATGAGGGAGCTTGATATGGAGCTCGAGAGGCTTGAGGCCATGAGTGTCTCAGCTGAAGAAGAAAAATGTGTAGCTCAGGAAGTGAGCTTTGCTGAGTTGGAGGTGGAGTCCAGCTCAGATGGTGGCAGCAAAATTGAGTTATCTAGTGCTGAGGGAGCAGTATACACACCCAGAGATGTGGCGCCTGACTTGAGGGAGGGGGTTGACATACACCAGGGTGTTCAGGTTTATGAGGTAGCTCCAGTGATGTGCAGTGTCCCTGAAGTAGATTGGGGAACTGACCCAGGGGATCATATTCCTAGTGATGGGAGGGACGCTCTACTGACTCTAGATGAGAGGTGCAGGGAGAGGGTTCCCCCATGGTAGAGGTCCTGGTGTGTGAATGTGGAGACCGCCCAGAAGAGTGTGGGTTGAGTGACAGAGACAGTCAGACACTGTCTTGCCAATCTCAGGAGAGTGGTGTGGAGTACTTTTGTGAGGCACTGGATGGTGAGGCAAAGGGTAGCTTGGTTAATAACTGTGGGGGCTATGTGATTCATTTGTTGGAGAGCATATTTTAAGTCCCTGTTTTCCAGAGCTATGCCAACACCTGGGGGAGTGTGAGTTCTCTGAGCCCAGGGAACTTGCGCTGGAGGTAGACCTTCTGGTGGATTCCAGAGGGTCTGAAGAGGCATTTGGGAGTGATCCTGAAGGGGTGGCTCAGGTTTTCCTGACCAAGTGAGGTAGGGGAGGTTTGTGGTAGCCCAGATAGGTCCCAGTGTAGTGGGAGGGGTGTAGGGTCCCACGTCCAGTCTCAGAGGAGAGGGAGTGGGAGTGGGCTGTGTCCCAAGGTGCCCAAAACCCAGTCCCAGGACCTGGTTGGTTTCATAAGGGAACACCAGGAGGGGGGCCTAGTCTGTGCCGGGAGGCCATTTTCTGATGGGGATCTCCTAGTGTCAGGAGAACCTGGAGTATCTGTAAAAGGAGCTCCAGTGGTTCTGTTGTCTGGTTGTGCCGCTCCAGTTGGGAGGGTGCAGAAGACCAGAGTGAGGGGTGAGAGGGGGATGTGTTCCCCAGTGGGAGAACCAGTGGGTCAGGGGCCAGCCAGACGGGCTGAGCCTCACAGAAGTGACCATGGTGACACCACTTCTGTCCTGGGGGATCTTTGCGCACTGTCTGGTGGACAGGGGGCGGGAGATCTGCGCCAGGCAGACTGTCACATGACACAGGAGTCATGTGTCACCCTCGGGGGGATACTGTGTGAGTCCACAGAAGTCCTGGTGTGCCAGGCAAGTGTTCAACCGCAGGGTTTAGTCCCTGGGTTGGGAGGCCAGGTTCAGGATCTGCCTGACCTGGAGGGAAGGACCTCTGTAACCAGTGTCCTGACCGGTTTGGCTTCCAGGGGTACCGCTCCAAGTGGGAGGGTGCAGCACTCTGGAAGGGGGTGCAGAGGGAGGGAGTCCTCGCCTCTGACCCCGGTGCAACCTGAGGGTTTAGACCTTAGGTTGGGAGACCAGTTGCAGGGGAGAGGTCCTGAACTGGTGGGAGAGTTGTGTTCTGAGGGTGCCTCTCCTGGTAGGAGAGTGCGAGACCCCCGAAGGAGAGGTAGGGAGAGGAGAGCCTCACCCGTTACCTCTGGTCAGCCTGAGGGTACAGACCCTGGGCTGGCGGGCCATACCTGACTTGGCAAGAGGGAGAGTGGAGAAAAGGTGCCAGGCACCTGGGGCTACTGCCCCCCACTTTCCGGCGCCACAGAGGTTAGAGAGGCCTGACAGGCATGAGGCCTGGCTCTCATCACTGACCGCTGTCAGTGGCCCCTGTGGCTGGTTGTCTTGGTGGACAGAGTTGACCCTGGGAGGAGGGCAGGAGTCACACCCTGGGGGTGGACTGGGCCACACGACTGTGTTGGCCAGGTGGGTACTGTCTACCAGTGCGGACACATCTGTGAGCGAAGTAAGGTTAGGCGCTGCACAGATGGGGTCCCCAGGTGAGGAGAAGGGTCCCCCATGGTTTAGCCTAGTGGGCCCTGAGAGTATAGATAGAGGGATCCAACTTGGTTCAGAAAGGCGTAGAACAGGAATAGGACCCGGCTGTTCGGGCCAGTTTCCGTGTTCTATCGCCCCAAGCAGGGAATCCCATCGAGGTATCGTTTGGTCTACCCTGGCTTTAGGCTGGAAGGGGGTTGTGTTGGAAATGGCCTTTTTTGCAGGGTTATCCCAAAACTTTTTGCTTCTTCCTCCTTTGTTTTTCCTGACCTGTGGTTGTTGGCTATATAACTCTGGGCACTTTCCCACTGCTGATCAGTGCTAAAGTGCATATGCTCTCTCTGAAAATTGTTATTATGATTGGTTATCCATGATTGGCTTATTTGTTTTACCAGTAGGTCCCTAGTAAAGTGCACTGAGTGTGCCAGGGCTGGTAAATCAAATGCTACTAGTGGGCTCGCAGCACTGGTTGTGCCACCCACATGAGTAGCACGGAAAAGATGTCTCAGGCCTGCCACCGCAGTGCCTGCGCGCAGTTGTGAACTGCCATGTTGTCCTGGCCAGTGTACACACTTGCCAGGCCTAACCCTTCTCTTTTCTTACACATTGGACACCCCTATGGTAGGCCCAAGGTACCCCCTGGGCAGGGTGCAGTGTATGTGAAAGGTAGGACATGTACTAGTGTGGGTGACATGTCCTGATAGTGAAATACTGCCAATTTCGATTTTCACTATTGGAAGGCTATCTTGCCCATAGGTTAACATGGGGAATGCTGTGTAACATGTTTACCTGCATATCTTCTCATAACGGCAAGATAGAAATTTGAAGTCTGGTATCCCTGAACTCCGAATTTAATAACGCATCTTTTAGGAAAGATGGTTTTTAAATTCAGTGTTTGAAAATAGCACTTTTAGAAAGTGACTATTTTCTTGTTCAACCTTTCTGTGTGCCTCTGCCTGTTTGTGTATTGACTGTCTGGTTTGTGAGGGAAAGGGGCTGGGGGTGGCTCCAGGAGAAGGGGTGAGTCAGCACTAGGCTGAATAGACCTATCTGCACATTGAGTGGTGGGAGGAGTCGCACCTGGGTCTGAATAGAGCTGGGCCTGCCTTCCACAATGCTGGCTCCACCTCCTGCGGTGCATCTGATGGCACTGGCCTCCCCTCACAAAGAAAGAAGTCATGCACTGGCAGAGTGCACCTAGAACTGGTTTGGACTGGGTCCAGGACCCCACACACATGGAGAACAAAAGACTTTTGGGGTATAAAAGTAAGACCTGAAACCCCTGTAAATTAGACTACTTTTTACCAACAAGAGGAATCCCTGCCAAAGAAGATCAGCTGAAGAGACTGGAAAGGAAGATTGCCCTTGCTGTGTGTTCTGGGGCTGACCTACAGTTTGCTGTTACTACTGTGGAAGGGGACAGGGGACTTTGCTGTGTGCTGTGTTCCCCCCACCTGCTTGAAGGAAGGACTTTGCTGTGTGCTGTGTCCTAAGAGTCTCCAAGGGCCTGAGAAGAGCCGGCCTCCTGTTAAAACTCAGGAACACAAAAGTTTACCCAAGAATACTTCTGCAATAAAGAGGAATCTCTGCCCAAGAAGATCAGCTGAAGAGACTGAGGAAGACTGCCCTTGCTGTGTGTTCTGGGGCTGACCTGCAGTTTGCTGTTTCCACTGAAGGAGAGGAAAAGGGGGCTTTGCTGTGTGCTGTGCCCCCCCACCTGCTTGAAGAAAAAGACTTTGCTGTGTGCTGTGTCTGAAGAGTCTCCAAGGGCCTGAGATGAGCTGGCCTCCTGTTATAACTCAGGATCATAAAAGTTAACTTAAGGACTTCCCTCAACCTCGCCCTACATCGTGCTCCGCTGTCCCTGCTGACTCTGGGCTGACCTGTGTGACCTCAGAACGCTGTTTAGGTCCTTTGTGCCGCCTGCCTGACGTGCACGGTAATTGCTTCCGTCTGGGCCAAGTTCGGGGAGCCAGCGCTTTGTCCTCGCCAGCCCCCGTTGTGTCCTGGAGATTGCGAGCACGTCGCAGCCGCCGTTGTGGGACCGGGAGTTCTGCAGCGGCCCCTGCCCTCTGGCGTCGCTGCTGTGTGAGGGCTCTGCTCACCACCGCCGCCCAGGAGATAAGGAAGCACTGTTTGCGGAATCACCACCGCGGACCCGGGACTGTTGCCCAGCAACGTGACGACGCACCAACGCAGGCCGGGGAAGCCCTTGACGTCACCTCCCCGCCGCGCTGGGATTGGCCCAGCGGGAGAGAGGCCTGCCCGGAAGCGAAGGCTCAGCGGAATCGAGGACCGGGGAGCGGCACCGAGAGGAAAGTTGCCCCGCCGGCGTCCGGACTCCAACAGACCGGAATCCAGGGAAAGCGGCCGCATTCAGCAGCGCCAGCCGGCCCCGGGGGAAATTGATTAGGAGTGCGCGCTGCTGACGAGCAGCACGCGCGCGCACCGAAGCGGGCCCATTGAGCGAGGAGCCGAGCTGGGTTAAAGGGGAACCTGGAGAATGAACCAACGGAATTGAGTAACACGCACAAACGCATTGAGGAGGGGTGATTTGTAATGGGCTAAAGAACCGGATTAGTGGCATTTTTCTTAATACGCTCGCTAAAGCAGTGCAGAGGAATACCGTATTCCCTTTCTTTTAAAGTGAACTTTCACCAGAGCACCTCCCCAAAGAAACTCTACAATGAACTTTTGGTAACCGAACCCTACTAGTTGTTTTTGCTAGAAACATAACCAGGAACCATTTTCAGAGACAGATAAACTTTATTTATATGTATGTGCAATTTTCTACCGTTTTGATCTGACCTAAGCTACATAAAGATATAGATATTTTTATAACAACCTGTGTGGTGTACATTTGTGGTGCGTCACTGTGTTACTGTGAGTGTTGGTGCAAATACTTTACACATTGCCTTGGGGATAAGCCTGTCTGCTCATGCCAAGCTACCAAGGGGGTGAGCAGGGGTTATCAACAGTGTGTACCCCCTTACCCTGACTAGAAGTAAGGGTCCCTATTTGGACAAAGGTACCTACCTCTGCCAACTAGAGACCCCCATTTCTAACAGTCCCTGTAAAAATAGGCTCATTTGAAGAAGATCACACACTTGTTAAATGTGGTTAGCGTCCTATAAACCTGTTAGGGAGAGATCTTTTGTGCAAGTTAAATTGCACTATTTACTATACACCAAGTTTCAAACACATGATGAGGATGTTGAATTCAAAATGGCAAAACAAGTGATAGCAGTTAGGCAGTCTCCTGTGAGAATGGTAGAGGATTTACCTCTTGATTTACGAGATAGTGTTAAGCCTGAAGTGTGGGATTTTCCAGAAACGGACATCGGACTTATCAAAGGTGTACAACATGTCCAAATAACAATAAAACATAATGCTGAGTTTCTGAGAACACCACCATATAATCTCACACCTGAGGCAGTGGCTGGAATTACTCCAGTGATTGAGTCAATGATAGGACACAGAATTTTGAGCGATGTATGAAGTCCGGCAAGAATGCAGGACCTACGAAAGATTAAAAATATTGTCATTCCATATTATGCAATTGTTATGAATCCAGCTACAATATTATTTGAGATACCCTGTGATGCTGAGTGACCCACATTGGTTGATCTTTGTCAGGCTTTCTTTTTAACCCCTTTGTACAAGGATAGTCAGTTCTTATTTTTATTTTGGTTCCAAAAGAGAGTTTTGGCATTTGCCAAATTTTACAAGGGTATACAGAGAGCCCTTCAATCTTTAATCAGATCTTGAGGAAGAATCTTGAGTCTTTACAAATGCCTTGTGCAATATATTGATGACCTGCTTGTGGCATCAAGAACACAAGAAGCTTGTAAACAGGATAGGATTGCTCTATCAAATCATTTGGCAGAAAATGGACACAAGGTGTCGCCAAGCAAATTGAAGTACTGTCAAAAAGAGGTCCTGTACCTAAGACATCTCATTGAGAAGGGAGCAAGAAAGGTGTTACAAGAGAGAAGTACTTCTATCTTGAAAATGAATCCACCCGAAATTCAGAGAGAAGTCACAATGTTTCTGGTAATGGTGGACTACTGTAGACATTGGATAACCAACTTTTCCATAATGGCCAAGCCTTTACCAAAGCTGATGCACAAGGAGGTGACTGATTGGCTTCCAGGGGACAACGGTTGCTTAAAAGCATTCCTAAAGCTGAAAGAAAGATTTTGTTGCGCCCCAGCACTAGAAATGCTTGATTACAGTAACATGTTTACTCTGTTTTGCAGTGAGAGATAGGGCTATGCTCTCTCAGTGCTTACGCAGTTGCATGTAGACTCTCGAAGACCTGTTGCGTATTTCTCGACCACCCTTAACCCTGCCGCAGGACTGCCCGGCTGCCTTAAAGTGGTTGCAATGGATGGTGTATTGAGAGAAGCGCGAGTATAGTCATGGGACATCCTCTTCCAGTAAAGGTCCCACATTCAGTGGAGATTTAGCTTACACGTACTAAGACACTCAATAGCAGGCTCATGAAGTATGAAAAATTGATTCTAGCTGCTCAAAATGTTACTCTGAAAAGATGTCAAACTCCTAATCCAGCTACATTATTAACACTGCTTGAAAATGAAATTGATTTGAAAGAGATTGGGCATAACTGTCTCAATGCCATGGATTTCTGCACCAAGCTAAGACCTCATATAAAGGATGAACCCCTAGATGAGCCAGACTATGTAATGTTTGTTGATAGCTCATGTTTATGAGATAATGAGGGGAATTTGAGAGCAGATTATGCTATCTGCACAGTTCATGACATGCTCGAACCCTCCTGTCTTTGAGGTATCACCTCTGCTCAAGTAGCAAAAATGGTCACCCTTACCAGGGCATCTTATCTTTCAAACCAACTGAGGGTGACAATATTTACTGATAGTCAATATGTATTTGGTGTGATCCATGACTTTGGACCATTATGGTCACAAAGGGGATTCATGACTTTATCCGGATCTTCCATCCAGAATTAATAATATGTGATGAGATTGTTGGAAGCTTTACAGTTGCCTCAAGAAATTGCAGTTGTTAAATGCGTAGCTCACAGAAATGTAAATGAGTATGTGACCTCTGAAAACATATATGTCAATGAAGTTTCCCGGTATTCTGCAAAAGTGGCACGTACATCTATCGGAGAGTATACACATGAATCTGTTGAGAACACCAAATTTTCCATGCTGTTGTGTGTAGCTGATACTTGGGCAGAATTCAAGAGATTGCAGGGGGAAGTGTCAGAAGTGGAGCAACAAGGATGAGGCAGGGCAGGATGCATTAAGAATGCATATGCGATCTGGATCTCAGCGGATTGAAGACCTGTGTTGCCTGATAGTTTCTTGACCATAAAACAGAATTCAGTTGGACTTCATCGATATACCTGTCTGTAACAGGCTGAGATATGTCCTGGTTGTAAGACCAGACAGCCATAGGGTGGTCTTCCCCCCAACTTTTGCAGACCTCCTTCACTTTTCTGACCTTGTTTTTGCTGGCTTTAGGACTCTGTGCACTTTACCACTGCTAACCAGTGCTAACGTGCTTGTGCTCTCTCCCCTAAACATGGTCATATTGGCTCATCCCCAATTGGCATGTTTAATTTACTTATAAGTCTCTAGTAAAGTGCACTACATGTGCCCAGGGCCTGTAGATTAAATGCTACTAGTGGGCCTGCAGCACTTATCGTGCCACCCAATTAAGTAGGCCTCTAACCATGGCTCAGGCTTGCCATTGCAGAGTCTGTGTGTGCAGTTTACACTGCCATTTCAACCTGGCAAGAAAATCCTCTTGCCATGCCCAAACTTTCCCTTTTTATGCGTATAAGTCACTCCAAAGGTAGGCCCTGGATAACCCACAGGGAAGGGTGCAGTGTATTTAAAAGGCAGGACATTTACTTTTATGTTTTAAATGTCATGGTAGTGAAACAACTCTCCTATAGGATAACATTGGAATTACCTTATTATATTTTATAAGTGTAATTCCCAATTATGAAGAGATAGACTTTTTGAGTTTGGTGTCACTGGAATCAAAATTTTAAATCCAAACTTATGGTAAAGTTAGATTTTTTAATTGCAATTCTGAAAATGGCACTTTTATAATGTTGGCAGTATCTTACTTTTAGCCATTTGGTGCCTCCAGCCTGTCTCTGATACACGTCTGGAGAGAGTGACAGGTAGGCTTTGTGTATTCCCCTAGACAGCCATACACAATGGGAGTTTAGGTGTGGATTGATGGGCCATCCTGGCAGGATGGAAGGGAGGAGCTGGGCCCAGCCTCACTTACACATAAATAGGCTGCGTTCTGTACCCACAAAAAGTGCTGCATACCCCCAGTAGTGAGTCTGGACCCAGGGCAGGAAGGGAGGACCTCAGTGCACTTCAAACCAATGACATTAGAACACTCCTTGATCGGGAAGAAACAGTGGCTTTGATCCTCCTCGACCTCTCAGCAGCGTTCAACAACGTATCTCATCACACCCAACTGGATGAAGAACAACTGCCTGAAGTTCAACATGGACAAAATGGATGTGCTGAACTTAGGCAACAACACCACACCTTGGAACGGCTCTTAGTGTCCCTCAAAACTCGGACCATCACCCAGACTGACAGACCATGCCAGAAACCTCAGCATAATCCTGGACAGCAAATGGACCATGAAGTCCCAGATCAACGCAATCTCCTCTGCCTGCTTTCTCACACGTCACATGTTATGAAAATTCTTCAAATGGCTCCCCCTGAACACCAGACGTACCATCACTCAGGTCCCGATCACCCGCCAATTAGACTACGGCAACCCACTCTACAGTGGGATCACCACACACCTTCTGCAGAGACCCCAGACCATGCAGAACTCTGCCACCAGACTCATCCTGGACCTCCCCAGATGGACCCACATCACCCTCCACCTCAGAAAACTCTACTGGGTCCCTATACAGAAGAGATGCCAATGCAGGCTGATGATCCACACCTACAAAGCCCTGCACAACCAAGGACCAGCCTATATCAACCACCGTCTGTACTTTCACTATCCTACTAGACAACTATGCTCCTCCTTCCTGTCACTTGCCCACACTTACTGAAGCAACAGCAGAGGATGCTCCTTCTACTATCTCACTGCAAAAACCTAGAACTACCGCCCTCAGCAGCTACTGACCTCCGTTTCTCTACTGAAATTCCAGCGAGCACTTAAGACCTGGCTGCTCAATTGGGTAACCTGAACCATCATGACCCTCAAGCACCTGGATACTCTCTTGGGTGACTAGTCATGCTATAAAAATCCTCTGATTGATTGATTGACTCTGCCATTTGTGAGCCTGCCCTGCCAAGTGCTGCCACCCCAGTCCTGAAACATTTGGAAGCGGGCCTAAGTCAATTTCTTCAGCAAAACTCATGCATCCTCAGTCAAACCAGTGCATCAGCGCCATTGCATGGATCAGAACCAGCGCATCGCTCTGTTGCATCGCCTTCAGAACCACCACTGCACAAGGTCTCCAATCTCCATCAACAGCATCCTCGACGACGACAATGAATCTCTGCATAACAGGCCTTTGCTCATCAGAGTCGACGCATTGCCACTGTTGTGCAGATTAGGTCCGGCGCATCGCCACCACTGCATCGATCGACACAGACACATCGATTCGGCTGCACCCTGCATCTTCGACGTCGACACAGCCAGGAACAAGGTGCTTTTGTTCAGCTGGCCTCCCGGGGTCCCTGTATCCCTGTATCGCTTGATCTCTGTCAACCTGAACTTTTGACTTTATCCTGGTCAGGTTCTACCAGAGATCCCAAGTAAGCGCTTATTGCTTCTAAGCGCTATTTTACAGTTTATGCTTTAGAAATTCATATCGCAAGTTCTACTAATTGATTTGTTAAAAGGTCGACATGTTTCACGCCTATTGGTCCAGGAGGGATCTGTGGCGTTTCTCCAGGACCAAAAAAGTAGAAGAGTGATCCCTACTCTACACCAGGGCGGGTTTGTGTGTAGTAATGAAGAAGGGAAGAACCACAGAATTATTTTTATTTATTTATACCTACTGGGACGTTCATTGGTAAACTGTACCTGATAGTGAGGTCTCTAAGTGAGAAAACAAAATCCAACCTACACAAAGACAAAAGAGATTTGTGGAAATGTTTTACAGATACAGTATACATATTTATAGGCATTCTGTGATGTCAAAAAACCTCCTTAAAAGAGATGCAGGTAAGTTGTAAGCAATGACTTTCATGTATTCAGAACATGATAGGAGCGCAATGGTTTCTCCGTGGTGAATCTAAAGAAACTAGGTAGCAACATAACAGGCAAGTAACATAATAGTAGTGACACCTAATAGTCTCTTTCAGGTGAAACACTGAAGATGAGCAAATGCAGTGTGGTGGGCGAATAGGTTAGTAATGATGCATTGACACATATCGATGGAACAAGACAAACAAACAAATTATGTAATCAATTCATTATTGTGTGACCAAAGATCAGAGCATGCCTCCCAAAGTTGCTGAGGATATACACCTTACCCTGTGGCTGTGTCCAAAATGACACAGCCACAGGGTAAGACACAACCCCTGAACATGGGTGGGGATGGAATTGCTGCGCAGAGTACTGCTTTCTAGATGTGGCTTTAAAAGGGCTATTATCTCCAGAATGACATTGGTACTTAGCCTGTATTTGTCATATATTTCATCCTTTGATTGCTGATAAATGGTCAGCCTGACTCTGAAAATCCTCTCTTGTATCCGCCTCCATCTCTGCTGATCAGTCAGTTTATATGCGTCCTCCTTGCTATCACGTACAGGACAGCCATTCTGGAATCCCCTAATGCATTCTGGGCCTACTTTTATTCTTTGCACTCAGTTACCACCTGGCTTGAATTGGTGGTAAATTGCATGTGCAAACGGGTCATTTTGCGACCAGTTGCTATTTGGGACTGCCTTTATCATCTGTTTGCAATTAGGAATTTCTAAATTGAGCCTTGCTATTTTCCGTTGCAAAAAAATAACGACTTGCAAACCGGTCGCATTGCTATTTTTGGTTTGTGAATGGCTTTCATACATCACGAAAACCCTTTTTTCTATTCGCAAATTGTAGTGCGACCAATTTGTGAGTCGCTATTCTTTCGTGCACCTGTCCCTTAGTCATTGTAAGCACCACACAACTACAAATGTTGAAATGAATTAAGTTAGTCTAATATTAATACCATTTTGAATGTATATTTACACATTTAAGGCTAAGAGGCTTGCTCACATATTTTTGCTTTTTTTCACAATACGTTTTTTCCCTTTTTCTTTCCACTGCAGATGCTATACCTTTCCAAAAGCCTTCTATTGGCTAGTGAATATGCATTTGTTATGTATTAATGTCTGGTAGTGAGGTTCACTCCGGGAGGCAGTGGAGACAGGATGGGAGACTCGTGGGAAGAGCTGATTGTATCAAACAGTCTGTCCAGTGTAACAACTCAATGATGTAGTCATGTTTGTACAATGGTCTTAGTCTGAGAAATATGGGAGTTTACCAACTCCCAGTATTCAGAGAAGATTAATTGACTCAGAGTGGGAACGAGCTGAAATTTTGCCTGCAATGATTTTCTTGAAATATGATAGTGTGTGTTCCTTAGACTAGTTAGGAGATAAGGGCCAGATGATGAGACTCCCTTACTCCTCCCTGCTCACTCTCTTACACAAGAGAGAGATGCTTGCTGGCCTCAAACTGAGAAGACCCTTCTCACCTCTGCTGTTCTCCAAAGCCTGAGTGCTTCATACCTGAGCATTCCTATTCTCTCATCAGAAAACTTTACTTGGTGTTCTGAAGCTGACACCTTATCTCATTTTCCTAACTAAATTACCTTTCTTGACCTATCCATCCTTAATTAGATTAGGGGTTTCCTTTATGGAACACACTTGTTGCATATTCTTTATTCTTTTTGTAGTTCTTTTTAATATCCTATTTGACCTTATTTTGAAATATTGAATTGTAGGTCATTTAAAACTATAATAATGAAGACTACAATGTAAATACTTGCTTAACTAATAATTTGGTTTAAGCTAATTTGTTAATAAAATCCTCCAAACTTCCTTTATTCTCTTTTTCGTTTCCTTTAGAGTCCCAATTGGTCTTCTCTGCTTATGGAAATACAGGTAAATGATTGCTGTCTACCTACTCTCCTCATTGACTAGCAAAGGTCCATGCAACCCGTGAGCAGGGTTTGTGTGATGATTATGCCCGGCGGCCGAGATTAAAGAAACCCTGCTCCAACACTAGTGAGGGACATTGTTTGACAGAAAGAGAGCTTTTAAGATTCCCTGGTTCTCTAGAAATGCACCTTAGTGGTGTAATTCAAAGATTACATCTATAAAGGTCAGTTTGGATTAACTGTAGAATGTTCAGAACTGTAGATGCTGTAAACCAAGCTGATGTGCCTATCAAGCAATTTATAGATTTACTGTAAGTGACTGGGGTTCATATTTTTTGTGAATTCCCAGTTTGCCTCTTTTTTATGGGGTCAATATGGCAATTGTGATTTCTATGTGACACAGTTGCATTGGGTGTTAATTGGCCTCAAGGATCAATAGTCTGCTCCCATAGTACCAAAACAGCTGAAGTAGCATTTGATTTTTTTCTTTCTGTCTCTAGTAGAACATTTAAATTTTAGGCCCTGGGATTTAGATATTCTATCTAACATTCACTTTTTTACATGATGTGTTCGTGTTACTTGACAACACAAAAGCTTAACAGTTTTCAAAGGACTGGTAGCCCTCGGTATAAATGCCCCAGATGTGAGAAAGTGGAAGCTGATAATTTTCATATGTTTGCTGGTTTCCAAAACAAAATACTGCTCTTAGGGGCACATGCATCAAGCTATGTTGCGATCGCAAACGTTGCGAATCGCAAAAAAAGGCCATTTGCGATTGCAAAATAGCTTACTCCAATGCATGAAGCTCATTCGCAGAATATCACCTAAATTCGCAAAAAAAATCGATCACCTAAATACCGAATTTGTAATTGCGAATCTGTATTAAGTAATCGCAAATAAGAATTTGCTAATCCTATGCATCAAAAATTCGCAAATACTGAATCAGGGAAAAATCGCAATTAGCAATTCTTAAATAAGAACAAATTCTATCAGGTGGTAACCATTTCAAATTGAACAAATCAGGTGCAAATCATCAGTAAACTACTTAAACGGTCCCAAAAGGCATCAGAATGTTTCACAATGGCAGCGCTCTACGTCATGGCGAGGAGGATGAGGCTAAGAGCAGCAGCACAGAGAAGAAGGAGGATACAGGAGCGCATTTTCAGAGTGCGCGTTACTTTGCTAGGGCAGACGGAGGAAGAGATTTATGATAAATATAGGCTGAATGCAGACACAATCTATGAGCTCATAGCTGAATTGGATCCAATACTGCAGCGTCAGACTCACAGGACACATGCCATCCACACTCACGTGCAGGTCCTATGTTCACTGCACCTCCTAGCTTCAGGGAGCTTCCAGGGAGTAATTGCTGCAGCTGGAGGTGTCTCTCAAAGTGCCCTATCGTGATTTTTTAACGCATTCCTTGATGCCATGTTGCAGAGGATACACCACCACATCAGGTTCCTCACAACACCACAGGAATTGCAGCAAACTGAATTAGATTTTTATCATGTTGCCCATTTCCCACATGTCATTGGTTGCATTGATGGTACGCATGTAGCCATTTGTCCCCCCTCAGTGAATGAGTATATTTACCGAAGCTGAAAATCTTACCATTCATTGAACATTCAAGTAATCTGCAATTCTAAAAACATAATCACAGATATAGTGACTAGTTACCCTGGTAGTGCACATGACTCCTATATCTTCCGACATAGTGGCATACACAGATGTCTACTTGCGGGTGAATTTGGAGAAGGACATTTGCTTGGTAAACAGATGTAATACTCTCTTGCACACCTGTCCGCCATGGTGATACATAGCAGTGACTAATGTATTTTCTTTTTACATCCTGTAGGTGATAGCGCATACGCTGTGCGTTCTTTCATCATGACTCCATATCTGAATCCTACTACACAAAGTGAGCAGCGATATAATGAGGCACACATCTCCACACGCAACGTGATTGAGAGGACATTTGGTTTACTAAAATCTAGGTTCCGCTGTCTCCACAAAACTGGGGGTGCATTACAGTATAGGCCTGAGACTTGCTGCAAAATAGTCGCCACATGTGCCATGTTGCACAACATAGCCACTAATAGAGGCATTCCCCTGGAAGACTCTGACAGCGAGCCTGAGGTAGACATCCATCCAAGGCAACAACCACAAGCGGCATGCGGTCCAAATGGAGCAAAGGGGAGACGGAGACGTGCAGAAATCACTTAACATTACTTTTAAGGTGGGTAATCACGAAACAACACAGTATGTGCTCAAAGGTTTAATGTGACAATATTGTGGTAGTGTTAATGCACACATACCAGGTGCAGACAAGTGTAGTGTGGATACAGACAATTATATGACATTGCCTTGGCACTTAAACGTCAGTGGGAACAATGTACATGCTGCTGGTTACCTCACCAGAATTGTACGTGTCCATGTATTTACTTTTTCCGGCCACGCACTCCCGTGGCCCTCTCAGTAGGCTCAGCCACATCCCTTATTGAGCCTTCTGTGCCAGTGTTGCTCCTGGTACTGCGCCTCCTGGGATTTGTCACAGGTACCAGAAGGCTACTGAGGATTGAGGCCTCCTCACTATCCCCCCCTGCAAGAACGTTGTTGCCACCAGCTGCAGCAGTCTGGAGTTGTTCCACTGCATTAGTGACCTGGATGAGGCACCCTGGCCACATCCCCGCAGCAGTGGCTCATCTCCACCTGCATGCTGACAGCACGACGGGAAAGCTGAGCTGTTGTGGTGCTCAGCCTATTGATGGCCCTGGTGTAACCGTCCAGGCGCCCCATCAAATTGTGATGCCTCCTACCATGGGAGGCATGGTCACCCTGGAGGACCCTGCACAAGTCCTGCATAGCTGTTGTAACACTAGCAAAGTTTTCAGTGTTTGCCCTTTGCCCTTCCACAACAGCAGTGGTGAGCTCTCTCAGGCAGTCACGGATGTCCCCCATGTGTGTTGCCTTTGTCCCCAGTTGGCCCTGCATAATTCTCATGTTTCTGCCTTGCAGGCGCTGGACCCTGAGCATCTTGCCCTCAGCCCACTCCAGGCAGCAGCCCCATTGTCCTCAGCAGCTGTCAGGATTGCCATGGGCCTTCGCCTGCGGAAATGGACGGACCTGCGCTGCATTGGTACCTCTGTTGGTGGTGTGTGGCCAGCCTGCTGTGTGGGAGTTCCTGTTTGGCTCTCTTCATCACTCTCCAATTCAGGCAGTGGTGCGACTATTCGCCTGCATCGAGTGGGAGCATGTATGGGTGAGGATGCTGGGACTTCTGGTTCCTTCCCAGGCTCTGCATCTGGTTCCTGTGACTCGTGGACATCAGCCACGTCACTCTCCTGCGCAGCTGCATCTGTGATTTTAAACAGTGCAAGTTCAGTTATTTTTTGTTGCACATGTTTGTGATATACCGCATGCCAATGTCTAATAAATTAACTTTTGCTATGGACAAAGTCTACTTTAGTCACTTCCTTACTGTACTCTGCTGCACTAAAGCTGTTTTGGTCCCTCTTTGCCTTGCCCTTACATTTGTCTGTATACTAGTCCTATAATGCATTTGGGTGCTGCAAGTAAAATGTGGACTGGTCTCAGCTGTGCTACACTACGCAGGACCGGCATTAGGGGCTATTTTAGGTACATTTGACATTGGAAGATATTTAGCAGTGGTCTTACCTTGTGAGGTACCAGCCTGTTCAGAGGTGTCAATCTGGGTTACTCCGACAACTGCCTCTGGCTGCAGTGTGGATTCCACCATGTCCTCCAGGGGTGTGTTTGCACATTCCGCAGATGGTCCCCCTCAAGTTTTTTTTAGCATTTGCCAGCCTTGCAGCCACTCTCTCTTTGGCTCAGCTGCGCAGTTCGTACCAGCGCTTGCGCAGGTCTGCGATTGAGCGCTGTGTGACCCCCACAGCATTTACCTTTGCTTGGATGGCCAGCCAAATTTTTCTTTTCACAGACTCTGCAACCTGCAGGGACAGTTTGCCAAAGAGCTTATCGTGGCTCAACACCACTTCCTCAATGAGGATTTCCAGTTCTTTCTCGCTGAATTTCAGCTTCCTTTTCCTTCCTTCACCTTTCTTGTCCCCTTTTTCTGTGGCAATGCTGTTGTTTTCAAACAGATTCTGCTTCAAACACAGCTTGTTCCTGCTCAGCTCCACCAGTCTGCCTCCTCCTCTGACTCTCTCTGTGAATAGGTGTGTGCATTCCCTGATTCACTTCCTGGTTGTGATGTCATCCCAATGCAGCAATATGGGTAAATCGCTATTAGCGAATCTGTATTAGCGGATTCGCTATTACCGATTCGGTAATAGCGGGATCTCAATTTGATTTAGCAAAATTTACCGATTTGCTAAAGTATAGCGAATTTTATGATGCATTCGGTTTTGCGATTCCGTAATAGCGATTTCTTAATATTCGCTATTAAGGAATCGCAAAAAGGAATTTTGATGCATGTGCCCCTTAGACTTTAATCTCCTGTGTCTTTTTTAATTGTGCAGCTTGCAACCTGGCATGTCTAAACTTTGCTTGTATGGCACTTGCAAAATGTTGAATAAATAAATTAAAATTGCCAGAGCCTAGCATAGAGCCCCCACTCAGTACCCGAGAGAGCCTACCGGGCATGGCTTTTTGTGACATTTCACATAATAGGCATTACATAAGCATTGCTCTGTTGTCTGTATTTGAATCTTATCAGTGGCACACCTAATAAAAGTATTTGGAGGAATCATGCTATAATTTTAACAATATACTCCGGGTCCCACTCACTATTGTGTGTAATATCCACAAGAGCTAATATTCAGGCAAAGATGCGACTTAAATGTGGACAGTACCCCCACTCTGTCCTGAGAAGATAGAGAGTTCTTAGAGGGAGATTTGACCTTAGAGGAAGTAAGGGATGCAATTAGCAGACAAAAACCAGGGAAGGTCCCGGGCTTGAATGGGCTCCCCGCAGAATTTTTTAAATGTAATGCTAATCTACTGGCCCCGCACCTCCTGAACATGTTCCAGAAATCCCTAGGAGAAAAGACGCTCCCGCTTGACCTGCGAAGGGCCACAGTGGTAGTGATCCATAAACCAGGTAAACCTCCAATGGAATGTGGGTCCTATAGACCCATATCCTTACTGAATGTGGAAACAAAGATACTCGCCACGGTGTTAGCGACACACCTCCTGGTAGTAATATCATCCCTTATTCACTGGGACCAATCCGGCTTTATGCTGTGGCGTACCACAAGACTTAATCTTCGTCGACTAGCTAATTGGATAGATACTGTAAAGAATAGATCCACAACCCACATGTTCCTTTCCTTAGATGCAGAGAAGGCCTTCGACACGGTACACTGGCCATTCCTGAGGCAAACCCTGTTGAAGTTCGGATTCGGCCCGGCCTTTATAGCCTGGGTGGACCTACTCTATAATAGCCCAGTGGCCAGGGTCCGAGTTAATGGAATAACTTCGGAGGCTTTCCAGGTCCAGAGAGGCACCCGGCAGGGTTGCCCCCTGTCCCCGCTGCTATTTGCACTGGTCCTGGAACCGTTAGCCTGCATAATTAGGGAACACCCGGAAATCACCGGTTTTAAAGATAGCGAGGGCGCCCTTTTAGACGAGCGTATATCGCTCTATGCAGATGACATCCTCCTATATATTACGAATCCAGATAGGACACTCCCGATAGTGTTTAGCACCTTTCAGGAATACGGTCAACACGCGGGCTACAGTATCAATTGGAACAAGTCCAGTCTGTACTCAGTAGAAGAACCTATGGACAAAAGGCGGATCCCGGGATACTTTCAGGTGGCCCAAAAAGGGTTCAGATACCTGGGTCTGTATATTACTACTAATGACACGATCAACCTCGCTCAAAACATTAGGAGGGTGCTTGGCAATTTCATGGGGATGTTGAGAGGTGGCGGCGACTCCCGCTAACGATAATGGGAAGAGCTGCATTATATAAAATGATCACGCTTCCGAAATTGTTATATGTGCTACAAAACACATATTGCAGAATACCCGAAGACATATTTACCGCGATAAACGCAGACTTGCGCGTGTTACTGTAGGACGGAAGGCATCCGAGAGTTGCATTGCAAACACTGCAACGAAACCAGTACAATGGGGGACTCGCTTTACCAGACATACAGGCATATTACAGGGCCGCCCATCTTATAGTGGTTAATGAATGGGGGCACGCGGCAGGAGATCACCCCACCTATGCCCTTGAACGATTACAGTTTAGAAACTACACATATCTCCATTACATATACGGAGGTAAGGGAGTTCTCCAACTTTTACGGGCCACACAGAGAGCAATCGAGGCCTGGAAAGGAGCGGAAAGACAGATGGGATGAGACAAGCGGGTTATAAGAGAGACCCCTCTCTAGGATGGAGCCGGAGATTGATAAGCTCCAAGAGCTTAGAAAGAGGGACTTCATTGGGATTACTAAAATAGGTGACATCATAGAGGGAGCTACTATAGCTTCCTTTGAAAAGTTAAAAAACACATATCAAATGTGTGACACTCAGAGATACTCAAATCTCAGGCTGCAACATGCATGGAAGGCGGCAGAGATAGATGATAAGGAGATACCAGAGTTTGCCCCTCTGGAAGGTAGACTGCTACAGGAAGAACTCTCTCTTAAAGCTATCTCTTGGACTTATAAAACGTTAATGAACAATATGCCAGATGAATTGGAGCTACTCAGGCTAAAATGGGAAGTTACCACAGGGCCTTTGGAAGATATTGACTGGGAGGCGGCCCTGATGCACCCAAGAGAAGTAGCGATCAAACAGCGATTACGCTTAATACAATTTAAGATCCTCCATAGAGTTTACTTTGATCGGGTGCATCTCCATAACATGGGTAGAGCACAGACACCTCAGTGCCTGCGGTGCAAAACAGACCAAGGTACATACATACACACGCTTTGGGAGTGTAGGAAAATCCAACGATACTGGAGCCAGATAGCACTGGAACTAAATAAAGTGTTGGGGACGCAACTAGAACTGGAGCCGAAATATGCCCTATTGGGCATTCCCACCGAAATAGACCTGCCACGCCACAAACTCATTCTATTCAACGTAGGGCTCGTAGTGGCCAAGAAAAATATTGCTCGTCAATGGGGAGATCCAAACCCGCCTGCACTTACTGAATGGAGGACCCATATGGATCTCTATATGAAGCTGAAAAAGTGACTTACCAGACGAGAGGATGTCCTCGAGAGTTTCGTAAGATCTGGACTCCTTGGATACATCTTTATGGGCTAAGTGTAGAGGGGGAAGATGACGAAAACACCATAATGAGGCAAAGCCTGGGAGTCGAAGAGAGATGAAGAAACTCACCCCTTTCCCCCCCTTTTCCCTCATCCTCCTAGTCCTCATGTGTCCCAGTGCCCTTTGTACTTTTCCCAGGTTTGAATTGTTAAGGCTGACTGTCAATACAGATATCCCAGAGAGACACAAGCTCATTGTAATTGAGCTGAGGTTAATACTGTATAGTGTCATGCTACCTTCCTAACTGCAACGTCTGACTTGTATCTGTGTATTGCTGATTCTTGATTGTCCATATATTGCATATAACTATGTTAATAAAAACAGTTAAAAAAAAAAAATGTGGACAGTACCCTATAATGATGAAGCATGCCACCAACAACGGCCGAGAGTGCTTTATCTATCACAATAACGGTGTTGGAATACTTGTCACACTTGTGATCCTCTATAAAGTTTGCTATACCATTTTTTTATTTGTATGACTCCTCTTTCACATTGCCTGCCCGGAATGGCTCACAGGCTGGGTATCCTCTTTTATAGTCACTATCCTGACAGGCACAACTCTGATGCTATTGGATGAGACAGATGCCAGTTACCTTTCCTGTTCCACCTCCCTGAATCAGGCAGGGGATCTCAAGGCAATCTCAGTCTATGACAGTATCCGCGGACCAGGACAGGTGGCAATTGCTGAATTCGCACACCCTCAAAATAGTGAAGGAGGCTAAGCAGCTAGTTAGAGAAGAGGGCCACAAACAATTTCTTTGGGATTGAGCTGAGACCACATTTGGTCCGATTTGGAGAATCATTTTCGGTTTCTATTTGCATTGATTATGTGGTTTAGGAACAAGGCCATGCTATTTCCTGGCTATTTGGATTAGAGCGCATGCATAGTTCTAAACTTTCAGGTTGACGGATTTGACTTGCACTTACTGAGCTCAGCATGAAGAATGGTGAGTCCATGACTTTTCACACCCCTCCTGCAGCCTATTTCTTTGTGCACTTTACTGGGCATTTGTCAGTAATTAAGAAAATGATGACAAAGCAAATAATTTACACAAAGTAATGTTAATTCCTTTCATCCTTCCATCAAAAAATCTTTTCGACTGTATTGCTATGAAACATGTATTATCACAGAAGATTTTAACCCAGAGTAGGAAAGTGCTTCTTTTGACATGGTTAGCCCCCACTTCTTGCCTGATGCCTGATGTGATTTCGAACTGTAAGTGCACTGGGTCCCTGCTAACAAAGTTACCAGTACCAAATCTGTTTCATAAACACTGTACCATGATTGGCACAACTTCAGCTACCCCTGTAAGTCCCTAAGAAATGGTACCCCTGGTGCCTAGGGCTTGGGTACTGAAGAGGGTCCACTGGGGATGCAGCATGCATTTTGCCACCCCAGGGACCCCTCACCAAGGCTATGCATACTGCCATTGCAGGCTGCGTGTTTTGGTGCAGAGAAATCCAAAGAGTTGATATGGCACACAGCCCTGTGTGCCATGCCCCCCCATTAACTATATAAGGCATAGGTATGTCCCACCTGCTGCAGGCCTTTAGCCCTAATGCAGGGTACACTATATCCTATGCATGGGCATAGCAGCATGAGCAGATATGCCCCTACAATGTCAAGTCTATTCTGAGATATTGCACAGGGAAGCCATAAAGAGTACATGGGCTGGGTACTTGTCAAAACGAGTTTCCTAGCTCCATGATGGCTTCACAGATTTCTAAGGTGTTTGGTACCAAACATCTCGTATTAATAAATCCTCACTGATGCCAGTGGGGGATTTATTAATAGATTCACACAGGAGACCCTTTTAGAGTTTCCCCTGAAAACCTGCCAAGCACTGTTGTGGTCTCTGACTTGTTTTCATCAGTCTGCCACCACCAGACATGTTTCAGACCTCATGGGGTGAGAGCCAGCGCTCTCAGAGGACAGAGACAAAGCCTGCTCTGGAATGAGGTGCTTCACACCTCCTCCAGGACCGGATGGCCTTTCTCTACGGGACGCTTCAAAGGTGATGCCGCAATTGAAATCCAAACCAGGAACCTCCAGATAGTGGGGGAGGCCAAGCCCCCTTTCCTGCTCCACTTTTGGCAGGAGGAAAGGCAGGAAAATTAGTTAGATTAGGAGGAGGGTTCCCACTTAGCCTACACGACACCTAGGGTGGGGTAGACGAGGTGAACCCCTCTCCTGAAATACCACCATCTAGAGATGGTGGAGAAATAACCTATCAGGTCTAGGGTAATGCCCCTTTCTACTAAATGGTGGTCAAAAGAGGGTGTAGACACCCTAAAGGGAGGTAGCCCTTTCGCTACTATCTGTCTCCCCTTGTAAAGCCCCATCATTCAGTATTTAGGTGGCATCCCGAGTCCTGAAAATTAGATTTGACGGACAAAGAAAGGAAAAGGGCAAAGAATATCCACTGCCCAAAGACTGACACCCTCCTGCAGAAGAAAGTGGTGCCAAACTCTTCCTGCAGCTTGGAAGACTCAACAATCGTGGTGTGCTGTCTTGTCCTGCAAATGTGAGGCATCCAAGAACCCCAGAGCACCTCCAGCCTTCAAGAAATCACTGAGAAACTCCCTTGGAGTGAAGGTATCACTCTCCTGCACACTGCAGGCAACAAACCCATGAAGACCGGTTTGTCGACTTGCTGCTCGCTGACGACCTAGATGCAGCACCAAAGCAATAAGGTACAACACCTCCGAAGGGTCAGATCTGAATCCTTACCTAGTACCGGATCCCCAATGGCAAGCACCGAGAAAAAGAGTCCACTCCGGACTCCAATGACTCCAGAAGCAAGCACCTGTCGAGGGAAGTCAAAACCCCTGAGACCCACTTCCTGAGTGGCCCAGCCATCCCCAGATGGCCTCTCCAAGTTGCCTGCTCCTGACCACGAGGACCTCAAGAAGCATGACGCCCGGCTGACCTATCTACTTGGCACCCAACCCCACCGGCCCTGGTAATGACAAACCAGCTGTACTCCCATGGTCCCCAGGCCCTTGTAACCTCCTCCCTCCAAGGAGACCCTCTGACTTACCTGCAAGTCCTCCTGTGCAATGTTTTTTCAAGTGGCCCCCTTCGTCTTTGCGCGCCAGCTTCCAAGACCCTCAGCACTCTGCTGCCGGCCGAACCGGGATGCTCCCGAGCTTCTCCTGCTGGAACTTTAGACCTGGTCCCGACATTGACCTAAAACGAGAAGGTGAACTTTGTGAAAGCATTGCCTGATTGTATATGCATTTTCAGTTTTTTCTCTATTGTTTTCAATGGTGCGTAATTGCGCACGTGATATATTTTCCGAACTTTGAAAAATCGTAACTCCGAAAGTACTTACCCGAGAACTGTGTTCTTGGTCTTACATAAAAACCGATACTATTTTTATAAATTGGTCTCAGATTTATTCATGGGTGTGTGCCTGATTTATTGCCTCTGCAAGTACAACAAATGCTTAGCACTACCCTCTGATAATCCTAACTGCTTGACCACACTACCACAAAAAGAACATTAGTATTATCTAATTTAGCCTCTGTGTACCATTAAGGGATCCACTGGACTCTCTGCACAGTGTACTTCGTTTTAGCACTCTATATAGAGAGCCAGCTTCCTACAGCCAGCATTCAGAGTCTATGGTTCCTTCTGCCTGTGTTAAGTTTATTCTAGGCTGAGTAGGTATAATAATGTGCATGACGAGGTTGGTCCTCACAGGTAGTACACTGAGGGGCATATTCACAAGGAGCTATCGCCGAATTAACGGCACTTTATCACAGCCAAAGTCGTGATAAATGTACCCCCCCATTCACAAGCCAGTGTTAACAGCCCACAGCACCAGTTTACCTGCGATAGCAACCGCAAAAAACATCGCCACAGAGGACCCTCGCAAATATCGCTAATGAGATGCAGAGTAGGCGTTCCCGTGACAAAAGCAGAGACAACAGCACACCTCAACATTCACAACGACCAGCCACATCCGCGATAAAAACACAAAACAGGCGATAAGGCGCGTTAGCACCAGGAAATCTACACCTGCTCTGACCTGGTGTAAAGTCGGACGGCAGCCAGCACCACAAAAGGGAGCACAGCCCAGGGCCACATCCGAAGGGCAACAGATGCCATGGCGCCACCCATCATGCGGCCCGGACACCCAAGAGGGCCACAACACCCACCCCAGGACCCCATCCCACACCCGGAACACCCCCCTCCCGGACCAACACAGACGCAGCGCAGACAAAGACAGCGGAACCCCAGGAAATGTACCAGCCGCACAGACCCAACATCTGACAATGTCACCTTTCACTACAGGCTGAAAGGGACAACCAACCTACGCATCCTGACTATCATCGCCTAACAGGCCTACGGCAACATCACAGCGGACAACCAACATCCCACCCCACACAAAGCTGATGGCGTGGCTGCACCTGTTGGCCCCTGGGACCCCCCATCCAACACCCGCCAGAGTCGGAGGAGTCTCACATCCAGCCACATACAAGTCCCCCACACCTGTCCTGGACATCACCATCACCCTGGTACCCCAGTCCCCATATGTACAACACAAGGCGCAGGATCCGCTGGAGACCAAGCAAGGACCATACGCCATAGCAGGATGCACGCACGTGTTGGGGGCAACACACAGCACACATGTACTACCTGTGCCCCCTGGTGACACAGCACACAATCACCGCAACAGGAAGCACACGTCTCACACCAATGTGCAGGCAACAACAGAACACCGTGGAACACACAACAATGTCACCTTCAAATACACAGCCAGTGTGCATGATACCTTCATCCTCCGACAGTCCATCATCAACCAGCGTTCCCAGGATGGCAACAACGGAAATGTACAGCCCCTTGGCAATATACAAATGAACATCCCACACACCTCAACACCACAACCATGCAACTCACAACTCTGGCAATGCACACGTCACAAAATCACATACAACAGGCACAACAATATGCCCACCCACCAGACACGACAGAACAACTTACAATGTCCACATGGGCAAGCCCTGAAAATGAGCCAGTAACGGCATGGCACCTCAGCCCCATACTAGCCGAATGTGGGGAGAGGTGGCAACCAGGCATGTGTGAAGGATGCAGTAGAACCATGATTGGGAAAGTACACAATGCCAACAGTGCCGGAGATGTGCTGGACACCTCGCAGTATGCAGAACACACCCATATCCATGGCGACATACACCGTTTGTGTATGGAGTGTAGTGGACAGTGTATGCCACCATGTTGCCACAGCCAATGGGGGTCCTCGCAGAAATGTTGCCTGTTACGCCCCCCCCCTAAGCGTCAGCGGAGTGGGATGGCCCAGCGTACGCCACGCCAGCGTAGGGGTGTGAATAAAAACCACATAGGCCTGGGCGTGGTCCACTTCCGGAAGGACCCACGTCTCTGCCAGGGCGGCGCCTCCCACCTCGCCACGAGGCCGACGCCATCCTCGTGAGCGTAGTTGCCTGCGATGCTGTGCGCCTGCCGGACCCCGGCACGCTGGTCCACGAACCCGTCAGGCCAGCCCCTGCGCAGCCAGGCCACACTGATCACCTTCTGACACCGGCGTGTGTCAAGGAGGGCCCACCACATGCCGGCGCAAGCCACAAGCCCGAGGCCCAAGACCTTGGCAGCCACCTCAGACCATCACGGCCGCCACGACACCGGCCCGCTTTATTCCTTTTTCGTTGACGTACTCCACTGCCGCCCCTGGACTAGTCTTCAGACCAGTAGGTCCCACATGTGGAACTGTGTCTTGAGTCATGAATGGCAGTGATCCCATATCCCGGCCAGCGGCCACAGCACCAGACCCCCCCAGTTCAGTGAGGCATAGTTCCATATGGGTATCTTGCGACACGTGGTGCCACTAACCCTGTCCAACGCCAGGCTGCTACACGTGGTGCCACTAACCCTGTTCAATGCCAGGCTGCTACACGTGGTGCCACTAACCCTGTTCAACGCCAGGCTGCTACACGTGGTGCCACTAACACTGTTCAACGCCAGGCTGCTACACTTGGTGCCACTAACCCTGTTTGATGCCAGCCTGCTACACGTGGTGCCACTGAACCTGAACTACGCAGGCCGGTGGGGCCATCCAACCTATGCCGGCGACACTCGGTGAATGGGCCATGCTGACCGCTGCCTCAGGCCTACACCACAGTCAGGTAGGTCACACATTTGGAACTGAGTCTTGATTACACCATGGTAGTGAACATTATTTAAGGCAGAGAACTATTCACCATACACCCTTCGATGTGGTGGCAACAAGTCTGTGCATGGCATCACAACCACACGTGTCTGTGGGCCTACGCGGACCACTGCCCTCGGCCTACGCTGCGCTTGAGTGGGATCCCAGAATTGGAACTGGACATCGGTAATTCAAAAGGCTGAATACATGTCTTCGCACGCACGGAGGGGCGTAAGAGGATGGCGCGTTGCAGGCCGGAGGGAACAGGATCATCGTCACGGAGGTGATTGAACACTACCGACAACTGCCACTGTGTCACTAACTCTGTGCCTCGCGAGCCAATGACACGTGGCTGTGGGCCACTGCTGACCGCTGCCTCCAGCCTACACTGCGGTCCAGTAGGTCACAGCGCCTTGATTTAGCATTCTTGGAGTTCACATTTGTGTACAGGCATCATCGCAGACTGCATCCCCTCCCAGCACCTGTGCCACTGAGTTTGTTCCCCGACATTCATGGACACTCACTGGTCGTACATTGGGGGCGTTTGAGTCTATGGACTAGGGGCTAGTTTACATTCTCATGTAGCTGATCCCGAATTGTTGGTGAAAACGAGGGTTGCGCTTTCCACTCCTCCATTTGCTGCTTCCAGATAACATCAGACCTTCCGCATCATGCCCTGGAGGACACCTGCCACTGTCCCCCGAAACCCTCCGCAACATACACCTCGGACATTGATGGTGACCCGCTCAGGTCGCATGGCCCATCTGACTGCACCGCAAGTCACCGTCCCGTGGCTGGGTGCCTGTGCCGGCCGCAGTGCATCCGGGGCCACTAACTCTGTGCTGGTCACGCCTGGGACCCCTTCTTCTGAGACATTGAATGGCCTCTGTAGCGATGGTCTTGGGGTCATCAACGCCATGTGTCTGTGGCCCTGCGCTGTCCGCATCCTCCGGCCTCAACTGCGGGCCACCAGGGCCCACACAAAGCATCGAGTCTTGACCGGCCCGGACGTCGCATCACCGCAGGAGGCACACGCCACCACCGCAAGGACCACCTCCAACCGCCATCTGCCAGAGTCGAAACGGTGGTCCTGACAGACCTACGGAGTTGCTCAGACCTGTCGTGGATGCCATTATCGGCCTGATACCCTGCTCAGCACTCCTGGTGCCAGTGACTCAGTGCACTGCAAGCCATTGTCCGTTACTGATTGAGTTTTGTGCTGTTGTGAGGTTGCGCAGCAATGTCACCTCTTGCAGTGGGGAAGACCTGGGACCATGAGGAGGAGGATGTGTCAAGTGTGCGGACGGGAGAAGGCACAGACAATGGGAGGGCAGGTGGCAACAGCCCCAAGGCAGGAATGCAGACTGGTGGCGGTAGTCAAGCTACACACCCGGATCTAATACTGGGTATTGCGCTGTGGACTGCGGACGCAACTGTCACCTCAGGCAGTGTGGCAGACCTGGGACGTTGATGAGGAAGTTGATGCAGGTGTAACACACCCCACTGCATCTGCATCAGGACTAACCCGAAGGGACACAATCCTAGCAATTTCTTCACATGAGCGCGCTCTTCTCTAGTGCTCCTACCTCAGTGCACTGCAACTCACTGAACCTCTAGACTGAATATTGGGTGACCTCTGTCCTTACTCCGGATCCCTCCATGTTGCTCTGCATTTGACTCTGTTACGCTGGTGTTTTCTGTTTCCATTACACTGGTGTCCACTGTTCAGGTTGTTGCCAGCACCAAGCACTTGTGGCTTATACTCACCCCACACACATCCAGCACAGGCGTCACTGTACATGTGGCCCTGCCAATAAAGGGGCCGGGCGCACATGCCCGTAGCCAATTCAACATGATATGTGCATGTGTCTCTGTGGGGGTGTGGGTCTCCTTTGTGGGGTGTAGGTGGTCCCTGAAGGGTATTGGACACCCACGTATGTGTTCTAGTTCGCATTCCATGGTTTCGGCAACACCCTCACCTGTTGGGCCACCTCCTTTTGGCGTTCTGCCACCTGGCATTGGGATGCCACGTGTTGTGAGGCAGCCGCGATTGCGGGTGCTTCATGCTGTGTGGTCTGTTGCAGAGTCTGGGTTCTCCTCTGAGTAGCTTGTCTGCCCTGGTCCTTGTGGTGCGTTGTGTGGGATGTCCATGGGCTGTTGTAGGGCGTCAGTGTCGGGGGTGTGGTGTTCTTCTCGGGCATCACTGATGGGTTGTCTGTTCAGACCTGCTGGAGGTGTTGTTTGTCCCTCTGCATTGTGAAGGGGAGGTGCATGTTGGCATTGTGTTGGCGCCTTGTTCTTGTCGACATGCAGACTGTGTGACAATGTACATTGTGACTGTTTGGGCGGTGGTGGCTATTTGAGTTGGGACAGTGTACATTTGGCCTACATGGCTGATGTGGGGTTGTAGGGGTAGATGTGCATCTCACAGTTCCCTGCTCTGTCCAATGTGATTGTTCTGTTTCTGCGCCTGGGTGGACCCAGTTGTGTCCCCTGTTCTGCAGTGTGGGTGTTGCACTTTGTGCCACATTGTCATGGTATGTGCTGTGATTGCTATGTGTGTGTGCTGCAGTGTGCTACGGGGATGGGGGACATGTCCCTGGGTAATTGTGGATGTGCCGTGTGCTACACCTCATTGTGCATGTGTGGCATTGTGCACATCACCCCCCGTCCCCCCAGTCCCTGTTGGATCCTCACCCTGTTGTTGTTGTGTCAGGTCCTGTCGAGCTGTGTCCGTACTCCCTACTCCTTGCACCCTCTCCACACTGATGACTGTGGCCTGGCTTTCCTCCTGCTCCTCCTGTGTCGCTGGACTGCCACCTCCTGTCACCGTTGCTGCCTTCCTGTTGGCAGCGGGTTTGTGCCTGGTTTAGGTTGTCACGTCCTGGCGGAGCCTCTTGGCCTCCTGGATTGGCCTCCTGGGCTCTGCGGATGCATTCCAGGCGGTCTGCTTGTGGGTCATTTGCTGGTAGTGTTCTGTCGCCTCCGTGGCCTTGGTCTTGTTTTCCTGCGATCTGCACCCCGTCTTCCTCTCCATTTTCTCCTTGGCCTTCCCCGACCCACTTGTTCCTTGCTGGTGGCCTGTGGGGGTTGTGGGGTTCGCGTTGCCCTCTGCGCTGGGTCAGGGTGCATGGATGTTGCTACGTGCTTTGGCTTGTTTCTGGTGTGTTGTGCCTGTGGTTTTTATGGTGCAATTGCCCGCCAGACCCGTGGGAGTTGCAGGCCTGAGGCTGCTTTTCGCAGCTTTTTGTACTGCGATTGGCCTCATCGCATGATTTCTCGCATTCGCGTTTCGCATTTTTTGGGCGTGGTGTTGATTTACACGCTGGCATTTGACGCGTTATCTGGTGACTATCGCATGCTACCGCCTTGTTGTGAATTCCACGTTGACACAGGGTTATTTTCCCGTGATAGGCTGCGTTATTGGAAGTTGCGTTACGCTACTCTTGCGGTAGTTATCACACGTTCTTGTGAATATACCCCTGAGAGGCTCCGGGATGCACTACACACAAGGCACACTATGCCCAATTCAATCACAATGGACAGAAACAACGTCAATCACAGTGCAAAATCAATGTAGGGTATCCACTCTTCTTAAATAACAGGATGAAATGACATAAGGGCAGTGGTGGCTGCCGCAAAACTCAAGTGGGGGTGGGGGGTCAGCGACGTGGTATCAGGAAAATATATATTTTTTAAACTTACCTGCCCTGCCGCCGACGCTGCTGGCCGCCTCGTTGCCACCGATAGTCCTTATCTGCCACCAATACGAAGAATTATTTGCATGCGATTCCTTCTTGACTTTCATATAGGCGCAGCTTTTAAGCACGATTTTCAGAATTCTGGGAATCTTTCTATTCAGTGTAGCCAATCAGAAGTCATGTATAATATTGTGGCAAAACACTTTTAGTGAGACCTCAGAATACAGTCTATTGAGATCACTGCACACTGCCTTTATTTTCCAGTAGAACCAAAGTTTGTGTGAGCTGTTTGTCATGCATGATATAGGTAATGTGGTATTTCAAGTTATATCTAGAATAGATTCGAATTTGCATTAGCTTCTCTTCACCGGATGTCTGATTCATTGTTAGCCAGGCAGCCATTACAAATTACAGGCAGTTGTTTTATGTGGAGTTCAGGGGTATGTAAATCTTTTGTGAAAATGCACGTAATTATTCCATGGCTGCCTGGCTGAAACCAGATCATTTAATGTAAATTCCGTCTAGTCTTCTGCTGATTTCTGGGTACAGTTTAATATGTTTTACTGCTTCCACAGTGGCTTTACTGTCTCGTGATTGGGCTTAGAATGAGAATTACAATTGTAACCACTCATAACCACTGAATATGAAATATTGCTTCCTAAGCCCCCTTTAAGCCATATTTAAAGTTTCTGTGTATTTTGTTTAAAGAACGGGATAAGTGCTCTATTTCATTGTGTCAATATGTTTGGCTAGTACTCATTTGCTTTCCTTACTTGACACTGATATACATTGTTTTTTGTCAATGCATGGTACACTTTATGCCATGGTTTTAAGACCAGGTACAATGAATAGCGCATTGTTCGAGTTCAGTAGTTCCATGGCTGCTTTTATAAGGAAACAAAACCACTGCAGTGCAGAAAGGGAGGTTCCGATTTACATAGAAATAGTTGACAAAGTTCTCTAGAGTTGCTCTCAGGAAATGACTGTCTTTACAATAAATACAAAGGCTTTTAAAATGACTGTAAAGGAAATTGATGAAGAAAACCTGGCACATGTAGCACTTTCATGTTCCATGGCAACGCTTTTAAAACAGAGAACTGCATTAGTGAGGTAACATTAGTAGTGTTAGGGTTTTCTTCGTGACAGACGGGACAGTACATCTGGTGGGAAGCCGTGGTGAAAGCGTCTTAATGAAGAAGCAGAAGAGGAACGGATGGAGTTGCATTTACAGCCTGCTAGCTTTCAATGCCTTCCTACTGTTAGTACTGCATGTCTATGCTGATAGTGCCTGGTTCAAAACCAGCGAATGCAGGACACAGAGTCCATTTAGAATAGCAGAACGGAAGTGGTTACTGTTGTGATGTGGGCCCAGGCCCACATGCTAATAAATGACTGACACGCACACGGTGAGTGGGGTACTACAACTGGCCTCGAGCACGTGCACCCGGGCCCTTTTATTGACAGGCTCACGTTACTCGTGACGCCTGTGAGGGATGCGTGTGGGGGTGCAAGTGTGCCCAGGCCACTCCCATAGGGGAGTGGCTACTAACTCGGTGTCTGTCGAGACACTAGAACGTGTCTCGCAGGACACAACAGTTACCAAACTCAAGCATTTTCAGAATTGCCCTCTTTTTTAAGAGAATTTACTTATGCGCAATTTTTAGCGATTAGCTGCAGGCAGTTTTAGTTGTCTGAAGGGAGAACTCATATGATCAATACAGGGTCACACCAATTTGCGGATGGCTACATTGACTTTAGAGCGTGGTTTTGGTGATTTATTTTAATTTTATTTATTTAATGCATTTTTATAAAGCGCGGACTTTACCCGAAGTTGTCAGAGCGCTGTACAATAGAACCAGTTACGTTACATGAGAAAAATGGTATAAAATAGAACGTTACAAAATAAACAGGAGAGGTTGAGTAAAACCATATAGGCAATAACACAATATCAGACACAGCAATCAAGGGTGGGGAATGAACAAAAAGATGTTACAAATTTACAGTGATGAACTAGCTTCCTGGAGGGGTCTGAGAATGAGGGTGTTAGTTCTGGAAGTGTCTTTGAAGGAGAAGAGATTTGAGGTCCGCTTTGAAAATCTGGATGGAGGTAGTGGCACGGAGCAATGGCGGAAGCGAGTTCCAGATTCTCACCGCATTACCTGAGAACGATTGAGCCATCGATCTTTCCTTTTGAAGGAGGGGGCTCAAGCAGAAACTTTGCTGCATTCCGAGAAGGTCTCGAGCCTCCTGACATTTTCAGTTTATTCGCCAGGTAACGAGGGGAAGAAGTGTGCAAGGCTTTATGGGTGATGCAGGCAGTTTTATAAATGGATCTTGCCTCGATGGGAAGCCATCGAAGAGAAGACAGGATAGGAGTAATGTGGTCACTACGTTTGGATCCTGAAATAAAGCGAGCTGCTGAATGGAGGACCGGATTTGAGGGGGAGAGGTGAGATTTGGGTACGCCAGTCAGGAGAGAATTGCAGTAATCCAGTCTAGAGAGAACTAGCGATTGGACCAATGTTTTTAGGTCTTTCTCCGGGAAGAACCGACGGATCCCCCACAGAAGTCGCAGCTGGTAACGTGCGTTCTTAGCAATGGAGTTGATGTGGGAGATTAGGTTGAGTCTTTTGTCAAGTATGACACCTAGGGATGTTGCGGAGTAATTCCGCGCTGCACATTTAGCCATCACAGAGCTGTCAGCAGCAGAAGCAGCGTCTCCAGTTCTGGCAGGAGCTTCACCCTGGAGTTCATAGCCTCATTAGCTGCACTCACCCAGCCCATGCAAGGCTGCTGCCCCTGGCAACTCCCCACTCAGCTCTTCTCACCCTGTCAGACCAATGTGTTGGCATTGGCAATGCTTGTTTTATATGTCTTGATTTAAGTTAGATGTAGGGACAATTAATGCTGTAGGGCTCATTCATAGCATATATTATCTACTCAGTTTTTAATCATTTGATTTCACATCGAGTATAAAATGACGTTTTAGACAAATAGATTGTTGAAGATATTGGCAGAAGAAAAAAAGGTAATTCAAAAGCAATTTCGGAGTACAGAAACTGGAGGAGGGTGGACTTGGAAAGAGAGAGATACAAGGCCCATTCCATAGATTTGCAGGGACCCTGGGCCTCATTTATGGTTTTCTTGCCGTAGGGCAGCACAGCAGGTCTTGATGCTGCGCTGCCCTACGGCAAAAGAAAAGGGCAGGAATGTACAGTATCTATTAGATACGGTGCATTCTTGTCCTATTCCCCTGCACTGGCACACAATGGGCTGTGTGCGCCAACGCAGGCCCCTTTGCCCCATGGTACAAGGGTGCCTGCATTGCGGGGATGATTATTTTTGTGCAGGAAGGGAAACCTTCCTGCGCAAAAACAATCACAAGAGGCTTTTTCCTCTTTCGATGTGTGCTGCAGAATGCAGTACACATCGAAATAGGAAAAACGAGGAGAAATAAAGATATTTCTCATTGTGCCTCTCTTACGTCTCCCCTGGGGAGGCGTATGTTTTTGGCGCTGCCTCAGACTTCCGATTTCTCATAAATCTGGGGCAGTGTCAAAAACCCAAATGTTGCTGGGAACGCCCCCAACAACACCCATGGAACGCCCCTTTCATGCATTTTTCTACGTGAAAGGGGCACATATTTATGAGACCATAAAAAGTCACGTAACGTGGCTTTACGTGGCCTTATAAATATGCCAGTGGCACATTACGCCACTGGAACATCTGAAGAGTGACGTTCCGGCAGCGCAAAAGTGATGGTAGTGCCTCTTAAATGAGGCCCAATGTGTTTGTGGGATGAGGGAACAGAAGAAAGACAGTTGCTGTGTTAAAGAAAAAGAAGGCTGTATGTGGACTGCAAGGTAAGAGAACCAACTGGCAAAGAGATTGCATTTAGCAGTAGTTCCCGAGATAATGGTGTTGCCAATGCATGTTTCAATCGGCATTGGAAAAAGAAAAAAAATCCAAAATGGCTACCAGTGGGTTGCGACACATGTGAATGCAAGGATACGTTTGTCAGCCATCTTGCAATGTTTTGTCTTTATGAGAAAGATCAGTCCAAAGTGGCCACTGGTGTGCAACGGCGCATGCACACACATGCGTACACATGGAAGGCCATCTTGGAACGTTTTTTTTCAAATTAAGAATTCTATCAATGCATTTGTATGCATCATGTTGAATCAGTGTCAATCTCGACATTATTTTTCACGTGTCAATGATGGGCATTTTAGAACAGTAAAATTATAGGAAAAATGTGCATGCGATGCTCCACAAAGAAAAACAAGCGATTTTTCTTAGCAGTGCTCAGTGTGCCACTCTCTCACCAAGGCAATTTTATTTAAAATAAAATAAATAGAAAAAATGCACACTACAGAAAGGAGAGAGCAGAGGGACGGATAGACGAGTTTTGGTGGGAAGTCTCTAGAAAGAGTGCTGGGCGGGCTGTGAGGGAATGAGCAGATGGGTGACGGAGCAAGTAAAGACGTACTCATATGGAGTCAGTGACGTCTGCTGCTGATATGATGTGGGGGGCAGCGTGGGGTAAAAACAATTTAAAAAAAATAAAAGTACACTTACGTTCTTGCTGCCGGCCGCTGCCTCTGTGATCCTCTGCTCCAGGTACTGCAGTCCCCATGAGCACAGGCTCGCAGACTCCTCTACGGCCAATCCCAGCACTTCTTGAGAAGTGCTGGGATTGGCCTGAGCGAGCTTGTTTTCCTCTGCAAAGGCGACTGGAAGCCTACGCCTGCTGTTCTTTCCACCCAGCAATGCATCTCAGGTTGAGGAGATGGCTGTGCGCATGTCCGTTTGGCCGTCCTGAGATGGCTAGCCAAACCGACATGCACACTGACCGCAGTGGCATGTGCCTACCACTCCTGCTGCTGATTGCCCCGCCCCCAAGATTCGGCTGACAGCTCCGGGTCCTACAGGTAAAATAAAATGATAATAAAGCAGTTTTATTAATTGCTTTATTATCATTTTATTTTACATTTTGATCTGCTGCTTCCAGCAGTGGGGAGAGGCTCCTCCACCATAACGAGGAGCCGCCCCTGCATGGACTGCTGAAAGACAAATAAAAAAGTAGTTCCCTGGGGCAGCGGAGCTTGCTCGCGATGAAGATGGCCGCTTGAGCAGAGAGCTCCGCATAACCATCTATTAATTCGCCAATAATCCGGCATCTGCTTGATCGTTAATGCTCCCTTAGAGCCGCTTCCAGTTTCAAGAAAGCACCAGAGTGCGAAGGGCCGCCTCTGTTCCCCGCACTCTCTCGAATCATCGAGTGGGCTGTCTCCGCTGGTGCCTGCCCCGCAGAAGGCCGCAATCCCCGAGCTGACGTTGGGAAGTGGGACGGCCGGGCGCTCTGCGGCTGCACGGACGGTAGCGCTCCTGCGACCGTAGTGAGACCCGTGGGACAAATCGTCGCTAGCAGCGACGGAGTTACGCTCTGCCCTGGTTGTGGTGCGGAGACCGACGTTGCCCGTGCCCCAAGTGGCTGATCGAGAATAGGTAGCCTAGGCGCGCTGGTCGGTAAAGCCGGCACGGGGCTATTGCCGGGAGCTGCTGAGGGCGGGGACGCTCTGGAGAGACACCGTTGCGGCACGGAGATACGCCGGTAGCGGTCTCCTGGGGCGCTGCTCTGGATTGCACGATCAGCCTGTGTGCCTGGAAATCAGAGGGCTGAGTTACGGACCCCCGTCCATGGGGCGGATAGGACAGTCGTGATCGGCCATTTTGTGACCTGACGGTGCGAGAGGACCCCTCCCGAGTGCCCGGTATCCCGCTGCAACTGTGAGTAACATCGACTTGGGGCGGCTTCTACGACGGGGGAGCAGGGAGTGCTAGGCTGCACCGGATCTCTGCACCCACTGAGGACGGGTACTGAAGTGAGTCTGCACGGGGGGAGCCTGCTGCCCGAGTGGTGACTGGGGTAAACAAGAACGAATGAGGTGCCATTTTGTGAGAAGCCTGCTGGGCTGCAGCTCTTTGTGATGACCACTACATCTGGCGGCGGCACCTGGTAGGGGCAACTAAACCGGTGCTGCGCAATTTCCCCTGTTGTGGGCCACGCCACGGAGAGCAGATGAGGTGGGCAGTGACCATGACGCACGGCACAGGTAGATGTCACTTGTGGCGGTCACTAGCAGTAGGTGGCATTTGAAGTGGGAACGATACCCCGGGTGAGTCGTGGCTGGCCTGACCTCCGGCGTGACAGAAGAGAGCGCAGCGCTTGGATGGAGTCTTTGATCTGGTGTACTACGGCGATTGCTCTGTATTGGGGTGAGGCGGCGGGACCTCTGAACTGAGATCCGGCTTCAGACGTCACACGGAGCTCAAATCGTTGGGGGATCCCCTGGACTCTCCTAGAAGCGGGTTGCTTGACAGTTGTGGCCGGACTGGGTGTTTGGTGAATTTTGACCCAAATTACTGCTGTGGAACTGCTGAGATGGGAAGAGTGGACAAGACTCAGCCCAAACTAACGTTCGATCAAAAAAAAGCCAAAGGGCGGGAAACTGCGGCTGACGATGGAGACCCTGTACAGGACCTGCCTCAGGAGAAAGCTGATGGTGATATCCGCTCTATGCTGGTTGCGATGGAAAAAGGCTTGCAAGGCAGTCTCTCAGTTCTGGGCACGAAGATAGACTTCCTCTCCTACCGAATGGACAGAATGTCCGAGAGGCTGGATAAGCATGCAGAAAGATTGGATATGTCAGAGCAACGGGTCACGGAGGTAGAGGAAGCGCAGACGACGTTGGACACCGAACATAAACAATTGGGAAGGGTGATGCAAGTCCTACAGGATAAGACTGAAGACCTAGAAGCGCGTTCCCGCCGCAATAATCTACGGATCACGGGTCTTCCGGAGTCGACCCAGACTGGCAATATGGAACAATTCGTGGAGAAACTCCTGGTTACGTTACTTGGTAGCAAAACGTTTTCCCCTATATTTGTGGTGGAGAGAGCGCACCGCTCCCTGGGCCCTCGCCCAGCTCCTGGCGCTCCCCCAAGACCGATAATTGCAAAGCTGTTAAACTACCGCAACAGGGATTCGGCGCTGAAGGTCGCTAGGGAAAAACAGACATTGCAGTCCGAGGGGTCCATCATTTCTTTGTTCCCGGATTTCACGATGAAAGTGCAAGAGGCACGCAGGCAGTTTGCTCCACTGAAGCGGCAATTAAGAGACCAAAATATAGACTATGCCATGCTATACCCAGCTAGACTCCGTGTAAATCGACAGGGCCACTCGCGAATCTTCACTGATCCAAAGGTCCTACAGAAAGCCCTGAAGGAATGGTCTAAAGAAAAGCGTCGCAGCCCAGAACGAAGCTCTTTGGAGGGTGCTGAAGGTGGTCGCTTAGATGAACAGGACTGAACTCTGGACTACGATATGTGCAGATAAGAATGCTGCTTCAGGGGAGGTTCGGGGTGCCCTGTCATGAGAATTTATGGTGTTGCACAGCTCGAGCATGATTGAATTTGTGACTGACATTTGGAGAGAAATAAGAGACTGATAGCGATGTCTTATTAGCCGTGTAAGGGCCAGCACCTGATGGAAGTTCAGCTAAGAGGCCCTTTACCTCATAGACAACTGATGAGGGGAGTGTGAGGGTCTATTTGCAGATGCATTATATTTGATCGATGGTGATCGGAGTGGATACCTGGTTTAGAGTAGAAGTTTTACCTCGCCAGGCGAGCAACATCCACCCACGCGTGCAACACACACTTGGGAACTTTCACAGGGGGGGAGGGTTCGATTTGTTTACTGATAAGTTGCTTATGAAAGCTGATTTTTATGATGGAACGAGGGGAATGTTTGCTGTTTTGTCGCCGAGGCACAGTTGGGGCAAGCCAGGCGTGGGTGGGGGCGGGGGAGCACGGGGACTCAGTCAACATGGCAATTTTCTTGTTCAAGGTACTTTCACGACTGTTAAATGCACAGTGCGTATGCTTCAAGGGCAGACTCGACTGAACAGACAATGTTTGCCCACATGACTTCCCACAGTAGTACTAATAGTGATACATCCGGTGGTAGGCTTTGAGCGCTTACGTGGAATGTTAGGGGTCTGAATGACCATAGGAAGCTGCGTAAGGTACTAGCCTACTTAACGAGACACGAAGTAGACATTGCACTACTGCAAGAGACACACCTCCCCATTAATAGCCCCATGCTTCGCAGCAGGGGATTGCGAGGAAATATACACGCGGCGGGTTTTACCACGCATGCGCGGGGAGTGCTTACATGGGTGAATCCCAAGGCCACTCTCACACTTGAACCATTAGACACAGACAACGATGGACGTTATGCAATATCCCGGTGTAGGGGTAAGGGAATGAACCTCCTTATAGTTAATATATATGGCCCGAATTTTGATAATCCCACCTTTTACGCTTCGTTGTCTGACAAAGTCGGTCTTTGCGGGTCGGGACAACAACTTTGGGGAGGTGACCTAAATTTAGTTTTAAACCCAGGTAAGGATAGATCGGGGGGACCGGAGCGGCACATTACGGCAGCAGCCCGCACAGTGACGGATGTAAGGATTAAGTTAGACTTGCAGGATGTGTGGCGGCAGAGGTACCCAGACAAAGGGGGATACACACATTACTCAGCGTATCATGATTTATACACCCGTATAGATTATTGGCTAGCGACCAGACACTTGTACGAACAGACCCGGTACTGCGATGTGCTTCCCCGTACGCTCTCAGATCACTCCCCGATATTGTTAGTGGTAGAGACGCCCCGTAAAACGATCCCCCCCTTTACTTGGAGGTTCCCGCCTTACTCGTTGCTAGATGCGAGTTTTAAAGCAGAATTGGCAGAATCGATTGAAACTGTCTTCGACACAAATGTGGGGTCGGTGGATAGCTTTCAGGTGGTGTGGGAGGCATTCAAGGTTTATATTCGCGGTGTGACCATGACGAAGCATGCTGGAGTCCTTGGGGCGATACGTCGGAGGCTCGCAGACCTGGAAAAGACTTTGGCTACCCTAGAGGCTCGGCTTGTAGCAGGTACTGATTACGAAGTAAAAAAAGAGTTCAAAATGCAGTTAGAGGAATATCATGCTACAGCAGATGCGGAAATAAAACACCTCGGTAAATACGCCATTGCTCGCTCTTCTAGTGAGGGCGAACGGCCTGGCATGGTACTGGCCCAATTGCTTAAAAAGCGACGAGAAAAAACAGTAGTTGCGGAGATCAAGACAGCGGAGGGGGATATCCTTACAGAGGAGGCTGACATAGCAGGGAGATTTAGACAATACTACTCGCAGCTCTACTCCACTCGTAGCGGGGGCACCGAAGAAGAAATTTTAGATTACTTAACTTATATAAAGTTACCGTGGCTAACAAACACGCATTGCGAATTCCTGATGAGACCCCTGGAGAGAGGCGAACTCACTCTGGCATTATCAAGTATGAAATCGGGTAGCGCACCAGGAGCTGACGGCCTAACAGTGGCTTTTTACAAAGCATACTTGGACCTGCTGCTACCACACTTAGCCACTCTCTTCGATGAGATGTGTGTGACAGGCACTATGCCGCTCTCGATTAGAGAAGCGATCATTGTTGCCATTTTAAATACTGGCAAGCCCCCTGAGGAGTGTGCATCCTATCGACCACTTTCCCTGCTTAACGTTGATACGAATATCTTCGCGAAGATCCTGGCAAACAGACTGGTCCCATTGGTCCCGATTCTAGTCGCCCCGGAGCAGGCGGGGTTCGTGCCGGGTCGGAACTTTACTTACAATTTGCGAACGGTGTTCGGGGCACTGCAGCATACTAGGCCAGAGATTTCGGCGGTGGCAGTATTTCTCGACATGGAGAAAGCCTTCGACTCTGTCGAATGGCCTTTCATGAGACAGGTTTTGACAAAGATGGGCTTGGGGGAAGTCTTCCTGCAGCTCGTGGGAGTGTTGTACAACGCTCCCACAGCAAGGATCAAATTGGGAACCTGGTGACTGACGCCACACGCATCACGAGAGGCACGCAACAGGGCTGCCCGCTGTCTCCGATACTGTATGCTCTGGTGGCAGAACCTTTAGCCTGTGCGCTCCGGGAATACCATAGATATAAGGGTATAAGATTCCCGGGCTATGAACTGATCGTCTCTACCTATGCGGACGACACGCTCCTTTACGTCCGAGACCCGGAGCGTAACCTCTCCCCCGTCTTGCGAGAAGTGGTGCGCTTTGGTGCAGTGTCTGGTCTACAAGTGAACTGGCCGAAGTCTATTATATTTCCCTTTACCCCAGCTACGACTCCGTTCGCACCTGACTATCCGCTGCAGTGGTCAACGGAATCGGTGAGATACCTGGGTATTCAGGTGCACACGGACTCTGATGTCGTATTTAGGGAGTACTATGGTGTAGCGATTAGCAAATTGGAGGATGAAATTGAGGGCTGGATCCGACTGCCACTGTCCCTGCTGGGCAGAATTTTGATTATGAAGATGGTGATCCTGCCCTGTTTTCTGTTTCTTTTTTCTAATATTCCAATGGTACTACCAAGTACGTTCTTTAGGAGGCTTAAAGCCTTGATGGTCAAATTGGCTTGGGCTGGCAAGCAGGCGCGGGTTCGATGGCAAATACTCACATTACCGTATCATATTGGGGGACTGGGGGCTCCTGATATGGATTTATATTATAGGGCAGCACAAAGTGCACATGCTTACCACTGGATGCATGGCTCGCTGGAAACCCCTCACTTGCGTATAGAGACAGTAGTTGCCTCCCCCCTTCCATTGCCTGCTTTGCTGTTTACACCCCCGGACCGCAGGACGGGGATATTAGACTCAGTCAACGCGACAACACACGCTTGGCACCACCTCCTAAAGTTACAGGCGGCAGCCATTTTATATTCCCCGCACACTCCGATAGAATGGTGCCACTGGTTGCCCCGTGTAGAGATGGGGGAGTTACACGGGCGCTCAACTCAATAGGGGTCCGGGCAATAGGGAACCTGTTTGACGGTGGCACAGCAAGAAGCTGGGAGGACTTGGCGACTGGGGATGCAGCGCCCACCCTTCTTACTAAATTTCAATTCCACAGAACACGACAGGCGTTGATACAGATTTTGGAGGGGACTTGATGGAGCCGCCGGAGTTGTTAGCCTTTCATATGTCATTAAAACAGAAGACCCGACGCGCATAGTGTCGAAAATATCTAAATTGACCATGGCCTATAGAGAGAACTGCTACACCAAATCTCGTCTAGCATGGCAGAGAGACTTAGACAGGAAATAGATGACACAATGTGGACGTACTGCTGCAACAGCACGAAGCGCATTTCCCTGAATGGACGACATCGTCTGATTCACTTTAAATATCTCAATAGAGTTTATTACACTCCAGAGAGGTTGAGCAGATACGGTCTCAGGGAAGGGGCACAGTGTGAGCGATGCAGAGAACAGTTGGCGGAATTCATACACTTAGCATGGATGTGTCCGGGGATAGCCAGGTTTTGGGAGCTAGTCTTCAAAGAACTGGGAGAGATTATTGAACTAGAACTCACGCCGGAACCAGCGTTGGCTCTGCTGGGATACTCTAAATCCATACCTAGGGGAGTACGCAGGTTAGTAGACATGGGATTGCTGCTGGCCAAATGCAGAGTGGCGATCTGCTGGTCAAGAGGGACGACCCCTACGATAGCTCAGTGGGCGAACGATATGCTGTATTGTAGCACTCAAACGGAGAATTATAGTGACCTCCTCCCTCCCCGTAGTCGACCTAAGAACTTTTGGGCACTGTACAAAACGTACCGGGCAGTTAAGGATGGAGATGCAGCATCTACTTTTGAGGTGCAACACGAATCTACCGAATCCCGCCCTGAAGTATAAAAAATAAATAAAAGGGAGGGTGTCCACTAGTCTTTCCAGTCTATCAGCGCACTTGATCCTGAGACAGAGGGGTGACTAGGGGCTGGAGGGTGTTGTGGGCAGATAATGCCATATCAAGTGAAGTACTTTACCTGCCTTCTTTTCTGTTTTTTGGACACTGTGCAGTATGTATTTCTGACACTGTTTGCCATTGTAATTGCCATGTGGATGAAACTGAGTCTTTGTTTATTTTGCTGAAACTAATAAAAAGAAATATATTTAAAAAAAGTAGTTCCCTGATGGCAGCAGTGGAAGGATGCAACTCATGCAATCAAAGAAGAGGTTATCCAGCCATGGGTCAAACTCAATATTAGAGAGGAAGGCCACCAAATAAGGAGCAGGGTACTGAAAAAGATAAGAAAGACATCCAAACATGAACAAGGGACTGACCCAGAATCCACTGTACATAATATTATTGTATTGCTGAAAATAGGTTTTCAACAACAGAAAGTTAAAGCTGCCATAGGCGAGCCCTAAAAATAGCCCCTTACTTGAGGAAATAAAGAGAGACACTCCTATTCATCAAATGTTAGACAGAGAGACAGTTTCCTTTTTTTTTAACCTATAGGAGAAAGAAAATTTCTGGCTAGGTTGTCAAAGAAGAGAGGCAGTCTTTGATGATGTGACAAGTATGATCAACAGTTTCAATCCTGGGGCCAGATATTTCAACTTTTGAAGTCAGACACAAGAATTAGAGGTCTTGCTTAAAAAGATAGGCTTGCTCTAAACTTCAAATTATTTCTTTAGACTGACAAACTAATGATGTAATTTTGCTCTAATGGTTTTCACACCATTAAGTTTTGATTTTGATAAAAACAGCAGTGGTGTGGCTTTCAGTTGTTAACCCAGCACAGTCTGTAGATGGTAATCTGGTGCAATGAGGAAACAGGGTGCATAGGACCAATTCCTTTTAATTAGCAGCAACTTCACTTTGAGGTTTAGGTAAAGGTTCCCAAACAACCATGAGTGATGACCAAACCTAAGATGCCAACTATGCCTTTATGGACTGATGTCTCCATCTCTTTAGAAAATGTTATTTGAAACAGTTGGACTAGACCCTCTCTGCAGGGCCACACCCAAATGTTTTTGTCTTCACTGCCTCCTATTTTTGCTGAATTTGTTTTTGTTGGCCTTAGGACTCTCTGCACTTTCCCACTGCTAACAAGTGCTAAAGGGCTTGTGCTTACTCCCTAGAACATGGTAAAATTGGCTTGCACCCAATTGGCATATTTAATTTACTTATAAGTCACTTGTAGAGTGGTATACCATATACCAAAGGCCTGTCAATTAAATGCTACTAGCGGTCCTGCAGCACTTATTGTGCCACCCACTAATGAAGTGCCTTAAAACATTTTCTAGCCTGCCATTGCAGCCTTAATACAGTTTTTAACTGCCAATTCGACTTGCAATATAAAACCCTTGCCAAGTCCTAAACTCCCCCTTTATTGCATATACGTCACCCCCAACATAGGCCTTAGTTAGCACATAAGGAAGAGTGCATTTTAATTAAAAGGTCAGACATGTACTTTTAAGTTTTACATGTTCTAGTTGTGAAAAACTCCTTAATTAATTTTTCACTACTGTGAAGCCTACCTCTCCCATAGAATAAAATTGGGTTGTCTTATTACATTTAATAAGTGCTAACATTTGACTGGGAACAGTTAAGCATTTCTTGTTTGGTGTCTGTGAATAAGAAGAAAAGTCTCTTTAATGGTAAAGTTGGATTTTAAGTTACAATTTTGAAATTTTGGAAGTTGGAATTTTCCTGCCCTAAACTATTTGGTGCCTGAAGCCTGTCCTAGGTCACATGACTGGATGTACTTGGCAGTTGGACTTTCTTTATTCCACCCAGACAGCCACACAATAGAGGCCACACAATAGAGGGACTATGTGAGCTTGGATGGGCCATGAACTGGCAGGATAGGGGGACAGAGCTGGGCAAAGCCCCACTTGCAACTGAATAGGCTGTGCTCTGCCTTTACCCCTGCCATTGTTCATGCAGCCAGTTTGGAGCTAGGGCAGGGGAAGCAGGAAACTTCAAACACCTCAAAGGGAGTTCTCTATCAACTTCTCCTACTTCAAAGAACGCACCAGTGGGACCCTCACACCCACTCTTCAATTCACTTTCTAGACCAGCAGAAGGACTCTCCTAAGACTGTCTGCTGCTGTGGCCTGCTGTGTACTCCACAAGATTGCTTTGCTGCACCTGGAAGGAATGTTTTGCTGCCTGTAGCCTGTCTTGAACCGTCAAAGGCCAGTGTAGCGTCCTCCCCAGCCTGGGAACATGTAAAATAAATACACCACACATAGAGCTCTGTAGTAGACATCTTTATTCCACAGCATATGATCACACAATGCGCACTCGTTACGTCATAACCATTAATAACAACACCTTAACACCTCCCAACAAGTTATGTTATTCTTTGTTGAGTCCGCCCAGAACCGCAAGTGTCCTAGCACACATAGTCTCACACACTACATCTCCTCCCTGTTAAATAAAAAGTACAAACAACAATCACATCATATTTCTTCAATAAGGCATGGCACAGGTTCTGAGCTTGATCTCGACTGTCAGGAGGGGTCGCCTCATTCATGATTGCATGGGGATGATGATCTTCATGGTAGGTTCTTAAAGTGTAACGAGTCCCGTGTGATGGACTTTGCAGGACGATGTGCAGTCACCATATGTCTTTTGCATGTCACAACCCTCAGAGGACCGACAGCAAATGGAGTGTCTGTTTTCCGCTTTTGCTTCTGCTTGAACAGGATCCATTAACCTTCATCGAAGACTTTTTCCTGAGCTGATCGACAATGATCGACATATGTTTTCATCTGGCACTTCCGAGAAGTGTCCATGACGTGAACCTTATCCGCATTCAAGGATCAGTCTACTGTCCACTGGGGTAGTTTAATTTCGATGGCTCTCCCAAAGCGCAAGGTGGAAGGACTCTTACCAGTTGTGTAGTGAGGAGTTGGACGATACACACAGAGGGCTTGACAAAGGACCTGGTTTAACTTGATTCCTTCTATCGATGCTTGTTGAATTACCCATTTGAGGGTACCCATGAATCTTTCCATAACACCATTAGCTTGGGGCCACAGAGGTGTGCTCTTTTGATGCTTGACATTTAGTCTGACCAGAAATTCTTTGAATTCTTTGCTATTCAACGGTGGACTATTGCCAGATTTGAGAATGGCAGGGATACCCTTTGCTGCAAAGATGTCATCCAGCTGCTCGATGACCTTGTCATGGGTAGTTGCCAATAACTCCTCTACTAAAGAAAAACGTGAATACTCATCGATGATTACCATGAGATGATGTCCATTTTCTAAAGGCTCAAAGAAATCAACTGCAACTCTTTCCCATGCATGTGCAGGAACGTCAGACATTGCCAATGGGGGCTGCGTCACTTTGGGGGACAGACATTTGCAAAGATGGTACTCTTTTAGTTCTCTCTCCACTCGCTCATCTAGGCGCGGGAACCACACACGGTCTCTTACGGCTCTTTTGGTGGTTAAAATGCCACAATGTCCTTCATGGACTAGTTTAATGACTTGCTGTCTTAGGCTTTCAGGTATGATGATTCTCGAGCCTCTCAATACAACACCTTCCTTGGTAACGGACAGTTCATCCTGCCCATTTTTGAATTTTTTAAATTTAACTTCATCAGCAAAAGCATGAGCATGCTTCTTCCATGATTGAGTTTAAATGATTTCTTTGATGATAAGCATGTTCTGATCAGCATTAGTAGCAGCAATAATTTGTTCAATGGATAGGGCTGCTGGCGTGCTGGCCCTCACAATGAAATTAATTTACTCCTCAGCCGTTTTGGTTGTTGAACTGTGCTGCTGTCATGGTACTCGTGAAAAGTAATCAGCAGGGTTCTCATCTTTACCCAGCTTGTGTACAATTTCATAGTCATACTCTTGAGTTGCAACCCCCACATCTCAATGCAAGGGGACATCTTGGCTTTTTGGTTTCCAAAAATAACGAGCAGCTCTTGGTGGTCTGTAATGATAATAAAATGTTTTCTGTATAGAAACACACAACAATGTTTGCAGGCGCACACTACACACAGACTCTCCTTCTCCGGCTGAGAATTGTCACCTTCTATGTCAGACAGGCGTTGAATGGCATAGGCCACAATGTGTCTCTGAGCATTCAGATGACCATTATGTTGAGCAAGTATTGCCCTTAGACCCACCAGGTTCGCATTGACTGTGATCTCAGTATGTACCTTGGGGTCAAAATAGGCCATCTTAGTTGCATTTTCAATCACGTTTTATTATTTTGAAGCACTGATCACATTCAGCATACCACTGGAAAGGGACATCTCATTTTGTCAAGTCTCTCAATGGGGACTCACAGTAGCAAAGTCACAAATGTACCTTGAGCAATAACTGGCCATGCCTAAGAAGGGTTGCAGCATGGTGACATCTTGCAACTAGCTGATAGTGCTTGCACTTTATCTGGGACAAGAGTCATTCCTCCATTAGAGAATATGTGCCCAAAGAATTTGAGTTTGGCTGAAACTCGCACTTTGCTGCATTTAGAGTGAGACCTGCATCAGCAAGTAACTAGCACACCTGCTTAAGAGCCTTGTCATTCCCCTGTGTGTTGTCCCAAATACAAGTATGTCATCACTGTAATTACAAGCATGAGAGACAGGTTGAATTATTCGACGTGTAACATCCTAAAATATTTATGCAGCTGACGACACTCAAAAACTCAACCTTTTGTATCTGAACACACCAACATGAGTCGAAAAAGTTGTGCAGTTCTCTTCCAACTCAAGCTGATGGTATCCCTTGTTCAGGTCAAGACGGGAGAAGACTTTGGCACCGTTCAGTTTCCTGATCACGTTCCCTATGTGTGGACCAGGATGTTTTTCTCTTTCAATTTCTTTGTTGGTCTGGCGCATATCAACACAAATGCACACTGCACTTCCACTGTCCTTTTTTGGTACCACCACTATGGGCGAAACCCATGGTGTAGACCAATGGAGCGCTCAATGATGTAATTCTTCAACAGCATTTCTAGTTCTTTCTCAGCGACTTCTTGCACGTGAAAGTGACTCAGCAGTGCCGCTGGGCAAAAGGGCAAATGTCCTTATTATTATGAAGGCAAACTTTCATTGTCTTGAGCCTTTCTAGGCCATGAAACAATGATGGGAACTGACTCACAACTGCGGATTGAGTGTGAAGGTTGTAATTGAGAGATATCAGTCCTATGTCAACAGCAATGGCAAAACTGAGTAGGCATGCACTGGATGAAGTTCCTGGAAGAATGTGAATTGGTGCTTGCATTGATAATGTTTTATGTTGCATTGTCACTGTGAATGACCCTTGACTCTGCAATGGTTTAGAAGTAGTTAATGTGTATAATTTTGTGTTTTACAGGTTGAGGCGTGGCCCAGGAGATAGGCTGTGAACTTTTTGACTGGCATGATGTTAATCGATGCACCACTATCTATGATTAAGGTTATAGGGCAACCATTGATCTTTATTGTAATCTTGGGGCAATGTCCAAATGGATTCTGTTGTTTCGTGTGGTAGTTCGCCTTTGTCTTTTGTTCATCTTTGCAAGCAGCCAAACCTACATGTACATGTGGTCGATGCCATCATCGTACATTCATCTTATTCAATGGTGCTCTATAATGACGTTAACAAGCCTTTGTAGGATGAACTTGACAACGATCAACATTGTCTGGTTTCTACTTGTAGTAACTAATGTCGCATTTTGGCTTTGTGGGCGTGGCAAGAAAACTTCTGGAACCTTCTGGCATCCATTTTCTCTTCTCGCTGTGACGTAGTTAGTTTCTCTTTTGCTTTGCAAACCGTGATGAAGTGGTTTTATTTACTGCAACCTTTGCACGTTTGTCCTACAGCTGGACATTTGCCTTCATGGGGAAATTAAAACCCATATCAAAAACACAGCTTTTTCTTCTTTGGAGGGGTTGAATTGCATGCATCTACCTTGTGCTCGATTTTCATGACCAACGCTGATTCATTTCTCGCTATTCCAGATTCCATATCATCAGCTTGTCAATCTGCTCTTTCATCTGTCCTTGCAGCCATTAGTACGTTCTCTAAACTGAGCATCTCTCTCAACATGCGTCTTCTAAACAAATCTGAAAGACAGCCATCAATTACTCTGAGGCGAATGGCTTCTTAGTCATTAAATTCACTAAACTTGCAGTGATTGATAAGCACATCAGGTCTCTCAATAAATTCATCCATAGTTTCACCAGCTTGCTGTCTTGCTTGATTGAAAATGTACCTTTCATAGTCAGCATTCGTCATCAGATTGAACTTGGTTGCCAATGCTTTTTTGATCTGACGGTACGCTATTGCATCAATATGCGAGATTTTCTTCAGCACTTCTTTCACTCCGTCACCGGCAAGGTTCTTTAAATATTTAATGATTTAGTCAATGGACTTTTTTATTCATGTAGTCCATCTGGCGCTAATGTTCTTCTTCTTGGTGGTGTCGAATGGTGGTGGTGGTTTCAGAAACACAGCTGCATCGTACTTCACCCTCTTTTCTACTGTTGTTGAGAGCATATGCTGGACAGACAGCTTTTGCTGGGCATCTGAATCTGCACCTTCTGTAAGCACCAGCCTTGTGCTCGAGCTTGGGCTGCCATGCCCACTTCGAGGTCAAATGGTGCTTCCTTCCTCCTTGATAGTGAGGGAGTTCTCTGTTTCTTGCACCTGGTTGTCTTTGCTGTCATATTCCTTCTTGATGGTGGGTGATGGTTCCATCTCTTGCACTTGATCAGTGTTTCATTTAGCTTTTTTGCATCGTACCTCATTGTGGCAGCCTTAAGTTTTTCACTTTGTATCAAGGGTGGCTCTCTGTTATGATATGGTGCAATGTGTGTTCTTTTGTCCTTACCAGTGGGTTTCTGGCAGGCTTTTCGAATGTTCTCCTCTGCAGGGCCTTCAACTTCTTCGAGGGCTGTATGGGCTGGAGCGGGGCCAGGGCAAGGCTGGGAATTCAGCGCAGCCCTGGCAATTTTCTCAGACAAGCCCCTAGGGAAGCAACGTCTGGCCCGGGAGGCTGGAAACACTTGCTTACTGCTGTTGTAACTGGAGGCCGATACTGCAACACCACTGCAACACCAGCCCCCAGTAACTAAACTGGCCCCCACCACTGCAAAATGGCCCCACCCTTCCAGCCTCCTGGGGAAAAACCCAATGTCCTGTACGGCCAGTGCGGCCCTGAGTGGGGAGTCAATTCCACACATGCCAACTTCGAACTACTTCTCATCGATTTGGGCATGCGTGACATGCACAAGCAGTTTGCTGTAGCATTGCAAACTCTGAGGGAGAACAGTCTCATTTCTTTGGGGCATAGATCCCACCTCATCGCCAGTTGTAGTGGCCTCCCCAACCCGGGAGCATGCAAAATGAATACGCCACACACGGAGCTTTGTAGTTGACATCTTTATTCCACAGCATATGATCACACACTGCACACTCCTTATGTCATAACTATTAATAACCACACCTACACCTCCCAGCAAGTTACGTAATTCCTTGTTGGGTCCGCCCAGAACTGCAAGGGTCCTAGCGCACATAACCTCATGACACTACATCGAGCAGTGCTGAGGGGGTGACCTGCTGCCCTGAATATGGACCTGGGGCCCACCTGAGTCGCCAGGTGCTCTGGAAAAGGAGCGCAGAACTTACAGCTTCGGGGGTGGATGGTACAAGTTGCTACAGCGTCTGACCCTGGCACAGTTTGCTATCCATGGGGAACGGCCCCTGCCCCAACCGCTTGCCAACTTACAATCAACACCGTGGCTACTGGTAGGCCAACCTCAGCCAAGAGGCAGCAATATCCCTGAAGGTTATTACTCCATCTTGCATCTTGGTCTCTTCTGTCAGTTTTTGCCGCCCGACTTTATTTATTTATTTATTTATTAAAGAGTTTTATATAGCGCTGGCCGGACCCGGGGGTATCGGATCGCTTTACAACAGTTTTTTGTAAGAGTCATACATTAGAGCAGTGTTATACATATTGGTTCGGAAGTCCAAGTGTGCGGTGCAGCATTGAGGTAGTACGTGAGTCCTGAGATAACCTCATTGAGTGCACGTTGTCTTGGGTTGAACCTCTTAGGGGGAAGGAGGAACAGGAAGGGGTCAAAGGGCAAGGATGAGGTAGGTCTTTGTGATACAATGTCAGGGAGCAACGGCGAGCAGGGATTTGCGTTAAGGCGGCGGCTATCCATTCGGGAGGGAGCGGTTGAGGAAGAGGACTTTTAGGTGTTTTTTTAATTTTGTGAAGGACGAGATAGTTCTGATATCTGCTGGGATGGAGTTCCAGATTTTGGGCGCGTTTCCTGTGAAGGACCGTGCAGCGGTTTTTTGTTTGCGTGTTTTCATAGGGATGAGAAGTAGGGTATTGGAGCTCCTGAGGTTTCTTGTCTGACCAGCCCTCTTGAGTTTGGCGGCCAGGTAGTCAGGTTTTCCAGTGTGCAGGGCTTTGTGCGTGAGGCAGGCAGTTCTGAAGCTGGCACACAGTTCGACTGGGAGCCATTTTAGTTCTCGTATTTCCTAATTCCAGTGACCATTCTGGCTGCTGCATTGAGAGTTGTTTTGAGGGGAGCTAGGTGAGATTTTGTTGTACCAGTGAGAGTTGCATTCCCATAGTCGAGTCTGGATAGCACCAGTGATTGGGTAGCTTGTTTGAGGTCTTTGGTTGGGATGAATGGTTTGATTTTGTTGAGTAGCTTCAAATTGAGGAAGGCACTCTTTGCGGAGTTTTTAATGTGTTTTGCCATGTCGAGTTTTGGGTCTAGGGTGATTCCTAATGATTTTACTGGAGTTTGCCAGAGTGAGATTACCGTTGAGAGCATCCATAGCTTTTAGCCATTCTGCAATTTGAGGGTTCTCTTCTTTGTTGAAGATGTCTTGATTGAGTTTTAAGTGATTTAGAGATAGCCAGTGTTGGATTTCTTTTAGAGTGTCATTTAGTCTGTGAATGTCATCTATGGAGGAGGTTTCTAGGTAGATTAGGGTGTCATCTGCATATAGGTGGAAAGGGATGTTGGCATTTTTAAGTATGGTGGTGAGGGGTTCCATGTATATGTTGAACAGTTGTGGTGAGAGCACTGGGACTTGGGGGACGCCCCTGCTGACGGGGTGTAGGTTGGAAGTAAAGTTTTTGATTTTTATCCTTTGCGAGCGGCTGTGTAAGGAGGAGAACCAGCGTAGGACCACCTCATCAGCACCTACCCTTTCTTGTAAAGCCTTGATGAGTAGTTGGTGATCAACCGTGTCAAAGGCTGCCGATAAGTCCAGGAGAATGAGTAGGCAGCATTTGTCGGTGTCGAGGGATTTGTGGATATCGTCTGTGATGTTAAGGATCGCGGTCTCGGTGCCTTAGCCTTTTTTCAAGGATTTTAGATAGGAAGGGGAGATTGGAGAACGGTCTGAAGTTATTTAGGTCCTTGGAGTCAAGGCCTGTTTTTTTTAGTAGTGGCGTGACTTGGCCAAATTTGAGGCATTCAGGTATGACGCCGGTTCTCAGGGAGCTGTTTATGATCTTGCACCAGAACGGGGATATGGAGAGTTTCAGTTTTTTGGTCAATTGGGTGGGTATAGGGTCAAGGACGTGAGAGGTGGGTTTGGAGGTGGAGATCAGCTTAAGGATCTCGGCTTCTGGGATGGGGTTGAAGGACTTCCATGTTTTCGTGGGGTGCTTGCACGTGCTGTCTATTGTCACTGGGGGCAAGCTTTTGCAGGCGGGGTTGACGTTGACTTCCAGTGAGAGCTCAATCTTGGTGATTTTTTCTTCGAAGAAGTTGGCGAAGTTTTTGCACAGTTCCTTGGAGGCCTGCATTGTAGATTTAGGGGGCTTGGAGGTTTGTTGCCTGATGATTTTAAACAGTTCGTTGGGTCTGTTTTTTGCGCTGTCCAGGGCGGAGCAGAAAAAGGTGGATTTTTCGCTGCTGATGTGGTTTTTGTACTTCCTTTGAGCTGCTTTGAGTTGTTCGTGTAGGCTTGTGGAGGGGTTGCTCCTCCATAGTCTTTCTATAGCTCTAAGTTGTCTCCTTTCGTTGTTAATGTCCGTGTTGAACCAAGATCTGGATGGGATGTTCCTGGTTTTTTTTAGTTTCAGGGGGGCTGCTTGGTCTAGAATGGATGTCATGGTTGTGTTGTAATGGGTGATGAGTTCTGTTGTGGATAGATCATCCGCGGAGGTAGTGAGGAGGGAGTTAACCCTTTCCTCTAGGTCAGTTATGTTGTTCTGAGTGAGGTTTCTAGTCTATTTGGGAGGGTCTTGGGTGGGGGGTTGGAATGTGATCGGTAGAGTGAGGTGGATTAGGATTAAGTGGTGGTCAGACCAATCTACGGGCAGGGTGTGGTCTATCGTGACTATGTCACGTTGGGCGATAATGGCATCTAGGGTTGCTCCTTTGGTGTGAGTTTCCTCTGTGCAGTGTTGGGTAAGGTTGTTGCTGTGTAGCAACTCATTCAGGTTCTGGATTAGCAGGTTTTGTTCTTCGTTCCAGTGTAGGTTGAGGTCGCCCAGAATTAAGTTGTTCGCATCTCGGAGAGAGCAGTGGGCAATCAGGTCGGACAGATGTTCAGTGAATGTGTTGGCGTTGCCTGGGGGGTGGTAGATGAGGTGGCAGATTAGAGTTTTGTTGTTGCTAGTGTTAATGTTGACGGTTAGGCATTCAAAGATGTTGTAGTTGAAGGAGTCTGTTTCTGTCACTGAAATATTGTTTTTGTGGATGATTGCTATGCCTCCACCTCTTTGGTCTTTTCTATCTTTGTTGGTGATTGCAAAGCCTGGGGGGGACAAGAGTATCCAAGAGTGGTAGGGAGGAGTCATTTAGCCAAGTCTTGATGATGAATGCTATGTCTATGTCGTGGGTGAGGATGGATTCCGCTAGCTCTGTGGCATGCTTGGTGGCTGATCTGCAGTTTATGAGCATGCAGTTGGTGGGGGTCGTCTCTGTTTTGGGTTTCTTCATACGGGGGGCCGTGGGGATGATAGTGCGGGTGGCTGGGGGTCTAGGGGATTTTGGAAGGACCTGGTCTCTTCCCAGTCCGGTGATCACCTGAATATTGGACTGGAGGGTTACAGTAATAGGATTGTCGTACGAGGAAGCGAGGTCTGCCGCTTCACTCTCAGACATTGCATCTCTAGTTCTTTTGGGTCTCTGTGTCTGATTAGGGAGGGGGGTAGAGATCCATCTCTGGTGGGGAGCCTTGGGAGGCCTTTGTTGTGTGCGGGTAGGGAAGGAGGGGATGTGGTGAGGCTGATGGGGCGCGGCGAGGTTGGATAGGATTTCGCTAAGACCCTGGATTATAGTTGCTATCTGGGTTTCTAGCAGGGAGAGTCGCAGCCCAGTCTCTATGTCGGTGAGGGTGTTCTGGGCGGGTATGTTAAACCTGGAGGGGGAGAGCCTCACGTTGTTGGGTTGCCTTTTTGTGGGAGTGCTGTCCGTGTGGGTTCTAGGCGGGGCCGTGAGTGCAGGGTGATGGGGGTCGTGTTGGGGTGTCGGTGTTTTATTGTATGTGGGTCTGGGGAGTTGGTTGGGAGTCACAGATTGAGTGTTAAAGTCGTACAAAGTGGGTAGGGGGGATGTAGGGCAGGGGACGGGTAAGGGTGATTACCGGAGGGGGTAGTAGTGGGGCCTTGATCTCTCTGGTAGTGTTGAGGGTGATGTCTCGAGGCGCAAGGCGGGTGTTGTTACTAGGGAGCACCTGAATGTTGGGTGAGTTCTGCTGGCGGGTCCGGTTCTTCAGGGAGAGGAGGAGGGGCGGGCAGGGGAGGAGTGCGTGCGGGGAGGTAGTCCGGAGAGATAGGAAGAGGGCATCAAAGGACTCTAGATTGTCATTGTTGGCTTGTATCAGGACTGTGCCGTTGGAGTAGATGGTCACAGTGGTGTTTCTAATTCGCCTAGTGCGGTTAGGAGCTGAGAATGTCAGTTTGCAGCTATGTGAAGTGTTGGTCGTTTTGGAAATATTAAGCTGTGATCTGAGGATGGAATTCCATATTTCGAATCTTTCCGTGTGGAAAATGAGATCCATTTTTACCTGTCCTTTGGAGGAGCAGTGGTAGATGTTCGCGAATAGTCATTCAGGGTGTTGTCTGATCAGTTTTTGCTTAAAGATTTTTTTCGCTTTGGGTGAGAGGTTAGGCGGGAAACTGATCGAGAAGGAGTTCGGGCCGTGCGGTTTTAAGTGGTTCACAGAAGAGGGGTTGGTGTGGGCTGACGTGGCGGATGGCATAGTGTCTAGGTAGGACGTTGGGGAAGCTCCCTTTGGGGAAAGGTGGGATAGTGTTTCCAGCGCCGTCCTTTGAGGGTAATGCTCCACTGATCGCGTTTTCCCACCTTGCTGCTCCCGCTGGACTTTTCCACTGTCCCTGGCAGACTTTCTCACTCTTGCTGAGTCCACCCACCACCCCAGAGCTCCTCTCACTCTCCAAGGCCCTACTTAATGGAGGCAGCAGCACGGGTGTGCAGCAGATGTGCTCAGCCTGCGGGCTGCCAGCTTGCCAAAGGCAAGTACATCTGCACCTGGACCGCGCCCAGCGCCATAGAACCCTGGTCATAACGCCTCCTGCAGGTACACCACTGACAAATTCCACTTGCTTAACCCTAGACACCACCACAAATGCTGCTGCAGAGTGGCACCTCAGTCCATGGTGGGCCCCTTTGCCTACTCACATTACCACTTCTCCTGTCTCCACACACCCGCTCCCACTGCCCACAAACATCCTGCGCTCCTCACCAAGTCAGTACTCAAGACCCATACTCACTCACATGCATCTTCCTCAACACACGATCACTCTGTAAGCACTCCACCTAGATTTGGGAGCTCGTTGACTCCAACGCACCAGACCTCCTCTTCCTCACCGAAACCTGGCTCAACCCCACATTGGTGACAGACATCTCCACAGCCATCCCTATAGAATACAAGATCTTGCACCAGGACCGACCACTTAAAACAGAAGGAGTATTCGCCATCATCCACAGAGACACCATCAAGTGTATCTCTTACACTGGCCCAGAATTCACTTTAATGGAACACATGCACTTCAACCATCAGATGGACATCAAAACCACTATCAAAGGCACCCTTGCCTACTGGACCCCAGAACCTCGCACCCACTTCAGCAACCTCCTCACAGACCTCATTGCTCCTCTCACCATGAGCACCACAGACTTCATACTCCTAGGTGATCTCAACTTTCTTCTCAATGACCCTATGGACTCCAACTCCACTAACTTGTTCGACGGTCTACAGAACATCTGCTCATATAAGGCCCTACACACATCACCAGACACACCCTGGACCAGATCTTCTCCAGGAACAAGGTTAAAGTCAGCCACATCACTCCACTCACTTGAAGGGACAACTCTGTCATCCACTTCCACATAACATGGCCACCAACCACCCTTTTGGGAGTTTAGCAACACCCAAAGCCGCTGCTGGAAGAAAGTTACAGAAATGTAATGGGTCAATGCCCTTCAACTAAACTGCACAGACCCCGCCAACAACCTCATCAATGACGCAAACAACTTCAACAACTGGATCTCCACCTGCGCCAAAACCCCGAGACCCCTGAAAAACACCAAACCCAAAAGATCCAACAAACAAGCTAACTGGTACAACACTGACCTCAAAGAATCCAAGAGAGTTTGCAAACAACTTGAAAGGAAATGGAGAACCACCTGAGGAACCATCGCAAGAAACACCTACAAGACCACACTTAGACACTATCACCATCAAGTAAAAGAGACCAAGAAAAAGTCCCTGTCCTTGAGAATCGAATCTAGCTCCAACAACTGCAAGGAACATTTCGCCATCATCAAGGAATTCACGAAATCAACAGCTGCAACCAAACCATCACCAACACACAAGAACTCTGCATTGACCTCTCCGATTACTTACAGGAAATATCACCAAAATCTACAACAACTTTAGACACCAGCCACCCCCCCATCGTCCTTCCCAGTCTGCTAATCTCATCTACTAAAGACTACCAACTGACAGTATGGATCCCTCTATCCATCGAGGACACTGCAGCAATAATGAAGACAGTCCACTCAGGGGCTCCAACAGACTACTACTCCCACCATATCTACAACCTGGGAAGAGCCACAATCAAAATGCACTCACATCCATCATTAAGACCTTGATCAAGACAGCCACCTTCCCAGACAGCTGGAAACATGCCAAAGTCTCCGCCCTCTTCAAAAACCTCTCAGCCGACCGGAAAGTATTCAACAACTACTGACCCATCTCGCCGCTTCCCTTCCCAGCCAAAGTCATTGAGAAGACCATCAAAATGCCACAAACTCCTGAATGACCTGCAATCAGTATTCTGAAATAACCACAGCACCAAAACAGCCCTCATTGCTGCCACAGATGACATATGCATCATCTTCCACTGTGAACAGAGCGCCGCACTCATCCTCTTCGACATCTCCGCCGCTTTCGACATGGTCTCCCGCCACACACTCGTCTCCAGACTACACTCAGTGGGAATACAAGGACCAGCATTCAAATGGAAAACTTCCTTCCTCACCGGAAGAACACGAGTCATGTTATGAAAAATCTTCAAGGGACTCCCACTGGACATCAAACGTACCATCCCGCAGGCCCTATTCACAAGCAGATTGGGCTCTACCATGGCATCATAACCCATCTCATTCACAGACTTCAAACCATCCAAAATTCCGCTGCCAGACTCGTCCTCGACCTCTGGCGCTGAACCCAAACCACACCACTCGTCAGAGAGCTCCACTGGCTCCCCATACAGAAGCACTGCCAGTTCAATCTTCTCAAGCGTGCATTCAAGTCACTACACAACACGCGACCCATATACCTCAATCACTGCCTTCACTTCCACCAACCCATCAGACAACTTAGCTCAGCATCACTCTCACTCACACACACACACCCTGCATCCACAGAAGCAGAACATGAGGTTGATCATTGTCTTACCAAGCTGCCAAATTCTGGAACTACCTCCCTTAACACATCAGGATCTCCTCATCACTTTTTGAATTCCACAAGAAGCTGAATACCTGGCTGTTTAATTAATCTTCTTTCAGGACCATTGAGACTGCCTGTACGCAGGCCCAGTCTCACCGATAGCCTACACTCACCTACTCAGCATCTGGATACCCTCAAGGATGAGAAGCAGTGCTCTACAAATCCACCTTACAATACATTACATAAAGTACGTAGACAATTGACACTGGCCAGAAAGCAACTTAAAGACTTAGGCATCGATAGAGCAGAATACCCACTCCTTTGCACTAATCAGAGATACTATTCAGGAAGCAACAAGGCTGGGCAATGTCAACTACTTTCATGTGAACTGGGAGCCAAAATCTATAAAAGCAGAATTGAAGCAATTATTATGGGGGATGGCCACAGAACTCACACTGATGATGGTTTCACACAAGCGTTTGAGCACTTTTACGCTGACCTCTACAAAATGGAGGAGACTGACCCAGAGGAGGCGAACATCTAACTCTCCACTGCCAGTACCACACAACTGCCAGTACAGGAGACACACTCTCTCGAAGCAGACATTTGTATAGATGAGGTACTTGCCACCATAGCTAAACTCCAACCCTTTAAAGCCCCAGACCTCTATGGGTTCACCCCAGTCTTTTACAAAACATTTGGCCCCCATTTGGCCCCCATTCTGAATCCTCTCTATAACCCATTTGGAGAGACAGGCACACTTATTGAAACAATGTGTGACACAGTGGTAATAACAGTGATCCCTAAATCCGGGAAAGACATTGACTTGTGCTCCTTGTATCGACCCATATCTCTCCTAAATTTAATGCTAAGCTCTTCAGGGGCATATTGGCTACCTGCCTTTACCCCTACATGCAAGGCCTCATAGACCCAGATCAAACAGGGTTTACACCAGAGAGGAACAGTTGCAACAATACAAAACATCTGTTACAGCTGATAGAAAAGGCACCTTGCGACCGATCTTCGGCACTCTAAATGTTGATAGATGCAGATAAAGCATTTGAGTGAGTTCACTGGCTATTCTTACAACAAACAGTATACAGGATTTAAGACATGGGTGTAGTGTAATTACACCAGACCCAATGCTCGGGTGCTGGTTGATGTGGCCATGTCAGAGGATTTTGCAATAGCTAGGGGCACACGGCACAGGTGCCCACTGTCCCTGCTCCTTTTAGCTCTCTACATAGAGCACTTAGCCGACAAGGTACAGGCAAAGCCACAGATAGTTGGCATCACCATTTGGACAGCAGGAACATAAGTTAGCCCTTCATGCAAACAACATTATGGTGACTTTCTCCCAGTCCCACTTCTACATACCAGCCCTTCTGGAAGAAATGGAAGCATTCAGTGGAGCTTCAGACTTCAAAGTTAATGTTTAAAAATTACACAACCTAAATCTCACCACTCTGCATAGAGACAGGGCCCAGCTGGAACGACTTTCCCCCTTCCCATGGGCAAACCGCTGGGTGAAATACTTGGGTCTAAAAATGTGCTCCTTGCTGGAGAAAATGGTGGAGCGCAACTACACAGACCTGGTCTCCACGGCATGCTCAGATCTACAGACCTGGAATTCTGGGGGTCTTCCATGGGGGGATAGGACAGAAGCAGTCAAAATGACCCTCCTCACCAAAATTCTATATGTCCCTCAGACTCTCCCTTTGCAATCTCCGGCACATCTTAGAAGCAAACTGTAACAGCTGATTGAAGTTTTCACATTGGAGGGCAAGAAACTGTGCATTGTTAGAAGGAGGGCCTACCTACCAGTGGCAAAGGGAGGAGGTCTGGGCATACCTCACCTTGTCAACTATTATCTCTCTGCACAGTTGTGATACATGATAGAATAGAACAGACCCTTTGCGGAAAAGCACTGGTGCTTCATTGACCAGACTGTGGCAGGAATCATCAACATATGGAAAATTAATTGGCTTCCTAAAATAAATGGCCCCCAGTTGTCTACATCTCCCCTATGGTACGAGTGACAGTGGAGGCCTGGGCAGGACCGCCACTGTCAAAGGCCTGTCCTCCCACCCCTCCCCACTCACACTCATTATTGGCAATCCCAACTTCCCACTGGCGTTAACAGGCAGCAAATACCACCCTTGGCAGGCAGCCAACTGCAAAAACAATTGGCTATCCCTTTGACGACAATGGCTTAGTGGACTTTGCACAAATACAATAAAGCAATGGAATCCTAATATGGAGAATCGGAGATGCAGCTATATGAAACACTGGGTTATCCAACCACACGTCCGGCCTCATGCCAGAAGGCAACTCGCAACATTCAAGAAATGATCTATTACAAGAGCTGAAGATAAGCATCTGTACTCAGACATTTACAGCTTCCTAAATAAAGCTTCGAACTCTAGCAAATCTCTGGCCAAAAAGAGATGGGGGGAACTGGAATGCCTCTTCACCCCAAGAGAATGGTCGGAAATACTTCCCAGGACCTGCACCTCCTCCTTAAGTACATCTGGAAGGGAAGCCATGCCTAAAATAACTCACTACAGGTACTATGCCCCTGCTAGGATGGCAAAATGGAAACACAGCTCTTCTGACAGATGTTGGCGCATCTGTGGAAGCCCGGGCTCACTGACCCATCTGCTCTGGTGGTGTACCAAACTTAAGAGACATTGGGATGACATATTGAAGAACATTGACAACATTTTCAACTCGGAGAACGTGCACTTCCTTAGCTATATTAGACTTCCCAATGCGCTGACCTTCCCACAATGTTCCAACAAGGCCATGGTGCTAGCCCTCTGTGCCGCTAAACAAGTCATTACGCATCAATGGGGTACAGATAAGACACTAGAACATGTAGACTGGTTGCACAAACTATGGGATCTCATAGGGATGGAGAAACTTGCAGTATCTTTGGAAAACAAACTCCCACAATTCAACAAAATGTGAGTATACTGTATATGGTTTCAGGCACAGAATTTTTAAGTACCCACATGTCCTGCCTATCTGTGAGTGCTGCGGCTGCTGCAGCTCATGATGAGCAAGGTCACACCCACATAATACATAGGGTAGTCGACCTTAGTAGTCAAAACACCCTGCTGGATCAAGCCTACTGAACTGGAATAGTTTTTTTATGTTGACAAATCATGTGGTGGGGACTGTTCTTCCCCCGAATACCCTATGTCTCCCCCGTCACCCCCCTTCGCTGTGTCTTATACCTTCCCCATCGTTTCTCCCATGTTGCACCTCACCAGCCACTGGATGTAGGTGAGAGAAGGTGTTACTTGTTAAAATGAATAAACAGATTTGAACTGTAAAACCTACATGAAGTTCTCAAAAATATTCATTATTTTATCTCATTTCAGTCCTTACAGCTAGAAGTCCACTCAAAGGAGTTTGAGACTCCTCATTATAATGCCCACTTGATAGCTAAACAAGCTTCTCTGATTATCTATCACCCATTTGGGGACTAAATAAGCTTTATTGATGAATGCCTGGAATACATGACAAGCCAACTTCTGACTAAAAACAAGAATACATTTTTGGGTGAATTTAATCCTACCTGGGAAACTCAGAAGGATCTGACCAACCATAACTTAAAATCATTCTTAAACAATCATGGCATTTTAAAGTTTGCTCCAACTCTCTAAATATATAATTCCCTTTGTCCCCACTACAACTTATAAGAGGGTGAGTGGGATAATTTGGTTACCGGACCAATAAACTGTCAGAAAGTTGGCAATAGCTTTCTGACTATTGGCGACTTTGCAACAGTTGAATGATCTGATAACCAGGCTATCCCAATCATCCTGTTCTATATGCTACCTAAAGATATTATCTATCCAATAAAAAAGCCAGGCTGTGTGAGGGGTTGGAACAACTTCTATTTACAAGATTCACATGAGATGATTGTAACACAATGTGGTTCCACTCCTCCAAACCTAAATAAACAATGTGTCTTTCTATCACACTTTCCTACTCCTTTCCCAATATTGATGACATCCTGAAACTGAAAAAAGAAAGTAAAAAGGTCAGTAATCAGATTCTTGGCTATTCTTAGAAATGAAAAATGAGCCACTGTAGTCACTGAAAGATAATGGAGGACATTTAACTCTGCCTTCTACAGAGGTATATCAAAATAAAAAAGAATCACGCTTAACAGAAAGGCTCCAGGAACCAAAGCAAACTAATTTGAAAGCAATCAAATGATAACTAAATAGACTAGAAAGTTATTTCAAATATTGAATGAGCCATGGACTCAAGTGAATGAACTCTAAATCAGAAAGGACACAGGTGAGTTTTACCTCTACAAAATAAATTAGGTCAGATAGGAGTCTAGCTCATTCTCTGCAAATATCTCCAACATCACAGTCACAAAGAGAACACATAGAGCTAGGCCCATTTCATGCAGATTTTGGATGACACACTCAAAAACATTCTGAATCACATAAAGCCATTAACCGACACAGCCAATTCCTCAAACTCCATTGAATGATACTAAATTGGCTAGATAGCAACTCATCTCTGGAACTTGGTGGTGCTCCTGAACTGTTACAAACTTGGCATGCCAAATCTCTATTTAAAATACCACCAGATGATTGAGATCGCCTAAAGAATTTCTATTCTATGTGAAAACATACTTAAATATTATATTCATACACACTCATAAAGGGCATGGTTGAGACTGGGTCCAAACTGGGTCCAAACTGAGGTGGTTTGGCACTCTAACCCCAGCGACTGCCAGTGGTTAGACTTCTTGCAAGCCTTCCTTCCAGCATTCCTACCATCACCTTTTGTGTGTTCCATGTTGTACATTGCAAATTTTCCATTAGCGTACCTTGTTTTCAAATGTGGCAAGGGAAGCAGGATTTTCCAAAAAGAATGGAGTTAATATTGTGTGTATGAATTATATCTTCCCTTCAAGGAAGTCCTGCGCTTCCTTGAGGGGAAGAACATGACATCTGCACATTAGATAAGTGAATTAACACCTGAGACAGCAGCCGGGTTATAGAAAACTGCACTGCCTAGTTGAGTCACTAAATTACTGAGTATTGCCCACATCAAATGATCAGCTGCCACTTGTCCAACAATATTGGAAATTTCGCTCCTTCACTCGTGCTCACGTCACTTTTTTTCACAAAACTTCTTTGTTTCCACGGTTCGCATTTTCTCGGACCATTTTCCCATTCTATTATTTTCGTGTTTATGTTCTATCTCTTTGCATATACCGTCTTTGTCCACTGATTTCTAAAGTACCTTTATATTGTATGCTATTGCAGCCCTGAAGAAGCCCATTGTGGGCAAAACGCGTTGGCTGTCTATATGATGCAAACCAAGCACATCTGAAATAAAGGCACAGAAAGATTGCAACTAATACGTCTACTTATTGCTTTTTGAATTGTATACTAAACTGTATTCACCTGCTAGCAGATTGTATTGCCTCTCAGCTCCTGTTTTTGCATGTTCATATAGTTGGTCAAGTGGCAGCTGACCATTTGAGGCGACAAATGCAAAAAGAACAATTGATGGAAGAGAATGCAGAACAATGTCATACATTCACCTCAGTACAGAGATCTGGGCCTAAATCCATCATTTTTTTGCTCACCATGCCATTCCAGTTTGGACCCAGCCATATGCAAATCAGTCTTGACCCTGCACCCAATGGGAACAATCCAGCCCGGACTGCAAGGCCAGGTCCTCCCTGGACTGGAAACAAGCATCCTAGGACCGGTTTCGGGCTTTTAGCTCTCATCAGCCAGGATAGCTTGACTCCAGTGGCATGGAGAGCACGGGACCCACGTCTGGGCATACCCGTCCCACTCGGGGTGACAAATGCAAAAAGAACAATTGATAGAAGAGAATGCAGAACAATGTCATACATTCACCCAGTACAGAGATCTGGGCCTAAATCCATCGTTTTTTTGCTCACCATGCCATTCCAGTTTGGACCCAGCCATATGCAAATCAGTCTTGACCCTTCACCCAATGGGAACAGTCCAGCCCGAACTGCCAGGCCAGGTCCTCCCTGGACTGGAAACAAACATCCTAGGACCGGTTTCGGGCTTACAGCCCTCATCCGCCACGATAGCTTGACTCCAGTGGCATGGAGAGCACGGGACCCACGTCTGGGCATACCCGTCCCACTCGGGGGTGACAAATGCAAAAAGAACAATTGATGGAAGAGAATGCAGAACAATGTCATACATTCACCCCAGTACAGAGATCTGGGCCTAAATCCATCATTTTTTTGCTCACCAAGCCATTCCAGTTTGGACCCAGCCATATGCAAATCAGTCTTGACCCTGCACCCAATGGGAACAGTCCAGCCCGAACTGCCAGACCAGGTCCTCCCTGGACTGGAAACAAACATCCTTGGACCGGTTTCGGGCTTTCAGCCCTCATCAGCCAGGATAGCTTGACTCCAGTGGCATGGAGAGCACGGGACCCAGGTCTGGGCATACCCGTCCCACTCGGGGTGACAAATGCAAAAAGAACAATTGATGGAAGAGAATGCAAAACAATGTCATACATTCACCCCAGTACAGAGATATGGGCCTAAATCCATCGTTTTTTTGCTCACCATCCCATTCCAGTTTGTACCCAGCCATATGCAAATCATTCTTGACCCAGCATCCAATGGGAATAGTCCAGCCCGAACTGCCAGGCCAGGTCCTCCCTGGACTGGAAACAAACATCCTAGGACCGGTTTCGGGCTTTCAGCCCTCATCAGCCAGGATAGCTTGACTCCAGTGGCATGGAGGGCATGGGACCCACGTCTGGGCATACCCGTCCCACTCGGGGTGACAAATGCAAAAAGAACAATTGATGCAAGAGAATGCAGAACAATGTCATACATTCACCCCAGTACAGAGATCTGGGCCTAAATCAATCGTTTTTTTGCTCACCATGCCATTCCAGTTTGGACTAAGGGTGGGCGGAATTTGCGTAGTCGCGTTACACAAAATTCCGCGAAACGGTAAAAAATCTCCACGAGCATGCAGAATTCCGCGAGCATGCGGAATTGCTTGTTCCGCCCGTTCGCGATGCGTTTTTCCTGTTCGGGGACGCTGTTTTCGTGCTCGGGGGGAAATATCTCGCGAACTTGCCCATGCGGTCGCCAATTGGCGGGCCATCTTGTTTCACTTGTCCCGCCCGCTCGCGATGCGTGTTTCCTGTTCGCGAACGCAGATGTCCGATGGCGCATCCGAATGACGTGTTCGCGATCGCACACTCTCACGGGATCGCGCGGACGGATAGGAAAACTCGTCAGGGAACGCAGGGATCCCGGTAAGTCGCTACCGCGCGCGCAAACATGCATTTTGAAAGCGTGAACAAGGAAAAAATTCCGCTACACCACGGATCGCGGAATTTTCGGCAATTTCGCGTTCTCCGCAGAACGCGGAATTGCCAAAATTTCGCAAATTCCGCGAGCGGAACGGAATTTACCGCCCAGGCCTAGTTTGGACCCAGCCATATGCAAATCAGTCTTGACCCTGCACCCAATGGAAACAGTCCAGCCCAAACTGCCAGGCCAGGTCCTCCCTGGACTGGAAACAAACATCCTAGGACCGGTTTCGGGCTTTCAGCCCTCATCAGCCAGGATAGCTTGACTCCAGTGGCATGGAGAGCACGGGACCCACGTCTGGGCATACCCGTCCCTCTCGGGGTGACAAATGCAAAAAGAACAATTGATCGAAGAGAATGCAGAACAATGTCATACATTCACCCCAGTACAGAGATCTGGGGCTAAATCCATCGTTTTTTTGCTCACCATGCCATTCCAGTTTGGACCCAGCCATATGCAAATCAGTCTTGACCCTGCACCCAATGGGAACAGTCCAGCCCGAACTGCCAGGCCAGGTCCTCCCTGGACTAGAAACAAACATCCTAGGACCGGTTTCGGGCTTTCAGCCCTCATCAGCCAGGATAGCTTGACTCCAGTGGCATGGAGAGCACGGGACCCACGTCTGGGCATACCCGTCCCACTCGGGGTGACAAAGATGGAAGAGAATGCAGAACAATGTCATACCTTCACCCCAGTACAGAGATCTGGGCCTAAATCCATCGTTGTTTTGCTCAGTACTCAGTAATATAGTGACTCAACTAGGCAGTGCAGTTTTCTATAACCCGGCTGCTGTCTCAGGTGTTAATTCTATTGTAAGGGTTGACTGCACGAAAATGGAGACTTTAGAAAATAATTCCCGAAGAAGTAATCTCCGTATATCGAATATTCCCGAGGGAAGGGAGGGGGTTGACCTCAAATCCTACATTGTTACATTACTAAAAGAGACACTGCAGTTAGAGGAAACAGAGGAAGATCTGAGGAAGGATATACAGAGGGCGCATAGAGATCCTTTTAGAAGGAACCCTAATAGAACAAAACCCAGAAAAATCCTTTTGAATTGTCATACCTACTCCCTGAAGGAAAAAATCCTCAACATGGCCCTGAAGTCAAAATCATTGAAGGCCAGGGATTTCTCCTTTGAAGTACGTTCTGACCTTGCCCGAGGCACACTTGATAGGCAATGGGAGTTGGGTAGGAAGTTGAATGATTTTAAAAAAATTGGTGCAGTGGCCCAACTCAAATTCCCTGCAACCCTGAAAATAATGCCTAAGAATAAAATGCATAATGTTAGATCGCTACGGGAGGCGGAGGAGCTACTGGAAAGTTTTAAGGAAGACGTGGCATAGTTAGCTAGTCTACTCTTGCTCTCGGGGTGGTTGCATATAGTGGGAGGTCTCTGGCTGAAGGGTACTAAGTACCAATCTGGTTCTATTCTTTTAAAATATAACTATCTGAACACCCGTACAGTAACAAAGATACCTATATAGCTATAACCACTCAGTGGCTGTTAAGGGTCGTCCTTCATCTCTCGCCTTAAATTCTTGTTTTTTCTTTCTTTATATAAAGGGACACAGTGAGTCGCCCCGGGGATGCAGCACTCTGGACTTTCATCTGTCCAGGAAAATTGGAGAAAGGTTCTCCTGGGAGGGGTCTGCAGGGGGGGAGGGAGGGGAGCACTGGGTGGGGAGCATAGGGATAAAATACAAAAAAAAATCCTCATTCACTTTAGGCTGGATCTGCATGCTTTCAACTGCCCTAGGGATGTTAATCTTGTGTTACTTGGTCTGGTGCTGGTATTCTCTGCTTATTAAATGGTGTGCAGGCTCAGGCTCTAAACCTCCATGAGAATGTTTCAGTTATTGACCTAGAAGGGCAAAGATTTTACAATATATTAGAGATTCCCCTGCGCAGGTTGTTATCCTTCAGGAAATGCATCTCCTGAAGGAGGAGTTAACCGAGATATTCAAAAAAGTAAAATGGTTGGACCAATATGTCTGCTCCAATCAGAGTGCCAAAATTAGGGGGGGTCACAATACTAATCAGAAAACAAGTAAAAGCCCGTATTTTGGATTCTTTGGTTGATCCTTGTGGCAGGTGGGTTATCTTGAAGGTGGATATTTCAGGCTTTATCTTTACTCTGGTTGGCTACTATGGCCCTAACCAAGATGATGCCTCCTCTCTTAAAACCATTTTTTCAAATTTATTGGATTACCCGGATGCAGTAATTATGTCTGGGGATTTTAATATTGTTCTGAATCCTGAGTTGGATAAGTCTGCAAATAGCAGAGCGAGGACACCTTCTAAATCCCGGACATATCTTCATGCAATGATGGCGCAGACAGGACTCTGTGATATATGGAGGGATAGATCTGGCCATAAGTTAGGAGTCTCGTATTATAACAGCAAATATGGCCACAAATCAAGAATTGATTATATCTAGTCAGTCATAGTTTGAGGGGGAAAGTCAAGGACGTTGGTTATCTGACACCCCATCTTTCTGACCATTCTGGGGTTTGGATGGACCTGGATCTGGGAGGCAGGCAGAACATCAGGGCCTGGACTTTCGATCGCACCCTGCTTCTTGACAGTTCTGAGATGCAGCATCTATCTCAAGAGACAGAGAGCTTTTTGGGTCACAATATAGGATCGGCTGCGACCCCTGTTGTTTGGGATTCGTTGAAAGCCTTTTTAAGGGGTGAGATCAAGAGCAGGGTGTGTTTTCGAAATAAACAATATAGAGAAGAGGTGACACACAAGGAGGCAGAGATGAAGGTAGTAGAGTTGAGCCTAAAGTCTGAGGTGGACTTTGAGAAACAGCAGGGAAACCTTGATAGGCTGAAAGCACTAAAAGAGCAGCTAGATACCATCCTTCAGACTAGGGTCATACACAGGTGGGAGGCTAGTAAGCTTGCCCACTTTGAGTATGGCGAGGGCGCGGGTAAGTTGCTGGCCTGGAAGGTCAAGGCAGATAGGACACGTAACTTTATTAAACAACTCAATCACACAGATCGGGTTTCTGTCCTGTCTACAGATGAGGAGATAGGGGGAGCCTTCTTCAATTTCTTCCAAGACTTATACCGGGAAAACAGGGTGGTAGATAGATCTGGGGCTTTGGAATGGTTGAATGAAAGCACGCTTAGCCCCCTGAATTTAAGTCAGCAGGAAGATCTTGAGCAGGATATCACACAAGAGGAAGTAAGAAAGGTCATTTCAGCATGCAAGGGGGGGAAAGCTGCTGGCCCCGATGGGCTCCCTATAGAGCTCTATAAATCTCTGGGGGAAGTGGTAGTTCCCATCTTGACTCAGCTCTTTAACGCGATTCTGAGTGCTGGAACAAAGCTGCCAGGTTCCTGGGGAGAGGCATGTCTCACCTTGATCTTGAAAGCGGGAAAGAATCCAGCGAGTTGTGGGTCATATAGACCCATCTCGTTGTTGAACGCAGATTATAAAATCTTTGCTGGGATCATGGCAAGCAGGCTGGGTTCAGTAGCTGGTGATATGCTACACCCGGACCAAAAAGGTTTTGTCAAGGGTAGGAACTTACACGACCTCACATATGACTTTATGGGTGCCATCGATTTGGCTACAACTTATTCACTTCCCCTCGCAGCTATGACTCTTGACGCCACTAAGGCCTTTGACAGGGTCAACTGGGTCTATCTGTCGCCGGTCCTTGAAAAATTTAATTTGGGTAGGAAGTTCCGCAGAGCTGTCCAGCTGATTTATCAAGATCCGTCAGCTAAACTGCTGATAAATGGAAATCTAACCGGCTCTTTTAAAATCACGAGGCACCAGGAAGGGTTGCCCTCTATCTCCCCTGCTGTTCGACCTGTATATTGAGCCATTTGCCCAGCGGTTAAGGGAGGACCGGAATATTCAGCCATTTAAGCGTGAGGGGTGGGAGAAGAAGGTGGCCCTTTATGCCGATGATATTTTGGTTCTCTCCTCCGATTTTTCTTCTGCCTTTCCAGCAGTTATAGCGATTGTGCAGGAGTTTGGTCAGATTTCTGGGTATGAGATCAACGCAGAGAAGTCCGAGGTCATGGCATGGAATGTGGAGGTGAGCCAGCATCAGACCAAGCGCGATATGAGGTACCTGGGGGTCAGAATTGTACAGGATATTAACAAGATCTCAGAGACTAATTTCGTCAATGTAGCAAGGGAGTGTCAGAAGCTCATGAAGTCCTGGGTCCACCTCCCTCTTTCCATCTTTGGTAGGATAAGCCTGGTCAAGATGGTGGTGCTCCCCAAAATTACCTTCCTTTTTAATACCATCCCACTACACTTTGATAAATCACTTATAGTTAAGCTTCAGCAGGCCATTAATTCATTCATATGGGCTTACAGGGGGACCAGGATCGCCTGGAAGAAGCTGAGACGTAGGAGGGAGAAGGGTGGACTTTCGTTGCCAGATCTACAATACTACGCCTGGGCCTTTCAACTATCCCATTCTAGGATGCTTTTAAAGACTCCGGAAAGTGCGGAGGTCGGGGCAATGTTTTCCGCTATGTTAAAGGGTTCTAGTTTGTCTCAGGAGGGCTTATTGTTTAAATTTGGAGAACCTAAATTCTTCAAGAAGATCAAGTTAAAGGTCCTACAGGGAATGGCAAGAACATGGGCTGAGATCAAACGGCTGACGGGTCTCAAATATTTCTCAAGTCTGGCCCACCTGTGGGACTTTCTCGGTGCGCCGGAGTGCCTGAAGGACAGATTGGCATTACCGCTCAGAGCGGCTGGGGTGAAGGTGTGGGGGGAACTGGCTCAAGAGGGCACCCTCTTATCTTGGCCATCACTTCAAAACATGACGGAAGGGGGTTTATCTAAATTTAAATACATTCAGCTACAGAGTTGGGCCCAAAACTTGAAAATACCCATTGGCATAGGTATTTCGTTGCGCGCGCTGCATCGCATTTGGCGATGCAGCGCACGCAACAAAATTTGTTTTATTTATTTATATGTCTACTTACCTCTATACGGCCGTATTCCGTACTTTACTACCCCCCACCCTGCCCCTCCCCCGCCCCACGTCACCGCCCGGCAGCACTCCCACCACGGGCCGCTACTGGGTTCATAGGGCCTATTTAACTCCATTAAGGCTGTCAAAGATGACGGATGGCCCCCAGTCAGCTGTAAGAAATGTGGTTTGGAGAGAGCCTCTGACTTACACATGTTTGTTGAGTGCCCAGCTATCGCGGAATTCTGGGGAGAAGTAGGTAAAACCACCTCAGATATTCTTGGCCTTCAAGTCCAAATAAATTCGACCTTGATAATTTTTGGAATAGCTAGCGAGATTACAGGCTCGGCTAGGTCTTTCCTCTTCTACGCTGTACTGTTGGCCAGGAGGGAGATATGTAAACGATGGGTAGAATGTGTACCTCCTAAGCATGCTGAGTGGTTGTCCTCTGTGTTCTCAGTATCCAAGTTAGACCTGACCTGTACCCAGAGTAGGAGGAAGAAAGCAGTATGGGACTTTCTATTGAAATGGTCGAATGCTGAGGCGGGTGAGACTGGATGACGTGCTTTATTTTAAAATCATGGTTCCTATGATTATGCCTCTTTGGATCTCTCCTGACTGCGTTGGGCACCCTCGCTTTTTCTCCATTGCCAACATTAACAGTCGCCAGGGTAACCTGGAATACATGGGAGTGTGACCGTGCCCCTTTCCTTGGGGTTAGTGTTGCTCTAGTCCACTGAGGTACCGGTAGGCGGAGGTGTTTTTCCTGCTCGTGCTCCTTTACACCAGTCTATGCTTCTCCAACAACGTGCAACGGTACAGGTGGCTAGCATGCTCACTGTGGTCTGAGGCGAATGAGGAATTAAAAAAAAAGAAAAAAGGTTGACTGCACGCCTGGTGCACAAGTACATAAGCCTACACTATGAGCTTTGATGATGACAGGGAAGAGCTAGCAAAAGACCTTTTCAAACCCAATAGTGAGATCAAACAAGTGGTCTCCAATGTGGGCAACAAGAAGGAAGGGCTCAAACTTAAGTTTCAGAAACTAGAGAGACTCAAGAAAAATTAACTATCCAAGTGGTGGGACGGGGTCACACTTAAGAGGTACCTTGAAAACAAAAAGTACCCAGAGGTCTGAGGATCCTCACGTTCCCCAACTTCGATGGCCTAGACCCAGACTTGCTCTCCGAATGGGAGGACAATCTGCACAATTCCTCTTTTAATATGATGAAGATACTTATCGCCCATGCAGACAGAAAATGCACTAAACTCCAGATTGAAATTAAAGCTCTGGAGGAGGAAATTAAACAATTGAATTTGGTTGAGGTAACCACAAAGAATTATGCCATCCTAAAAGAACAGATTTCTGCACACCAATCAGTAGTTAAGAGCAGGAAACTCCACAAAATCATGAGAGACGATCGTGACTACGACAATGGGCGTATTTTCACTTTCGCAACACGTTATGACAACATGCAAGTACCTAAAAGCAACACATTAGTCACGCCTAGAACCGGGAGTTTTTCTAGTATTAGTGTAAGCTCAGATGCTTCTTCAATAGAGGAACCAAACAGGGAAAGAGACATGGACGTAGGAGCCCAGGGAGCATGCTCTTCGACTTTTTTTAGAAGAGGTGCTCCGCTTCAGGATCGGGAACAAGAAGCAAAGGGAAAAACCAGGAGAGGGGTGAGCAGGAAAAATGGCAGAAAAGGACAGGGTTCTGACACGATACCAAAGGAGTCAGCTGAACAAACGCCAATGATTAATATGCAGATGAATATGAACAATATGAATGAGAATATGTTTATTGATGACCTTGTTGTGAACCTATCTGACTACCCATTGTCCATACATGAAAAGAATGTACTGAATAAAGGACTTGGCTACTGTCCGGTATCCTGGGGTCTGTTTTCTGAATTGCACATTGATCTCTACAAGTTTGTTAGAACAGCTAAACTTAAGTGTCATTTTTCCATCAACAGCTATGAACAGACTACTGCTCAGACTATTGCACCACAAAGTGATGTCACAGTGTCACACATTAGGGACGTCTCTACACTCTTGTCCCTTTACAACGATAACGAGTCCTCACTTGAACACGTACTTGACAGCATGAATATCAGACAGGACTACACCTGTAAAGTGGGTTACACATACGCAGCAAGTTCACACCGCAGGGCACACATCTCAACAGCATTGAGGTATTCCTCAACCTAGTGACCGAAGACCTGCACCGTCTAGAGGACAGATTACAGAAGAAAGGCAAAAGATACACCAGTGATAATCTCACCTCGGATGAGAGAAAAGCGATCCAAAGCTCACGCTTGAATGATTCAATAGTGATCAGGGAAGCAGACAAAGGAGGAAACATTGTGGTGATGAATAGAAAAGACTACGAGGGTGAGGTTCGCAGACAGCTTAGCAATTCCACACATTATGCTAGACTCCCTCATAACCCATGCACAACAGCTACCATGAAGATTAACACTCAACTCCTACACTGGAAGGAAGTGGGCCTCCTGTCAGACACAGAATACAATTTCCTTACAATTCTTAACCCAAGGTTTCCTTGTATTTATCTTCTACCGACTCATGTTATGCTCTTATATACTCACTTTTAGCTTTGCTTGCCACACAGAAGATGTCAGTCACTTTTTATAAACTCACCATTTCGGACCATTTAATCCTCACACTCTCTTCGAACCCACCAGGTCATTTCTCTATTGTTTCTCCTTTCTTTTGCAACAGTTTCTCTCGATTTTATTCTTCATCATTTTTCCTTACTCCTTTACAGAGTCTTTTTATATCCTTTGAATTGTTAAGCTTCAACCATCTTCGCAATGCGCCTACACATATTTAATAAAAAAAAATGTTATATAAAAAAACACCCCCAAAAATATTTTTATATAATTTTTGGTCTCTAATTCACACATGGCCCAACCCGTTTTTACAACCAGAGCCAGCATATTTTTCATGGACTCCACTTTTGTCTGTTTTTTTAAGAACTAATACGATCTTTTAGAACAAATATGGCGACACCCGGTTCACAACCTGAACCATTATGGCCGTTTACCGACTCTACGGTTGTCAGTTTAGTCTTAATTCAGATCACTACATTTATCATTTTTGCCGTCACGTTTACGTTTGCGCTCACCTTTTATGTCACGCTTGCATTCGTTTTAAGTATTCTTCGCCAGCCATAGTAACTTAAGTCACAGAATCCTTTTAATAACTGGGAACCAACAGTATAATATCAGTTCAATTACCCGGTGCTTGCCATCACGATGGCTTCAGGCGCACCTCCTTCCACTCAATACATCTCATACCATACGTATACATCGTTATTTTTCTCATTAGCAACCTCAAATACAAATTAGGTCTAGTATAAATTGGATACAACTAGTGCGCCTTTCCCAGGCAGCGTATTCACTTCATAGCTCACAGACTACCGCACAAATGATGCCTTACGTACCATTCTTCTTTTCACGTATAATCGCGGCGGCATCCTCGTGTATAGTTGGGAGTAGTGATATCATTCACCAGTGGCCACACTTCTTTAGCAAGCTTGCAACAGGTGGCCTTCACTAAATAGCGGAGCCCGGTTTTTCACCATTAATTTTCATGGTTAGATGCGCAGGGCATTACACATTATTGCTTTTTTACTTGGCTTGTCGCCCAGTCTGGAAATGACACTGGTTTCATCATTTCCATAGATCCTTCTACTTAATGGATATACCTGGGTATCACCTTTCTACTGACCTGGGATTTCACTATCATGGACGCACAGGCGGTCTCTTGACCAAGAGGTATGTCCAATTCGCTCTTTATCACTGGCCCACTACTGACTTGTAGCGATCATTACCTTTTCCACTTCTTTAATTTACACCTATTTTTCCTATTTTAGACAGGTTTTCTAAACCTCTCGTTCTGAAACGGATGCGCCACGCTGATCTCAGGTTCACGGATACTCTTTATCTTGGCAAGACTCTAGCAACAATACCTTTTGGTAAGCTGGCTCTAGTTTGAGATGCTTCTACTTACGGCTCACACCTAGGCACTTGGGTGTATGGGTTCTCACTTTTTGCCCCTACCCCAACGCTTTTGACCATGGTTTGGAATTTTCCCCCACCCCTCTCCTTTCTTACGAATGTTCACGGTCCTTATTTCACCACGGTCACGCTAAACGGGTTGTTGTTGAGGTTCTCCCTTTCTAGGATTACTATACTATCCTATCCTCCTTATTCTCTGTCTTCTTTCTACTCACTTTCGCTCCTTCACTCATGCTCACGTCACTTTTTTTCACAAAACTTCTGTTTCCACGGTTTGCATTTTCTCGAACCATCTTCCCTTTCTATTATTTTCGTGTCTATGTTCTATCTCTTTGCAAATACCGTCTTTCTCCACTGATTTCTAAAGTACCTTTATATTGTATGCTATTGCAGCCCTGAAGAAGCCCATTGTGGGCGAAACGCGTTGGCTGTCTATATGATGCAAACCAAGCACATCTGAAATAAAGGCACAGAAAGATTGCAACTAATACGTCTACTTATTGCTTTTTGAATTGGATACTAAACTGTATTCACCTGCTAGCAGCTTGTATTGCCTCTCAGCTCCCGTTTTTGCACATTAGATAAGTGTTTTATAAGAGCAAGTTTCTGTGATATGCTTTTATCCTATTGACTTGTACTGAGAGAAATTGGATACGTACCAGGTCAGTTTGATGTGTTTTAGCTCTTAGCTGCAACTGACGGATTTCTAGCAAGAAACCTGGTCAGTTCAAATGACAATTGTCTTTCGATCTTTTACCTGGCTGTCTGCTACATTGCATTAAACACTAGTTGGACTTTAGGCTTCCAGATGTGTTATGGAACTGCCTCCATGAAGAGAAGCAGAGGAGCGCTGGACCGGATGTCATGCTAGCGGTTAAGGAGAAGTTTCTCCAGGAGGGCTGGGGTGGAGGTCCAGCGCTGAGACTGATTGTTGGCTGAAAAATTAGCACAAACTGAACCAAAATTTTAGGGAAAAGTTTTACTGTGTTTACTATTTATGTGTTGCTTGCTTACATGGCTTACATTGCTTGTGGCTAATGCATTGTTTAAATGGTGCACATAGTTGTCACCAGGGTATGAGACAATGGGAAAAATAAAAGGAAAATGGTTGAGCAGGCAGGAGTGGGAGGAGTCTGGAAGGAAAAATTAGTATGAATGTGACCCTATGAGATAGAACGAGTGAGTTCTAGAAATAGTGAAGTAATGGGAAAGATAGGCATGAGTCCCTGGACCTGAAGCACAGAACCTTGAAAGATGAATGTGTGAGAAAAAGTGACCCTTTGACCTAACAGAGCAGCACCTTCACAAGTCTCTTCTGGCGTAGGCTGAAAGTTCATCGAATGCAATTGGATTTCTGTGTGTGAGTGATACCTTCACTTCCCCCTCTCTACGAGATCAGCTAGATGAAATAATAATTGAAGGGAACCCTACCCTGCTTTCTGTTTCCTCCAGTACCTCCCTCCATGGGATGAACTGTGAGCACAAGCCTTGCAGACTCTGTTCTCTTCTACCGAGTGTGACTGTACTGTAAGTAATTGAGGTGGAGGCTGGCCAGTGTAGACGTAGTGAGCCCCAACCAAAAGGGACTCATGCCCATGCTACGTACCAACAATATAGTAAACACACATCTAAATGAGTGGGTGGTTCTCACTAATGAAAACAGAAAGGAGTCCTTTCTGTATCATGATACCTTTGACATAGAGAATATGCAGAAAAGGCTGAAAGACCCCAAGAATATAATAGATGACAAACAGTAGACTCTGTTCAACCAATGGCATGAGAGAAAGCACAAACACAAATCCCACTGTAAGAGTATGAAAGAAGAAGTTGGAATACCAAATCAGCCAATTTAGAGACAGGGGTTTTTTTTTTTTAGAGTTTTATATAGCGCAAACGAGACCCGAAGATATCAGGTATCAGAGCGCTTTACATGAGCACCAGTTTCGATACAGATGGACACATTCATTTTTGTTAAGCACAGGGAGATTAAGTGATTTGCCCAGAATCACAGAGTGTTGAATGTCGTTGCCGAGACTCGAACCCAGTTCCCCAGCTTCGAGGTCAACCGCTCTAGCCTTAAGGCTACATCCTCTCCCCAGGGTTAGGCCTTGTGCTCCAACTGCTCTGCCTCTCCCATACCTATTCTTCCAGATTACTGAACCACAAGAGAAGAAAGAAAGTGAGGATAGAAGGGAGCAGGATTGTGGGCCAAATTTGCCATGCCAGCCGATGGGGCAGGAGGCACAGCTGGAGTTGCACCTGGATACAAAGCAGCGCCTTCAGGACCACTGGGGGATGGAGTACAAGGAGGTAACACACAAGCAAGTGCTGCAATGCAATTGGCTGGCAGTATAATGACAAGGTTGAAGGCTAATTCCCCTGCTGTGGATCGGTCTACAACACACATGCATTTTGTCCCTTGGTGTAGGCACCATCAAGAGGAAATTCTTACAATCACTCTTGAATGCCTGAGACAAAACACATTGTGGCTGTCTAGATTGCCTCCCCCTTCTTCTCACTCATGTGATGCTGATGATGATAGCCCATCCCCTTCAGCCCTTCTCACTTTGAGGGACTACACGGCAGCAGGGGGCAGAATTGTGGTTCACGTACCTTAGACCACCTATGGCTTAATGAGCATTAGGAAACAATTTCCAAACATTCAAGAAAACCCAATGAAGTTTCGAGAAGAATTACGGAGTGAGTTTGAACTGTTTATACTGTACATACCCAACTGGACAGATGTGAACCCATTGTTGCGATTGATAGAGCCAAGTGAGGTGAAAGTTTGATGGAGAAAGCGCCATCGCTGCAATGAGATGATGGATAGTTGATTGCAGCAAGAGATGCATTGTTGAATCCAATCCTGAAGATATGCCCAGAAAAAAATGATTTGCCTAAATTTCCAACTGTAAGACCAATAATGGTGAGGCTCCAGACAATTATTTGGACAGCCTTAAGGATGCGTTTGAAAGGTAGGCAGGCCTGGGCCATCTGTAGGAGATGACTCAGGAGCTGTTGGTGTTGATCTTCTGCAGGGATTCTTACTGAATGTTAAGAATCAACTGACCACTATATGTGCTGGATGGCAGACTAAGAACTTAGCAGTGTTAGTGACTGTCACAAACCACTGTGTTGGGTCACTGAAGAAACAGAAGAAAAATGCTGAATTAAAATTGATTTTGTTGAAGTTGAAGAAAATGCAGCAGGTCATTAACCCCTTCGCTGCTAGGCCTTTTCCCCCCTGTGCTAAGCCTTTTTTGGCTATTTGGGGTAGTTCGTGCTTAGGCCCCTGTAACTTTTTGACCACATAAGGTATCCACGCCAAATTTGCGTCCTTTTTTTCCAACATCATGGGGATTTTAAAGGTACCCAGGGTTTGTGGATTCCCCTGGAGGGGACCCAGAAATTAGCCATAATACAGGTACATTTTGGTTTTTTTGGGGGAAGAAAGGGCTCCAGATGAAAGCGTCTGTTTTTTTCCCTGCAAATGGTATCAAAAAGGGGGTTGTGGTGCTGAAATCACCATCTTCCCAGCTTTCAGGGACAAGCAGACTTTTGTCAGAAAACCAAAATGTTTTACACAGTTTTGGCATTTTTCTGGGACATAGCCTATTTTTGCTATTTTTTGTGCTTTCATCCTCCTTCCAGTTAATGGTAGAAATGGGTATGAAAGCAATTATGGATCCTAGAAAGCTATACATTTTAAAAAAGTAGACAAAATTCTGAATTCAGCAAGGGGTCATTTGTGTAGATCCTTCAAGGTTTCTTTATAGAAACTAACAGTTAAATATAGGAAAAATTGAAAATTAGTTGAAAAAAACAGCCGTTTGTGTCAACGTTTTCACCTGTAACGTTTTCTAATTATGACAGCTAATTGAAAGCAATATACCGTTACATCCGCTGGACCTTTCTGGTTGTGGGGATATATAGGACTTGTAGGTTCACTAAGAACCTGACGAACCCAGAGCCAATAACTGAGCAGCGACTTGCAATGATTTTTTATTATATACCGGGTATATAGCAATTAATCTGTGAAAATGTATACATGGAAAAATTGGTATGAAAGACACCTATGTATTTCTGAAATGGGAACAAAATATAGAGTTTAGAAACAGTAGATATTTGCACATTTCCGAAATTGGGAATACCCATACTAGAATGAGAATTATAGCACATTTTTCCAAATGACTTCTTTTTTACACATTGTCTTTCATTTGGAAGGCAGAAATGCATCGAAAGTCAATAGGTAATAACAGTTGCTCTACAATTCTGTGTTACCCTAAGTCTCCCGATAAAAATGGTACCTCACTTGTGTGGGTAGGCTTAGTTCCCACGACAGGAAACGGCTCAAAATGTAACGTGGACACACCACATTTTCACAATGAAAAATTACCCCTTTTTTGCAAAGTGCCTAGCTGTAATTTTTTAACCCTAGCTCTGCCGGCACCTAGGGAAACCTAGCAAACCTATACATTTTTGAAAACTAGACAGCCAGGGAAATCCAGGATGGGGTGACTTGACTGGCTCTCACCAGGTTCTGTTACCCAGAATCCCTGGCAAACCTAAAAAATTGTTTAAAAAAACACATTTTCCTCACATTTCTGTGGTGCAAAGTTCTGGAATCTGCGTGGATCCACAAAATTCCACCCACCCCGCGTTCCCCTAAGTCTTCTGAGAAAAATGGTACCTCACTTGTGTGGGTAGGCCTAGTGCCCGCGGCAGGAAACGGCTCAAAACGCAAGGTGGACACACCACATTCTCACAGTGAAAAATGACCCTTTTTTTGCAAAGTGCCTAGCTGGAGTTTTTGAACTCTAGCTCCGCCGGCACCTAGGGAAACCTAGCAAACCTATACATTTTTGAAAACTAGACACCCAGGGGAATCCAGGATCGGGGTGACTTGACTGACTCTCACCAGGTTCTGTTACCCAGAATCCCTTGCAAACCTAAAAAATGGTGGAAAAAATCACATTTTCCTCATATTTCTGTGGTGCAAAGTTCTGGAATCTGCATGGATCCACAAAATTCCACCCACCCCGCGTTCCCCAAAGTCTTCCAAGGAAAATGGTACCTCACTCGTGTGGGTAGAACTAGTGCCCGCAACAGGAAACGGCCCAAAACGCAAGGTGGACACACCAAATTTTCACAGTGAAAAATGACCCTTTTTTGCAAAGTGCCTAGCTGTAGTTTTTGAACCCTAGCTCCGCCGGCACCTAGGGAAACCTATACATTTTTGAAAACTAGACACCCAGGGGAATCCAGGATGGGGTGACTTGACTGGCTCTCACCAGGTTCTGTTACCCAGAATCCCTTGCAAACCTAAAGAATTGTCAAAAAAACCACATTTTCCTCACATTTCTGTGGTTCAAAGTTCTAGAATCTGCGTGGATTCACAAAATTCCACCCACCCCGCGTTCCCCAAAGTCTTCAGAGAAAAATGGTACCTCACTTGTGTGGGTAGGCATAGTGCCCACGACAGGAAACGGCCCAAAGCGCAAGGTGGACACACCACATTTTCACAGTGAAAAATGACCCTTTTTTTGGAAAGTGCCTAGCTATAGTTTTTGAACCCTAGTGATCCAGCGGGTTACTAGCAACGAGCATTCATACACAAAATACTCACTTGGGCCCATACATTCATACTACGCTAGCAATTTCCGCTGGTGGATCAGTTGTACTCTTTATCAAATCCCTGCTACCAATTACTTTTCTGATTGAAGAGTAATGACTTACCAATGGACCTTTTGCTAATTGGGAAGTTTAAAATGAGTGACATTCATTACAATTCATAATCCTGAAATAATCACTGAGTCAGGAAGTTTTAAAATATTTATCTAAAGATTAGCAGAGTAAAATACAGAACCACATGATACTTAATCGTATATCAAGGATGAAGCATAATAATCAATTATCGATCAATGACGGTCCCTCAGAAAGGAGAAGATAGAGACAGCAGCACAGCTAAAGGTGCATTTATATTTACCTAAAGGTGCGAGAAACCAAACCCCTTGGCCAAGGAGTTGGAAAGATAGGTCTCAGGAAGGATGAAGAGCAATGACCTCCGGACCAAGTTCAGGACGGGACAGGTGACCTCTCTATCCACGACGCCTGCGTCGTTCCCCTCTCTGGTACTTAGCTTCTCCTCGATTTCTCCCGTGTCTTCCTTCTAAGGTACTCCGCCGCCCCCACCTCAGGACCTCTCTGGACAGCGGTTCAGTCTGCAATCGATCAGCTTGTATGTCTGGAGCTTATGCTAACTAATTAGCTAATTCTATATCTATTATACCCTTCTACGCCCATGTACCTCCCCTTAATGTTGCAGAATTATGGGCCCACTACTTCTGATTGGACGGGGACAGGGGGTTGATCCTCACACCATACCATTTTAGTTCAATTTCTTTAAGCCCATTGTCTTTAAAATACCGCCCATCACAATTAATACATTTGCTTTATTTCCCAACCGTTTCTCATTGATTCAGCAACAATTTTTATATACAATTGTATCGAGTGCAGGTACATTTCGGGTGAACTTGTGAACCAGGCTTCGCGACCTTGGAGAGCTTCCAAGTTCACTTCATCGCATTCTCTGGTCAGCCTTTCAGGGCGCATGTGCAGAACCAATGTCTCTCGAGCTGCAGTTCAACCAACCCAGGCTCATTTTACGAACTAATAAAAGTCAAAGAAGAAAATATTAAAATCACAATATAAATGGTTTCACTGTATACCCACTTTGTCTACTCTATTCCCATTTATTTATAAATCTATCCCGCATTAATAGCGTTAGAATACCACAGTTTAATTGCAACATATGAGCAAGCTGAAGCACGTGAAAACATTAAGCAGCCATTTTAATACACACTGCGCAGAAGCAAGGATTTCCCTCCAAGCAAAGAAAGACGTCACACCATGTGATATGGTTGACACATGCGCAATAAGTTTCCCGCGCTTTAGCTGCCATTTTAGATTAGACAAGCGTTATTTGTTAGTTTAAACGCATAAGCAAGCTTCTTTCTACTTGTATTCGTGTGTGTATTTGTTATTACAGACATTACAATGTTTAATAAATTAATACTGTAAGAAGATTGCTTTCGAGCAAGTCTCATTGTGAGTCCTTGCTCCATCACTAGCTCTGCCGGCACCTAGGGAAACCTAGCAAACCTATACATTTTTGAAAACTAGACACCCAGGGGAATCCAGGATGGGGTGACTTGACTGGCTCTCACCAGGTTCTGTTACCCAGAATCCCTTGCAAACCTAAAAAATGGTTAAAAAAAAACACATTTTCCTCACATTTCTGTGGTGCAAAGTTCTGGAATCTGTGTGGATCCACAAAATTCCACCCACAACGCGTTCCCCAAAGTCTTCCGAGAAAAATGGTACCTCACTTGTGTGGGTTGGCCTAGTGCCCGCGACAGGCAAGGGCCCAAAACGTAGTGAGGCGACATCAAAATTGCCTATCACAAATTTCCTACCACCCAGTGTTCCCCGGGTCTCCCAATAAAAATGGTACCTCACTCGTGTGGGAGGCCCAAGTACCCGCGACAGGCAAGGGCCCAAAACGTAGTGAGGCGACATCAAAATGTTTTGGTCCCTTGCCTGTCGCGGGTACTTGGGCCTCCCACACGAGTGAGGCACTATTTTTATCAAGAGACCCGGGGGAACGCTGGGTGGTAGGAAATTTGTGTCAGCCCGGTGATGCCACAACTTTCCCACACAAAAATGTGTGGAAAAAGTGATTCTTTCAACTAAGTTTGAGGTTTACAGGGGATTCTGGGTAAGAAAATGTTGGGGGATCCACGCAAGCCATACCTCCCTGGAATCCCCCAGGTGTCTAGTTTTCAGAAATGTGTGGGTTTGGTAGGTTTCCCAAGCTGGCCGGCGAGCACGGGGCCAAAAACCCAGGTGATCCCCCTTGCAAAACAGCTTGTTTTGTTTTAGGCAATTTTGATGTCGCCTCACTACGTTTTGGGCCCTTGCCTGTCGCGGGTACTTGGGCCTCCCACACGAGTGAGGCACCATTTTTATTGGGAGACCCGGGGAACACTGGGTGGTAGGAAATTTGTGTCAGCCCGGTGATGCCACAACTTTCCCACACAAAAATGTGTGGCAAAAGTGATTTTTTCAGCTAAATTTGAGGTTTGCAGGGGATTCTGGGTAAGAAAACGTTGGGGGATCCACGCAAGCCATACCTCCCTGGAATCCCCCAGGTGTCTAGTTTTCAGAAATGTGTGGGTTTGGTAGGTTTCCCTAGGTGGCCGCCGAGCACGGGGCCAAAAACCCAGGTGACCCCCCTTGCAAAACCAGCTTGTTTTGTGATAGGCAATTTTGATGTCGCCTCAATACGTTTTGGGCCCTTGCCTGTCGCGGGTACTTGGGCCTTCCACACGAGTGAGGCACCATTTTTATCGGGAGACCCGGGGGAACGCTGGATGGTAGGAAATTTGTTTCAGCCCGGTGATGCCACAACTTTCCCACACAAAAATGTGTGGAAAAAGTGATTTTTCCAGCTAAATTTGAGGTTTACAGGGGATTCTGGGTAAGAAAAGGTTGGGGAATCCATGCAAGCCATACCTCCCTGGAATCCCCTGGGTATCTAGTTTTCAGAAATGTGTGGGTTTGATAGGTTCCCTAGCTGGCCGCCGAGCACGGGGCCAAAAACCCAGGTGACCCCCCTTGCAAAACCAGGTTGTTTTGTGATAGGCAATTTTGATGTCGCCTCACTACGTTTTGGGCCCGTGCCTGTTGTGGGTACTTGGGCCTACCACACGAGTGAGGCACCATTTCTATTGGGATACTTGGAGAAAGGCGAAGGGGTAGGAAATTTGTTGTTTCTTTCTGCAGCGTGAAAATTTTGGCACAATATTGCAAGGAAAATGTAACAGACATTTTGAGGTTTGCAGGACATTGTGGGTAAGATAACTTATTGGGATCCACAAGAGAGACATCACCATGTACTCCCATGGGTGTTTAGTTTACGACAATATCTACAGTTGGTAGGTTATTCTTAGATGGAATGTACACCTTGGCAGAGAGACTAAAAAGACAAAGATTACTGCACAGCCATCTATTCCTCAAGCACACACACATACTGGTTGGATTTGGCACGAGGGCGAGTGATGGTTCAGTATATACAATTTTATTAACAAGAGATTTCACAAAAATGAAATGCACTGTCAATAATTGAAAGGACAAAAACTGAACCAGTGACTCACAGCTCGTGAGCTGTAAAGCCACGTCAAGGCCCCAACCGCTTTACAGGCCATTCACACACCTTTCATACATAATACACACAAGACCATTCACACCACCAGGCACGAAACTAACACATTACAACATTCACAAAAAGGGACAAGGTACACCCTGCTTGAGAAAGACAGAAAAGACAAATATTTCTGCACACCCACCTATTCTTCAAGCACACAGACATACTGGTTGGATTTGGCACGAGGGTGAGTGATGGTTCAGTATACACAGTTGTATTAACCAGAGATTTCACAAAAATGAAATGCACTGTTAATAATTGAAAGCACGAGAAACTGAACCATTGACTCACAGCTCGTGAGCTGTAAAGCCACGACAAGGCACCAACCGCTTTACAGGCCATTCATACACCTTTCATACGTGTGACACATACAAAACCATTCACACCACCAGCCGCGGGCCCAGCACATTACAACACTCACACCAGCAGACAGCGCCATTCAAGGGCCCATCACTTTCACACGCCCACATTCCTGACACAGCAACCACACCAGCTCACGGATCGCATGGAGTGGTGTTTAGCTAGCAGTGTGTGTAGTGACAAGCAGCAAGTCACTACTCACACACCGCCAGCCAAGCGCCCGTCCACGCACACCGCCAGCCAAGCGCCAATCCATGCACACTGCCAGCCAAGCGCCAGTCCACTCACCGCCAGCCAAGCACCAGTCCACGCACACTGCCAGCCAAGCACCAGTCCATGCACACCGCCAGCCAAGCGCCAGTCCACGCACACCACCAGCCAAGCGCCAATCCACGCACACCGCCAGCCAAGCAACAATCCACGCACACCGCCAGCCAAGCACCAGTCCACGCACACTGCCAGCCAAGCGCCAGTCCACGCACACCGCCAGCCAAGCGCCAGTCCACTCACCGCCAGCCAAGCACTAGTCCACGCACACTGCCAGCCAAGCGCCAGTCCACGCACACCGCCAGCCAAGCGCCAGTCCACGCACACCGCCAGCCATGCGCCAATCCACGCACATCGCCAGCCAAGCACCAGTCCGCTCACCGCCAGCCAAGCGCCAATCCACGCACACCGCCAGCCAAGCACCAGTCCAGGCACACCGTCATAAATCTTTTTTAAACAAGAAAGAAAACACAAACCAATTGCAACTAAATACAAAACTATAACTACAAAAACAACAGCAGTAACTAAAGACATCATTCTATTGCCAAACGTTAAACTGAACAACTATATAAAACCATATAGACCAGGCAGTACACTATTAGACTAACGGTTGCTCCCAAAAACTCTTTTGAGTGTGATACAATCTGAAACATGTGGGCACACACAGCCCAGGATTAGAAGGACAATTGGCACAGTGCATACGACTCTCCTTCCGCTCACCTCTTCACAAGCAGACTCTACATCTCTTACAAGGATTGTTTTTTTTGGGAGGAGTTAAATCAGGAAAGTGGCGATCTTTCAATCTAGCCACATCCTCCACCACTCCAACTCTAGGAACACTTGCCTGTTCCACAACAACAAGGCTGCCTATCACAGACTCCTGAAACTGAACAAAAGTCAACTTTGACGCAGGAGAACACTCCTTGTACACAACAAAAGCATTGAAAGTTGCTAAATTGAAGAGATGGATGGCCAACTTCTTATACCAAATGTAAGCCTTACGAATAGCAGTGTAAGGTTCCAACCTCTGATCTACTCTATCAACACCACCCATGTCCTTATTGTAGTCTAAAATGCACACAGGTATGCGCACTTCTGCAATCTGACCCCAAACAGCCACAGGTGAAGTACTCTCATCATGGATGCTAGTTAGCATGTACACATCCCTCCTGTCCACAAATTTCACAGCTAGTAGTTCATCACTACGCAAGGAACTGCACTGTCCCCTCTGAAGCTTTTTGCAAACAAGCTCTTTTGGATAACCTTTACGGTTAGAGCGGATTGTGCCACAAGCAAAAGTGTCCACTTTGAACAATTCCTTAAACAATTGCACAGCAGTGTAGAAGTTATCAAGGTACAAATGGTGGCCTCTGTTAAACAGTCCTCTAGCAAGATCCCACACAATTTTCTCTGAAACTCCAAAAGTGGACGGACAACCAGGGGGGTCAATAGTGGAATCCCTACCAGTGTACACCCAGAAATTATAGACATATCCTGTCCTACTCTCAGACAACATATATAGCTTAATTCCATAACGTGCCCTCTTGCTAGGAATGTACTGTCTAAAAACCAAACGACCCTTGAACAGGACCAAAGACTCATCAATAGCTATTTCTTTCCCTGGAATATAGATCTCTGAAAATCGATCTACAAAGTGATCAAGGACAGGTCGAATTTTAAAAAGACGGTCACAATCAGGGTGATCTCGTGGCAACGCCGAAGCATTATCAGCAAAATGCAGCATCCGAAGCAGAAGCAAATACCGATCACGACTCATAATTGCAGGAAATATGGCAGTTGCCATCACTGGACTAGTAGACCAATATGAAGCAATGGACGGCTTCCTTATCAAACCCATCAAAAAAGTCAAACCCAAAAACTTCTGCATCTCATCCAGGTTTGTGGGAGTCCACCGAGTAACTCTAGAGTAGGGCCTAAGTCTTTCACTGTTGTCCCTCAAATACTGTTCTGCATACAAATTAGTCTGCTCAAAAATCTCAGCCAAAAACACATCATCCATAAAAAACTGAAAAAACTGTATAGGCAAAAACATTTCACAATTCACTCTACACCCTGCATCACCAGTAAAGGCAGGCAACACCGGCTGCAACATGTTTGGATCAACCCAGAGTCCAGCACCTCCAGTAGGCAGCCTAGCAGCCTGAGGCTGCAAACCAGATGCCTCTTGCTGCACCATCGGCACATCAGTGTCCTCCTCTAAAACAGGTACTTCATCCGCCCTGAGAGTAGATTCATCATCCGATGATTCCATGTGGAGAGACAACTCACTGCCTGAATCTTCCCCTCCCTCCTCTCCCTCAGACGCACTGTCAGTCTCATAATCCTGCTCAGAGGAAGATTCAAAAAGCATACCAACCACCTACTGAGCAGTAATTCTGCGGCTAGCCATAATCCTTACTAACAAAGGTAACGTGTCAAACACGTCAACAACAACAAACACTATGTAGAAAAACTAATAAACAAAATGTGGCTTTATCACAAAGAACTATATACTCCAAATCTATACCACTCACTTGTCAGAAGCAGATAGACTCACCAACTACTCTGCACAGACACAGCAAGGACCAACAATATCCCACTAAAAAAGAAAAAGAAAAGAAAATTACACATAAGACAATGCAAAAGACATCGCAAAGAATTTCACGCTCCAAAAACAAACTAAATATGCTGCTGTTTTGACACCACTTACTAAAAATTCACTCGTGCATGACAATAATACTCATTTGGAGTAAACATAAAAAAAAAAGGTTTTTCTTACAAAACAAATGCAACTACGCAAAACTGCAGAAACCGCAAACAAGAACAAAAAGCACTAGAAAAAAAGGAGAAATAAAACATTACAAACACATATGCAAATAATGAACCAGTCCACACACAATCTACCAACCAAGATGGCGGGTAGGTGGGCCTAAAGGCAAAAGGCCGACCCCAAGGGGTCAGAAACAGCTGAAATATTCAACCCCATAAAGGGGAGCGACCCTTGTCCATGGGGCCGCTCCCCACAATCTATATAAAAAAAAACCTGGTGGCCTAGTGGGCCATCTGAAATCATTTTGGGGCAACCCCCCCCTCAGTGGGGCATAAATGGCCAGACTAAATTTCCATTGCCCAAGGGGCCAAAAAAACTAAAACAAAAAAATTGCTGGTGGCCCAGTGGTCCATCTACAATTCATTTGGGCCAATCTGCCCCCCCCCCGGGGGCAGAAACGGCCAAATAATATGTCCTCCCAAAGGGGAGCGACAGTTGCCCAAGGGGCCGCTCCCCGCATGCATTACAAAAAAAACAACTAAATCTATGGTGGCCCAGTGGGGCATGCATTACATAAGGAAAAAAAAAACTAAAACAATAAAAATCCCTGGTGGCCCAGTGGGCAATATAAAAAAAATTTGGGCCGATCTGCCCCCCCCCCACGGGGCACGAACGGCCAAACAATATGTCCCCCAAAGGGGAGCGACCCTTGCCCAAGGGGCCGCTCCCCGCATGCATTACAAAAAAATAAACTAAAAAAAAAAATCTATGGTGGCCCAGTGGGCCATCTACAAAAACGAGTTTGGCCGATCTGCCCCCCCCATGGGGGTAGAAATGGCCAAACAATATGTACCCCAAAGGGGAGCGACCCTTGCCCAAGGGGTCGCTCCCCGCATGCATTACATACTGAAAAAAACAAACTAAAACAAAAAAAATCCCTGGTGGCCCAGTGGGCAATCTAAAAATATTTTGGGCCGATCTGCCCCCCCACGGGGCAGAAACGGCTAAAGAATATGTCCCCCAAGGGGGGCGACCCTTGCCCAAGGGGCCGCTCCCCGAATTGATTGCATTATTCCAAAAAAATAAAATAAAATAAAATAAATCCCTGGTGTCTAGTGGGCATTCCTGCAGCACGATCGAGCGATCGTGCAGCAGGAATGCTCAAAGAGACATCGGAGGAAAGGAAAACCCTTTCCTTTCCCCCGATGCCTCTTTGTTTGGAAAAAAAAACCCTCCCCGAGGAGAAACTCACCTTCTCCTCCTGGACGCGCTGGAAGCAAATGGCTTCCACCGCGTCCAGTTTCATCTAATGATGTTTGCGCGCAATGCGCGCTGACGTCATTAGATGACGTGGAGGAGGGGGCAGGGCGGGGGGACAGCGGAAGGCCTTCCGCTGTCCTCCCTGGTGGGGGCAGCAAGATCGGCGGTTCACGGGGGAGCGCCAGCTCTCCCCCCATGGGTGGGTGCCAGGACGGCCGGGAGCCGTCATGAGCACACGCCCACCGTGCCTCATGACGGCTCCCGGCCGTCCAGAGCACCGAAGGGGTTAAAGGAGCAGGTTGGGAAGCACCACAAACAGGGTAATGCGAGGGGCCGGAGAGGTAGAAGAGCTGGAAGGGGAAATGGGAGGGGCTCAGTAGAAACCCCAGGGTCAAAGGTTTCTTGTTTAGTATGCAATTAGTTAGGGTACTGATTGCAACATTGTCCTAACCAGGCTTCTGGTGCGCCAGGACCTATGAACCAACCTGATTAATACCAAACTGTTCAGATCTCATACTCAGAATTTAAGATAGCCCAAGAGGTTCCAGTGGTGTCAAGAATACCGTAATACCTGTAGAGCAAAGGGGCCCTTATGTAGACTGCATCATCAATGGGAAACACACCACTTGTCTTATTGATACAGGTGTAAGTCACTGGGTAATCAACACGTCTGAATTTACTTCTTCATCTCTTTCAGGCTTGTCCGTAGACACAGTCAGTATTTCCAATCAGTGAGTTACCCACCATGTTAGTGATTCGGCGTCCATTTCTCTAGGACCTATTAGAGATTAAAAAACAAATCTTGCTCAGTTCCACTTCTCTGACTAACCTGCTTGGAAACTTAATTGTATTGTGTTCTATACCCAAGATGGAGTGTTTGAATATATCTCAGAAACAAGAGAGTAAGATAATTGTCCTTATATGAAAGTTTAAATTGTAAAGAGGAAGCAGGCCCTATAGTCATGTCTCCTGATTTAAATAAATTGCTTTCACAGGTACCATGTAGGCTGTGGTCCATGGGGGTCAACAATGTTGGGTTCATCTCCTCACTAGAGCCCTAAAAATTAAAGCTGAGCCATAGAAGATGTTACCCAGAATATCCCAATACCCACTAAAGCAGAGGGTGAAGTAAGGTATTCACCGTGCCAACAGATCTGATTAAGCAAGGAGTTCTCGTATTTATTCTTAGTAGATGTAACAACCTAATTCTCCCAATATGCAAGGCGAGGAAGGCCAATATGTACAGGTTCGTACAAGACCTTAGGGCAATCAATAATGTGGTTATCCCAAGCTTACCTGTTGTCTCCAACCCCGCTACCATTCTTTCCTGCATCACTGCCAGTGCCGAATGGTTTAACCTGAGTGATCTTTTTTCTGCCTTCTTTTCATTTCTATAAATGCAGAGTCAGTATCATATCTCATTCAGATTCTGATGGTCTAAGCTTTTGTGGACCTGACTGCCACAAGGACTTATAGAGTGTCCTTCCATCTTTTCCAAAGCCCTAACGAAGGATGCAGATATGTTGGTCTTCCCTTAGGGGTCTACTCCGATTCACTAGGTTGACGATTTACTGCGGGCATATGATACTATAGATCAGTGCAAGGTCGACTCAGTTTACCTCTTCACAGAATTTGCTAAGAAACGGCATAAACTTCAAAGAAAAAAACGCATTTTGTCTTTCCCTAGTGAGATATATTTGTCATGATATTTCTGCTGATTATCGTCATCTGTCCTCTGAAAGAGTTGAAGCCATCTATAAGTTGCCAGCTCTATAACTAACTACCAGTTATGTACCTTTTTGAGAAGGTGTTTGGACAAAATATTGAAGGAAAACATATTGTGTGGACAAAATACTGTGTCAAGAAGATTGTGGACAAAATAAATGTGAAGGTAAGTTCCCATCCATGGGTAAGCAAAGTTTTACTATGCTTAGCTCCACATATATGTACCTTGACGATATATATATCATCAAGGTATGTAGATGTGGAGTTAAGAATGGGGAGAGGAGTTGGCCTAACGGCTAGGGCGGTCGACCTCGAATCTGGGGAACTGGGTTCGAGTCTCGGCAATTATGCTGAACATCCTGTGATTCTGGGCAAATCACTTAATCTCACCATGCCTAACAAAAATGAATGTGTCCTCATGTAACGCAACTGGTGCTATGTAAAGCGCTCTGATACCCGATACTGGGTCAAGTTCGCGATATATAAAACTCCGAAAAAAGAATAGTACCTCTATAGTTACCTATGTCCACTTACTTTCTCAATATTTTGGTTCTCAATACTTTTGACACAGTATTCAATCCTCACGAAAGTTTTTCACCGATATTCGTAGGGTACAGTGGAGTTTGGGTTGTGCTGAAATGGGCAAGCTTTTATAGGAATATGCCGGGAGAGACACCCCTGAACCCTTGTCATGGTCTAGTGAAGCCAAAAATGCAGTTGTAAAGATAAAGCAGGCATTGACTTCCACACCTGCCTTAAGCCTCCCTGATTACAAGAAACCTTTTATTTTGTATTGCCATGAACACGAACCCTTGAGGATCGAGAACAATATGATTGTATTTTAACAACTGCAAAGGTTACCAAGCCACATATTGATTTGCCTCTAAATTAATGTCCACAACTTATTTTGAAGATGGTTCCTGCCTGAGAAATGAAGATGGTACTCTAGTTATTGGTTACGTTGTTTGCATTATATGCCATGTGGTGGAGAGTTTTAACCTGCCAACAGTGAAAATGGCTGAATTTGCTGAATGCATTGCAACACCAGGGCTTACTTTCTAGCCAAAGAAAAGATGGTTAATGTATACACCAACTCAAATTACGCATTCAGAGTGATGCAGACTTTTGGCTCCTTTTGATACAGAAGAGATTCCTGACATCAGCTGGTACTCCCAGAAAAAATGACAGTATGTTCCAAATCTTTTGAATGCTTTGCAAATTACCAGAGAAGGTGGCTGTGGCAAAATGTGCATCCCACTTACACCCTCATTATGATGTATCCAGGGTAATGCCATAGCAGATTCAACTCTAAGAATGCCACATTGTCTAAGACTACTGATGTTACCATGTATTTTGTGAAAACAAGTCTATTTCCTGTAACAACAGTAAAGGATTTTTCTCCATTACCAGAGTAGCCTCTGAAAATGAAAAGCTATCCTGGATCAAGCAGCAATGTAAAAGAGACCCTCAGGAAATGTGAAGAGAGAGCACCAGGTGTGTGGTAAACTGAAATTTCTACTCCCCAACCTCACCAGGCTGTATCAGGGAGAAGCCTACGTTGGTAGGGACTACCTGATACTTGCTGCAGCTGTCTATTTCTATGGGTTCTTCTTTTCTTCCGTGACCCTGCTGTATTGAAAATCATGTGCCACCCCCCTGTTATTCAATGTTGGAAAAGGGATCAAGGCCACCCCCACTGTTCACCCTCCCCCTTAGGCCCCTTTGTCCAGATCCAGGTTGATTTCATATAGATACCTAAATGTGCAATGTACTCTTATGTACTAGTTGTAGTGTGTAAGTTTTGAAAATGGGTAGGAGCGTATCCCTATGCCTGTGCAAATGCCACCACTGTCGCTAAAAGATTGCTCAGAGACTTTTTCCTGGGTTTGTAATACCAAGCTGTATTAATTGAGATCAAGGAAAACACTTTGTGTCTGCAATAGTACAGGCAGTTTGAAAGGCACTAGGAATAGATCAAAACTTCTATTGTGTTTATCAACCAGGGTCAGTGGGTAAAATGGAAAGGAATAATTGTACTCTGAAGAATGAGCTCGCTAAGATATGTTTGGAGACACAGTAAAAATGGCTACTGACCTTACGGTCTTTGAAAGTGAACTCTTCCCAGAAGACTAACCTAAGCCTATACGGAATGGTTATGGGCCGACCCATGAGGCTCCCCTCAAACCCTCCTGGGTCTTCTGCAAAACTAGATATGGAGTTATGTGATGATTCTGTGATACAAGATTGTAGAAAGTGCATACAGTATCAGAGATACCTTACCTAAATGACGGACTGAGGCCTGCCATTCCCTACAGCCTGGTGAGTGGGTGTATAGCCCCACTGGCATAGATCTAATGAACTCTTGCTCATCAAGAACACTGCTGTTACAAGCTGAAGCCTAATGACCTGCATCCACTCTTTCGACTGTAAGCAAGTTTGTCCTCCTTGAGACAACGGTACTGCTGCTCCAAGATCTGGGGAGGTTTCCAAAATATAAGCTGACTCTATCGCTGCTGCAGCCTCCTCATCTGTTGGTGGGTCGAAGACTTTGTGCCCCCCTCTACCTCCTTCCCCAACATTTGATAGTGCCCCAACAGTCTCTCATCATTACCAGCATTTGTAAAGCACGCATCTACCTCAGGCGAGGCGTCCCGGCGCTGGGGGCCATCGAGAAGATTAAGCGAGCTATTGCCCAGAGTTACAAGGTGCTTGGCTAACTTGCCGCCGGGGATTGAACCGTGAGCCCCCGTGTTCCAGAGTCAGCCGCACTCGCCGCTGCACCACACCTCCTTCCTAACAGCTTCAGCAATGATATGAAGCCTCCCCCTTCTGCATACTGGAGTCCTCGGTGGGTCTGGACTGTTATCTCTATCAGTGCCCTGAGCATCTCGTTGGTGGCAGGGCATCATTGCATCAGAATGGGGGGTTATTCCTAGACTGAACTGTGCTGAAACGCCCCTTATACAAAACCACCTCTCAGCTTACAAGGGTAACTCCTATGTGTTGGAAAAGTACAGGCAGATTAAATAACTCTTTCTCTTGTTGGGTTTGCATGCACATGTCTGTTGAAGGAGATAGTATCCCTTTGATGAGGGTGCCAAGCATTTCTAATGAGACTTCCCTGCAACTTTTCCATCTTGAGCATAGACTGCCAGAATGTGCTAGAATTTCCCCCTCTTCTTTCCTAGGCCTTCAAAAGTTCAGTACCCTTTAATGTTAACATGCCAGATGTGACTCATCTCGCAATGACTGAGCAAGGATTTACTTGTGAGCATCGGGGAGCAAATGTCTCCATCATCTTTTTCAGATATAGTAAATGTAATTTAAATGTAGAGAAAATAGAGTCTGAATCTCCTCCCTTTGAGTGCTGCCTTCCACAAATGTCACGCCCAAGGAGGTCATGAATATTTAATTTGCTGATCATGAGCTTACCCTTGGCTCCTTACTCCCCAGAAAACATTATTCCTGCCATAAGACATTTTGATGATCTTGCTTTAGAATGAAAGAGGGCAGGCTGTTTCAACTCCTAGGGCATTTTATGCTCTAATTCCCACGTATGGAATGACTGAGGTGTTTGACAAAATAGGAAGAAATGCTGAGAAGAGATAACTGATTCTACAGCAATAGCTTTAGAATTAGTAACAGCTACATGCTCATGCCAAGATTCTGATCCAAAATAGAATGGCTTTAGATTACCTTCTGCAATAAATTGGGTTACTGGTTGAGGGGGATGAAACCCTACTCAAGCAGCAACTACAGTCCTTGTCAGGGTGAAGTCACAAGCAAACTCCAATTTTACCTATGCTCAACCCTCTGGTAGCCAAGCTTAACTTAGAGGCAATGTGTAAAGGATTTGTGCAACACTTCAAACAGTAATAAAATTAAAGCACTAAACACAAAGGATCCCATACCAAATTAGAAACAGTAATGGAGTATATTTTAATAAAAAAAACAAGACCAAAATGGCAAACATCTAACAAGTAGAACTGGAGATATGCAATTTTGAAGGTTTATGTGAAAATAACGCCAAAAAGCTCAAGGTGCCACTTGTAGCTAACTGGTTATGCAAGACTGGGACAAAGTCGCAAGTTCAGGCCAAATGCGATGGAGCACCGGTGGGACACAAGGACCATGCTAGTCCTGCTGAAAAGTGGCCTTCTCAGTCCAGTGCAAAGAGTTCAGTTCACAGTGGAGAGGGCCCCAAGGAGCAGGGAACCACTATGCGAAGAGCAGGCCTGGCATTGCGAACAGTTGCTGCTGTAGTGCGAAGATACTGTTGTCGTCGCGAGCAGTCGGGCCAATGCTTCAAGGTATTGCTCCCCGCGAGCAGTAGATGCTGTAGTGTGAAGAGTCGGATTGATGGAGCATCGCGTTGTCGAGCTGGGGAAGCAACAAGATTTTGGCACTAAAAGGCCCGTTCATGGTCACAAAGAGCCCAAAAACTAACTTCAATTCAACTCCACTGAAGCCACACCAAGGGTCCAAGACCTGAAGGGCACCGCTTGGGGGTCAGAGGCTGGCTTCAGCTCGATCAGGTTACTAGTCAAGGTGGTTGCGAGCCTGTTATGTCTCTGTGGCTCTGATCAGGAGGCTCTGAACAGGAAGCCAGCAGACTAGCCCTTGGAGTTACTCAGGGAGTCCTGGATGCAGGTGCAAGTCTAATCCCTATGACTCAGGCAGGAAAGCAGCAGGGCAGTGTTAGAAATAGGGTCTCTAGTTGGCAGAGGTATGCACCCTGTCCAAGTAGAGACCCTTCCTTATAGTCAGGGTAAGGGGGATTACATTTCTAAAATAACCCTTGCTCACCCCCTTCGTAGCTTGGCACGAGCAGTCAGGCTTACCTCAAAAGCAATATGTAAAGCATTTGCACATAACACACAGTAATACAGTGAAACCACTACAAAAGGACACCACACCAGTTTTAGAAAAATAGCCAATATTTATCTGCGTAAAACAAGACCAAAACAATAAAGATCCAACATACAGTAATCAAAATATGAATATTACAAGAATAAATTCAAAATGCAGTTCCTTGAAGTTGATAGCTCCGTCTGGGGCTCTCACGGCTTTGTCAACCAACAAATCCAATAGTTCAGGCCAACCGCAGCATCGCGGGACAGCTACGGTGTTGAAAAGACCTGCAAACAATACCGTGGAAATGCAGGGCATCGTGGACCTCGCGATGAGCTCCCTAGATGCGGCATCGGCAGGTGTCGGGCCCTTGAAATCACACACGTTGCAGATCGAACTCCATGAGGTTGATGTCAGGAGAGTCGGCAGGCGTCAGGGCTGCGGTGCAAAGTGGAGCAGTGTGGCGTGCGGTGCCTTCAGGTCATGGTGCAGGCTGTGGCTCTGTGATGGCGTCCAGCAGCGTCAGTGAGACCAGGGCTGCGGTGCAAAGCGGGACAGTGCAAAGCGGTGAGACCAGGGTTGTGGTGCGAAGTGGGGCGATACTCTCTGCTGTGCCAAAAGGTCATGGAGCCGGGAGCAGTGTTATTGATGGTGTCAGGTTGCTTTTTCTTCTGTTGCAGCACAAAACACACAGTTCCCACTGATGGGACCTTGAAGTCTTTGCTGTTCCTGAGACTTCTTGAACAGGGGGCGATCTCTACCTCAAGCCCTTGGAGAAACTCAGGAAAATAAGTTGCAGAAAGTCCAGTCCCGTCCTTTCACTGCCAAAGACAGAAGCAGCCACTGCAGGCCAACACAGCAAAGTACACAGCAAAGTGGTAGTTCCTCCTCACAGCTTCTCCAGCTCTTCTTCTTGGCAGGTTCCTTAGACCAAACGAGTTTTAAAGTTCTAGGGTCAGGCCCCAATATTTATACTTCTTTTCCCTTTGACGTTTTAGGCAGAAAGTCTCTGAGCTCAGTAAAAACCAGTTCTGTCCTCCCTGGTCCAGCTTTACTACAGAAGGTGGAGACAGCATTGTGCAGAGCAGGCACAGTCAATTAAGGTGTTAGTGAAAACTCCTCCCACCATTCTAAATGCAGAAAGGTCTATTCAACCTGGGTATTAGTCACCCAGGAAAGGCAGGACACACCTCAACCCCCCTTGTGACTGTCTGGTGTGAATGCACATCCCCAGCCCTGCCACTGCAAAACCAGATGGTGAATACACAAACGGGCAGAGGCACACAGGATGGTTAAGTAAGAAAATGCCCACTTTCTAAAAGTGGTATTTTCAAACACACAATTTAAAAACCACCTTTACTAAGAGATGTGTTATTATATTCTGAGCTCAGGGAGCCTAAACTTAATTTCTCTATCTTTTCCCAATTGACAGTTACGAGTGTATAATGTTACAAGGCAGCTCCAATGATCACCTATGGGAAAGACAGCCTTTCAATAGTAAAAGACAAAATGCACAGTATCTCACTATCAGGAAATGTAAAACACACTACTATATGTTCTACCTTTTACATACACTGCACCCAGCCCATGGGGCTACCTTGGGCCTATCTTAGGGGTGAAACATGTAGGACAAGGGAAGGTCAGGGCCTAGCTAGTGGGTGCACTTGCCAGGTCGATATAGCAGTTAAAACTATGTGCAGACACTGCAGTGGCAGGTCTGAGACACCTTTGAAAGGCTACATGTATGGGTGGCACAACCAGTGCTGCAGGCCCACTAGTAGCATTTGATTTACAGTCCTTGGGCACACACAGTGCACTGTACTAGGAACTTACTAATAAATCAAATATGCAAATCATGGAAAACCAATCAGAACACAATTTACAGTAGGAACACTTGCACTTTAGCACTGAATAGCAGTGAAAAAGTGTGCAGAGATACTAAACCAGCAAAAATGAATTCCAGCATACCATCAAAGCAGGAGACCACAAAGCAGAAAGACAGAAAATATGCCAAATGATTCCAGGTGTCTAACATGCAGCAAACCAGCAAGGCAGTAGCCCAGCAGGGCAGCGGTCCAGCAGAGTGGTATTCCTTCCAGCAGCATAGCAGTTCTTCTTCCTGGCAAAGTCTCCACAGGTCCAGAGGTGTACTGAAGAGCTGGTGTCTAAGGTCCAATATTTAAACTCCTTTGAAGTGGAAGAAGCTTTCAGTGGTTTCCCTTTGAAGTACACATGTTTCCTGCCTCCCCTGCCCTGCTTCCAGACTAACTACATGGGGTAAGCAGCCCTTTGTGTGGAGGAAGGACACAGCCTATTCAAGTATAAGTAGGGCTGTTCCCAGCTCCACTCTCCCATCCTGCCAGTGATGGCCCATCCAGGCACAACTAAGCTCTCTATTGTGTCTGGCTGTCTATTGTGTCTGGCTGCCAACTACCCTCAGTCATGTGACCCAGTGACAGGCTGCAGGCACTAAAGGGCTTAGGCAGGCAAATGCCAACTTTCTAAAAGTGGCATTTTCAAAATTGTAATTTAAAATCTGACTTTACCATAAAAGAGGATTGTTCATTAGACTTACAAAGACACCAAACATGATCTGTTTACTTGTTCCCATTTGGATGGTACAGCTTATTAAATGTAATAAGGTAACTCCAATGTTATCTTATGGGAGAGATAGGCCTTGCAGTAGCAAAAAACAAATTTAAGAGTTGTTTTACTGCCAGGACATGTAAAACTTAAAAGTACATGTCCAACTTTTTAAATAAACTGCACCCTGCCCTCTGGGTTGTCATCCGCCAACCCTAGGGGTGACTTGTGTGTATTGAAAAGGAAGGTTTGGGCCTGGCAATAGGTTTATTTTCCCAGGTTGAAATGGCTGTTTAAAACTGCACACATAGGCTGCAATGGCAGGCTTGAGACATGGTTAAAGGGCTACTTAAGTGGGTGGCACAATTTGTGCTGCAGGCCCACTAGTAGCATTTAATTTACAGGCCCTGGATATGTGTAGTACAACTTTACTAGGGACTTATAAGTAAATTAAATATGCTAATTTGGGACAAGCCAATGTTGCCATGTTTTTTGGAGTGAGCACATGCACTTTAGAACTTGCTAGCAGTGGTAAAGTGCACAGTGTTCTAAGTCCAGGAAAAACAAGATCAGCAAAAATGGGGGAGAAAAGCAAAATGTTTGGGGAAGCCCACCCCAAGGCTCAGAGATCTAACACGTGTCCCCCCCCAGCTGAAGGTGGGGAGAACTACCCAACCTCTTGGGAATTCTCATCACTAAGGCAGAAGAACCTGGATAGACCATCAGCATTGGCGTGGTCTGACCCAGGATGGCGTTCCCCTGTAAAGTCCATTCCCTGTAGGGAGATGAACCACCTCAACAGTTTGGGATTTATTTAACCCCTCATGTACATGAGCAATCTGAGGGTCCTGAATTGTTTCTGAACCCGGAAATGAGTCCCAAACAGGTATGGTTTCAGCTTCTTCAGTGCTTAGACCACAGCAAAGGTCTCCTTTTGAATCGCACTCCACCTGTGTTCCCAGGGAAGTTACCTCCTGCCAATGAAGTCTACGGGTTAATCTAGGCCCTCCTTATTTAACTGTGCTAAGACAGACCCTATGCAATGCTCTGAAGCATCTGCCTGCACAATAAACTCGTCAGAGACGTCAGGAGCCTTGAGAACCGGTGCAGTACACTTGGCTTCCTTAAGAGTGCAAAAGACATTTTGGCAGGCCTCTGTCCTGATCACCTTTCTTGGCTGCTTCCTATTAGTAAGCTCTGTTAAGGGAGCAACAATGGGGCCATATCGCTTAACAAACCTCCTATAATATCCTGTGAGGCCCAGGAAGGCCCTCACCTCAGTCTGTGTTTTAGAGGGTTGCCAGGCCATTGATAGCGGGGAAATGTATTAACAGTTTAACTTTTTATTTTATGACAGAGATCTGCAACGCCACGCCGACTCCGTCTCTCGGTCAATAGATCTTAGATCTTTCCCACTGTGTTAAAATGGAGCACAAATCAAAATTCATCTATTTACAACAGTTTAGAGTTCAGGCAATAATGAGAGGTTTGGTAACGTTTTAAAAGTTTTATTTCTCATTAAGAGATTAGTAATAATCTTGGTATTTTGTTCAGATTACTCAGATATATCCAGTTACAGAAATATAGAGAAACATGTGGCTAAAGCCATCATAAAAAATAACAGCATGTTCCATAAAGGAACTAGTCCCTATTTTAATCTGAAGTACCTAACCTAGCATGAAACCCATAAAGAGTTCCTTTTGGAATAGAGCAAAGATTCGGAGATTCAAGCTAATAGTCACAAGAGAGCAAACTTCTCATGAACAGCAGTTCTGGAAATGAAGGAGAGTTCCCCGACAGTTGCAGTAACAGTCGTCAATCCAAGTTAAAAAGAAATTAATCACAGCAGGAGCTATGATTTAACATAAAGAGAGAAAGTCTTCTCGCGAAAGGTAAGGAAACAAGAAAATCACTGTTAGTTGTAGCTCACTACTCTGGGCAGCAAAAGTGCTAAGGAGCATGTCAGAGTAGGTGTGCATAGAATGCATGCCTTAACTTTCCAGCTAAGAACACATACTATATAGAAAGGCGCAAAACATAGCTTGCAAAAACAGATGTTTAAGTGATTTCCAGCCAATGAACATGGATCTTCCGATGGTCCTCCACCTTCAATCTCGATTCCCACGGTAAACGTCCATGTCGACTTCATGTTATTTGAATGTGGCTACAGCGTTTTACAAAAAGATACATCTAGGAAGGTTCTCATGAGAACCTTTGCAAACATACTCTGTTAGCAGTTCAGTGTCTCATTGTGTAACAATGGACTGCTCTATAAAATGAAACATTAATATCTAGCATGTCCTGGTTAGATCATGAGAAAATGTTTCTTCAACAAGCCATAGTTCTATTAAAACATTTTATTTATTATAACACATAGCAGGTGACTTAATCTAATATGATGAAATCATATGGTGTGAGGAAAGAAAGAAATACATTTCCTTTCTGACAATGACACCTACCACAGTTAAATATTAGAATAAATCAATAGTTCTAAAGGAATTATTTTATTCAAGGGAAAGAGAAGAATTAAAGAAAAAACATGAGGCCTAGTCATGTAAGCACGATGAAAATGGGAGCGTTATGCCACCTAATAGGCTGCATGTTTGTTTTGTACAAGTTTAGGAAATTCCCATTTTCCTGTGGTCTGTTTTTGTTAAGCATTCTCTACGTTATTGTTAAGGTACATTTTGGCATCCGTGTAAGGTTAGTATCATCCAAAATGTTCTGCTCTATCACCAGGATATTCTCGATCTTGGCCTAGGGGGGCTGCATCTTGGGATGGGGTGTGCATCACTATTAGTGACAGAACTGATTCCTCTGTAGCCTACATAGAACCTGAGTTCTGTAGTGGTGCCTGGTGGGGCAGCCTTGGGTATCAAAATCAGAGGGCTGACCTAGGAACTGTTAGAGGGCTCAATCACTCCTAACACCAGCATCTTGGAGACTGCCTCCTTGATACTGGACCTCACTTTATCTGACAGCCTATAAACTTCGTTTTTCACAGGCATATTGTCTCCAGTGTCTATGTCATGGGTACACAAATGTGGAAGCCCTAGGGTGAGGGAGAACAGAGAGGAAAACTACTTCAGCAACTGGTGATGGTCATTCTGGTGCTAATGTAGGGGAGAGGTTAACATACGCCCTTTACTGACTAAATGTGCTCTTGGTCAGATAGGAGTTCAGGGAGAGGTTCACTCTCCACTTCCACCACTTCATCTATCACCAGGAGCATGTTGACTTCAGACATCTGAAAGTGGGGTTTCAGGTGGTTAATATGGAGCACCCTTAAGGGATTTCTAGGGGTCTTGAGATTTACTAGGTAGGTGGACTCCCCCTTCTGCTCCTTCACCTCATATGTGCCTGTCCAGCGATCTGGGAGAGCTCTAAGCTGCACAGGATTTATAACCCACACCTTCTGCTAGGTTGAAACTCTACCAGAGTTGCCTTCTGGTCATACCAGAGTTTCATGACTTCTTGACTGGCCTCAAGGTTGTCTTTCACCTTTTTCCAGAAGTGATGCATCTGGTTGTGGAGTGCCAGCATGTAGCTGACCGCATTCTGAGGAGATTTCCTGGGAGCTTGCTCCCACCCTCTCTTACAAGGCTGAGAGGTCTCCTAACAGGGTGCCAATGGAGGAGCTTGAATGGGCTGAACTAAACCCCCTTTCGTGGCCCCTCTCTGTAGGCAAATAGGAGCCATGGCAGGAGGGCATATCACGTATGCCTCATATGCTCAGGTAGGCCCATTAACATGCCTTTAAGGGTATTGTTGAATCACTTCACAAGCCCGTTTGTTTGGGGGTGATAGGATGTGGAGAACTTATTATTCACTCCACACTCATCCCATATGGACTTCATGTACGCTGACATTAGGTTAGTGCCTCTATCGGTCACTTTTGGGAACCACATATGGGTAAAAAGCCCCATCAGGGCTCTGCCCACCACAGGTGCAGTCACCAACCTCAGACGGATCCATTCTTGGTAATGGGTGGCGTTGTCCACCAAGACCAGGATAATCCTGTTGCATAAAACTGTCTTGGCGTCCAAGGGACCAACTATGTCGAGGCCCACCCTGTCAAAGAGAGTGCCAATGACAGATAATGGGGTCAGGAGACCCACTGGACTGGCAGGTGGGACAGGACCTACAGAATGCATCTGAAGCTGCATTCACCCTGGGCCAATAGAATTTGGCAACAAGTCTGGTGAGGGTCATGTCTTACCCCAGATGTCCTGCCAGGGGGATATGATCATCCAACCCAACAGGAAGGTCATGTAACACTGAGGGACCGCAAGCACATCGCTTGCCCTAGATCCAGGATCCTTAGGCTCGCTGTGAAAAAGGAAATTCTCCAAAAAGATAAGGTGGTCTCCAGAAGTATCACCTGCTGCCTGGGCCACAGCTTGCCACTTCAAGCCCTCTAGAGTGAGTCACTCTTTCTGGGCTTTGCAGAATTTATCCCTGGTGGGCCCACCTTCAGCTTGCCTTCCAGCAAACTCAGGCAGGTCACCCAGGGTGGCAATGCACTCCCCAGTAGGCTCAGAAGCATCCTCCTCAGGTGTCTGCAGGAACTTCTGTGGTTAGTTTTCGGCGCCCCTTGCCCTAACTGTTCTTGACAGCTGTCTGGGTCATTTTTCCAGGCTCCACACTCCCTTGACTCCCTTCCCCAGCAGCCATGAACCTTGTGATCATATAGACCCATTCAGGAAATCCCAACATTGTCCAGTGTGACCTGAGATCTACTTCTTTCCAGATAGTGTTTGCGAGGTCATTGCCCCACAGACAATCTACTGTCATGATGTTGTGTAGTTCCTAAAAATACATAGGATCTGCACGTTTCTTGGACAACATAAACTAAGGAATTGGTGTCTAGACTTATTCCGGACACCCCCACAGTATATGTCAGCCTATAGACCAGCTAGCTCACAGTGCCACTACAAGCCCCTGATCCTTACCAAGGAGCGAATAGTTTCTGGCAACCATTGAACATGACGACCCTTCAGGGATCGTGGAAACAGTACAGTACGTTTCGCTCAGTCACTCGTGCTCACTTAGTCTCAGAGGGATACACAGAATAAATGTTGGGGACGTTTTCAATCAGCATTTATTGAACTAGCATCATTCTAGTATAGAACATGTTTGCTGTGACAATGAACTGACAGAAGCAAATGTAAAAGATTACAAGCACCAAAAGAGTAAATAGAAGATAGAATTCTACCATGGTGCTAAAACAGTGAATATATGCAGGCATATAAACATGGCAATAATCAAGCGTACTCCTACGATGCAGACCTTACCAAAGTGTACCTAAGTGTACCTAGCATTTATGTGGGTGTAAAGCCAAGAATCCCAAAGGAAAGAGCCAACCCCATTACCTGATGAGAGAGAATGAAAGACCCCGTCTTGGTCACCAGTTGGACACCCCGCAAGGGATGTCAGACCGCTGTGTGTTGAAGCTTCAACGTGCAGGGATCTCAGTGTCTGTGTCAGCGTGGAAACGTCTCCTCTAGTTACCTAATGAAGGTACGGTTCCTTTATACCAAAAAGATAGCCTCAGGGTTTCTACCACAATCGATATGTTGTGATTACGATTATGTAAATGAGCCTAAATCAATAATTGCAACTATACAAAGTAGCCCTGTCACCCTAGGATGAAGATAGCGATGACTTTTGTACAGAGTATGTTAATCCTGTTATGTACGTCATGTGCAGGGGATTTTACCAAGAATCCTCATACATAATAAATGAGGGTAGTTTCAAAGAAACCAATCGACATTTATTCAGCACATAACTGGGTAAAAAGTCAGTGCTACAACCGTTATGCAGAGCAAGGTAGGACAAATGTAGGTAAATGGTCGCTTTGCTACTTAGGGTTAGGTTGGGCAACATAACACCCACTTCTCATCTGAAGATTAACATGGCCAACTAATGTTAAAATAAGCCTGCTTAAAAAGCATAAAACTATTGTCATAAAACCAGTGTCTAAAAACATGCTATAAGTAAAAAAGATGCTAAAATGCTCTATAAGTCCACTAAAGAGTCAATATATGATCAGACTGACCGAGCACATCGAAAACCATGGTGCTCAGTGAGAGCAGAAGAAGAAAGGAAAAAACAAAATGATGTTTCTCATTCCAATTTGACTTGTTTTGGAAAAAAGGCCAAATTGTTCCCATCACATGGAGAGCCAAATATTTATGTGTCCTGTGTGGGAGACGCAACATCACTGTCGCTCGCATTCGCAGATGACGGTCCCTGTAACACCTCCTGTATCAAGTCAATGGAGCAAAGGTGATCTTCTCCAATTCCCACAGCAGCCGCTGAGGAAGCACTCGACACCTGTGAGCCTGTTGTAGAGCTGTTGTCCGTTCCGCCAGGAGCTGAAGCATCCCATGGAGGCTCTAAGAATGCCATCGTCAACATGGGAATATGCTGAGGACACTGATAAACGTGGGTCTTTAAGGGGTCCAGTAGTATGTCTATGTCCGGTGGCGCAACCGATGGAAGGGTCAGACACAGGTCCAACATATATTCCTATGCGCAGAATAAGTAGCGGAACACAGGCAAGATGCAGTCACCCCAGACTAGTCTGAACGATAGGAACTAATGCTCGCTTAGATCCCGAAGCCGAGATGTACCCAAACGAAGCACCATGCGTTCACGACAACTTCACACCAGCAGTGCTTTTCCATCTCTCGATGAACTGGGGCGCCCATTGCGAAGCAGGAAAACTAAAATCAGGTTGCTCACTACAAGCAGTAGGACCAGCGGAAGCCCTCCAAAAACGCTTTCCAATACAGAGTGTATGAATGCTAGAATGGCTCCAAAGATTGTCTGAAAGGTGCTCAATAGTCCGGAATCTATACGTTTAAATAGGTGCACGATCCCCCTCGTATCAGACATGTTAAAGATATGATGAACTATTTCCCCAAAATGGAGCGGGAAGTTCGTACGGACTAGCGCCTGTATCTCAGATGAAGACCTTGCAACCTGGAGATCAAAAGTCTCTCGGGCTGAGACTAAGGCCACATCTTTCTGAAAAAGCATGGCTTTCAGTCTGCTCAGAGAATCAAACCGTATAAAGGAAACATTCAACGAAGGCCATAGCGTTGCCTCCCTAACTGTGTGGGTCGGTGGAACAATACTTGCATACAAGTAACCCTGGAACTCACTGTGACCAGATATGCAATGCCTGGTACCATCCCATACCATCCCACACAGCCTTGATCATTCAGCATCAAATAGCTCCCATTCGAGATCAGCTCTAAAACCGGATGAATCACAGCAGCTGGAGAACCCCTCAAGTGACAGGACAAGTTAGCAACTGAAGCATTACAGGCTCCGTGAAGCGAACGAAATGTCCTTGCAAACTAAGGACCCACTTAAAGAAGCACTTTCGCAGTTTGAACCGCTGAGAAAAACTTCATTGTCCCCATTCCTGCATATAAATCTGTACGGTAATTCCCAGTACTCGTGTATGTACCCTTCTCCTAGCGCTTCATATCTGCCTACCTGATGGTATTTGAGACAGTATTGAAATTGGAATGTTTTGACTGGCAGTGTAATATAGCCAGAGATGAACCATTCTGTGGAAGTTGACTCAGCCACGGTGAAAGGAAATTGGGCCAATTTTTCAATGTGCAACATGGTATATTTTGCATTTCTTCATGCCATACCGTCTTTCTGTTAGATTGTATACAGAGAACAGAGTTGCGCTGTTGATGTAACGCCAGGGCACGTGGCCAGAACGCAATGGTTGTAGCGTCCAGCTTAATAATAGAATGGACCGCAATTGCTATTGTCCATGTTGGAGAATAGACAAATTCTGTTCCATTATTCTATTGCAGAGGACATAATGCTGCCCAGTGAATAAAGTCTGGATGATAGTGTGGTCATGCCATTGTCAACCACAGTCAAAGCCTTTTCAAGGTTAACCCTATCTATTTCACGTAGTCTCAGCAGCCTCCTGTTGAGAGATTTTCCATAGCTTGTTGTAAATAGCATACAATAAGCACTTGCAACGTGGCTTCTGGGGACCTAACAAAAAATCCCTAAGATCCATGTCATCTGAGAGAAGAGATAAGTGTTGTTTCAACTGGGACAGTGTTGAGGTCTTTAGCCACTTTAGGCATAACTTCCCAACACTGTAAGATGTCACCAGCCCAGAGTGTACATAGTGCGGATCAGGCCTATGGATACTAAACCCTTTGGTGGTCCCCTTGAATCTTGACTGACACCTATTTGTGTCAATAGGCCAAACCAACCATCCCTTCCAATTGGGGTCTGATGAATTGTAAGAGCCATTGTATAGCATGGCATCGAATGTATCCTCACTGTGTTGTGAGTAACTGTGCCAACCCTCAAAGTGTGTAACTGAGGGAATCCGAGGTGTTCAAGTCCTTGATCTTGGCTAGCCAAAGACAGGAAATCTGTTGCACTGTCTCGTTCAGGAAAATCAATTGATGTGGTATGAGGCATGCTCTAAATAAGGCCTCAGTTCCCTGAACTTGCCAATCTTTAGTCCCCCAGAAAGATTTTGTGTCTACAGTGTCCCAAAAGTCAAAACCCTGTAAAGACATTTGGGAAATAAAGGAAGCAGAGTATATCAGCTTAGTGTTAGTGAGCATATTTTTCTTTGCAGGTGTAGGTCCAAGCTTATAGTAATAAGAGGCTGGGTCTGAAGTGTTAAACCCAGACAAATAAGCAAACCTCTGTGCAAATGTTGTTGAACTACCTTTCGGTGGTGTTGGGCAATGTTCCCATTGATGGTAAGTGAAAACATTATGCGGGATACTTGCTTTGTGCAAAAGATGGTGACCATAGTGTTGGTAACAGAACATGTCACCAAAATTAGATGTGTCATCATACAATTCATCATTTGAAAATGCAGCGGACTGTTCTAAATCAGACAGCATAGTATGCATAATTTTGAACAAATGTGGTATTCTTAAAAGTTCAGTAGGACCATACATATCATAGCAAACTCTGTCCCAAACTATTCCTTCAGGAACTGGAACTGCTGTAATGTTCACTAAAGACAGGTCACTCTGTTCACAGTGTGATGATGCATGCCATTTCAGAACCAAGTTCAAATGTTGTACTGCAGAGCGTTCTGGGAGGTAATGTCCATTCAGGAGCAAGGAAAAGACAGTCACTATACCAATCCAAAGGACTAGGAACAGTAGACCAATTGCAATCTAGAGCTGTAGCCAGGGAAAAACAAAGTAAATCTTTTTCAGCCAAAGTTAGAAATCACAAAGTCGTTGTTTGTGGGGAACAGGTGGTGGCGGTAACTCGGGTTCACTTGGATCCAATGAGAAATCATCGATATCTATGCAGTAGCCAGATGCAGTCCGATCTATCTTTGGGAGCTCAGCAGTTTTTGTGGAACTGGCAGATGCCTCCGTTCGAGACATATTCACATAGAAGTCAGTATTTGGCCAAATTGAGATCTGTTTCATTTGTAGTTTGGTGTTGTTCAGTTTCAACAGGTACAAGTTGCATTCCGTTGTTGTTAACTCCTTCACTCCGCGGAGCGGAGTCTGCAAAGGTTATTAATCTTTCCATCTGAACTTCCTGTATGGTAGTGAGAGGAGATCGGTGGCTACCCAGGTGCCCACGCGGCCTACTGTTGAGTATCGGCCACATACTGTGGTTTGATCAGATCAATTGAGACAAATCTCATGTCTTTGCAGCCGGCAAGGGACGTAAGAAGTGCTGTTCTTGTTCCTTCGACAGCCAGGACAGGTACAGGCCCTCTGTAAGATGGTCCAAATTCTTTTTTGTCCACAATCTTTTCTCTGACCAGGTCCCCAACTTTAGGGACCTGGCCAGGTCTTGCTGGAACAGCTATCACTTCTCCAGTGGCGGTGCATTTTACTTGGATGTTGCTTTGTAATGCCCGGAATTCATTGAGGTCCTGTACAGCAGCCAAACGATCATAGATGTCAAATGGTTTTTCATCTGCCAGTGTGCTGCCATAATCGAGCTCAGATACCCACATTCTTATCCCGAACAGGACTTCATATGGAGTACGGCCCCCTGGGGATTTTCTTGGCTTGTTGCTAAGTGCCCTCTGGACCCCATATGGGTGATTGACCAAACTGCCGCCCGAGCCTAATACCCTAGCTGTTAAGGATTGCTCTCTGAAGTCCTGGTTCTTCCTCTCCACGATCGAATTCCCTTCAGGATGATATGGGAAGGAGTTCCGCAATGCTACACCCAAACTTCCCATGTCTTCTTTGTAAGCCCGTGAGCTAAATGCAGGGCCATGGTCAGAATGTAATGTGCCAATTGCGTATGTCCCTATGAAGACTGGAGCATGAATTCACTGCCACCAAGATGTACTTGTAAGCCCTGTCAGATTGTAAGGGGCCGCAGTGGTTCAAACAGACACATGCGGTCTGTCTTATATCAGTAGTGGTGTTTGAGGTGGACGTGCTCTGGTGGAACCTTTCATCTGCTGGCAGATGTCGCACTTGAGGACAAAGCCCTTGGTCTGTTTAGCAAGACCTGTCCACCAATAATGCTGCTTTAGTAGTGAAACAGTCACAGCGACACCTGCGTGTGCTGAACCCAGACCCTCGTGTGCAGCTAGAATTAATCCTAATCTGCGATCCATGTTTGGTATTACTCTATCCCCCACTCCTGGAATTTGACCATACAGAATGTTTTGCGCATCTAACTTGTAGGAGTACTTCAGTGGAAAACCTTTTGGCAAGGCTGAGCTGTTGCACGTAGTGTTTACGGCTATCGTTATCTGTCTGTCTATCCTCGTACTGGAACGAGAAATTGCAGCAATGGCAGCAGTTCGCACTGTCGCCTTGGCGGCTTAATCAGCCAATAAATTCCCTTCAACATGCACGCCAACATGCTGATGACTCAATGTGTGAATTACATGAGCCCATGGCAAGCATTCTTTCAGCTTTGCCACCTGTTCCCAAAGCAGCATGTGCTTTACTGTGCAACTTTTGGAAGCTCTAAACCCATTCTGGCCCCAATAGTGAAGATATTCATTGTGTGACTGAACACAGTAAAATGAATCACACACAATAAGTGTGGGGAATTCCCAATCTGTATTTTTAGTGCCAGTATCAGGGCTTTCAGTTCTGCCAGCTGTGCGTTGCAATCGTCAGGAGCTCCCTGTCCTGTCTGGTATGTCGGCACCCCCAGGGATCCCTGCTTGCTCATGTTTCTGTCCACTAAGTTGTTTTGTTTTTTTCCTTTTCTTGCCACTGCCAATGTTTGTTTCTTTTTATTGTATTTGTTGGTGCCAGTGCTTGTTTTGCCAATGCTGGTTGTTTTTGGGTGTTAGCAACAGTGTCACATTATTGGACATGTGCTGTTGCTAAGCACCTGGCATGCTTATGGGCGTGGCTAGCCATGTGTGGTTACCTGCCCCTGAATTGGCTATAAAAAAGCCCAAGCCTCTCACCTGTCGGTGCTTGGCTTAATCTCCTGGTTCCCGCTTCAGCTGGAGACTGCTTTTGTCACCGCTTCAGGATTTCCTCCTTCACCATCAGACAGAAGCATGCACCGGTCTGGAACTGCAGCAAGCATCGGACAGCTAAGTGCAGAGCGCTTTAAGGCTGCGTGTGAAGTGAAAGGCTGTGTGACTTTGACATTTTCTGTTGGTATCGAAATGCTCATCCTTGCATATTTGGCATGTGAATTGGCCATCTGGTATTTGACACAAGTGACTTTTGATTCAAGACTATGGCATTTACATATTTGTTTCGCGCTTAGCACTTGGGGTCATGTTATGTTTGAGATCATTTCATATTTGTATTACGCTTAGTGTTTGAGTCATTTTATGTTTAAACTCATTTCATATTTGTATTACGCTTAGCGCTTAGAGTCATTTTATGTTTGAACTCATTTCACATTTGTATTCAGCTTAGCGCTTGGGGTAATTTTATGTTTGAACTCATTAACGACTTCTGAGAGTTTTGTTTCTACACTATTTGCATAGAACTTTGATATTAAGACGAATATTGTGAACTTGATGCCACGCCTTGCGCATGGAAGCATCCTGTTACCCCTCTGATCATCATATTGTATGGACACTGGCTTATGTAGCCCTTTGGGCCTGTTCCTAGATGTGAATATTTGTTTATGGGTGTTTTGTGAAAACGAAACAACGTGCCTAGGTGCCATTTGTTTACCTGGCTGTAGATTACACATAATCATAGCCAGTGACTCCTTTTTGGCAGCATTGTTCTTAGAGAACTATTATTTGGATTGTATTCTCCTGCAACCTACAGACAAAGGCTAAGAGAGTATCTCAGCTCCTCTTGAGAACCAGGTGATTAACATAACTCGCTTATTATGAATGTTCTGTGTTGAGTGCGCCTGGGTGGACAAGAAGTGTCTCTGTACTCATCTGTTGCATTTCTTATTTTATAGAGAAACGCAAGTCCTCAAAAAAGCGACCCTACTCTGCAAACAGATCCCCTCGACAGTGCCGGGCTGGTCCAGGCTGTGTGGAGTAGCAGTGTTTTCTCTCTCTTTTTCTTGTCCCATTTCCATTCGCTATTGGGAAACCTGCTGGGACTCCTGTAGCGAGTTCAGTAGTGCAGAGAGGTGTTCTAGTAGGAGAGAGGACAGTTCATCGCTCCGGCAGACAACCTGAACTTCAGGTGAATGGCTATGCCACAGTCTTACAGCAATGTCCTAGAGACAGCGTCTGTTTATTGCTAGGACAGAACTTGCCATCCCGCATATGTCCCTTCACAATCGCACATGCTGCACTGTATTGCTGTTTACTTCCTATGGCAGGCTGGGCAGATCCATCAGTATAATGTATTCATACTGGTCTAGAGGCATTATTTCATTCGGGAGAGGATATTATTTTTCGTACTGCAGGAATGCTTGTATTTTTAGTGTAGAGTCAAATTGTTGCAGTGAAAGAATTAGCCCATTGTATCCATCGCGGATGCAGTGCTTTTGCGTTTGGAAATTTTGCTTTGGTAACAGCCTCTAAGGTTGGTACTGGAGTCACGACAATTATGCGTTTCCCCTGTGCTAGTGCTCTTTCTCTCACTATAGCAGTTTGCACTGCTGTCAGTATCTTTTACATGGATGCAAAACGCATTTCAGCGTTCGTGTACAAATGTGATTTGTATGCTATGGGTACTTCGCCTTCATTGAAGGTGAGGTAAGTGTACCCTGATTGACCCGCGACTACACGGATCACCAAATTAGTGGTATATACATGTGTGTGTAAGTGTTTGGAAACTATCATGTCAGCTTGTACGGAACAGAGAATTTCTGTGTGTTCCTGTGTCCAATGTTGGACTGAAAAATCAGGTCTGATTAGGTCATAGAAAAGTTTAACCCTTTCAGCGTAATCCAAAATGTATGTTCTGCCAAATTTTTAAAATGGATTGTAAAACTTTCAGAGTCTTTGGAGGTTGGAGCAGCGCACATTTTTCTAAAAAAAAATAGCTGGCAGGCTTTTCCCTTCACTTGATAGCTCATATCCCAAAAATAGGACATTGCGGTGGGCAATTTTAGATTTTTTAAAGTTACATTTGTAGCCCACATTGGCGAGCCCCAGAATTATGCTGTTCACCCTATTCAAGTGTTCCAATTACTCATCATCCATCAGATAAATATCATCTACGTAGGACAATGACTCCTCATCATAATTTTGAAGTAACTATTCTTGTACCCTTGGGGCAGTCTACAGAATTGGCGTTTAGAGCCAAGGGCCAAGAATGCTGTCAAATATCTGCTTCCAGGCACTATGTTTGGAAGAAGAAACCATTCAAGATATCTAGTGTTGTTTTTTTTTTTCCCGCACAATGTTATTCATTAATGCGGCACTGTGTGCCTTTTGTACAGCAAATGTTTGTGTGCATGTGTTCAAATGTCTGTAGTCTAAAACTAGGTGGTATGAATTGCCGGGTTTCATTACGGGAAACAAAGGATTATTCATGGAAGAGGTACAATTTTCAATCACACCTTGGTACTCAAGTTGATCTAAGATTGTCCTGACTTGTTTCTTTGCATCATGTTTTATTGGGTACTGCCTCTGTGAAGTAGGAGTAGATTTTAATGGGATTTCATGGTGAGGGGACTCAACATCCCACCCTACATGACTGCGGTAAAGTGCGGGAGCCAGCGCTAACACCCACTCCTGCGCATATGATTTTTTAAGCGACTCTGGAACAAGGTCGGAGAAAGCCGGTAAAATGACATCTTCCCCCTTAGGGCACTCCATAACGAACTCAGGCGGCCAATCTCTTTCAGCCAAAAGGATGTCGTATCCATATGTCAGGTTCTCCCAAAAGAGACTTTTCACTTTCCTGGGTATATCCCCCTCTATTTGGAGCGTAATTTCATATAAACGATGTGGGACACTTACCCTCAATCTGTGATTTGTTCATTCAACTCTGCTTTCACCAGAAATTACATCAGGTTCTGGTGAGCTATTGTTACTTCTGCTGCGCTGTCTAGCATCATTAGAGCCCATTCCCCGTTCAGAAGCAGAGTCCTCAGTAGCCTGGGCATTTCTTATTTTAAGGCCAGCTACTTTCTTCCTTTTAAATTGAGGTTTAGTTTTGGATTTATCTTCTTGTTTGATAATGTAGTCTGAAGTGCGATGTGTTTCCCTTGTCTGCTTGACTCGCTCTTCTGATCTATGGTCTGACCGTCCTTCCCTCTCAGAGTGCTTTGATGGACTCTGAAAGGAATGAGAGGAACGTGTATCAGTATCCTGATACCTGTCAGGTTTTTTGATATTATCACGGTTTCTAAGATTATATCTTTTCTCAGAGGGCTCCTGTTGAGGATACCCACCCCGTGATCATGATGTATTCTGCTTATAATTTTTTGATTGTTTGTTATCCCATTTCTTTTTAGAAGAATCGGGTGCTTGCTTCGAGTTATACTTTTCAGAATAACTCGTCACTTGTGGTTTCCCAGGTCTAGCTCCCAAGTTATCTCTACCCAGCGAAGCATAGGTTTCTTTGATAATATTAGGTAACTCTCGCTCCTTTTCTGCAGGAGTGACTTCCCTCAGGCGTTGGCGTATAGCCACCGCTGCTGCCTCCCCTTTTATGTTACCTAACATAATTGCTGATACCTGGGCAAAATTGCCTATCAGTTTCATCCCTAAGCCCAGGGCAGGTTCTGCCCTGTACTCATTCTGTATTTGTTTCAATACATCTGGTATAACTGCTATTGAGGGGGTACCATGAGTTCAGGTATAAATGGCAGCGAAAACTGTACCCCAAGTGGTACAATCCTCTATTGGGGGAGATATCCCCATTGGCAAACAAACTGTTAGTATTCTGTGCTTTTCCTGCGGGCCCATATGGGGAAATACTGCTTCAAGCTGTGCTATTTTCTGTGCTATCCAGAACAGAATTTGCTCATGTTTAGTGGGTATTCTTCCCATAATCGCGTTCAGCGTTTGTGGGCTGACATTGGTCATAGTCATTTGAGGTTGACCAGCTTGAGTAATCCTCGCAGGTACAATTGTAAGTGTTTGCATTATGAACTGTGTAAGGTTTCTGTACAGTATTACTACATCTCTGTAAAGTGTACGTAGTTTTTCTGCTTGCACTGTATCAATATCTGGATGTGGTGTGTCAGCAGCTAGGACTGGCCAGGTGGCTCCTTCTCTGTAGGCGGGCAGAGTCTCACATTTGTTGTGGTATGGAGGAGGATGCCTTTAAACCAATTAATATGCTCTTGGTTCGTTAACAGGACTTCTATGTCCACGTATGGAAAGTATTCTTCAGGTGTCTTATCTTCAATGTAACTATGAACCAAATGTGTGCATGCATCTGCAGGTGGGAATTTAACCCAAGAATAGGATACCTCTGTTCTGAATGCATCGTGTGCCCCCTGGAGCTTGGGGGCCCCCCGCACCATGGGGGCTGTGGGGCCTGTGTTACGCCACTGCTAGTGTGAGGAGTGTATCCCTTCCCACTGGAGGCATATGTTTCCACAAGCAACCCCCCCAGTGCCCCTTTGGGATTATGTACACCCGCAGGGTCAACTCAGAGGCAGAAAAACATCTCCCAACACATAATTTGGCACCAGATGTTTAGGTATGCAGACATTTTTGTCTCCTTCAGACACTGAGTGTATGCTGCCACCATTGCTGCAGGAATCTATTTGTTTTGCCTTGAGTTCCACCTCTATAAGGCTCCTTTCATATGCCATTTTCTTCTCCTCTGCCTCCATCTTAAGTTTGGCCATCTGGAGCCTGAATTCCCTCTCTGCGTTCTTGTCTGCCAGCTCCTCTAGGGACAGGCCATGCGAGGATACACGGCTTCCTACTTTGGCAGGGAGCTCCAACTCAAGAGATTGGTATTCCCCCTCCTATGAAGGCTGCAAATCCAGGTCCTCATCCTGCTCATCCTGCTCATCCATATAATCCTCATCATCCTGCTATCCTGCTCCTCTACTGCTGTCGACTGGTGGACCTCTGTCCAGGCCCTCAGAGCTTCCTGAAGCTTCAACTTCTCGGTGCCCTTATTCATTTGCAGTCGCCTTTCCTTACAGAACAGTTTGAGCTCAACCACAGTGTAATTTCCCAAGTTGGCCAGCTCAGACTCCATTACTGCAGGTATGGTTTCAGACAGTCCAGAGGAAATTAGAGTAGATTTGGAAAAACAAAAGAAGCCAAACAAGAATTTTTTAAAAAAAACTTGAAATGATCTCAAATTATTTATATGGGATGCTAGTGTAACACAAAACCACTGTATGGCACTGCACTAACATAAGTCCAAATCCTCACTTCAAACAGGATTAAAATGAAAACACTACACACAAAGAATGTCACACCATATTAGAAACATAGAGTAGATTTTAATAAATAACACAAGACAAAAATCCAATCGGTGGAAGCAGAGATATGCAATTGTAAAGATTTAAATGAAAATAGCGCCTAAAAGCCCAAATCACCACATGCTGCTATCTTGTCATGTGAAACCGGGAGAAAGTCACAAGTTTAGGCCAGGTCAGATACAGGGACCAGGTTACTCCTGCTGAAAAGTTACCTTCTCAGTCCAGTGCAACATGTCCCGTTCGTGGTGGAGGGGACCACGAGGAACAGGGAAGCATCGCGGACAGACGTCGATGTAGAGCAAAGAGCAGGCCTGGTATCGCTGTGGCGCAAAGATTCTGTTATTGTCGTGAACAGTCTGGCAGGAGCTCAACTGTAGTGCTCCCCGTGAGCAGCAGGTGCTGTAGCGCGAAGAGTCGGTTTGATAAAACATTGTGTTGGCAAGCTGTGTGAGCAACAATGTTTTTGCACTAACGGGCCCATTCGCGGTCGCAAAGAGCCCAAAAACTCCTTGGTGGTCAAGGGCTTATTCTAACTGGAGCTGGGTGCTGGTTCGGGTGGTTGGGAGCCTGTTCTGTTCCTCTTGCTCTGAAGAGGAGGCCAGCAGACTAGCCCTTGGAGCCACTCTGGAAGTCCTGGGTGTAGGTGCAGGTCCAATCCCTCTGACTCAGGCAGGAGAGCAGCAGGCCAGCAATCCAGCAAGGCAGTAGTCCAGCAAGGCAAGGCAGTAGTCTACCAGGGCAGCAGTCCAGCAGAGTGGCAGTACTTCAAGCAGTACAGCAGTCCTTCTTCCTGGCAGAGTCTCCACATGTCTAAAAGTGTACAGAAGAGTTGGTGTCTGAGGTCCAATATTTATACCAAGTGCCTCCGTTGAAGTGTGAGAAGCTTCTATAGGGTTCCCTTTGAATATCACAGGTTTCTGCCTACCCTGCCTTGGCTCCAGACTAACTACAGGGGTATGCAGCCCTTTTTGTGGAGGCCCATCTCAGCCTATTCAAGTGTAAGTCGGGCTGAGCCCAGGTACACCCTCCCACTCTGCAAGTGATGGCCCATTCAGTCACACCTTACCTCTCTATTGTATGTGGCTCTCTAGGAGGAATACACAAAGCCCAGCTGCCTACTACATCCAGTCACATGACAGGCACTAAATGGCTAAGGCCGAAAAATGATAACTTTCTAAATATGCAAAAAGAACAGATAATGTATGGATTAAACCCAGATCTGTGACTGGGGTGAATGTTTATATTGTTCAGCATTCCAGCCATCATCTGTTCTTTTTGCTTTTGTCACCCCAAGTGGGAAGGGTATGCCCAGACGTGGGTCCCGTGCTCACTGTATCCCTGGATTCAAGCTAGTATGGCTGATGAGGAGTGATACCTCGTACCCGGTCCCAGGATGCTTGCTTTCGGTCCAGGGAGGACCTGGCCAGGCAGTTCGGGCTGGACTGTTCACCTAAGGAGCAGGGTCAAGACTGATTTGCATGTGGCTGAGTCCAAACTGGGGTGGCATGGTAAGCAAACAAATGATGGATTAAACCCAGATATGTGACTGGGGGTGAATGCTTTCATTATTCAGCATTCCGTCCATCATCTGTTCTTTTTGCTTTTGTCGTCCTAAGTGGGAAGCATATGCCCAGACATGGGTCCCGAAATTACTCTGAGAGGGGCGTAAGGTATGGACGCCAAAGCTCTCTGAACGAGGTATTCTGAGTTGTAAGGGAGAGTGTGATCTTTTCCATTCCTAGTATATACCATAAGCGGTGGAGCCATCCCTGGTATGTAGATATATGACCTGTTCCCCAGCGTGTAAGAATATTCTGGAGAGCAGCTCATAGGGCTAGTCCTATCTGTCTCCCCATCAGGATTTTAATGTAAAGGTGAGAGGATTGGGTAGCCCAAGAATCATGTACGTGGGGAATCTGGGGAGTTGCATGTCTAAGTGTAGATATATGGCATCAAGTATTGAGCAGTGTGCCTTTTGAACTGTTGTGCAGTTCCTATATAACCTATACAGGATCTGCGCATTTGGACAACGTACACTGCGGGCTTGGTGTCCATACTGATTCATGACACCCCCACCGGGTATGCTGGCCTTTATACCAGTTAGCTCACAGTGCCACTAGAAACTCCTCTTACCTAGGAGGGAATAGTTCTTGGCAACTATCGAACATGACAACCCTGATCCCTCAGGACCGTGGAAACAGCGTACTACTTTTCGCTCAGTCACTCGTGCTAACTTAATCTCAGAGAAGTACACAGACTAAACGGTAGGGACATTTTCAATATGTAATTATTGACCGGTTGTTATTCTGGTGTAGAATAGATGTGCTGTAACGATCATTAGACAGTAGCAGATATAAATGACTAGAAGCACTAAAAAGTAAAAGGATGGTAGATTTCTACCATCCTGATATAATCATGAATACAGGCAAGTATCAAAAATACATGACAATAAAAATGATAATGACAATGCGTACTCCTACGATGCTACCCTAACTAGATGTACCTAAGTGTACCTAGCATGTAGGTAGGTGTTAGGCCAAGAATCCCTCTAGGATAAAGTCAACCCCCATTACCTGAATTGAGAACCTGTGGGACCCCGTCCTGGTCTCGGGTTGGACACCCCCCAAGGGATGTCAGACCACTGCGAGCTGGAGTATCTACATGCAGGGTGCTTCAGCGTCTCGAGTCAGTGTGTCGGCATGGAAGTCCTGATCTCCTCTAGTATGTTTCAGCAAGATGTGATGTTTTTATACCCAAAGGTCTCCCCGGGGGTTTTACCTTGCTGTGTCAGTGTCGGACTTAGGATGACGTTGGGAATGAACTTTATACATAGTTATTCTCAGGAGATGAGCCCTGCTGAGTTTCCAAGAATCCTCATGCATAATGTATGAGGCTGCTACTAGGGAAATCCCGTGTTCTGTTTGCAGTGTCGTATCTAGGTAAAAGGTCAGTCCCCAAGAACCGTTATGTGTGTAATGTAGGGGAGAATATAGGTGATGTTACCTGAGCCTATATTGGGGTACCTATATGGAATATAACACCCACTCCTCATCCGACTGGACGACATAATAAAATTCAAACGTACTACTAAGCTGTCTAGGCACTGGTACGTAAATAATTACATCAAAAACAATAGCTAAAAAATGCTAAAAAAGTGTTAAAACTTCTAAAAAGGTGCTAAAAACAAAAATTGTCACTCAAGCAATCCCTCTCATGTGTCCGTATATATAGTTCGAACGACTACAAGCAGCGGAAAGCCATGCAGGAAAAAAGTGTCAATTTGTTTTGGAGTTTCAATCGCAGTTTTGTTTAAAAAAGCCGAATTTTTTCCCAGCACATGACGGGCCAAATGTTTATGAGTCCTGGCTGGTAGACGCAACATTGCTGTTGCCTGCCTCCGCAGATGACGAATCCCGGAACACCTCACACATTATGTCGATTGAGCACAGATGATTTTCCGCACTGCCTGCAGCCGATGCTGGGGCAGTCTGTGCGCTATCCAGAGCCTGGGTGTCAGTGGGGGAGCGGATATCCATTCCAACAGAAGCCGATACTTCCTGTGGTGGCTCTAAGAATGCTACCAACAACATCGGGATATGCTGGGGACACTGCAGAACATGGGCCGTTATCGGGTCCAGCAGAGCGTCAAAGTCCGCATGCGCACATGATGGAAGTGTCAGACAGAGATCCAGCACGCATTCTTCTCCACAGAACAGGCACCGGAGAACAGGTAGGACACTGTCCAACCAGACTGGTCTAAATGACAGGAACCAAGAGGCGCTCAGTTCCCGTAGGCGAGGTGTGCCCAGATGCTGTACCATGCGATCATGGTATTTACGCTCCAGGAGCGCTGTCTCCATTTCCTTGGTGACTGGGGCGTCCATTGCGTAGCAGAAAAATTACAATCAGGATACCTGCTATTAGGAACAGGATCAGCGGAAGTCCTCCAAAAATGCTTCCGAACACGGAGTGTATAAAGTTTGGTATAACTCTGAGAACCGTCTGAAAGGCGCTTAATAGTCCCGAACCTATGGTCTTAAATAGGTGGACTATACCCGTCGTATCAGACATGTTAAAGATACGATTTATCATTTCTGTGAAATGGAAGGGGCAGTTTGTACGTATGAGTGACTGTATCTCGGCCGAGGACCTTGCGATCTGGAGATCAAAAGTCTCCCGGGCGGAGGTTAAGGGCACGGTTTTCTGTAGAAGCAAGGCTTTCATTCTGCTCAGAGTATCAAACCGTATAAGAGAAACATTTAGCGAAGGCCTGACTGCACGTGTTAGTGGAAACAATACTTGCATACAGCAAGTAACCCTGGAGCTCACGGTTACTAGATATGCGATGCCTGGAAGCATGCCACAGCAACCTTGATCATTCAGCATCAAGTAACTCCCATTTGAGAGCAGCTTGAATACCGGAGTAATCACGGCCGCCGGGGTACCCCTCAGATGGCAGGACAGGTTTGCTACCGAACCATTACAGGCTCTGTGTCACATAATATCCTGGCATATGAGAGATCCACTTGAAGCCCTCTTGCAGTTTGTACCACTTAGAAACACTTCTCGATCCCCACTCCTGCATCAAAATCTGTACGGTAATTCCCAAGATTCCTTGATATATTCCCTACCCATTTCCTCATATGTACCTGTCTGTTGTTGTTCTAGGCAGTACTGAAACTGGAAAGTTGTGACCGGTAATGTAATATGGCCATGGATCAGCCACTCTGTGGAAGGTGATTCCGTCACAGTAAACGCTAAATGTACTGGAGGTAATTACATAATTTAAAGAAATTTTAAACAAATGTGGTATTTTGAAAAGTTCTGTCGGACCGAATATATCATAATCAACCTTGTCCCATACTATGCCATCTGGTATAGGAACTGCTGTAATGTTCACTGATAACAAGTCTCTCTGTTCACGATGTGATGAAACATGTGGTTTCAGGAGTAAGTTCACTTTTTATGCTGCAGAGCTTTGGCAAAGATAAGTTTCGTTAACAATTAAGCAAAAGACAGTCACTAAGCCTAACCAAAAGAGAAAGAAATGTATCCTGGTGCTTATCCAAAGTTCTACCCAAGGTGACAAAAAGGTAAGTTTTTTGAAGAAAGATGTAGAAGTCTTTGATTTGTTGTTTGCGAGAAATTGGGGCTGGCGTTGTTTCAGGTTCACTTGGATCCAAAGAAAATGTATCAAAGTCGATGAAATAGCCAGATGCAGTTCGATCTATTTTTGGTAGCTCAGCAGGTTTTGTCGAACTTGTAGATGGTGCTTGCTGACTGCTGAGGCATATTTACGTAGACATCAGTGTTAGGTCGAATTGAAAGTTGTCTTTCTTCTTGATTTCGTATTACATGTTCAAGGGGAACGAGTTCCATTGCATTGTTGCTTAGTCCATCATTCCGTATGGGTGGCTCTTCGAAGGTGATGAGCCTTTCAGTTTGAACTTCCTGTATGGTAGCGAGAGGAGGGCGGCGGCTACTCAGGAGTCCATGAGGCCTACTATTCAGTATCGACCACATAGTGTGGTTTGATCAGGTCAATGGAGACTAATCTTTTCTTCTTTTTTCCGGCAAGAGGCGGCAGAAGTACAGTTCTTGTTCCTTCGAGGCCAGGACAGGTACAGGCTTTCTGTATGATGGCCCAAATTCTTTTTTGCCTGTTATTTTTTCTCTGACCAGATCCTCAACTTTAGGAATCCAGACAGGTCTTGCCGTGACTGACTTCACTTCCGCAGTGGCGGTCCTCTTTACCTGCACATTGCTTTGCAGGGCCCTGGCTTCGTTCAGTTATGTTATGTTATGTTAGGTGGCATTTATAGAGTGCAGTTGTCGCTCCAAGGAGCATCATGGCGCTATAGATGATTGAGTTGCAGGTATAGTGCAACAGCTGCTGAGAACAGGATTGAAAGAGTTAGATCAGGGCTCTGCATCGGGCATCCGAAGAGGTGAAAATCCAGGTTTTAAGGGACTTTCTAAAGAGGGTTTCTGACTGGATGAGGCGGAGGTTACATGGGAGTTGGTTCCAAGCCTTTGTGCCTAATACTGCAATCGATTTGCCTCCTTTGGAGATACATTTGAAGGTTGGGGGTTTTAAGAGAGTTGAGTTAGAAGTTCTAAGCGTGCAGCAAGGTACGTAGTGGGTAAACCTAGATCGAATATATAGTTCCTGTAAGACAGCCAAACGTCAAAAGGTTTTTCATCCGCCACTGTGCCTTCACAATCAAGATCAGGTACCCACATTCTCGTCCCAAATAGGACTTCATAAGGAGTGACACCCCCTAGAGAACTTCTTGGCATGTTGTTTAATGCCCGCTGAACCCCAAATATATGATTGACCCAACTACCACCCGCGCCTAATAATCTAGCTGTTAATGATTGCTTTAAGTCCCAGTTTTTCCTCTCCACGACCGAATTTCTCTCGGGATGGTACGGAGAGGAGTACCGCAATACTATACCCAAACCTCCCATGGCCTCCTTGTAAGCCCTAGAGCTAAACGTGGGGCCACGGTCAGAATGTAATGTGCCAACTGCGTATATCCCTATAAAGACTCACAAATCTTTGTTAATAGTTCGAGCGTCAGCTGAGCGGTGAGGTCATACCCATAGGAATCTGGATCATGAATCCACTGCAACCATGATGTACTTGTAAGCCCCGTCAGATTGTAAGGGGCCGAAGTGGTCCAGATAGACGCATGCTAGTGGTCAGTCTGATATTAGCAATGGTGTCTGTGCTGTACGTGTTATGGTGGAGCCTTTTATCTGTTGACAGATGTCGAATTTTAAGACATAGTCTTTCGTCTGCTTAGTTAGCTTCGGCCACCAATAGCCCTGTTTCAATAAGGAGACAGTTGCCGTAACTCCTGCGTGTGCAGACCCTAAACCCTCGTGTGCAGCTAATATCAAGCCCAATCTGCGATCCATATTTGGTATTACTCTATCCCCCACTCCAGGAATCTGAGCAAGTGGAACGTTATTTGCATCTAACTTGTAGGAGTACTTGAGTGGTAAACCTTTCGGAAGTGCTTTATTGTCCTTGCGCGAAGCAATGACAGCTACCATTATCTGCCCGTCTATCCTCATTTTTGAAAGAGTGATCGCAGCTACGGACGCAGTTCGTACTGCCCCCTTTGCGGCCTCATCAGCCAATGAATTCCCTTCAACGTGAACGCCATCACGTTGATGACTTAGCGTGTGTATCACGTGAGCTCTTGGTAGTTTGTTTTTCAACTCAGCTACCTGTTCCCATCGCAGTATGTGCTTTATTGTGCCACCTTTTGAGTCCTTAAACCCATTTTGTCCCCAATAATATAGATATTCATTGTATAACTGGACACCGTAAAAGGAATTGCACACAATTAGTGTGGGGAGTTCGAGATCCGTATTTATCAGTGCCAGTAAAAGAGCTTTTAGTTCTGCTAACTGAGCCGTGCAGTCTCCTAGAGACTCAGGGGCCGGAAATCTCTCCGACCGAGCCGGACCCGGAGAGATTTCCGACCGAATCGGACCCGTGCAGCCCGACCGAACGAGTACGATGCGCACGTATGCCATCGGACTCGAGTCGGTCGGACTCCCATTGAAGTCAATGGGAGCCGGTCGTACAACGCGTACGCGGGCTCCCATTGACTCAATGGGTGCGAGGCGGACAAGGGCGCCCCTACAGCGTGTACGCGGTGAAGCAACTCGCGCCGTACACGCACAGGTAGGGGGACCCATGGGTCCCCCTGTGTGCGACTCGCGCGGCTACGGGTACAGGGGGTCCGACACGGACCCCAAAGTACGGCTCCGACTGCTCTTTCGAGCCGGAGTGCGTGGCTCGGTCGGACTGCTAGCGGCACGCATCGTACTTACCCGGCCGGGAAACGTCTCCATTGCACGGTGCGAGTCGAGTCCGAGCGAGTCGGTCGGTGCGGTTCGACCCGGGAACGAGTCGGTCGGAGCGGTCCGGACGCCCGGATGAGTCGGTCGGCGATTTCGCATCGTACTCACTCGCCCGGACGCGCGTACGAATCGGTCGGGCAATAGGGCTCCGAATCGGATCCGGTTAAGCCGAATCCGATTCGGAGCCCTACCGGCCGAGATCGGAATCGGCCCCTGAGTCTTTGTACTGCTCGGATAGAACTTACCATCCTATATACGACCTTTTACAATTGTGCATGCTGCACAGTATTGCTGTTTACTTCCTATGGCCAGTTGTGCAGATCTGTCAGTGTAAATTATGTATTCATACTGATCTAGAGACATTATTTCATTTGGTAGAGGATATTCTTGATCATATTGCAGAAATGCTTGTGTTTTCAGACTAGGGTCGTATCTGTATTCTACATCCGATGCAGTGAGAGAATTAGCCCATTGTATCCATCTCGGATGTAAAGCTTTAGCGTTTGGAACGCTTGCCTTTGTAGCAGCCTCCAGGGCTGGTACTGGGGTCACGCTATTATTATTCTTTTTCCCTGAGCCAGTGCTCTTTCTCTCTCTACAGCAATCTGTACAGCTGTCAGAATTTTTTCCGTGGATGCGAAACGCATCTCAGCATTTGTTTACAAGTGTGATTTGTAAGCAATGGGTACTGTTTTGCCTTCATTATATGTGAGGTATGTGTACCCAGATTGACCCGCAACTATACGGATCACCAGGTTGCGGACATTTACGCGTGTCTGTAAGTGTTTTGACGCTATCATGTCAGCCTAGAGGGAACAAAGTGTATCTGTGTGTTCCTGTGTCCATTGCCTAACTGAAAAATCAGGTCTTATGAGGTCGTAGAATGGTTTAACCCTTTCTGCGTAATCCAAAATGTATGTTCTGCCGAGATTTAGGAATCCCAGTATTGATTGTAAATTCTTCAATGTTCTTGGAGGTTGGAGCAGCGCACACTTTTCTAAAAAGTTGGCTGCCAGGCTTTTCCCTTCACTTGAAAGCTCATATCCCAAAAATAGGACACTGAGGTGGGCTATTTTTGATTTTTTTAAGTTAAATTTGTAACCCTCTGAGGCGAACCCCAAAATTATGATGTTCACCCTTGTCAAGTGTTCCTCCAGGTCATCATCCATCAGATAAATATCATCTACATAGGACAATGTCTCCTCGTCCAGATTTTGAAGTAATTCAGTTACTCTGGCGGAAAATAGCCCTGGGCTGTTTTTATACCCCTGGGCTAGTCGACAAAAGTGACGCTGGCAACCTAGCACTGAGAATGCTGTCAAATATCTGCTCTCAGGTGCTATATTCTGGCAGAAAAATCCATTTGAGATATCTAGTGTTGTTTTGTATTTTTTGCGCAAAATGTTATTCATTAATGCGGCACTATGTGCGTTTTGTACTGTAAAAGTTTTGGTGCATGAATTTAAATGTCTGTAATCCAAAACTAGACGATATGTGTTGTCTGGTTTCATCACTGGAAATAAAGGATTATTCATTGAGGAGGTGCAAGTTTCAATCACCCCCTGGTATTCAAGTTGATCTAAGATCTCCCTGACCTGTTTTTTAGCTTCTTGCTTAATTGGATACTATGTCTCTGTGGAGTTGGAGTAGATTTTAATGGTATCACGTGGTGGGTTGAGTCTTCATCCCATCCAACATGGTTACGATATAATGCTGGAGCAAGGGCTACTGCCCACTCCTGTGCGTATGAATGTTTTAAGGTTTGGGGAACAAGGTCGGAGAAGGCTGGCTTAATTATCATTTCTCCGTTTGGGCAATCCATAACAAAGGCAGGCGGCCAATCCTTTTCAGCTAGTAGGATGTCATAGCCAAAAGTTAAGTTCTCCCAAAACAGACCTTTAATCCGTCTTGGTTTGTCCCCCTCCATCCGGAGTGTTATTTCATGTAACTTATGTGGGACGCTTACCCTAGTATCAGGTGTTTCCACCGTGATATGTTCACTCAACTCCGCTGTCACCAGAAATTCCATCAGGTTCTGGCGAGCTATTGTTACTTCTGCTGCGCTGTCTAGCATCGTCAGAGCCCATTCCCCGTTCAGTAGTTGAGTCCTCAGAATTCTGGGCATGTCTAATTTTGAGACCTGCTACTTTCTTCTTTTTGAATTGAGGTTTATGTTTTTGTTTTTCTTCTTTTTTAGGTGCGTAGTCCGGAGCGCCTTGCGTGTCTCTGGACTTTGTATGTTCTTCCTTTCTGTGTTCCGATCATCCTTCTCTCTCGGAGTTTCTTGATGAACCCTGAAAGGAACGAGAGGAACGTGTATCAGTGTCCTGATACCTGTCAGGTTTATGAATGTTGTCTCTATTCCTAAGGTTATACCTTTTTTCGGAGGGCTCCCGCTGAGGAGACCCACCTCTGGATTGAGATCTATTTGTTTTATTCATTTGTTGTTTGTCATTGTCCCATTTCTTCTTTGAAGAAGCAGGTGCTTGCTTAAAGGTATCTGTAGTGATTACGCCAGACACGTACTTTATTGACTGTTCATCTCCACAGCTTCCAGGATCTGCCTCTCCTTGGATTCAAACAGCAGCATTCCATTGACACAGCAATGACATCATAGGGATAGGGAGCACGTAGAACAAGCTTAGAGGGAAATTACTACAACATCTCCTCTCTTTCTATTACTATCACAAAAGAACAGAAAGTAGAGCGAGACAAAAGAGAATTAAGAAAAGAAGAAAATAGAACTCCCCCCCCAAAAAAAAAATGCAAGAAAGTGCATTTGGGAAACAAGAACAGAGTGCAATGCTTTTCACAGAAATGGAAAAATTAATTTACAGTTTTAACATATTAGGTGGGGCAGTTGTCCTCCCACTCCTCCGTGGAGGTACATATCTCAAAGAAGTACTTTTATTGACAGTAATCTCCCTTTGAGGAGAAACAGAGCGAACAGTGTTTCTTGAGTCTAAACCCAGTTGTATTACAACCTTCATGGGAATCTTATAGATCCTGGACAGATTCCACCAATTTTTCCCATTGACTCTCACAGCAAAGCGTGACGTAGCATCCACTTTGACAGGAGGACCAAATTTTGACAGCCCCTTGGGGACCTTGAGAGGAGACTTAATCCTCACCCAATCTCCAACCGAAATCTTGGACTTGAAATCACTAACTTCTGTGGCAAGGGGTTGGGAGGAGGAATCAAGATCCCCTTGTTTGGGAACAGATAGTGACACAAAGGAGTCACCTTTGTCTTGTCTCTCTTGTAATCCCCACCTTTTCATCCAAGCAGGACACATGTGAAATGAAGCTTCTCTTCCTCTGAGAAGAGCAAAAGGACTTGATCCCGTGGCTGCACTAGGTGTAGTGCGATGCGCCCACAACATACTTTGGACAGCTTCTTTAATGTCCACTCTGGATGAAACAGCCCACTGAATGCACTCAACCAGAATACGGTTCGTCCGCTCAATGAAACCATTGGTCTGTGGGTGATATAAAGCCACACGCCGGTGGGTTATACCACACTGATCAAGAAACTCAGACATTTCCTTGGAGGTAAACTGTACCCCATTGTCGGATACAATTTCCTTCGGAAAACCCTCCCTGGCAAAGAGACTCTGGAGGAACTTAATGACTTCATGGGAATTAGGATCTGTCATGAAATGAACCTCCCACCACTTGCTGAAATAATCAGCCACAACCAGCGCGAACTTGCACTTGTTAGGGAGTACATTGAACGGTCCTACAAAGTCAATGGCCAGCTTCAACCACGGACAATTAGGTACATCCACTTGTTGTACAGGAGGTGAGACAATTTTAATCACTTTATCACTGGTACTACAAGTTATACATCCTTCCACCACATCATTGATTTGGCGGTCCATGCACGGCCACCAATACACACCCCGAATTCTTCTTTTGGTATTCGTTTGGCCCATATGTCCCTCGTGACCTGCATCAATGATGCGGCTCCTGAGAGACTCTGGAGGAACAAATTTATCCCCACGCATGATCATCTCTCCCCCTTCCAACGTGAGTTCATCCGCAACTTTGGCAAACAGATGAAGATCACTATCCAAGTGTTTTTCCTTTGGCCAACCCGCTACGATAAAGTGTTTCACTCTCTTAAGTACCAGGTCAGACTCCATTGCAGAAAACCAGTCATGTTCATTGAACGATCCCACACAACAAACGTCAACAGCAGCTATGAGACAATCCTCGTCCGCATCATGATCAAGGTCATTCTTAGTAAGAGGCAGAGGGGACCTTGAAAGGTAGTCAGCTCGTGTGTTGCGCCCACCAGGGATATGTGCCACAATAAAGTTATACTGTAACAGCTTAGAACTCAACCTGGCGATCCTGGGGGTATGGTCTCTGACAATACGGCCTTCTAGTATGGGAATAAGAGGCTTATGATCAGTAAATAGTTCAAAAGTCTTCCCCCACAAAAAACACTTGAAACGTTCAACAGCCCAACAACACGCCAGCAATTCTCTTTCAATTACAGAATAATTATTTTCACTCGGGCGTAAGGCTCTTGACGCAAACCCCACAGTGTACTCTTTCCCTTCCTTGACTTGAGAAATCATCCCCCCTAGGCCATCAAGACTAGCATCCACAGACACCTTGCATTGAAAAAGAGGGTCAAAAGGGGTAAGAATGCCACACGACTCCAATTCTTTTTTTATCTGTACAAATTCTTCTTGGCAGGATTCATCCCAGATAAAATTAGACTTTTTCTTGAGAAGTTCACGCATGTGAACAGTTTTGGCGGCAAAATTAGCAATAAACTTTGTGTAAAATTCGCACAAACCTAGAAATTAAGAGACTTGTTCTTTGGAAATGGGGGATGGCGCTTTGGATATCGCCTCAATGAGGCCCTCTCTAGGTACAATCCCGTCACCGGAAATGCAGTGTCCCAGATATTCTATGGACTCCACACAAAAAACACACTTAAGTTTGTTCGCCACGATCCCCTTCCCTTCTAACCTCTCCAGAACTCTCGCAAGATTTTTATCATGCAACTCCTTATTCTTTCCAGCCACCAAAATGTCATCTTGAAATACAACGGTATCGGTGACACCCTCCAAGACCTTTTCCATGACCCGCTGAAAGACTGAGGCCGCCGAAGCCAAACCGAACGGCATCCTCTTAAACTGGAAAGTGCCAACAGGTGAGACAAAGGCGGTCAGATGCTTACAGGAAGGGTCCAGCTCAACCTGATGGTATGCTGATGCGAGATCAATCTTGGAGAAATACCTCGCCCCAGCAAACCTAGAGAGAATGTCATCGATGCGAGGAAGAGGATGTGAGTCTACCCAGATCTCCCTATTCAAACTGCGCAAGTCAATGCATACCCTAAGATTTCCATTCTTTTTGCGCGCGACTACCAAGGGAGACAACCACAGTGATGATTCAATGGGTTCAATAACTCCTGACTCACACATTCTCTTGAGTTCTAACGACAAATCATCCCTAATACTGAAGGGCACATTGCACAGTTTGTGTTTTACTGGAAGAGCCCCTTCCTTGACTCTTATAAAATGTTTGAAACCTTTAATCGAACCAACGTTCTCTCCAAAAACCTTTGGAAACCTAGCTGACCAATAAACCAAATCTTCGCCTTCGGATTGTTCACTCACAAGAGAAACCTGTTCTCGCGTCCCAGGTCTGAGAGTCATCCCAAACAACCCTTGGTGATACCAACCGAGAATATTGAGTCCCTTCTTAGCTACGTAAACTTTTCCTTCAATACGTCTATCTTTAAAGATAAGAGAAGTGACAAAGAACCCAGACAACTCAATTCTCCTCCCTTCATACGAAACAGGGCTTCTGTCCGGAGGGTTAAGCGGTTTGTCCACCCATGTACTCTCAAACAACTCATCCGTGATCATGGTCATACGCGCCCCTGAATCCACCAATAGTTGTAAACACTTACCATCCACAAACACATCCACTATGGGATCAACGCAATCCTCTGAATCGTCCTTGACAACCACAACAAAATCAGACAGTGAACTGACAACCTCACACACAGAATCGTTCTTAGATTCTTCAGAATACACCACATTGATACTTCCCTGGAAACCACACATTTTGGCAAAGTGACCCTGTTTCCCACATTTCCGACAAGAAGCGTCGTTTGCCGGACAAACCCTTGAATTGGGGAAATGAGACGGGAACCCACACTTGGTACATAGATTTCTAGAATAAGAACCCTTTTTCTCCGTTCTAGTGTATGTGGGCTTGTTCCCTTTTTGTTCACACAGAGGTTTAGTTTTGTCTCCCTGTACCTTCTCACTCATATCTTTGTGATCCTTAATAGCATTCACCCCACTCTTATCAGGTTTAAGCTCTCTCGAAGCTTTTTGCGATAGCTCGATGCTCTTCACAATAGTAATCGTCTCATCGAGAGAAGGATTCTTTAGTGTGAGCAATTTCTCTTGGACTTTTTTGTCTCTAGAATGTACCACAATTTGGTCCCGAATGAGTTGAGAGGTGAAATGTTCAAATTCACACTCTGAAGCTAGAATGCGTAAAGCAGCTACATACGACACTATACTCTCATCACTCTCTTGTTCTCTGGTAAAGAACTTGTGTTTAGCCACCACTAGACTACTTTCCACATCAAATTGTTTCTCCAGCATAGCTACAGCTTGGTCGTAAACGTCTATTTCCTCTTGACCCTCGACCACGGCCAACGGAGGTAAATGTTCCAACACAGCTTGTCCCTCAAACCCCAGATTATGCTCTAAAATGAAACGCTTCCTTTGTGCACTAAATCTTGAGCCCCCATAGCACCCAAGTATTTTACTAAAGCTCTATACCATACTTTCCACTTGACAGGTGGATCCCTGGAAGCTGTAAAAAGGAGGAGGGGGTTGTACGTTCTGCATGACCTAAACAAACACGCAAGTATAAAAGCTTTTGGCGAGACACTGTGCACACAATAGTACTTATCTCTATCGAATTTGCTTCAAATGCGATTGAGGAAATACGAATTTTCAAGGAATTTTAGAGCGTAATAACTGTTTCGTAATGTACTTTGGAACACTTGTACTTTGCAACCCTTTTTTTTTTGTGAAAATGCATAAACAGAAATGCAGAACTTTAATTCACAATATGGAGACCCTTGGCTACTGGGTAGCGCACCAACCAACCCTGCACTTCTCACCCAAAATGGCCTCTAGCGGGCATAAACAGCATGCCCCTTGCGCAACATGCAGTCAAAATGGTCTCTACAAAGCACAGTCAGCATGCCCCTAGTATAACATAAGTGCAGAGGAAGTAAAAACAGTCCCTTGCGACAGGATGACAGCGCACCCACAGTAGACTAAGGCAGACTCCTTCCACCAGTCTCCTCACTGTCGCTTAAGTCTCAACACACCACGATGAGCCCAAATACCTCATCCGTTATTCTCCATCGAAACGAAGAGGAGTTCCTTGCGCTTGTCAGTCAGTCGGACTCAGCTCTCCTGTGCTAGGTGACTCACCTTCCGCAACTTCTGGGTACCGACATGCAGGCTGACTGCCCAACTCTTTGAACACACACGCAGGGCTGATGACTGGACTTGCGCCTTCCGCCTGGCGCGCTCCGCTTTGCGTAGCAGACGTGACTCACCCTCTGCGACACGCTCTTCCTTACCGACGGAAGCGTACTGACGCTCAAGGTAACCAGGCAACTAGAAGTTCACTTGTCAACGGCGAGATGCGGAAGTCTTCAATCGAGCAGGCTGACCTTTGTGACGCGCTCTCTCCGCTAACTCCTGCTGATGATTCTAATACGTCATCAGTCAAGCAGGAACGGCGGAGAGTGAAGAGTATCTCCTCCCACGTATTGAAACGGACACGACCACGGGGAACTCCTGGTAAATACTCGTGCTCCACTCGTGCTCCAAGTAAGCAGAATAGTGCCTCTTTCAAACAGTCAGGCAGCTTTCCTCATTAATGCTCAAAGAAACATATAGGATAGCACAGCCACACCAAACAGGATAGCCAGGTTCAATCTCGTGCGCTGCCAGAGATAGGCTCAAACTGAGATGTAAAGAGTCTCACCAGCGTCGCAATGCACAGGAACAGCGATTCATTGGCACATGATGATCCTGAGGATGATGGGCGTACTGGTTTCTTCAATGTCTCCGCTAGATGACTCTTGAGAATAGCCACACGGTTGAGTCAGAGATAGCTAGAGACGCAACAGACGATCGTTGCACACGTAGGTGGAGAGAGGAACAGTCATCCTCGTCGCCAAATTTGTAGTGATTACGCCACACAGGGTAGGGGTAAGAGCACGTACTTTATTGACTGTTCATCTCCACAGCTTCCAGGAACTGCCTCTCCTGGGATTCAAACAGCAGCATTCCATTGACACAGCAATGACATCATAGGGATAGGGAGCACGTAGAACAAGCTTAGAGGGAAATTACTACAGTATCCTTTTCAGGACTCCCCATTAGCTGAGGTTTTACTGGTCTAGCTCCCAAACTGTCTCTAACTAATTCTGCATAAGCAAGTTTCTATTATTTTAGGTAATTCTGTCTCCTGTTGTAAAGGAGTGAAATCTCTCAAACATTGGTGTATTGCCACTGATGCTGCCTCCCCTTTAATGTTTGCTAATATTATAGCTGATACTTGGGCGAAGTTATTTAATAACTTCATCCCTAAGTTCAGAGCAGGTTCTGCTCCATACTCATTCTGTATCTGTCACAATACGTCTGGTACTACTGCTAATGAAGGGATACCATGTGTTCTGGTATATATGGCAGCGAAGACCTTACCCCAAGAGGTACAATCCTCTACCAGTGAGCTGTTCCCATGGGCAAGCAAATTGTAAGCATTCTATGCTTTTCTTGTGGACCAGTGTTCGGGAATACTGCCTCTAGATGTGTTATCTTTTGAGCTATCCAAAAGGGCATTTGCTCGCGTCTTGTGGGCATTTTACCCATTACTGCATGTAATGTTTGTGGTGTAGTTTTGGTTGCAGTAGTCTGGACTAGTCCTCTTGGTATAGCCGGTGTTGGCTATACAGGAACAAACTGTGTCATGTTCCTGTAAATTTGTATTAGTTCTTTATGATGTGTGAGTAAGTCTCCTCCTGGCATCGTCTCAATGTCAGGATGTGGTGCATATGTCGCCAGTACTGGCCATGTTGCTCCTTCTCTTCCGAGCGGGCCGAGTCTTACTCTATTCATTGTATGGGGGAGGGCACCTTTAAACCAGTAATAATGCTCCTGGTAAGTGAGCAGAATTTCAATGTCTTCGTAAGGACAATATTCGTTCGGTATGTTATCTTCTAAGTAGTAATGAAATGTTTTTGAACGTGCATCTGCATGTGGGAATTTAATCCATGAATAGAATACCTCTGTTCTATAAGATTTGTGTGCCTCAATCACGAATATTACAGGCCTACCCCTAGACGTTAAGCCATATTCTGTCAGTTTTAGGATGATGGCCGTTCTAACATTTTCTGGAATGCGTATTGCATCCGCATCTTCTTCTCCTGAGAGATTTAATTGAATCACAGTATCTTCCTGTCCTGTCATTGTTTCCTCAAGAAGAGCCTCGCAAGGGAACTGAGATAAGGTGTTATGCACAACAGGAAAAATGTGTCCTTCAAGGTTAATTAACCAACAGCCAATACATAGTATTTTGCCTACTCAGCTGCGGCGGAGTTTTTGTCAGACGTCTCTGGTGTAATGTGAGTAAGGGTCTCTGAGAATAGCACAACTGAACTACTCAGATTTGGCTGTTAAATAAGTACCCAACCAATGTTGGCGGTGCCATGTCGTGTAGTTCCTATATAACCTATACAGGATCTGCGCGTTTGGACAACATACACTGCAGGCTTGGTGTCCAGACTGATTCCAGACACCCCCACCGGGTATGTTGGCCTTTATAACAGCTAGCTCACAGTGCCACTAGAAACTCCTCTTACCAAGGAGGGAATAGTTCTTGGCAACTATCGAACATGACAGCCCTGATCCCTCAGGACTGTGGAAACAGCGTACTACTTTTCGCTCAGTCACTCGTGCTAACTTAATCTCAGAGAAGTACACAGAATAAAGGGTAGGAACGTTTTCAATAAGTAATTATTGACCGGTTGTTATTCTGGTGTAGAATAGATGTGCTGTAACGATCATTAGACAGTAGCAGATATAAATGACTAGAAGCACTAAGAAAGTAAAAGGATGGTAGATTTCTACCATCCTGATGTAATCATGAATACAGGCAAGTATCAAAAATACATGACAATAAAAATGACAATGACAATGCGTACTCCTACGATGCTACCCTAACTAGATGTACCTAAGTGTACCTAGCGGGAAACATCGTTTACAACGCACGCGTTATAACGCGTGTCATTACAACAAATGTTTTACAACGCGAAATCCATTACAACGCATGTCATTACATCGCATAATCCATTACAATGCATTCCCCAAAGTAACGCCCCGGCGGAGTTAGAATAGTAATTGCGCTGTAATGGATTTTGCGATGTAAAAAATGTGTTGTAATGACACGTGTTGTAACGCATGCGTTGTAAAGTGTCATATTCGTACCTAGCATGTATGTAGGTGTTAGGCCAAGAATCCCTCTAGGATAAAGTCAACCCCCATTACCTGAAGTGAGAACCTGTGGGACCCCGTCCTGGTGTCGGGTTGGACACCCCGCAAGGGATGTCAGACCACTGCGAGCTGGAGTATCTGCATGCAGGGTGCTTCAGCGTCTCGCGTCAGTGTGTCGGCATGGAAGTCCCGATCTCCTCTGGTATGTTTCAGCAAGATGTGATGTTTTTATACCCAAAGGTCTCCCCGGGGGTTTTACCTTGCTGAGTCAGTGTCGGACTTAGGATGACGTCAATCAATCAATCAATCAATCAGGGAATTGTAGCGCGCTACTCACCCGTGAGGGTCTCAAGGCGCTGAGGGGGGGGTCTGCAGATCTGTTTAGCCGAAGAGCCAGGTCTTGAGGGTCTTCCTGAAGGTGTTCAGGAGGGGGCGCATCTGATGTCTGCCGGTAGCTCGTTCCAGGTCTTGGCTGCAATGTGAGAGAAGGATCTTTCGCCTGCTCTGGCTCTGTTGATGCGCGGGGTTTCGGCCAGTGCGAGGTTGGAAGATCGGAGGTTTCTTTTGGGTACGTGGAAGTTGATTCTGTCGTTGAGGTATTTGGGTCCGTTGCTGTGTAGGCATTTGTGGGCGTAAGTGAGGATTTTGAAAGTGACTCTTTTCTCCACGGGGAACCAGTGGAGACTTCGTAGGTGTTGGCTGATGTGTTCGTGTCAGTGGATGCCAAGGACGAGTCTGGCGGCGGTGTTCTGTATTGTTTGGAGTTTGCGGAGTAGGGACTTGTTGATGCCGGCGTAGAGTGCGTTTCCATAGTCCAGTCTGCTGGTGATGAGTGCGTGGGTGACTGTCTTCCTTGACTCAGGGGGGATCCACTTGAAGGTCTTGCGGAGGATGCGGAGGGTGTTGAAGCAGCTGGAGGTGACGGCGTTGACCTGTCGGTTCATGGTGAGTGATGAGTCGAGTACGATGCCGAGGTTCTTGGCATGGTCTGTGGGGGTAGGTGGGCTTCCAAGGGCGGTCGGCCACCAGGTGCTGTCCCATGCAGAAGGGATGGTACCGAGGACGAGGACTTCTGTCTTCTCGGCATTGAGCTTCAGGCAGCTGTTGGTCATCCAGACTGCGACGTCTTGCATTCCTTTCTGGAAGTTGAGTTTGGTAGTGGTGGGGTCTTTGGTGAGGGAGAGGATGAGCTGGGTGTCGTCGGCGTAGGATACGATGTTGAGGCCGTGTTGTTGGACGATGGCTGCGAGGGGGCCATGTAGATGTTGAAGAGGGTGGGGCTCAGTGATGAACCCTGTGGGACTCCGCAGGTGATTTTCGTGGGGTCGGAGAGGAAGGGTGGGAGTCTGATCCTTTGGCTTCTTCCGGTGAGTAATGATCGGATCCAGTCCAGGGCTGTTCCTTGTATGTAGTCTGACGACTAGTGTGCGGTGGGAGACGGTGTCGAAGGCCGCTGATAGGTCAAGTAGGATGAGGGCTGCGGAGTGGCCTTGGTCCAGGAGGGTGCGGATGTCATCTGTGGCGGCAAGTAGGGCGGTCTCTGTGCTGTGGTTGCTTCGGAATCCGGATTGGGACGGGTCGAGGACGGCGTTCTCTTCAATGAATCGTGTCAGTTTCCTGTTGACTGCTTTCTCTGCAACTTTGGCTGCGAAGGGGAGGAGCGAGATGGGCCGATAGTTCTTGAGGTCGGTGGGGTCAGCTGTGGGCTTCTTGAGCAGGGGTCTGACTTCTGCGCGCTTCCAGTCATCTGGGAAGGTGCCTGTTTTGAAGGTGGTGTTGATGGTGCGTTGTAGTTCGGGTGCGATGGGGTTCGCAGCTCTGTGGTAGATGTGAGGGGGGCAGGGGTTGGTGGGGGCCCCTGAGTGGATTCTTTTCATGGTCGAGGCGGTGTCTTCGGCCGTCATCGGTGTCCAGTTGGAGATGGTGGGATGGCTGGTGTTTCTGGGGGGCGAGGGGCCATCTGTGGCACCTGGTGGATGGTCAATGAAGTTGTCATAGAGGTTTTTGATCTTGAGGTCAGGAATGAACTTTATACATAGTTATTATGCAGGAGATGAGCCCTGCTGAGTTTCCAAGAATACTCATGCATAATGTATGAGGCTGCTACTAGGGAAATCCTGCGTTCTGTTTGCAGTGTCGTATCTTGGTAAAAGGTCAGTCCCCAAGAACCGTTATGTGTGTAATGTAGGGGAGAATAGAGGTGATGTTACCTGAGCCTATATTGGGGTACCTATATGGAATATAACAGAACCACACCCCCTCCAACAGTCTGGACTTCGCTCTGGGGTGCCTTTATGCAAGCGCACTGGTGTAAGATACCAGTAGGTAGCTACCTTAGTGGCTGTTTCAGTGCTAGCGGTATTACGCGCTGTATCGTGCTCTATTGTAAATCCCTCCCCATTCTTTCGTAGTCAATTGTTGGACTAGCTCCATCTCCCACCGTTTCTGTCCTGTGTTTGGTAGGGGCCTAAAGGGCTGGTGCAGGAAGCAGTATGAGTCAGAGATAAGCAGCTTATTGGATGTTTTGGTTACTAGTCATTTCTCATAGGGCGTGAGGTGTCTTTGCACTCCAGAGCAGTTTGCTGGGTGCATAAGCCAATTGCGTAGTTGCATGTAATGCATTCTCTCTGTCTCAGGTAGTGTGTAGTCAGAGCGCAACTGGGCAAATGTTATTATATCTTCCTCATCAAACATGTGACCCGCTGAGGGCATCTCATCTGTCGCCATGAGGTAAATGCTCCGGGGTCCACGCCTGGGGAGAAATCAGGGATATCAAATAGTGGGGTCAAAGGGGAGGAGAATGACGTAAGGCCTCGTCGGATTCCAACCTGTTCCTAGACCTACATAGTTGCCCGGTGATGGGGGACAAGTAGAGACTCTTTGGTCGGTCCGTTGCCATCAAGAAGCAGACCCTCCACAGGTGTGACCCTGTTATCGCCCTGTCCTGAAACAACCAGCGTCTCTCCGACTCATCTCTGTTCCGCTCTACAAGGTAGCGCAGTTGTGCCACTTGATAGTATTTCTGGAGGTTTGGTAAGCCAAGGCCTCCTGCATCTGGGGTTGATAGCTCAGTTCTTTTTGCATTTGCGGTCTACTGCTCATCCAGACAAATTGTCACTAGGGGGGTTTGGAAAAGGTACAGAACCTTAGGCAAGGCGGTCATTTAAAGGGTGGACACTTGTCCAAGCCACAATAGTCTTTGGTGTTTCCAGCGGTACAAGTTGTTTCTAAGCTGCCGAAGTAGGGAACTGTAATTTAATGTAGAGGTTGCCTAAATCAAAGAAGTTAGATGGATTCCCAGGTAAGGAATGGATGTATGCACCTATTGTATTGGGTATTGTGCTTTGAGTTGTGTCACCAGTGTCAGGGACATTGATAGATTAAGAGCCTGAGATTTATTAACATTAACCCGAAATCCTGAGGCCTGGATAAAAATAGACAATTTAGCTAAAAAGGCTGTGAGGGCCGTGCTATGGTTATCTAGAGACACCAAGACATCATCGGCATATAAGCTGATTGTATGCTGTTCCCCACCAAAGGTGACCCCGATGATGTTGGGGTTGTCTTGTACCCACTGGGCCAAGGGTTTAATATAGAGAGCAAACAACAGGGGCGACAATGGGCACCGCTGCTGTGTGCCTCTGATAATGGAAAAAGGTGGCAAAATGTGGCCATTCACTCTAACTGTCGCACTCGGGTGGCTATTGCAACTTAGCACCCACGCTCTGAGTCTCTCTCCGAATTCGGAGTGAGATAAGGTTGCATCAAGATATAGCTAGTGTACCCAATCAAAGGCCTTCTAGGCATCAATCATCAGTAGCACAGTGTCCCTAGTCGACCGTTTAGCTTTGTCAATAAAGTTTAAAATGCGTTTAGTATTGCCGCTGCATTGTCTTTGGAGAATAAACCCTGCTTGATCTGGGTCAATAATGTGTGGCATGTGAGGGCCTAGTCAGGTGGCAAGTATGCTATGTAAGGGCCCAGTCTGGTGGCAAGTATGCTAGTAAAGAGTTTTATATCTACGTTTGAAAGAGATATTGGACAGTATGAACTGCATTGCTCCTTTATCCTTTCCAGGCTTAGGGATAACCACTATGGCAATCTTTCAACATCGATGAGGGAACGTATCCTGGTCCAGCAAATGAATTAAACAGCCTGGTTAGACTCGGGCTAGGGTATGGCAAAACGTTTTATCGAAAATAGCCGGGAACCCATCAGGTCCCAGTGATTTCAAAGGTTTCTGGCAAGAGAGAGCAGAGATGATCTCTTCTGGACAAATAGGGCAGTCTAGAGAGGTCGCTTGTTCTAGAGAAATTTGTGTCATATTTGCATCCTGGAGGTATGTGACATGATGTTCCGGGGCTAGGGTTTGTCCGGTACAGAGTTCTGTGTAGAAATCTTCAAACGCAGAAGCTGTATATTTGTCATCTATTATCTCGCTGCCATCTGGAGATCGTAAAGAGTGACCCCCGGTTGCCTGTCAATGGACTCACACTTTTTTAGCCAGGAGGTGCCCACACTTATCCCCCCCCTACATAAAAGGAGTGTCATAATCAAAGCGCTGCATATTCGGCTCTATCTAAATCTATACCCACCAATTGAGAGTGGGCTGCCGATAACTGACGCCAAACTCTTGGAGCCCTGGTGTGCTGATGGATACGTTCCAACTATTTAACTGGTGAGGCAAATGATCTCTCTTCTCCATACGAATTTTGTTGCCCGCAGCTGAAAATAGCTATCAATTCACCCCTTATGACCATGTTCAAAGTCTCCTATAGTGTTCCGACAGAGATATCCGGGGTGTCATTTAATTCTAGGAAATTGCTTATGGCTTGAGTAATCTGCATCACCACTTCTGAGTAGTGTAGGAGGGTCTCTCGTAATCGCCAGGTTCGTGTGGGACACTCCCTCGGGGTGGAGCACCATGGTGAGGGACCCTCACCGTGGCGTAGCTAGGCACTCTGCCGCCCGTGGCGGTCCCTGCCTTTTGCCGCCGCGCTGGGGGCGGGGGGGTCCTGGCGATGATTTTTGCGGCCACCCCCAAAACTTGTGCCGCCCGGGGCGCACCGCCCCCTCCGCCCCCCCCCCTTGCTACTGAGGGTGGTGTGTGGTCTGAGAGGACGGAGGGGTAGTCAAGGCGTATGTGTCTTTCATCCCAAGGAAGTAGTCAAGTCGTGTGTATGTTTTATGAGTGTGTGAGAAAAATGTGTTTTTATTTTAAAGGAAGAGTACCAACCCTCCTCCGATGGAGTCAAATACTTTTTTGGGGAGACTACCCACACTTCCAGGGAAAACAGGTACTTTGGAATATTTAATGCTTAAACTTCTGTGTTTCTATTACACGCACGGGGGTTAGGAAAATACATGTTAAACATTAGTGGAAAATGTAGAATGTTGTTCTATTCATTTTAAAACATGTATAAATGCTTCACCATGGGCTGCCATTAGTTTATTTAACTGCCAAGGGAAACGAGGAAACAATTACTGGATGCTGGCCGAAAAAATACACGGCTATGCCAAATAAGTTTATCTGTTCTTATTGTGGTTTATAACACACTAAAGCTGAATCCAAGTTTCTAAACTAAAAACATACTGCAGCCTCAACTTTGCGTTCGATTTAGAAAAACTTGGATAGGGTTTCAGGGGTCCTTTCACCAGCGATTACTTATGAAGATGGTATGTTTTGAATTTACTGATATACCTACCGTTTAGAGTTTAGCTTTAGTGCTTTTAAAAAGCCATCAATAACGTCTGGTTCGCAGTAACAAAAATGTATGATCCGGCAGCTAAAATGTAATTATGACGGGTATTCCGTACATGAAAAGGAGGTGATCCTGACAGCAGTCCCCGCAAACTGTTTGCACTCATTCCAGTTTACACACATGATGAAGTGGTGCGGTGTGAAGCATTGCTCTCGTAGGACTCTGCTCGCTTGAGCCTGTAAAAGCTTTTGCCAAGAAAGTACACAGCACAGTCAATAACCATTCGAATTAACCTTTCATTGTTAGCCCTTACCTCCATTTTTTATGGCTTAAGTTTCATGTTTCTTAACTCAACACCAACTTAGACATCTTTTACATGTGGTCTGTGGGGAAAGGAATCAGAAAATGTGCAAACTCACTGCTCGCCTGCTCAATAAAATGGAATGCAACAACGTGTCTGAGACTTTTACAATCTGACCCAGGGTAAAAAGGAAAGCAAATGTTATCTCACTGCTTCTCCCGAGCAGTCACACCGCGCCATGGTAAATGAAGTGACAACAGATATAAAAGGAGCACGTTTTGACTCTTGACATCTCCCCCCCCCTCTCCAAATTGATTTCCTCGGGTGTACTAAGTGATATCATCAGTTTATTTTTACTATATTTATGGAGCTTTAAACACGAGAAAAACATTGTTTCGCAGTGATAAATTCAATGCCAGTGCTTTTGGTGGCGTCATACATGATGTAATCAATGACATCAGTGATGCGGTTGGTAATGTAATATTTAGTGTTGTCATTGGATACAAGTTCAATACATTTGGGATACATTGCCTTGGTAGAAACTAGAGTACATCACTATTCCACATATGAATGCAACATTTTACTAAAAAAAATATGTACACATTCAAAATGAAAACCAACATTCATAGTGATCTTTTAATAAAAAGGTAAAACAGAGCGCATTACATATGTTCAGCAATACAATTGGCAAACGTATTAAAGGGGGTATATCAGATTCCCTCCCTTCAAATTCTCGAAGGCCCAATGAGTTTAAAAACAGGCATAGATTCAGACTGTATATGAGGACTTTGCAAGTTGGTGGGGTGGTTACTTTTTCTATTAGATCAGGCGTTAGCCAATACCTTTTTTTTCCCAAATTCCCAAAATTACTTCCACAATACACACATGTACATACAGGAGCTTTCAGAAGTCCTTTTGGTCCATTGGTCTGTTCTAGTGCCATTCTCATTTTGCTTCCATCCACCACAGCATATTACAAGGAGCAAAGAGTCGGCCCACTGCAGTCAATGCCTCAGCTGATGTGAGTGACAGAATATTGCTCACCTACAAAATGCACTTCTGCCAAATTAAAACAGTCCCCTTCCGGGTTACATGTGTGGTGTTTTTATTCGAAAAATAAGTATTTCTCTTTTCTAACTTTATCAATTTTTTTGTATTTCTTCACTCCAGCCATCCATGACTCTCTCTCTTTCTCCCTATTTCATGCTGAAGGTTTCCTGCAGGTAGCTCTCCTCGGCAGTAGCCAGTCTTTATTCTATGTCTGATAGTGCTGAGGCATCCAAAATTCAAACATAAAGAAAGAGGATGTGGTGTTACGGCGAGAGCTGCTGTCTCTGGAACTCAGAAACCAACTTCGAGCCCTGGCGTCGGAGCAACATACTGTGATTCTGGGCACATCTCCTAATACCCCCATGCCCAAAATATAAAATGAACCTGACCTTGTATAATGAGGTGGTGCTATGTGTAAGGGAATTAGTTATGGGGGGGGAGAAGCCACCTCAAATAATAATCACAATCTTAGTTAGGGTAAACCACCAAAGTAACTAAATAAATCTGTGCTTAACCCTCTAGTAGCTTGGCACAAAACAGTCTGTCTTAACTTAGAGGCAATATGTAACGTATTTATATAGTACTTGTTAGACCTGGTACCATTGGCGTGGGTCTCCTTCCATTTTTTCACTATGCCTCCTCTGTTGTTGACATGTTTTTGCTGGTTTAGATGCTTTGGGCACTTTGCCACTGCTAATCAGTGCCAAAGTGTAAGTGCTCCCTATGATAAATTAATGTATGGATTAGTGACTCCATGATTGGATTATTTGATTTACTGTCAGACCCTAGTACAGTGCACCGCGTGTGCCCAGAGCCTGTAAATCAAATGCTGCTGGTGGGCTTGCAGCACTGGTTGTGCCACCCACCGGAGCAGCTTGGAAAGCTTGTCTCAGGCCTGCCATTACAGAGCCTGTGTGCAGTCTGGTACTGCCATGTCGACTTGGTAAGTGCACCCACTTACCAGTCCCCAAACCTTCCCTTTTCTGCATGTTAGTCACCCCTAAGGTAGGCCTGCGGGCAGGGCGCATTGTATGTAAGAGGTAGGACATGCCCTGGTGTGTGTGGCATGTCCTGATAGTGAATTACAGCCAATTTCGTTTTTCACTATTGCAAGGCTACCTGTCCCCATAGCCCAGAATGGGCAGTTTGATTATAACATCTTATAATGCTAACTGACCCAGGGAACATGGTAGAAAAACGAATTTAGTATGCCTGAACTCAGAATGATAAAATACATCTTTTAGTGAAGTTGGTTTTAACATTCTGTGTTTGAAAATGCCACTTTTAGAAAGTAGGTATTTTCTTGCCTAACCATCCAGCCTGCCTCTGCTAGCTTGTGTATTGTATGTCTGGGTTTATGAGTGACAGGGGCTGGGGGACTCCAGGAGACAGGGTGAGTCAGCACTAGGCTGAATAGACCTATCTGCATGAGGAGTGGTGGGAGGAGTAGCACCTGGGCCTGAATAGGGCTGTGCCTGCCTTCCACAATGCTGGCTCCACCTCCTGTGGTGTGTCTGATGACCCTGGCCCACACTGACAAAGGAAGAAGTTGTGCACTGGCAGAATGCACCCAGAACTGGTTTGGACTAGGTACAGGACCCTCTGCCTTCAGAGGACAAAGGATTTGCTAGTATAAATATTGGGACCCAGACCCCAAGATTTTAGATCACTTCTGGGAATCAAGACAAACCTTTGCTGAGGAGAAGAACCAGGAAGCTGAAGGAGGAGACTACCCCTATGCTGTGTGTTGTTGGGGTTGGCCTGCAGTGGTTACTTTGTTGCCAAAGAAAGAAGAAAAGGACTGAGTGTGCTTTCATCATCTTGAAGAAGATCTCCCAGGGCTTGAACATTGAGCTTGCCTCCTGCCTGAAGTCTCAGGGATACAAGACTTCACCCCCAGCTCCCCTCCTGAATTCCCTTGCTGGGAATTGAAGTGCCTACTGCTGTTGAGCCTTCTGAGAGACTGCGTGTCGCTGGGAGCTGGAAGCGCGATGCAACGAAGAGGAAGCGTGTCGCCGCCGCAGCAGCTGTCGTCGCATCGCAGAGTAAGCGTGCCGCCGCTGTCGCCATCGCATCACCGAAGCGCCTCACATCACCGGAGAAGCGTGCCGCCGCCACAGAGGACGCCGGCGCATCACCGGAGAAGCGTGTCGCAGGGCCTGTCGCGGCTCAGAAGATCACTGAGTCGCCGCACGGCTGTTGGACGTGCACGCATCCCGTCAACGTTGTCGCACCGTAAGCAAGACGCCATTTTCTCGCATCGCACCGGATCATCATCGCATCGGAACCGGGCCGCAGTAAGAAACCGACGCATCCTCCTTTCTGCATGTAAGGAATCGAAGCATCACCTTCCCTGCGACCCTTTTGTTTGTTTTGCGTTACGCATCCAAAGGTACATTGAGAGTAAAGTGTCGCATTTATCATCTTTATTGAACTGAACTATTTTCTACCATTGACAATCATATTTTTCGTATTGTATTGTGGATTTTTGTCGTTTTGGGTCTTGTGTTAAGTCTATATAAAAATACTTATTTTTATACTACAACCTGCGTGGTGTCCATCTGTAGTGTTGTCACTGGGTTACTGTATGTGTTCACAAATGCTTTACACACTGCCTCTGAGATAAGCCTGCCTGCTCGTGCCAAGCTACCAAGGGGGTGAGCAGGGGTTATTTTAGTAGTGTATCCCCATTACCCTGACTAGAAGCAAGGGTCCCTATTTGGACAAAGGTACCCACCTCTGCCAACTAGAGACCCCCAGTTCTAACAGTACTCATACAGTAAAATCCCAAACCAATTTAGAAAAATAGAGAATAAAATAAAATGATACCAAAACGTCAAAAATCCAATAAGTAGACCTGGAGACATGAATTTTGTAAAGTTTTAATTAAAAATAGTGCCAAAAAGCACAAAGCATAAACCGGGGTAATCTGGTCACGCTAGACCAGTTCAAAGTCAAAAGTTAAATTTGACTACGATCGATCACAGATCAGATAAAGGGACCAGATTAAATCAATGGAAAGTTTACCTTCTGACTTAGAAACCTTTGCCCTATTGTCATTTAAAAACTTATATGGAGAAAAAGTGGTCGTCTATTATTCGTCAGCAGGGCAAGGTGCAAGCTGGACCCTAAGCAAGACTCAACGATGGTGGGTTGTTGAAAAGCGGGGTCTGGTGCGGTCACCAACAAAGGCAGGAAAGCTCAGAGTGGACAAATTCCAAAGACATTGATGTTTCTCCCGATGAAGCCCACTACATTCGGTCTTAGAAACCTTTCTGGAAGTCAGTACTCTTTCAGCAGGGCAGACCAGCAAGTTGAGACCGACCAGTGATTTGACGTTTATGGCTATGGCTCTGACAATGATTCCAGTCTCTGTCAGTTCTCCAGGCATAAAGTTGGCAAAAATGTTCAAATGTTCTTGCCGTTTGAGGACAGAAGGAGTGCATTCTGACATCAGCTAAGGGTTTAGGACGTGGAGGGGTGCCACCTGGGGTTTAGGACTCCAGCAGAACCAGTTGGAACTGGCAAGCTGGGCAGTTGCAAGGTGAGAGGCCTCTGGAAGCTTGTTGTGTCCCTGTAGCTCAAACAAGAGGTCAGCAACCTGACCCTTGGAGTCTCTTCTGGGGTACTGGGTCAAAGGCAAGCAGGTCCAGTCTTCCTTCAGGTTATTTAGACAGCAGGGCAGTCCATCTTCTGATTCCTCACTGGTCCAGGAGTGTTCTTAGGATGTTACTGGGAAGCAACATGCATGCCCAATGCCAGCCTGTGGGTGGGGGAAACTCCTGGCACTCCAATCAATGGAGAAAAGGTTCTCAGGAGTGACCTCACCTACTTTTGCAGCACTTACTGTGTGATTTACTATAAACTATCCCACAGTACCCCTCTTTCCCTAATACCATCATGGCAGAACCTTTGTTCCCCTGGTCAGAGCTCCATGTGCCAACCCACAGTTGTGCCTCTTATAATGGGCAAATCCTCCCTTGTGCTCATTGAAGACCAGTTCTGGGGTAGCTCCCCCTTCCATTGGATTTGAGGCCAAAGTGTCTAGGAATACAAAAGGAAGGCAGGCCTAATTGTCGACTGTATCTGCCAGTGACAGGGTAGGCATCCTTTGAAGCTCAGAAAAGGGATGGGCACAGCCCTAATGCCAACCTGCTCAAGGATGAAAAACACCTCCCTACACCCAAGCCCTTGCTCCACCCAGTGGGAACAATCCACATCTCACCAAAGGGGAGCCATCAGCAGTCATGTGACACTGGCAGAAAGCCCTTTTGGCTTTAGGTAGAAAAAGTACAACTTTCCAAAAGTATAGTTTCCACAATAGTAATATAAAATCCAACTGGACAATTAAGTTGGATTTTAAATTACTATTAAAATGAGTGCCGGATCTGCCTTACCTTGTAGGAGAGAAATGCTGGCTGGGTTGCAGTTGAGTTTCGCGTGCTGTGTTCACGTCATAAAAACAAAGGAATGACACTCCTGCTGACTTGGTCACACGAGACTGTGGGGCCATGATGAATTAGGAAGCTATCTTAGACGTGCTTGGCAGAAGCAAAGCACTTGGCGTTCTAGTGTTCCTGGCCCCCATGTTCACTCACCTTTGTTTTTGATCCTCTTCGTCTTTGGCGGTCGGTCCCAGTTCCTTGCTGCCTACATCCTGGGATTCCTTGCGCTTCCGGTGGTTACGGTCCTCCTTAACGGTTCCTCTTCGGCTTGTCGGGCGAGATCCTCAATATATGCCTGCACTACAGAAGGAAAGAAATAAAGAACGATTCAGTACTTTTAAGGCGGTAACAGCACACGCAAACCTAATATTTTTGTTACTTAACTTTTATTCTGATCAAGGTGAACTGCTCATGTCTGGTTTTTTAGTGCCTTGAACCTATAAAAACTGCAAACAATCAGAGAAAATGAGTGTTACTTTGGGGACTTTAATCTTGCTGGACAATGCTGATTATTGAGCATTTCCTTATGCTTCACATTCTTATTACCTGAAGAGAGTTCCAAGGTTCTTCGAATCTTGTTGAGTAAGTTTCTCTCATTAAGTATCCTCTATGAGTTCCTTATTGTATGCATTTGCTCATAACTGCTCTGAGTCCTTATCTTGAACATTGTATTATTGTAAAGAATTGAGCTACAGATTTTGGAAGACTTCCTAATGTCTATGGTATGTATGCTGTTGCGTACAATATTATTTATATAGGTTTGAACCCATGACCCCAATTACTTATCCAGAGTTTTGTCACTATAGGTTTGCCAATTCCAGAGGTTCTATTAGGAAATATTCTCTGGGACTATCCACATTGGTGAGGAAGAGGAAATTATCAGGTAGTACCTCTATCACAGAAGTATTGAAGGGAACCTTTTCCTGCGCCTAAGGCTAAGTGGATCTCTTATTCTCCAAAAAGGAAGCTGAAGCGCAGACCTTACCATTGGTTATCACGAAGTTCCGGACCAAGAGCAGCATCTTTTTTCCTTCATCCCATTCCCTTTTCTCCCATGGGCAGACATCATCTAAACATAAGATAGTCTGGTGGCTGGTGCCTAGTGTGGGAGTTGGTAACTTTGCCACGTTCTTCTCAGCTCACTCCTGCAGGAACTCCAGGTGAGTGTTTAACAATAAGTCCTAAAATCATTTTTCTAGTTCCTACCAAACTAATATCAAGCACTACAGGTTGTTCTAATGTAATCCAGTGTTTCCATATGGGAGAGCCAGGCATGCAACAGTGAAAAATGACTTTGGATGTTTTTCACTGCCAGGACATGTAAAACCTTAAATATGCATGCCTACATATTAAACACCATGCACACTGCCCTGTTGGCATTTAGGGTCTACCTTAGGGGTGACTTATAAATATTAAAAAGTAAGGTTTCAACCTGGCAAAAGGTTTGCTTTTCCAAGTCAAAATGGCAGTTTACAACTGCACACCAAGGCTGCAGGCTTTCCCCTCTGAGTGGTCACATTCTACGCTGTTAGCACGCATTCACTGTGTGCTTCACCGTGCAGAGAAACAGCCTGAACATCAAAGGGAACTCATAGCAGATGTGTCCTCATTTTAGCTTTCTAGAGCACTAACCATAATTTCTATGACAAGATTAACCCCCTCCTTTGGTTCATTTCTAAAGGAAATGCTTTAATACACGTTTAGCTTTGAATCAATCAAGATGGCTTCCGGTGTTCCACACTTCTTTTTTTGAAAACAGCAACAATCTCTGTCCCTTTCCATGAGGCAGGAATCACTCCACCGACCCAGATACTTTGATCACATTTAAAAAGATTCACTGGGATCTTGTCCAGGCTTGGTGCCTTGCCTGTATTCTGGGAGGAAGCCACTGCAGCTGTCTCGGCTAAGGTAAAAACAAGTGGTGGGAAAGTAGACTCAGTAGGACAAAGTCTCCCTTGCTACTCTTAGAAATTGAGTCAGTTTCTCGTGAATATGAATACAGGTTCCCAAACTGGGTAGCCCATTTGCATGTCAGAACAGAGGTCTCTGCTGACTTAGGTAAATTCCTGCTGCACTGATCTCACTAACCGCCAAAATTTCCTTGCATCATTATAGCAGAAGCTTCTAAATGATCTTCCCATTTGTTCCTTTCCCAGTTTGCCTTAGCTTGCCTCATAGCAAACTGATATAGTGCTCTGCAGTCCCTAATCTCATGCCTTACTCCTTTTTTATGGCATGCTCAGTGACAATCATATAATTATTTCCCCAGGTATTAAACATCACCGCCATATGGGACGCAACTTCAGCGTACATGCTTGCTAGCACCTCAGGGGAAGAACACACAGCTTCCCACTTCACATTCCTATGGTTATTGATGGCCTGCAAGATTTGTCCCTGGTGCTGCGAGAGAAGTGGCAATACATGGGGAATTAGGTCCTTCACAATTAGGACCAATGGATTATGGTTGCTCTCTAGGACTTTCATGTCCTCCATCAACCGCCATATCCTAAGAACTAAAATAATATAGTCAACAGCACTGGATTAAGCCCCTCTTTTAAAGGTTGGCATACGAGGGACATCAGACGGCGAGTGGTCATTACAGGCCCACAAGTCGAATGCTAAGGTAAGGTCAACCATTTGGAGGGCAGCACTTGAGAGGTGGTACCTCGCTGGAGGTGTTAGAGTAGGGATGCCCCATTCTAAGTCTTCGTCATGGCATAAGTCCTGTGCGATTCCATGTGATTCGTAAGTTAAATTTAGGTCACCTGCCAAAATAGCATTACAGGATTGACACTACAAGGGCAGGGTCTCATGGAGAGTTGGAGACTCCTTCCAAATGCCAGAGCATTTGTCAGTAAGAGAGGGGTAATGATTAGCCTTGCATATCTAATGACACAATAGGTAGCGTTGCTACAGAACTGGTCAACATATTATTCACCCAGATAAGAAACCCACCATAAGGGGGCCTAAAGGCAGGATCACAATAGCTCACAAAGCTACTACTAAAAATGCTATCAAATGCCTATTTTTCCTGAAAAAGGCAAGTCCATGGGAATCCATAAATTGGCCTCATTCTAGATCTTCTAATTTCCTGTTTATCCCAGCAATCTTCCAGCTAATAACAGCTGGGGTGTTTGTTGTCGAGATCAGTGGGAAGAGCAGTTAGGCAGAGTGCCTATGTGCCGCAGGGCAGGCGACAATAAGCCAGCCTGGACTACAATGGCTGATGGTCGAGAAACATCAGCATGTGTCATAAAGGAAGACTCTAGAGTCAGACTAAAAGATGGTGGAGACCAGACTTTATCAAGCTGTGCATGGTCCTTGCCATTAACCAACACAGGAAGCCCAAATGTCGAAGTGCAACATGTTGGAATATAGGGAGAAAAATAAACCCCGTTGCTGTAATCTGGCTCCAGTCAATTAACGTCAATTAGGGTCTATGGCACCAAATGGTGGCTAGCGCTTGAACTGCTTGGAGGAGGGAACCTAGCTTGATGGACAGAGAGCGCAGGTACCGACTGCAGACGACAATAGAAATAACCCAATGGAAGAAGGGTGATAGAGGTTTGGGACACACAAAGTGGCTGCTGGTTGAACAACAGTTTTTGTGCATTGGTAGAGTGCTTAAAATTAACAATTACACAATCATTTGTCGTACTCTTTTCCATAGGGCCCATCCATCCCACCCCACGGTACATCAGAATTACCACAGCCACCCCATCCCCTTTTTCTCCCCCTCTGTCACAGGGAATGACGGACCTACTCATTGCCAAGAGGGGCAGGATCAACCAAAATCTTTGGCCTTAGCCCTGTCCTAACAGAGGGGTTTATAGGCACCTGACCAGTGTTCCCAGTATCATTGGCCAAGCAATTACTGGAAGAGGTTACACTTGCACCATAGGAAGCGGGCGGGCAAAAGTTCGAAATCCAAGGCAAAGGGGGTTAATTTTAACTTGAAAAGTTCTTTCTCAATAGCCGCCAACCGTTTCTAAAATTGCCTTAGTTTAGCCTCCAGGGTATCGGTTATTTTACTGCTAAAGAACTAGGGGGCATATTAGCAAGAACGGCGTTAAAATTGTTGCCGCTTTAGCGGCAGGAAACTGCCGCTAAAGCGGCGATAATGGGCTTGATAATATGCCCTTGAGAATACCAATAGAAGCCCATGTTCTGCTGTGATCCTGGGCTTCTATTGGAATTCTCAAGGGCATATTATCAAGCCCATTATCGCCGCTTTAGCGGCAGTTTCCTGCCGCCAAAGCGGCGATAATTTTAACGCCGTTCTTGCTAATATGCCCCCAAATACATTAGATAATAATTACGAGTGTACCAGGGGATAGGAAAAGGACTCTAACTCAGCAGTGTTAGTAGAACCCTCAGGTGAAGAGGCCTCAGCTATTTGGCAGACAGGATACACTGGTGGAGTAAGAGTGAGGCACAAACGATCTCTTTAGTAATGACTTCTATTTCGTGCTGAAAAAATCCATTCAATGAAGAGGCCATCAGAGGTTTGGGCAAGCTGGCAACAGTCTTGCATTTCCCCATTCTGGCAAATCTAATGCTAAAACAATTTGGGCATGCGAATCGATAAAGAGGCTGACCCAAAGCTCCTCTATTTTTGTGTATATGTACGTATTTGTTTATTTATGTATCTTTTCGAACACACGAGCCTGATGAGATTGCTGGAGCTCTCGAGTTCAGACTTAAAAAATAAACAATTTCCTCAATACATGTCTGTATTTCTCTTCAGTGCTTTTTTGTTCACCAACAAATTTACAACGCGTCTAACATATTTAATGAGCATTAACAACACTGTGCACGTGGTGTAGAAAGCTCTTTACTTTACACATCCACATTTCCTGTTAATATTCATGTTGACTACAGCTTGCCTTCCCTTTAAAATCAGTGACACTATTTGCACATAATGTAATACAATATGTACTTAAATATCCTTTGATGCTTTGGAAAAATGCTATTTTGCAAGCCTTCAAATGGGTTTACTGACGTTATTTTACCATAGTAATTTGATGAACTGAGGTAACAGAAAAAAACTATTTGACCTCTTAAATGACTTCACAGAAATTGACCTCACAAGAACCTTTGGGTCTGATTACATCACACAGCCTGTGTCGTTAATTATATCAAATGAAATGGACACGGAAATCCTACAGTAAGTGCCATAGAATATCGGACATGGCAAAGAGCATGTATTTCTAGTTTCTATAGAGACATTGAAACAAAGTGTTTAGCAATGGCATTTATTTTTATCACTTTTACTATTTATTTATCTCACATTTCTCCTGGCAATTGAAGTAGCTTTGAAAAACTTTCACAATGAGATACAGCCAATTTAATTTTTTGCAGATAGGCACAGAAACAACAGCAAATAAATCTGAAATATCTGTACACAAAAACATTCTGAGTACATAGTACAGTTGAAAAACACAGTCAAACCTCAAAAGCAGAAGATCCAACCCAAGTGAAAAAGAGAGCAGACTATCACCGGGGAGTGAGAACGTTTCATAGAGGAAAAAAGTGTTATATTTTAGGATATGGCCATTTTTTTTAGACAATTCGTTCCATGTACTGTTCCGAAACAGACGTGTTTGTCATATACTTCATTTACATTGACTTATCATCAATAACTGTTGATGTTTTAGCCCCCTGATGAAATTCAAGCAATAGCTCCAACAACATACGTGGCCCCACAACACCCTGAAGTCAATATACTGCCTCTTATTCAGCACATTCAATGCCCAAACGCACAAAGTTCAGACATCACCCCAGGCTCAAAAGCAACCGATTGAAGTTATTTACAACTGTTTTCATCTTAATCACAACTCCACTAAACCCAATCAATAGCAACATTGGTCCACATGACACGCTGGCAAGCAGTCCTTCAGAGGGTACAAATCATAAAGGTGACCACACCTTGCCCCACTCAGGCCCCAGATTTTGGTGATGCCTCTGCAGTGCCATTACTAGGCCATTGGAAATTCCACATCTTAATTTATTTTATAGCATTTCCATGACTTGCTAATGCAGTGTGACTTTTGGGTTAACACAACAATTTTGTCTGGATGCTTGAATCTGTGTAAAGCAATAGGCTGGGGCATCTGATGCCCAATTCAGTGGTAAAGTTAGGACTATGTGATATCAACTAACAATACTGAAAAAGAGCTCTGGGCAGTTTCGTCGACCACCAGTGCCTCACACATGGGGGACTAGTTACTAAAGGTCCTCTTTTGATATCTGATGCCAGCCTTTGTGTGAGGGAATTCCCGTCACCTACTCCCAAAACTGCATCTGGTCAGTTCCTCCCCTTCTCCCAGTCCCGGCTCCAAACTGTCTAGGGTGACAAAAGGCAAGGTAGGCCTGGTGCCAGGTTCTTTTGTGTGTGCTGAGGACAGGGAACAGCTCCTCTCCAGCCATCCTGCCAGGAAGACCCTCTCCTAGCTACACCAAGGTCCCATTGTTCACTGTCTGAGCCCAGTACACATTCTTCATGGGGGAACCATTAACAGGTCTCAGGTAACTGGCAACTCCTAGAAAGGCCTCAGAAATGCTGGGTAGGAAAACGCAAACTTTCATAAAGTGGCATTCTAAAAATTATAATCTAAAATCCAACTTTACCACAAAAGAGGGTTTTATATATCAATTCATATGAGTGTAAGCAAAGTGAAAGGAAGACGGAAAGGCAGGTCTGTGGCAGAGTTTCCTTTATTCAGTGCGGTCCCTCAGCTTCCCCGGCAGCAACTGCCAAGCTGCGCATTCTGTGTTCCATGCAAGGAACAGACAGAGCAGAATGCGCACGAGAAACCCCACGAGAGATCCCCACACACCCCCTCCCTTCACATAAACAAAGAACAGAAACTTATTGGACAATAACAAAAGAACAAAACTAAAATCTAACATAATCCTGAAATTTGATGGGAAAAGCTCTGGTTCTAGGAAGGCATTGTCGAGGAACAGTGTTCTTGACAGGTACAGGAATCTTCGGGCTCACTACAATAGGAGGCAATGACGCACAAGGAGTGTCCACCCCAAATTTACCTTTCACGAACTCAGTTTTGACTCCGGCACCACTGAGACAGCACACTTGTTCCAAATTTTCCCATTCTCCAGTATAACAACTTGGTCTCTCACCTCTCTCACTCTAACAGGAGCAGAAAACCGAGAGAATCCCTTACGAACTAGAACAGGTTTCTTAATCCTAACCCAATCCCCATTACGCACGGGAGATACTCTGACACAAGCAGATGCATACTTGGCCTGGGCAGCAGCCCTGACATCAGCTACCTTGCCTAACCTCTGCAGATCCACATCCTTCCTAGACATCCAGTCCTTATTCAGCTTGGAACCAGCCACCCTACCTCTTAACAAAGTGAAAGGAGACATGCCAGTACTAGAGTGAGGGGTAATTCTCATTGCCCACAACATATCAGAAATTACCACTCTCCAGTGCAAACCATTGATTGAAGCCAACTGCAATTGATCCTTGATCACACGGTTCAGCCGTTCAACTAAACCGTTGCTGCGGGGGTGATAGAGGGAGGTGAGAGTATGTTTAATGCCATGCATCTTCAGAAATTCTTCCATCTCCCCAGATACTAATTGGGTGCCGTTATCAGTCACTAACTCCTCCGGGAACTCTTCCCGAAGAAAAACATCCTTGAAAAAACTTATAACAGTAGCAGAATTGATCCCCTCCACATTTTCATGCCTCCCTTGCGAGACTGGCGTCGTCTCGGAGCAGCAGGACGTCCCGCCGCACACAGTGAGGAAGACAGAGGGCCGGACCACTCGTCGCCACTGAAAGGAAGACGGAAAGGCAGGTCTGTGGCAGAGTTTCCTTTATTCAGTGCGGTCCCTCAGCTTCCCCGGCAGCAACTGCCAAGCTGCGCATTCTGTGTTCCATGCAAGGAACAGACAGAGCAGAATGCGCACGAGAAACCCCACGAGAGATCCCCACACAAAGCATACATTTTTGTATTTGCTCCTACTCTGAATTTATCACTTATTAATTATAATTATAATTGATTATGCTTTCGTTTCACTAGCTCTATTTCAAATAGTTACACATTGTGAACAGGGAAGCCAGCTGGAAAGTGACCATCAACCTCAGAGGATACTGCTAGGCTTAAACTGTCCAATGCATGACCAAGCCCAGCTGGAGATAGGCTCACTCTCTACTACCAACTACAGAAGGCTTTACTGGTCAACGGGATCCATTGAGAGGGTGTAACCTAAAGCCAGGTACAAATGGGAGCAGGTTTGTGAAGAAATCAGTGACCCATTGGACCAGTGGGTTCATCTCTCGGTGCGACTTTTGGACGAACAAGATCATTCCGGGCGAGTCCCAAACACTTGGGGTTTACCATTAGCCCAGCCCAAAAAGGCCTTGGCTCAACTTATAACAGCTAAAAAAAAACTGAATCGTGATCTACAGTTACTTCAAAATAGCTCAAATCAGACCTTATGGAGTGTGGCCCTCCAAAAGCTGAGATCACTTTATAAAAAAGCCACATGCGAGTCAGTAAAGACTCAGGTAGACTTGTACTGGTGCAAAATTCTCCCAGCCTCCAGGAAAATTGAGGCCAGAGAGTTCTGGTGATTGGTGAACCACGCCACAGGATTTCGGATGTCCCCCATAACCTCGAATATCACTGAAGCCACCTGGACTATCTATCTCCAGGAAATGTATGGGTGACCGAGGGTACAAGGGTATTACAGGGGTGCCATGAAAAAGGGCCCTTACAGCTGGAGGTGGTAAGCTCAGCAAGTTCTATCTCCATGGAGGAGGTGAAGAAAATTATTGCCACCAGTCACTGAGATGCCGCCCCAGGCCCCAATGGCTTACTGCAAGCAATCTTCAAACAGACCCCCCTGTACTGGGCCAAACATCTGACCACCTTATATAATTATGTAATTACTAACCAGATAATACCAGATAGCTGGCGGGGATCAATCTTGGCCCAAATTTATAAACCAGGGAATATCATGTTACCATCCAATCTATTAGTTGATTGCCCTAATGGATGGGGAGGCAAAATGTTTTGCCAAATGCCTGCTTGCTGATCTGATCGATTGGGCTGAAGCAGGCTCATTGGTACCAGTGAATCAGATCGGGTTGATAAATAAAACAGGTACAGCCACAAACTATTTGACCCCACCAGGGGTCATTCCTCTAATCTACACCTGTTTTATGTTGACTTTCGCTCTGCCTTTGATGTAGTACAGTGTAACATCTTATGGTCCAAGTTGCAAAGCTGGGGAATTTCTCCTCTTCTATTAAGAGCCATTCAACTGCGGCACACCGAAGCTTGGACAAGGGCAAGGATGGGCAAAGGTTCATTGGTTTTGAAGAAAATCCCCACAAGTAACAGCCTCAAACATGGATGTGTATTGGCTCAGTTTCTCTTCAACTTGTATTTGGCGAAGCTGACAGCATTACTTAATAGCGTCAACACTTATCTCCTGTGGTATCTGGATTTAGCATGTCTCACATGCTGTACGCCAATTATGTTGTTCTGATTAGCTATACCAAGGTCAGTCTACAGTGACTAATTACTGCAACGGCCCAGTACACTACAAATCACAGGCTACGAGTTAATGTATCCCAAAGAAAAACAAGGCTAGTAACCACAAGAAAACGCCCACTGCCAATTTACTATCTGGATGGCTCAGCCCTGGATCCTCTGTCGGAATACAAATACCTGGGTGCAATTTTTGATTCGAGAGGTACTTTCACCAAACTGTGTAGTGTAATACAAAGGAGAAACAACACTTTAACCTCAGCTTTCTGCTCCTTAAGGAACTCTTTAAAAGGAATGTCTTTTCCGCAAACTCCTGCAAATTATGGCTGCCGAACATGCACCTTCTCTTATGTATGGAATAGAGGTGCTAAGAGGAAGAGCTGATAAAATAATTGACAAAGCTGTAACAGGAACATATCTTAATGTGCTTAATCTTCCTCATTGTGCCTCTCCAGCGCAAATCCGTCTGGAGTTTGGTCTCTTTAGACAGAACGTAAGCAGTCTGGGTGCGTACTTGAAGTTTTATAAGCTAAAACATTATCCCAGACCCAACCTAAGTAGTACTGTGTGGAAGGCTATACGTGATCCAAGAAACATTGAGGCTTATGCCTATTTATACCCAGCATTAAGCACCTTCAAGGCAGCAGATCTTTGGGCCTTAACCCATTCACCACTTGCTCTCAATACAGTTAAAAATTCAATGGGGAAAAAGATTTCATCCTTTGATGATAAAGCAGTGTTGTCTAAGAGAGCTCATGCTTGGATTGTATTAGGCTCATATGGCCTCCTACAGCCTCAATCATACTTAGGAGAACTATTTGTGCTGAAATCTAAGCTTAAACTGATGACCGTACGCTTGGGCAATTTCCAAACCCGTCATAATTCCCCCGTCTGGAGGCGATCCTCTACTGAGAGTCAGACAATATCCTAAAAAACTTGTGAAGAAGTCATTAAAACGTGCAGCTAATAATAACAGGGCAGCTCTTCTTGAACCTAGCACTCCTAAAGAAACTAATAACAGACTGACATGTGTCCACACTTTCTGCAGTTTTTCCAATAAAATCAAGAAAAGCATACTGTCCAATTGGAAAATCCTTAACATTGGCGATATTCCACTACCACGCCCACTATTTGCGTTTAGACGTAGCACTAATATTAAGGATTGCTTGGTTCACACACGTCCTCGCACTAACAGCAGAAATCCACAAGGCACTCTGTGGGGCTTACCTCCTGTACAGGGCCATTTTCCTTGTGGGTCCTGTGCGGCATGTCCGCACACGACTCATACCACGGAAATTGATATTGGATCATCTAGACCATGGATTTTGACCAGCCACACGAATTGCAACAGTAAAAATCTGGTGTACTTGATCAATTGCCCTTGCTCTCTTCGATACGTGGGCATGACCACACGTAGAGTGAAAACTCGGATTCTTGAACATAAGAGTACCATTAGGTGCAGAAAGTCCTCGACTAAACTGACCAATCATTTCCTTTCAGCCCAGCACAGTCCACAATACCTTAAATGGACAGTTTTGGAAAGACCATTTATCCCACCTCATATCACTGACCTTGCAACGTACTTGTTCAGACGAGAACAATGGTGGGTCCATAAACTGCAGACCGACACCGTAGGCCTGATTGACGAGATTCCTTGGGTCTCACTGTAATAGTAATGCCCTTAAACCTTTCATGATACTGGGATATCGGTCCCCCTCTCTTTTTTTAGCCTTGATGAGGTTCATCTATTGTACCGTGTTAGATTGACACTGTCACCCCTGAACAGACTTTGTGGCTTTGTATCTTTGAGTTTGAGTCTAGTGGTGCCTCACCTTCCATCTAGATACTTTGTGTGACTTGGACACACTCTGCTCTCTACACCTTTGTGGGTACCAGGGTCACACGCATGCAGTAGCACAAGCACTTCTGATGGCACACTACACAGCGAATCATGTGTGCATTGATATACATATGTGCATCTTTAAACAGATGCTTGTACATAGAGGGAAGCACACTAGGGCTCTTTGCGGTATATAGTTATTACTAAAGAGCTGTTGAGTGCTTATTTATTTGTCAACTCAACTATGTGTGATATTTGGGCATGGTTTATTTGGTTTCACATTGAGGGCCTTGTAGCTGTGACAGCATGGGAGCTGTCACGTCTGAGTCTGCGGAGGCGCTATCAGAAGGTGCATTACAGTTTCATTCACACGCATACGCGTTGCCTTAGGCGCGCGTCTGACTTAGACGCATGCGCGCCTTTATAGCGTGAGACGGCTGTTATCCCTTTTGTTGCCTTTTAGCTACTTAGTGAGGTGCCGTTTTCATTGTTTTATGCTCGCACCATTCATCAAAGAAATTTTTTCGCATAAGACGATCCAGTGGTGAGATTTCGCCGAGGCTTATCCACACTTTTTTCCTAGTGCTCAAGCGCGGAGAAGCACTGGTTGGAGCTGACACATGCGCAGACCATAGTTTGCGATTCATTCGTGTTCACCTGGAGCCAATTACTCGCGCTCGGTGCACTACAAAAGAAGGCTGCATCCGGTCACCGCTCACCTCCGGTCACAGGCTCATTTCGTGCCGGCGTACCGATGGAGAGGTGAGTGTTTCCCTAATGCTTTTCTTGCCTTAATGCTTTTCTTGCCTTATTGATACCGGTGATCTTAGTTACTTGGTTTCTGGGTCAGCTATAGACTCTCTATGGTGTTTGCTGACTTTGTCCAGATGGCTCTCTTGGTACTGGTTGGCAGGTCCGCTGGTATATACTTATTCTTTTTTTCAACAACAAGCTTGTGTAGTCTGAACCTGCCTTTTGAGTTGGGTTTATTGTAAGGGCTACAAGAACATTCTTTATACATTCTTAAGCCCCTTACCCGTGAGGCTTACATTCTTTCTTAATCCTCACGTTTGGTGTCACAATGGAGTCCTTTAGCCTCTATTCTGAGTTATGAGGCTTGGCTCATTTGAGATATTTTACTTTTCATGTTTAATGGCATGTGCTCCCTGTGTCTCCCTTGTTTAAATTTGCTCCACTACACATTCCCATCGGGGATAGTGGTATTGATGTCACACCCTTTGGCTATTGATGGGACATGATATGTTAATGACAAGACACACCGTTTTTTTACAGAGCGGTGCGCCTTTCCTGAGCTGTCGCCAGGTAGAGGTGTGGTTGCTTACCCAGCAGTGGCGGGTAAGGCACGATTATTTGTTTTACTTTACAGAACCAGTTATTAACTTGTGCTATATGCTTTTATTTACCTGTTTGAATCAATTGTGTTTGGATTCTTCTCTTTGATCATAGGTAATTCTTCCCTATGGAACAGACAGATTGAGAACAGTTTCTGTCCTTGTATCCTTTTTTGTTGTATCACTTACACTTACCCAGCAGCAGCATCACAGGTCCTGACGAAAGCCTCGCCTAAACTTTAGGTCTATGGCTGAAACATGTTGACCATCACTTTCTATCTCACCGTTGCGGTTTAAATCTTACCGCTGGTGCACTGTTTTTTAATCCTGGCAGGGGCCGTACCAATTTTACGCTCTTTAGCTAGTTTTAAGTATACCACCCCCACCCTTCTTTTGTTTCTTTGCGCTGCGCCCTCATTCACACAGCTGTCCTTTCATATGTGGATTTAGAATATCCTACTAGCTATTCAAAACATCCCTGAGCTCCTCCCTCTCAGAGAGGGGGTTGTAGCCCCCAGAGGAACTAGGTTTTTCCTCTGGGAGGAGAATCCCATATGATGAAGCATGTCACCTCTGGTGAGTGAGGGATTTCATCCTGAAAAGGGAAGTGCCCACAGTTAGTTCTGGGGCGCGTAGTCATTGGTTCTGTATTGTTTAGCTTTTTGTTCATAAACTCTTCAGTAGTGGTTTTCCACACTCGTAGACTTGTTTAATAGACCCAAGGATTTCGTACTGTTAGCAATTTCTAAACTTGTCATAATTCCCCCGTCTGGAGGCGATCCTCTACTGAGATAACATGTTGGCTCTGCAATTACTCCAAGGAGGACATTTGCCACATTGTCTGTACTTGTCCTGCTCTAATGATGGAATTAAAAGGTTTGCTGAGAAAGTTTTTCATTAGGAGCAGCATCCGTACGTGCTGGCAGGCAATCATAGCTTGCCTTCAAGGAGAAGACGCAATGTACTGTGGACAATTTCTTATGTTTATACGAATCGCAGAATCAAAATTAGCAAAGATAAAATTATAAAGGAGGACTTAACTACGACTTGGCTATGTTTGCAAATTAATCAAGACTTTGGTAGACAGAAGACATTGTACTAGGATTGGAATGCCCTAGTTGTCAAGCACTTGTTTGCAGGGTATTTAATGTCTATGGACAAGCAGTACGCACTTTCTGTTCTGTGGTTATTTACTATATTTTAGTAGTACGAGTTTATTTTAGTATCATTGTATTTTTGCTATGGGGAAATGAATTTAAGCCAAAGCACTAAGCACTTTTATCCAGAAAATGTGCACTTTTAAAGCTGTCATGTTTTTAAGCCCAGTTGTTCTTTTCTCTCTGGTTTAGTACTCCCTGTTTAATGAAATTAAATCAAAGCACTAGGGGGCAGATGTATCAAGGATTGCATTTGCGATTCTTTAATAGCGAATTTTAGCGAATTGCTATTAAGGAATCGCAAAATGCTATGTATGTAGGAATCGCAATAATAATTGCGATTCCTTAATATTCCTTAATTGCGAATTGCAAATTGCGATTCGCAATTAAGGAATACCTTCCCATTCATTCCTATGGGCGTAGAGGCCCATATGAATGAATGGGAAGACATTCTCAATTTGCGAATCGCAATTAGAGAATCGCAAATTGAGAATGCAATTTCAAGGGTGCCAGGGTGTCCTTTTGACACCCTGTTGCACCCCTGAAATATGTATGTGTGCACATGTGGTGCACATACATGCCCTAAGGGCATGTATGTGCGGCACATGGCACTTTGAAAAATGCTAAAAAGTGCATTTTTCAAAGAAATCGCATATTACCACCAACTTGAAGTTGGTGGTAATTTGCGATTCCTTAAGGCCAAATTGCACTTTTTTGGTGCTTCTTACATTGGATTTAAGGAATCGCAATTTGCGATTCCTTAAATGCAATCGCAAAATAGGGAATCGCAAATTTTGCGATTCCTTATTTTGCGAGGCAGTTTTGCCTTAATACATACCACTAAGCAAAATTGCGTTCGCAAACGCCGAAATTCGCAGAATTTCGGCGTTTACGAACGCAATTTGGTTGATACATCTGGCCCTAAGCACTTTCTCATGAGTATTTCGGAACTTGCGAAGTATTTATGTTCAAGGTTTTTATGTTCATGATCTTTTGACTATTTTTCGTAGCACAGCATTGCATGAGTGATGACACTGACACCAATTTAAACTATTCAGTCTTGTTCATTTGGTAATTGCACTAGTAACACAATCTTGATTCATGATTTTATAGATTAAATCTTTCAGGTGTGGCTGTTCAAGTGTGCCAAATGTTTTAAGGAAGGACGATTGCAAAAAGATGTGTAAAAAATGTCGGATTTTATTTAATGATATTTTAAACTGTGATTTTACAGTGATTGTAACTTGGAATTAACTGAAAAATAAAGAATAACTAACACTTTTTAATTAAGATAAGGTAACCCAGTGTTAACCTATGGGAGAGATAGCTCTTACCACAGTGAAAAACGTTAGGAGTTATTCACTGTCAGGACATGTAAAACAAACACACATATACTACTTTTTAAATGCAATCTACCCTGCCATATAAGCCTTTAGGCCGTACCTTACGGGTGACTTATAGGTATTAAAAAAAGGAAGGTTTAGGCCTGGCCAAAGGATTATTTTGACAGGTCAAAATGGTAGTTTAAAACTGCACTACAGACTGGTTTTTGCAGTGCTATTTATTAGATGGCACAATAGGTGCTGCTGCCCACTAGTAGCATTTAATTTACAGGCCCTGGGTACATGTAGTACCATTTACTAGGGACTAACAAGTACATTAAATGTGCCAATTAGGTGCAATCCAATTGTACCCTGTTTGAAGGAGCGAGCACAAGCACTTCAGCACTGATTAGCAGGGGTGAAGTCCACAGAATCCTAATGTCAACAGAAACAAATTCAGGAAAAATCAGAGAGTGAAGGCAAAAGGTTTGAGAGAATACCACACCAAGGATGTCAGCTCTAACACTAGTTAATTTAAAAGTAGAAGTCCAAGAGACAGAAATGATGTTGACAGGAAACCACTCCATTGAGCCAAGTAAAATTTATGTCAGCATTAGCAACCACATAGAAAAGAAAAATTAGGGAAGCAAAGAAGCTCTATTTTAAAGAGTGCGCTAGTGAGGCTGCTGATTTGTAAAAAAATAAAATGCTTCAAATCATTGTAGAGATGCAATTACGATCTTTTTTTTGCCCTCACTTCAACTCCTTGCAGATCTTTATTTCTTCTTTATGAACAAGATCTCAAATATTCATGCAACCCTTAAAAGTGTCCCAGAGCCTAATAATTTTATTTAGACCTTATCCGGCAGGCCCTAAATCTCATCTGTAGCCCTTTTAGTTCCTCTCTGAACCTCAATGAATGGCCTCTATCCCTCTGGTTCCCTAAAGGAAACCTGCCCAGGAAGAATTATGAATTGTTTTCCAGTTTCCCTGAGGGTACTGGCAGCGACCACCTCGTCGGAAGACCTGTGGAGAAAGAGAGAAATAATAAACAAATGGTGCTATCATCTGTTACCTGCATGAAGAAACAACTCCATGATATATAGTATTCTGTTGTGTGACAAATTCAAGATTAGTAAACCAAATCAGCCTACGAAGCCATATGTCAGCCCATCCCTACTATAGGTGGTGTCAGAAGTGGGATCAGGGAATATGAAGGCTGTTGTAAACCGCATGGCAGAGAGCCAACAAAAACTGGAGACTGCTACGGGCGAGTTTCTAAATGCTGCTGTGGAGGACTGGGGAACATTCCAGATGGCCTCAACCACCCAGGCACAAATCCAGGATGTGGCCACTGGAAAATTGGCTGATGTGCTGGGCTAGCAAATGGGACATACAGGTCTGTAGTATTGTAAAGGTATGTGGGGGGAGAAGACCCCAATTTTTTTTAACAACTTCAGACATTTGCTTTAAGCAGCGGCATGGCCCACAGACTGATGAGGCCAATATTTGATTCCCCTGCTTACGGGGGACTTGCAAACCACCTACCAGACAGTTAATCCGCAGGGACTGACCCCCTATGTTGATATTAAAAAGAGCATTATGGAGAGATTAGGGGCTAGACAAAGAAACGTGCCAAGTTACGACAAATTAAGGAGGGGTTGCATGAGACCCCTAGAGCTCTCTACTACAGGGTGAAAGACATGACTGATAGATGGCTTAAACCTGTGTCTGCTACTCTTAAGAAGATATACCTTTTTTTGGGATTTATAAAGCGCGACTAATCACCCAATAGGGTATCCAGGCGTTTGCAGGTCCCGGAGGCTTATTCGAACAGCCAGGTCTTAAGGGCTATTCGCAATTCCGGAAGTGAGGTGATGGTCCGGAGGAGTGTGCAGAGGCCGTTCCAGGTCTGTGCTGAGATGTGGGAGAAGTAACGTCCTCCACTTCTGCTTCGTTAGATGTGGGGAGTATGGGCAAATGAAAGGGAGGCGGAGCATAGTCTTCTTGACAGTTGGTGGAAGTTCAGGCGGAGGTTACTGTATGCAGGTCCTTGGTTGTGTAGAACCTTGTGTGCGTGAGTCAGCAGCTAGAATTGGCATCTCTTCTGTACGGGGAGCCAATGGTGTTGACTGAGGAGGGCTATGATGTGGGTTCGTTGGGGCAGGCCGAGGATGAGTCTGACTGCGGCATTCTGTATGATCTGAAGTCTCTGCAGACGTTGTGCTGTGATTTCTACGTAGAGGGCGTTACTGTAGTACAGTCGACTGGTGATAAGTGTCTGTGTCATGGTGGGTAACATGTGTAGGGGTAGCCACTTGAAAATCTGGAGCATATGCAGAGTGAGGAAGGAGGTGAAGGAGACAGCGTTGATCTGTGATTTCATGGTGAGATTGTTATCAATGATGATTCCAAGATGTCTGACATGGTGGTAGGGAGTAGGTGCAGGTCCTAGGTTTGGTGGCCACCAGGAGTCATTACCTGGAGCGGTTTCTAGTGTCCCTACATCCACCCGTACAAAAACAACACAGCCAATTGACCCTGGAAAATGCAATAGAAATCGCCAGTGCCTACAACAGCACCCAGGAGCTCCAGATAGTTTGAGATGATGGAGGTTCGGCAAGCCGTAGGCCCCGGATCTATGAGACAGCACAAACCGATCATAACCCGGAAACCTGAGGTGGTGCCCCTGTACCCACAGACCGGGTCCCGACCATTACTGCCTGGTCCACAGTGCTTCCACTGTGGGGGGATGGGACACATTGCCTGTTATTGTCCCCAGAAGGTGGATCCAATGGACATTAGCATGGCTAGATCCTTATACAATATCAATCACAAGAAGGGGGGACTGGGAGCTATTAAAAGAGCTCGAACCCTTGCTCCCAAGATGAAGTACGAAAATACTAGGAGGGTAATGGTTTCTAAGAAAGTGTGCATTAGGTTGGATAATAGCAAGAGGGAGGGGGTCTTCCTTATTGGAAGGTAGTGCCCTCACACACCAGTGAAGGTGTCATGCTTCATCATCGGGCTTAGCTCCTCGTGGGGTCGGCGCTGCAATCCCCCACGTGCCCCGCGAGATGGCTCTTTAGCGGAGATCTTTTGAATATAGCCATGATGATGAGTGCGGGTATGTGGGGTTAGTGAAATGGTGAATTAAAATTACCTAAGGGGTACCGTGAGTAATACTTAATCAGGGGTCCCCTTGGTATGGATAAAAAATTATGTGTTGATTGTTAATTTCTAATTATGAATAATTGCAATCTTTCAATATGTGAAGGTTAACATGTTTCACGTCTCAGGGGTCCAGGAGGGATCCATGGCATTTCTTCAGGACCAAAAAATAATAAGTATCCATACCCTTAGTCAGGGTTAGGTGCCTGAAATTGTAGTATCAAATTATTCCATAAAACGAGTAAGTAGGGGAGCAAGTAAAAAAAGTACCCACATTGAATAAACTTAATAAGGTCGCCCAATCCAATCCTACAGTTAAGGAATTAGTGCTCCTTGGGTTGGTAGCAGAGGACCGCTTCAGTACCGCAGTGAAAATTATAAATGATTGCGGTGAGGAGCGTTTTCACCCACCCTTTATTCTGCTCACCCGGCCTCTGCTACCGACCCAAGGCACATTAATTGCATAACTGTACGGTTGCAGTGGGAGACCTTATTAGGTTTATTCAATGTAGGTACTTTTTGACTTACTCCCCTACTTAGTCGTTTTATGGAACAATTTGATACTACAATTCCAGGCACCAAGCCCTGGCTAAGGGTAGGGATACTTCTTATTTTTTGGTCCTGAAGAAATGCCATGGATTCCTCCTGGACCCCTGAGGCATGAAACATGTCGACCTTCACATATTGAAAGATTGCCGTTCTTCATAATTAAAAGTTAACAATCCACATGTAATTTTTTATCCATACCTAGGGGACCCCTTATTAAATATTACTCATGGTACCCCTTAGGTATTTTTAATTCACCATTTGACTCACCCCACATACACGCACTCATCATCACGGCTATATTCAAAAGATCTCCCCCAAACAGCCCTCTCGCAGGGCTTGTGGGGTATTGCAGTGCCGATCCCACATCCAACCTAGTGCACACTTTCTTAGCAACAGTTACCCTCCTACTATTTTCATAGATCCTTATACTACACTTTTTCAGGAGAACGTCCCACCTATCACTGCCTATTGAAAGAAAATCGGTACCCTATCCCTCCGTAGTTGGAAATGGGCTGCCACCAAAGCGTCATAAGTCCCCAGGTCATTCCAGTAGAAGCCCCCCAGCCTACCCGAATGGTGAACATTCAATGCGTTCATGGGGACAAGAAGTTATATCCCATGGCCCCAATCAGCCTCCAACACAAAGGTGATCCCATCGTGCCTCTTCAGGTGGGTCTCATTCTCCAGCTGCCTGAACCCCTTATCATTGGCACAAATTATTCTGATTTGGATACCCTAGTCAAAGAGACATGGAAAGAGGTGGACACAGGGTGGAAGAATGCCCCTTTTTCCCAAATGGAGGACTACGAATGGTGCATCACAAAGACCCGGAAAAGCAGAAAGCAGAAGAGAAATGAGAAGCAGGAAATGCAGAAGGTTATGTCTGGAGTTCTGATGAAATCCTCCGAGCAAGCCCAGAGAGATGAACCTCTATTCAGAGAAGTATGGAATGCAACTACAGAAGAGGAAGACCCACAGACAATAGGTCCTCATTTCTTTGTAGAAAAAGGGTTGTTATACAGGAAGGGGGGAAAAACACTTCCTAGGCAATTGTTGATACCCACACCATTCTGGGACAAGGTCCTATTTCTGGCTCACAGCTATTTGTTAGAAGGACACTTTGGCCCCGAAAAAACCGAGAAACAACACTCGACAGAGTCTATTGGCCGGGTATTTATACTCAGGTGAAGCAGTACTGCCCAGAATGACCCATCTGCCACAAACACAGGTGCTACCGGCCTATGAGAGCTCCCTTACTCCCTTACCCGTGATAGATGAACCCTTCTCACAGTTAGAGATCGATATAACTAGACCCCTGCTTCCTTTCTGTAGTGGGTGCCGCTACGTCCTAGTAATGGTGAACTACGCTGCCCAGTGTCCCGAGGCGGTTGCCTTATGTCAACCCAATACCTGGGCCAGATTATGGGAGCACGGGTATACTGATGAAGTAACATCAGCTAAGAATTGGGAACATAATACTTACCGCCTCCTTTTCCTGTTTCCCTGAGGGTACTGGCAGCGACCATCTTGTCGGAATACCTGTGGAGAAAAAGAGGAATAAAAAACCAATGGTGCTATCATCTGTTACCTGCATGAAGAAACAACCCCATGGCATATACAATTCTGTTGAATGATTTCAATAAAAATTCAAGATTAGTAAATCAAATCAGCCTCCGAAGCCATATATGCGCCCATCCCTCTTACAACCCCATTACTGCTTGTCTTGACAAATTAAATCTAGGTTACTCTTTAAATGCACTTTAATTTAGATAAAAGGCATATTACAGATGATCAGTGGAAACCTCCAAATGACCTCATAGAGCACGCTTAATATGCCTAAAGTTAGGGGAGGTATTTAGGGTAGAATCAGAGAATGCACTCAATGGGAAAGGTGACATCAGAGCGCACATTTTGGTTAAAAGAATGCCTCTTGTATTAGTTTGTTAAGTGTATCACAATTCTTAATCAGTTTTACATATTACTCAAACTTTCACGGTAGAAACACGTTTACACCAAAAAGGCTATTTTTTTTAGTGGAGAGGCTTCCCTCAGTCGACCTCTGTGGTTTGCATCAGTTTCTCGTTTGTTTCAGGTGCAAATGGCTCAGAGAAAGCCGCTTCATCCTGAAGGGGAGTCTCCTAGCCATTGTTTTTCTACAAATGGAGATTTCCCAGGCTGTCCCACTTTATCACAGGCAAGGAGGTGAAACACAGAGTTATCAATCAATACAATAATATGGCTTTAGTGCTGAAACTTCGGTAATAGAGTTAGACCATTCTTGTGAAACTACATAACAATAAATATTATGTAAGGGCCTAGTACGCCATATGTTGTGTTTTTGTAGATCACCCCTGTGTTTCATTTGGTTCAGCTGATAGAACATAAACAATGCACTCACTTGGCTGGATTTCCACATTTTATGTAATCCATGGTACTTAAAGGAATACTACTTTGTGTGCAGATGTGACTCATGTGAAAAGGCAGAATGCCATTACTTAGAGTGAAGTTGGCCCATAGCTGGAGTGAACTGACACAGTGCCCAATGCTAAATGCTGTAGTGAGCAGTTGAAAATTATGAATGACAAAGTCAATCAATCAGTCAGGGTTTGTATACCGTAGCTGCATCACCCGTGATGGTCTTGAGGCGCTGTCGCGTCATGCTGCGGTATCAACCTATGAAGACTTCTGACCAAAAGCCCCTACAGGTAAGTATTTTATATCTAATTTTATTAAAATGAAAAGCTCTTGGCTAACACCAAATCCAAAACAATGGTCTTACAATTTACTCAAAAGTGAAATGACCAAGAAAAAAGTTCATGAATTGCTCTAACAAGCCTATATTGTGCAAATCACTCCACGACATATTGGAATTCACTGAAAACACACCACACACCAAGTCCAATGAGGAAAGTTGCAATATGCTCAGGTCTTCGTCAATAAAAACGAAATATCGTACAGGAAGAACTCAGCGTCCAAGGCTATGAGTGGTCAATCACTATCATGTGTTTTACTTCTTTGATTAGTCAGTCTACAAGAGGAAGATAAATAGGCACAATTCTGTAAAAGGTGTGATTGTGTGTTGCATATGGAAACAGTTCACCTGCACATGCTAACCAGGCGAGATTGTAAAACAAGTTAAATTCAACGGTGGGCAGTCAAAATATCGAATTTTAAATATCGACCTACACTAATATCGAGTTTTTAATATCGTAGGTACAGAATATCGAAGTCAAGAATATCGTTGACCAGAATATCGACTTTAAGGTAAGTAATATCGATTTTTTAAATATCGAAGTAAGTAATATCGAAATCATTAATATCGTTAGCAAAAATATAGTTGTTAATAATATCGATTTTTTTTTGTGTTATGTATTTTATATGTATGTTTAACATTTTTTTAAAGTTTTTTCATTTTTTTTAAATATATGTATTAAATGTTTAGAAAATAGTAATTGTTTTTAAAGGAAATTTTGCGTTTTAGTATCAGAAGCGGGTTGTGGGTTTATAGGGGAATAGGGTGAGAAGTAATTTAATTATAATTAATTAATTAATGTTTTTATTTATTGTTATTTATTGTTAATTTATTGTTAATTAATTATTAATTGGTAATTAATTTATATTAATTGGTTAATTTATAATTATCTTTACTATAATTAATTTATTATTAATTTTTATTTATTGTTATTGTTAATTAATTTATTGTAAATGAAGTATTAATTGGTAATTAATTTTAATTCATTGATTAATTGGTAATTAGATTAATTATGTTATTTTTAATGTGCAGCAGGTTGTGGGTGTATAGGGGAATAGGGTGGGAAGTAATTTAATTATAATTAATTAATTAATATGTTTTTATTTATTGTTATTCATTGTTAATTTATTGTTAAATAATTATTAATTGGTAATTAATTTATATTAATTGGTTAATTTATAACTATATTAATTATAATTAATTTATTATTAATTTTTATTTATTGTTATTGTTAATTAATTTATTGTTAATTAATTATTAATTGGTAATTAATTTTTATTAATTGATTAATTGATAATTAAATTAATTGTGTTATTTTTTTATGTGTAGCGCGTTGTGTGTTTATAGGGGAATAGGGTGGGAAGTAATTTAAATGTAATTAATTAGTTAATATGTGTATGTTTATTGTTATTGATTATTAATTTATTGTTAATTTATTATTAATTGTTATTTATTGTTATTGTTAATTGATTTATTATTAATTAATTATTAATTGGTAATTAATTTTTATTAATTGATTAATTGATAATTAAATTAATTGTGTTGTTTTTTATGTGTAGCGCGTTGTGTGTTTATAGGGGAATAGGGTGGGAAGTAATTTAATGTTATTTAAGTAAATATTAATTTAATTTAATAGGTATTTATTAATAATTATTTGGTTAAATAATTATTAATATGTTATTTATTTAAAAAAAAAAATTATAAGTATGTTAATTTAACCCCTACGCGATCCTACATTTTCCCTACTGTTGCACTCACTGGAGTGGGAATAGTAATTTTTACCCCTACGCTATCCAACACTTTCCCTACTGTTACACTCACTGGAGTGGGAATAGTAATTTTTACCCCTACGCTATCCAACACTTTCCCTACTGTTGCACTCAGTGGAGTGGGAATAGTAATTTTTACCCCTCCGCTATCCAACACTTTCCCTACTGTTGCACTCACTGGAGTGGGAATATTAATATTTACCCCCACCTATCCAACACTTTCCCTACTGTTGCACTCACTGGAGTGGGAATAGTAATTTTTACCCCTACGCTATCCAACACTTTCCCTACTGTGCACTCACTGGAGTGGGAATAGTAATTTTTACCCCTACGCTATCCAACACTTTTCCTACTGTTGTACTCACTGGAGTGGGAATAGTAATTTTTACCCCTACACTATCCAACACTTTCCCTACTGTTGCACTCAAATTCAAATTCAAATTCAGCTTTATTCGATTTTTTTTGTCCATAAAAATCATAAAAGCACAGTTAATAAACACAATCACTTACATTATAAAATATGCACACAGTACACATATCAGACAGAATAAAAAATTGCAAATTACATGAATATTGTCTTTACATAGTATTCCTAAACCTAACAACACTTTTTAAAAATAAGACCATGGCCCTTGTAATCAACTGATTTTCCAAAGATTGCAGCTTCAGATAAGCTATTCTGCATTGTCTTAAATCCATACTCTTCAGAGTTGGTATTAAAAACCTTTTTCTAGGTAGTGTATAAAATTTACAGAATAAAATAATATGCATAGTAGATTGTGTTGAAATATCATCACACGGGCATGGGAGTAAATTTCTCGACCAATCATTAACTTCAGGAAATGTAAACATTCTATAAAAAGTTCCAAAACGAAAACGGGTTAAAAGCATACGATCAAAACTTCCCTGTACCTGTACAAAATAGGGTTGTATACCTGGACATATTAACATTAATTGATTATCCATAACAGTTTTTTTATCTCTTTCTTTAAGCCATCGCTTGTTCTCTAGATAACTCAAACAATCTGTTTTTAAGGTCTTTCGTGAGATAGTTGCCATACTCTCTGGTGTCTCAAAGAATTCGGGATGACCAATATCATTAGCCAATCTCTTAATGTAGCCGAGCCAAGGTATAGTCGCGACTCTATCAAGTTTTAAACAATCAGTGATAATGTCACGATTAAAGCTAGTTTCTAATGATACCCACACCTTATGCCAAAGTAAAAGAGGATTGATTCTAATGATATCAGTGATAAAATGCAAACCTAATTCCGAATGGCAAATAAAGTTAGCCGTTGAACTTGGTACAGCCAGTAAGTATCGTATAAATGCGTTCTCGCAGCTTTGTAGATGTTGTACATCCACAAATCCCCATATGCCTGACCCATATATCGCCGTAGATATACATTTGGATTTGTATATGGCTAATAGCTCAGGAACAGGTCTACAGCCTAATTTCCTAGAGAAATTAATCACCGCACCTATAGCTCTAGAGAACATTAATTTTCTCACTTGGATAGCAGCAGTCCAGGATCCTGTACGATCAAAATTTATCCCCAAATAGGAGAATTTATCAGTACTTTCAATTTTCTAATTCTTGATAATTTTCCCTACTGTTGCACTCACTGGAGTGGGAATAGTAATTTTTACCCCTACGCTATCCAACACTTTCCCTACTGTTGCACTCAGTGGAGTGGGAATAGTAATTTTTACCCCTCCGCTATCCAACACTTTCCCTACTGTTGCACTCACTGGAGTGGGAATAGTAATTTGATTTCCTCCGCTATCTAATATTTTGTATTTTTTTAGCTAATTGTATAATTATTTTTAAAAAGATTTAAAATAATTTTTTTTTTTAAATTTGTTACATATATTTATTCCATTTTTATTTATATTATTGTTTTAGGTGTATAGATGTATTTATAATTTATAAAAAATAAATTAAACAATGTATAAGTTATTAAAATAAATATTAAAACATATTAATACGTAAGTATATATATATTATATATTATATGTATATGTTTAATGTATTTTTAAATTATATATATTACTTATAATTTTTAAGCATTTTAAAATATTTTTAACTATGTTTCTTTTAATTATATGTATTATTTACTTTATTTTACAATATTTTTTTAACTTAAATTAAAAACGATATTTTTAACAACGATATTTTTGACATCGATATTTTTTTCGATATTTTTATACTTACCTTAATGTAGATAGGATGTCGATATTCTTGTCTTCGATATTTTTGCTGCGATATTTTTGTAGGTTGATATTGTGACCTTCAATATTTAGTCAGTGATACCATCAGTAACAGTTCTGGAACGTCTCTTTGTTTGATGACCACTTGTTGATACTAAGGGGCCGATACCGATTCAGGCCGGAAATCTCTCCGACCGAGCCGGACCCGGAGAGATTTCCTACCGAACCGGACTCTAGCAGCCCGACCGAACGAGTACGATGCGTACGTATGCTATCGGACTCGATTCGGTCGGACTCCCATTGAAGTCAATGGGAGCCGGTCGTACGACGCGTACATGGGCTCCCATTGACACAATGGGTGCGTCGCAAACAAGGGCGCCCTCTACAGCGGGTACGCGTTGGTGCGACTCGCACCGTACATGCACGTGTTGTGCGACTCGCGCGGCTACGCGTGCAGGGGGGTCCGACACGGACCCCCGAAGTCCGGCTCCGACTGCTCTTTGGAGCCGGACGGCGTGAGTCGGTCGGACTGTTCGAGGCGCGCATCATACTTGCTCGGTCGGGGAACGTCTCCATTGCGTGGTGCGAGTCGTGTCCGTGCGAGTCGGTCGGAGCGGTTCGGACCCGCGAACGAGTCGGTCGGCGATTTCGTGTACGCTCGCATCGTACTTGCTCGCCCGGACGCATGTACGAATCGGTCGGAAACGAGGCCTCCGAATCGGATCCGGTAAAGCCGAATCCGATTCGGTGCCCTACCGGCCGAGATCGGAATCGGCCCCTATGACTTACTGTGACATCAATTCACCAGGTAGCCCCTGTCCTCTCACTTTTCATATCACCTGGTGGAGCAAACCCGTATTCTCATACTCTGAGACACGTCCCATAAACGTATGTGTATGATCGCCAATTTACTCCAAAAACTTTATACTGCATATTGTTTGCTTGGAACGGTTCATCTAACTTATCTGCTCTTTCACTTGCCGTAGGCTCTGTTATCTTGCATGATTCCAAAATCCAGTAAATAAAATCGCTTCACTGTTGGTATTTGCATTTTGTTTTAGCCCTCTGCGCGTATTTCAATCACAGTTGCGCTGTTAACGTTTCATGTTGCAAAGAGAAAAGCGGCACAATAGAGCCTCATTTACTTTTCTGCTAACTGTGTCCTTGCCTCAAGCTCACTAAAACCTTTTTAATAAAGGCCCAATCATTCCTCATCAGTGGTATGTGAAAATATTTGCATTTTATTCCACAGAATTTGGTAATGCATGCAGCTATGAGGATGTTTTTTTCTTTTGTTTTATTTTTAGATATCGTTTTCTTGAAGGAGATGGCAAATTATCCTCATTCAATCAAATTTATCCCTTAGAATGACTGACTAAATACAATCTTTAGCAATCAATGGTGTAATGAATTATGCAGTACATTTTAGGCATATTCCCCAAATATTATGTATACATGAATTTGCCTTACACAATTAATTTCTTTTACATGAGAATCTTTTTTATTATTTCAAACAGGTCAACATTTTCAAACGGTTCTCTAATTTTAATGGCGGAGGGAGTTTAAGTGCAAATCACTCCAAGGTATCTTTTTTAAAGAACGGACTAATGCAGTATTATGTTTTATTGTGCAATAAAATTATGTGCTAAAATTATGCTCATAAATGTAGGCAAATCTAAACCAAGCTATTAGTTATGTTTTCCCAGATAAAAGTGATTAGCATAGCTATCAAACTCTTCTCCCATTTGAATAACAGAATTATGTCTGAAATACAAGTCTTATATTCAAAGGGTTAGGCTAATAGAGATGAAATCTAAAGCCAGCTATCAATTTTATTTTTTTTAAATCCATGGTTTAGCACTCCTTTCAGATTGGATCCTCGCAGCAATGTGCCACTGACAGTGTAGAACAAAAAGGAAGCGAAAATAACACTTTTGAGACGTCGTTTTGGCGGTAGAACTTTGTAGTGTCGTCAAAGCAGAATTTACAAAAACATTTTGCAACAAAATACTGTCCTTGAATTACGAGATGGCTCTTATTTTCGGAGATATATCTGTACACAGTAAAACGTATACTGCCGAATATGGGATGAGTGTGGTATTACCTCGGTATTCTGAGTTCCACACCTTAGAAGTAGTAATAATATGGTAATACAACATGTTTTCCCATTTCTGAGCCATTCTGCTAGATTTTACCTGGTTATGTTTGTGAGTGGAACACAGTGTAGTATTACCTCATTAATTGTAAACCGAATTGTGAATCGCAGCAGGATGTTTGAGTGAGCTTGTGCGAGTGCATGTGTGTCTGTGTGTGTGTGAGTGTGTGTTTGTATGTTTGTGTGCATGTTTGTGTCTGCGCATTTGTGAGAGAGTTTTCTTGCAGTAGTTTATTTAGCTAAATTAGATAATGTACCGCCACGCCACATGGAAACTAGCAGTAACTTTCCAGACAACAACCATGACAGTGCAGAGGTGGCATGGGTGTCTCTACAAGAACAAATATATTAATAAGAGAACTACATTCACAAGATAAGTAGGATTGTGAACAGTGCTGTTAGATTTGGGGGTCTCTAGTTGGCAGAGGTAGGTACCTTTGACCAAATAGGGACCCTTGCGTCTAGTCAGGGTAAGGGGGTACACTCCTAAAATAACCCCTGCTCACCCCCTTGGTAGCTTGGCATGAGCAGACAGGCTTATCTCAGAGGCAGTGTGTAAAGCATTTGTGAACACATACAGTAAGCAAGTGACAACACTACAGATGGACACCACACCAGATGTATATTAAAAATAAGTATCTTTTATATAGATTTAACACAAGACCACAAACGACAAAAATCCACAATACTGTACTTGAAAATATTAGAATTATCTCAGTTCTCTTAAGATGGTAAATGCGACACTTTGAGTTCAATGTACCTTAGGATGCGTAACGCTATACAACGAAAGTGTTGCAGGGAAGGTGATGCGTCGGTTCCTTACACGCAAGAACGGTGATGCGTCGGGTCCCTACTGATGCGTAGGGGATGCGTCGGTTCTTCTCTGCGAGGGGAGGTGACGCGTCGGTTTCTTACTGCGCTTTCGTGGCGATGCGACCAGCAACTTCATGATGCGATGAAGATACGGTGCAATGAACAAAGATGGCGTCTTCTCCTTGATGCGACACGATGCGTGCACGCCCGACGGCCGTGCGGCGACTCAACGATTCTTCTGAGCCGCGACAGGCCCTGCGACACGCTTTCCGGTGATGCGGCAGGCGTCTGATGCGACATCGGTCCTCTTCTCCGGCGATGCTGGGCGCTTCGGCAACGATGCTTCTGAGCTGCGACAGGCCCTGCGACACGCTTCCCCGTGATGCGGCGGCGTCTGATGCGACGTCGGTCCTCTTCTCCGGCGATGCGAGGCGCTTCGGAAATGATGCGACAGCTGTGCAGCGACTCAACGATTCTTCTGAGCCGCGACAGGCCCTGCGACACGCTTCCCGGTGATGCGGCGGCGTCTGGTGCGACGTCGGTCCTCTTCTCCAGCGATGCGAGGCTCTTCGGCTGCGGCGGCGACGCTTCTCCTTCGTGAGTCGTGCTTCCAGCTCCTTGCGACACGCACTCCCTCAGAAAGTCCAGCTCAGCAGCAGGCACTTTACAGAAAGACTCTTGGGGAGCTAGTTGGTGAAGTCTGTTGTCCCTGAGACTTCAGCAGGAGGCAAGCACTTCTCTCAAGCCCTTGGAGATCGCTTACAAGTTGATGAAAGTACACACACAGTTCCTTTCTCCTTTCTTTGGCAGTCAGGCAACCACTGCAGGCCAATCCCCCAAACAGCACTCAGCTTAGGGATAGTCTCCTCCTCAGTTTCTCTGGTTCCTCTCCTCAGCAAAGGTTTCTTCTTGTTTCCCAAAGTGATCTGATCTTCTGGGGTTTGGTCCCCTCTTTTATACACATATTCTCTTTGTTCTCTGAAGGCAGAGAGGCCTTTGCCTAGTCCAAACCAGTTCTGGTCAGTCCTGGAGCACTTTGTTGACAAGACTCCTTCTTTCCTTTCACAGAGTAGGCCAGGGGCATCAGACACACCACAGGAGGTGCAGCCAGCATTGTGGATGGAATGCACAGCCCTATTCAGGTCCCAGGTGCAACTCCTCCCACCTATCTCCATGCAGATCTCTCTATTCAGCCCTGTGCTGACTCACCCTGTCTCCTGGAGTCCCCCAGCCCCTGTCACTCACAAACCTAGACAAGGAATACACAACCTAGCAGAGGCAGGCTTGGATAGTTAAGCAAGAAAATACCTACTTTCTAAAAGTGGTATTTTCAAACACAGAATGTTAAAACCAACTTCACTAAAAGATGTATTTTATCATTCTGAGTTCAGGCATACTAAATTCGTTTTTCTACCATGTTCCCTGGGTCAGTTAGGATCATAAGCTGTAATAATCAAACTGCCCATTCTGGCCTATGGGGAACAGGTAGCCTTGCAATAGTGAAAAACAAAAATGGCTGTAATTCACTATTAGGACATGCCACACACACCAGGGCATGTCCTACCTTATACATACAATGCACCCTGCCCTTGGGCCTACCATAGGAGTGACTAATATGCAGAAAAGGGAAGGTTTAGGGACTGGCAAGTGGGTGCACTTGCCCAGTCAACATGGCAGTACCAGACTGCACACAGGCTCTGCAATGGCAGACCTGAGACACACTTTTACAGGCTGCTTCTGTGGGTGGCACAACCAGTGCTGCAAGCCCACCAGCAGCATTTGGTTTACAAGCCCTGGGCACACTCAGTGCACTGTACTAGGGTCTGACAAGTAAACCAAACCATCAACACAGAAAGGAGCCAAGGGGGAAAAAAATCAAGCCGCCCCCCACTCAACACATTATCAACAACAAGGGCCTGATTCAATGGACACAAATCTTTAGCTTTAAGACACTGGAGGAGTCCAAAATATTTTTAACTACACCCCCACGCACTGCGGTAAAATACCGCTAATTCAAGCGTCAAAATGTCCAATTTATAAACACATTGTCACTACACTGCAGCCAAAAACGTTCCCACCCAAAATTTAATTAAAAGAGATTAGAAAAAGTGTGGGAGTGGAGAGAAAGCACCTCACGGTAGTAACACCAAGGGGGGCTTGCTAGTTGGTACTCGCTAGCACACCCACTTATCATCATAGGTTGCTTTCTCACCATGAAAAGAAAAGTGTTCCAACATACACTATCTTAAACGTGAAGGAAGAAAACAGTAACAGCAAGGTACAATAAGCACTGTGGGTGCTGATGTTACACACGTGCCCTACTGATCCCCGTGAGAAAAGAAAAGAAATACAATTCCCAACATTAAAACTGAGTACCTACTCACTGGCCAAATATGACTTTATTCAGTGCTGTGAGCGTCCTCAATAAAAAATGGTTAAATTTAGACCATTATTATATCCAAAGCGCTAACATGTTTCGTTGCTACCACTTTACGCAACTTCATCAGGGCTAAGGGGATACCCAATCTTCACTTCACTTGGAATTACCACTTGGTCTGCAGGTATATAACAAATAAAAAGACGACAAAACACGTGCCAGGAGTAAATAACCCCCAATATACACCGCACAACATACTTGAATTACTGATGATAATGTAAAACCTTTAGTTACCGAGTTGTTGCTAGTGTCCCTCGTACCTGCAACCCCCTCGTTATACGGTACGCGCCAATTGGTCACATATCCGCCGGGTAACCATATACATTTATGGCACCTATAGACAAGCATAAATAGTAAAAATGCTCGTTATGCATCACATCCGCAGCCGCAAACATTTTGGGTACAGCGTGTCTAGAGCTATCGCTATGTATGCCACTCCCATGGCTATCAATACTCTCCCCGCATGTATATACACAGATTTCCCAGTTATTCGATTCACACACGGGGTCCAATGCCCAAAGGTGGCTGTCCAGATTTATCACAGCATGTCTATCACACGGCTTGTCTTCTAAAGACAAATCCCGAGTAAAGGGGGAATCCGTTAACAGGCCCCATCATTGTAAAACTAGAGTCCTCTATACCCTCCCTCCGGTCTCACTCCTTACCACTACCGGGAACTGTCGGCGTTTCAAGGCTACCTCCTTTCTCACACGGACAACATGAACATATAAAGTTTACCCGGGCGTACTCCGGGACGTCACCACACGACGTATCGGCGTCACGTGTCCACGCCTCCGCGTCATTCCTGGTTATCGCGGGGGCCATATTGGAAAAGTAAAAAACACTCTATTATCAAAGAGTCTTCTCCATCCTCACTGATCAAAAAAGTATATTCCAATCTGCCCATGCCAGAGTTGATTTATTATTATACATCAAGGCTACCTCCTTTCTCACACGGACATCGTGAACAGTTAAAGTTTACCCGGGCGTACTCCGAGACGTCACCACGTGACGTATCAGCGTCACGTGTCCACGCCTTCGAGTCATTCCTGGTTATCGCGAGGGCCATGTTGGAAAGGTAAATGAGTCTTCTCCATCCTCACTGACCACAAAAGTATATTCCAATCTGCCCAGGCCAGAGTTGATTTATTATTATACATCAACACAAATGGACACCAAGATTTGCCTGATTACCAGTGACTGGCGCTACTTGATGCTATTATACTCCACTGCAGTGATTCATATTTTGTGGACGCCAGACATTCACAACAACAACGTGGCGGGAGGAAGATCTAAACTATTTTACCACACAGAAAAATCCAACGAAAGGACGGGGAAAATTCAAACAGAACAAAAAGGCCAATACTGGAACAAGAGGCGCACCATGATGCCAGCGGACCAGACAATTAACTAGCCTCAATGTCTACTGATTTTGTTCCATTCTATGGAATCATTTAGGCCACACCGGTCCACTCGTTCTGAAAAAATCCATTTAGCCTCTTTTCTTGCTAAAATGGTGTCAGCATTATGCGTTTCTGCAACCACCCTTTCAAGTACTGTCCACTTCAGAGCCCTGAAGTCATGTTTCATCTCCTGAAAATGTTGCACCAGCCGAGTTGTCAATCTGCCTGCTTTCAAAGTGCTAAGATGTTATTGAATACGCACTTTCACCTTACGAGAGGTGAGTCCAATATAATGTAACCCACAAGGGAAGCTGCTGAACAAGCCTCTACATCAAATCAGAATAGAGTGAGATTTACACCACACAATAGAGCCAATGAAGATCTAGGTGCCCTATTGAGGTTTATTTTAGGTCAGACCCAGAGGGGCGCCAGGGGAGGTGGTGGTGTAACTCAGAGGGGCAGCGGCAGAGGAAGGGCCAATTTTCAACCAACATGGCAGACATACTCTCCCCGCATTACTCGCAGCAGAGGCAGAACACCATTGTAGTGGAGGCCCTTGAGAATGCATCACAGGGAGGGGTTAATGTTTCACCTCCTGTGAATGACATTGTTGTCAATCTGTCTGACTATTTACTGTCTCCACAAGAATTGACAGTACTGAATAAAGGTTTGGGATTTGTTCCCACCCCACAGCATGATTCCTTCAAGTGCCGTATGGAACTTTTTGAAATGATGAGGAAGATTAAGATTCATAAATTCTTTTTGGATAAAGAGAGAGAACCTCAATCTGTTTTCAATACCAATCTTTACCGGCCTTCAGGGTTCTGCCCCTCAGGGACAACTTTGGGCCCGGAGGTGGCTGTGTTTGAACAGCGGGTCCTCCATGACATCGAGGACTTGGAACAGAGACAGAACCAGTTCCATAATCACAATATGAGTAGAAGTGATTGGTTGGCTGTGAAAACTCTTCAAGAGAATAAATTAATCACGATAAAACAAGCTGATAAGGGTGGGGCAGTGGTTGTTCTTAACACCCATGACTATGAAGTAGAAGTCCAGAGACTTCTAGGGGTGCGAACTAACTATCAACCATTGATGCGGGACCCCACTCCTGAATTACAGGATATCATCAAGACTTTGGTGGTGGGTGCCAAGGAGAGTAAGTGGATCACGTACAAGGAAGCGGATTTCTTAATTAACTTGAAACCGCGTGTACCGGCTTTTTATATCTTGCCGAAGATCCACAAACCTCAGCGCCCACCACCTGGTCGTCCTATCGTGTCTGGTATCCAATCTATATTGGAACCTTTGTCCCAGTTTGCGGACTTTTTCTTAAGAGAAGCAGTCATCTCACAGCCATCCTTTGTGCAGGATACCACTGATATACTTAATATCCTCAACACAGTGGTGTTTGATCCCATGGAGCAGTTTTTAGTTACCATCGACATCGAATCCTTGTATACCTGCATACCCCAGGATGCCATGCTGGTGGCAGCAGCACGGGCTCTGGGTGAGTTGGAATGGTTTTATGACACTCCCCAGTCCTTTGTTTTGCAATGCATTGAATTGGCCCTCACTAGGAATTTTTTGGAGTACAGGAACCAGTTATACCTCCAGGTGTCGGGCACGTCAATGGGGGCTACATTTGCTCCAAGTCTGGCCTGCATTTATGTAGGCCAGTTTGAAAATAATGTGATTCATCATGCCTCTAACCCCTTCAAAGAGAATATTTCTCTTTGGAGGAGGTACATTGATGATGTCCTGTGCATCTGGACTGGTTCAGAGGACTCTTTACTGATGTTCTTGACTTGGTTAAACCAGGCGGATGGGTGCCTGAAGTTTACATGGTCCTTGAGTAACATCTCGGCTGTTTATCTTGATGTGGATATAATAGCAAGGGACAAAAGGCTATGCACCTTTGTCCATCAGAAGCTTACAGATAGGAATTCCTTGCTGCACTACCGCTCTTTTCATCCTAGAGCGCTCCGTGACAATCTTCCGGTGGGGCAGTTTTTGAGATACCGTCGTAATTGTTCCTCTACCGATAAGTTTATGGAACAGTCGGAAGAGCTAGCTACTAAGCTTGGAGCCAGGGGTTATCCAGCTAAGGTGATCAGAAGAGCTCGCAAACGTGCATTAAACACTCCACGTGATGCTCTACTGGAGAGAAATGCAAAACAAAAGGACGAGTGTCTCCCTGTGGTTACCACCTTTGATCCACTTTCAACGAAAATGATACAGATAATAAGAAAACATTGGTCTATTTTGGATACAGTGGCTAAGAAGATGCCACCGCCGCGGTTTGCATTTAGAAGAGCCCCCAACCTCAAAGATAAATTGGTCCACACACGGTCCTCTGTGATGCCACAACCATCTAATTTACCAACTGGCAATTACCCATGTGGTGGGTGTTCAGTGTGTGACCTCACACAAGCCACTAAAAGTGTTTCTCTGGTGAGTGGTAAAGTATGGCATTTAATTAGATTCAGTAACTGCAATACTGTAAATGTCATCTACAGGCTCACCTGCCCTTGTGGGTTACATTATATTGGACTCACCTCTCGTAAGGTGAAAGTGCGTATTCAAGAACATCTTAGCACTTTGAAAGCAGGCAGATTGACAACTCGGCTGGTGCAACATTTTCAGGAGATGAAACATGACTTCAGGGCTCTGAAGTGGACAGTACTTGAAAGGGTGGTTGCAGAAACGCATAATGCTGACACCATTTTAGCAAGAAAAGAGGCTAAATGGATTTTTCAGAACGAGTGGACCGGTGTGGCCTAAATGATTCCATAGAATGGAACAAAATCAGTAGACATTGAGGCTAGTTAATTGTCTGGTCCGCTGGCATCATGGTGCGCCTCTTGTTCCAGTATTGGCCTTTTTGTTCTGTTTGAATTTTCCCCATCCTTTCGTTGGATTTTTCTGTGTGGTAAAATAGTTTAGATCTTCCTCCCGCCACGTTGTTGTTGTGAATGTCTGGCGTCCACAAAATATGAATTACTGCAGTGGAGTATAATAGCATCAAGTAGCGCCAGTCACTGGCAATCAGGCAAATCTTGGTGTCCATTTGTGTTGATGTATAATAATAAATCAACTCTGGCCTGGGCAGATTGGAATATACTTTTGTGGTCAGTGAGGATGGAGAAGACTCATTTACCTTTCCAACATGGCCCTCGCGATAACCAGGAATGACTCGAAGGTGTGGACACGTGACGCTGATACGTCGCGTGGTGACGTCTCGGAGTACGCCCGGGTAAACTTTAACTGTTCACGATGTCCGTGGGAGAAAGGAGGTAGCCTTGATGTATAATAATAAATCAACTCTGGCATGGGCAGATTGGAATATACTTTTTTGATCAGTGAGGATGGAGAAGACTCTTTGATAATAGAGTGTTTTTTACTTTTCTAATCTGGCCCCCGCGATAACCAGGAATGACGCGGAGGCGTGGACACGTGACGCCGATACGTCGCGTGGTGACGTCCCGGAGTACGCCCGGGTAAACTTTATATGTTCATGTTGTCCGTGTGAGAAAGGAGGTAGCCTTGAAACGCCGACAGTTCCCGGTAGTGGTAAGGAGTGAGACCGGAGGGAGGGTATAGAGGACTCTAGTTTTACAATGATGGGGCCTGTTAACGGATTCCCCCTTTACTCGGGATTTGTCTTTAGAAGACAAGCCGTGTGATAGACATGCTGTGATAAATCTGGACAGCCACCTTTGGGCATTGGACCCCGTGTGTGAATCGAATAACTGGGAAATCTGTGTATATACATGCGGGGAGAGTATTGATAGCCATGGGAGTGGCATACATAGCGATAGCTCTAGACACGCTGTACCCAAAATGTTTGCGGCTGCGGATGTGATGCATAACGAGCATTTTTACTATTTATGCTTGTCTATAGGTGCCATAAATGTATATGGTTACCCGTCGGATATGTGACCAATTGGCGCGTACCGTATAACGAGGGGGTTGCAGGTACGAGGGACACTAGCAACAACTCGGTAACTAAAGGTTTTACATTATCATCAGTAATTCAAGTATGTTGTGCGGTGTATATTGGGGGTTATTTACTCCTGGCACGTGTTTTGTCGTCTTTTTATTTGTTATATACCTGCAGACCAAGTGGTAATTCCAAGTGAAGTGAAGATTGGGTATCCCCTTAGCCCTGATGAAGTTGCGTAAAGTGGTAGCAACGAAACATGTTGGCGCTTTGGATATAATAATGGTCTAAATTTAACCATTTTTTATTGAGGACGCTCACAGCACTGAATAAAGTCATATTTGGCCAGTGAGTAGGTACTCAGTTTTAATGTTGGGAATTGTATTTCTTTTCTTTTCTCACGGGGATCAGTAGGGCACGTGTGTAACATCAGCACCCACAGTGCTTATTGTACCTTGCTGTTACTGTTTTCTTCCTTCACGTTTAAGATAGTGTATGTTGGAACACTTTTCTTTTCATGGTGAGAAAGCAACCTATGATGATAAGTGGGTGTGCTAGCGAGTACCAACTAGCAAGCCCCCCTTGGTGTTACTACCGTGAGGTGCTTTCTCTCCACTCCCACACTTTTTCTAATCTCTTTTAATTAAATTTTGGGTGGGAACTTTTTTGGCTGCAGTGTAGTGACAATGTGTTTATACATTGGACATTTTGACGCTTGAATTAGGGGTATTTTACCGCAGTGCGTGGGGGGTGTAGTTAAAAAATATTTTGGACTCCTCCAGTGTCTTAAAGCTAAAGATTTGTGTCCATTGAATCAGGCCCTTGTTGTTGATAAAGTAAACCAAACCAACCAATCATGGAATCACTAATCCATACATCAATTTACCATAGGGAGCACTTGCACTGTGGCATTGAATAGCAGTGGCACAGTGCCCAAAGCATCTATAACCAGCAAAAACACGTGAGGAAACAGCAAAAAATGGAAGGGAGACCCACGCCAACAGTGCCAGGTCTAACACGTGTCCCCTCCAGCTGAAATGTGGGGAGAACTACCCTACCTCCTGGGAGTTCTCTTCCCTAAGGCGGAAAAATCTGGACAGACCATCCGCATTGGTGTGTTCTGTACCAGGGCGGTGTTCCACCGTGAAGTCCATCCCCTGTAGGGAAATGGACCACCTCAACAGCTTTGGATTCTCACCCCTCATATGCATCAACCATCTGAGGGACCTGTGGTCTGTCTGAACCCGGAAGTGAGTCCCAAACAGGTATGGTCTCAGCTTCTTCAGCGCCCAGACCACAGCAAATGCCTCACGCTCAATCACACTCCACCTCTGTTCCCGTGGAAGTAACCTCCTACTGATGAAGGCTACGGGTTGATCTAGGCCCTCCTCATTTATCTGTGACAAAACAGCCCCCACACCATGCTCTAAAGCATCTGTCTGAACGATAAACTCTCTGGAGAAGTTGGGTGCCAGGAGCACGGGCGCCGTGCACATGGCAGTTTTCAGGGCCTCAAAAGCTTTCTGACAGGTGCCAGTCCAAATCACTTTCTTGGGCTGCTTCCTGGAAGTCAGCTCTGTCATGGGTGCAATGATGCTGCCATACCCCTTGACAAACCTCCTTTAATACCCAGTGAGTCCTAAAAAGGCTCTCACCTCTGTCTGGGTCTTGGGGGGCTCCCAAACCAGGATGGTCTCAATCTTGGGCTGTAGGGGCGCCACCTGGCCACTCCCAACCTGGTGTCCCAAGTACACCACGGAACCCTGCCGGATCTGGCACTTACTCACCTTGATCGTGAGGCCTGCCCTCCGCAGCACCATCAACACTTCCCAGAGGTGGCGCAGATGTTCTTCCCAACTGGCGCAGAACACTGCAATGTCATCCAGGTAGGCGGCACTGAACTCTTCCAGTCCAGCCAACACCTGGTTGACCAACCTCTGAAAGGTGGCTGGGGCATTCTTCATCCCAAAGGGCATAACCCGGATCTGGTAGTGCCCATCTGGTGTGGAGAATGCTGACCCCTCTCTTGCCCCATCAGTCAAGGCGATCTGCCAGTACCCAGACGTTAGATCAAATGTGCTGAGGTACCGGGCAGCCCCTAACCGATTGATGAGCTCATCAGCTCTGGGGATGGGGTGCGCGTCAGTCCTCGTGACTGAATTGAGCCCTCGGTAGTCCACACAGAACCGGAGTTCTGGTGTGGCATCCGGTGCGGCAGCCTTTGGGACCAAGACCACTGGGCTGGCCCAAGGACTGTTAGAGGACTCAATCACCCCTAACGCAAGCATCTTGGAGACCTCCTCCTTGATGCAAGCTCTCACCCTGTCAGTTACCCTGTAAGTTTTGGGCTTAAAAGGAGGACTGTCTCCAGTGTCCACATCATGGACGCACCAATCAGTGACACTGGGAATCAGGGAGAACAGATCAGAAAACTGTCCCAGCAACTGGTGACAGTCATTCTGTTGCTCAGGGGTCAGGGTGGAAGAGAGGTTCACACCATCCACTGACCCATCTCGCTCTGTCGCCGACAGGAAGTCAGGAAGAGGCTCGGTCTCCTCCTCCATTCCAGCATCTGTCGATAAGAGCATGCCCACTTCGGACCTCTCCAAGTGGGGCTTCAGGCGGTTGACATGCAGGACCCGCAAGGGGTTTCTGGGAGACAGCAAGTCCACCAAGTAGGTAACAGGACTCTTGCGCTCCACCACCTCAAATGGTCCGGTCCACTTATCCTGGAGCGCACAAGGCTCCACTGGGGCCATGACCCACACTTTCTGACCAGGCTGAAGCTCTACCAGAGTGGCATTCTGGTTGTACCACCGCTTCATCTCCTCCTGGCTGGCTTCCAGATTCGCCTCAGCGAGTTGCCTGAAACGCCTAGTCTGGTTCCTGAAGGCCACCATGTAGCTATATACATCCTGGGGAGGTTTCCTGGGAGATTGCTCCCAGCCTTCCTTGTCCAAACTCAGAGGTCCTCTCACTGGGTGACCATAGAGAAGCTCAAAGGGACTGAACCCTAGAGAAGGCATGGTAAGAGTACGTCCCACTTACGCCTCATAGGTTCCTCAAGACCCATAATCATGCCTTTTAGGGTCTGGTTGAATCTCTCAACCAACCCATTTCCTTGGGGTTGTAAGGAGTGGTGAACTTGTAAGTTACCCCACACTCCTGCCACAGGGACTTCATATACTTGGAAATGAAGTTGGTACCTCGGTCAGACACTACCTCTCTAGGGAATCCCACTCGGGAGAAAATTCCCATCAGTGCCCGTCCCACCATGGGGGCCGTCACTGTCCTCAGAGGTATGGCTTCCGGGTACCGGGTGGCATGGTCCACCAAGACCAGGATGAACCTGTTGCCCATGGCTGTCTTGGGGTCCAGTGGCCCCACAATGTCAATACCCACCCGTTCAAAGGGGGTGCTGACCACAGGGAATGGCTGGAGAGGAGCCTTCTGCTTCCTCCCACTCTTCCCACTTGCCTGGCAAGTCTGACAGGTCCTGCAATGAGTGTCTGAACTCTTGCGCATTTGGGGCCAATAAAAGTGGGTGACAAGCCTCTCAAAGGTCTTGTCCTACCCCAAATGTCCTGCTAACGGCACATCATGAGCCAGCCCCAGTAGGAAGGCTCTGAAGCGCTGGGGTACCACCAGCCCACGGGCTGACCCAGGTTCAGCAACCTTAGGCTCAATATACAGGAGGTCATTCTCCCAGTAGAACCAATGTGATCCAGACTGATCACCTGCTGCCTGGTCTGCAGCCTGCTGCCGCAAACCCACAAGAGAAGGGCACTTCTTCTGCTCCGCGCAGAACTCTTCCCTGGAGGGTCCTCCTTCTTGCTGCCAATGGGTCAGCTCAGGCAGGTCCCCCAGTTCAGCTACCTGTTCCCCTGTAGGCTCCAGGGCATCCCCCTCAGGGTCTACCTCCTCATGGACCGTGGGAACTTCAGGGGCCGGTTTCCCGTGCCCCCTGCCTCTTCTCTTTAAGGCAGGCACCTGGGCCCCCTCTCCAGGCTCCAGGTCCTCTTGAACACCCTTACTGGCTGCCATGGACCGTGTGGTCACACACGCCCAGTCAGGCAGACCCAACATCTCCAAATGAGCACTTCGCTCCACCTTAGCCCAAGGTGAGCTCTCCAAATCGTTCCCCAACAAACAGTCAACAGGCATGGCTGGCCTCACAGCTACTTGAAGAGTACCAGAGACCCCCCCACTTAAAGGGAACCTGAGCCACCTTGCAGTGGCTCTCTGTGTTGTCAGCGGCAACAACTGGGTAAAATGCAATGGGGACAGCCTGCTCTTCAGACACCAGGTGACACTTGACAGCTGTCACACTGGCTCCTGTGTCTCGAAGAGCCTCCACTCTATGGCCATTGATGGTCACCCACTGCCTATACTTTTTAGTGTTATCAGGCAGTTGGGTCCTGGGGACCACCTCACAGTCTCCTAAAGAGACAAGGGACATCTCTGCGGGACCCCACCCACCTTGGACACCCCTCTCCTCCCCCAGGGATACACTCGCCATCTGCTGGGGTGGAGCACCAGTGGGTGCTGTCTTTCTAAACTGTGGGCACTTGGGATCACTAGACTTATGACCCACTTCACCACACTTGTAGCACCTGAGGGGTCCCCTGGGAACAGGCCTACCTGTCGGTCCCCGTGCTTCTTCTCAGGGGGAGGCTGGGAACCCTTCCCTTGGGTCCCTTGGGGATTACTTTGGGGCCCTTTCTGGAACTCCCTCTGTTTACCCTTGTCCCCCCCACTCTTCTGCTGGGGACCCTGCCCACTCTTGGCGGAGTCTCCCACGTGACCCTTGTGGACCCGGGTGCTCACCCAGCGGTCCGCCTCCTCAGCAAGCTTCCTAGGGTTAGTCAGCCTGCTATCAATCAGGTGCTGGCGTAGCTCTGGAAAACAATTACTTGACAAGTGCTCCCATGCAATTAAATCAAAGAGCCCCTCAAAATCATTAACTTTGCTACCCTTCACCCAACCATCCAATGCTCTGCAGAAAAAAGTGACATATTCTACCCAGGTACCTGACTCCACCTTCTTGCAATTTCTAAACCTCTGTCTATACAATTCAGGAGTCAACCCATACCTGGACATCAATGCATCTTTCATGTGGCTATAGGAATTATGGACTTTAGAAGGCAAGTCTAACAGTGTGTCCCGCCCCTCACTAAGGAACCGCCCCCACAACCCCGCTCCCCAATCCTTCTCAGGGACCCGGTGGGAAGACATGGCTACCTCATAGGCTTTGAACCACTGCCCAATATCATCATTCTTATAAAACTCTCTCACCACATCTTTAGGAATATACACCCTAGCTTCAACAGGCATTGACGGTGTGCTGCCACCAGAGGGAGTAATCTCTAAGCTTCTAGCTTTCAACTCCAACTCCCTCAAACTGTTCTCATGCTCCAACTGCATTCTCTTATCTTCCAGGGCCAATCTCCTATTTTCTAACTCCAGTTGCCCACCCAACTTGAGTTTGGCAAGCTCCAATTCGTGCATCCTGTTTTCTTTCCTGTCCGCCAACTCCTCTGGGGACAGGCTTTTGGCAGAGACACTGCTACCTACTGGGGAGGTTGCCCTCCCCTGTGGACCCAATGGCCCCTCCAGCTGCTCATCTGCATTCTCAGCCCCTTCCTCATTCTCAGGGGTATTCCTTGCTTCCACCCAGGCCCTCAGCGCCTTTTGGAGCTCATCCTTCTTGGTGAGACCGGTCATAGCAACTTTGAATTTCCTGCAGAAGTGCTTTAGCTGTTTCACATTGTAGCATTCTAGTCTCTCCTCTTCCCACTCATAATCAACAGATGCTATGGATGCTGCTTTATCCATGGTGGTTAAACTTGGCAGTTCTTTGCAAAAATAGAAAATCCCAGAAAAACAATCTACCAAAAGTATGTGGTCGCGTTTTGGTCTGCACTCACTAGTAGTGTTCACCAATCACTGTACATGAGTCACAAATGCAAGTCCAGAATCCTCACCGCTGACCACCAATGTTAGATTTGGGGGTCTCTAGTTGGCAGAGGTAGGTACCTTTGACCAAATAGGGACCCTTGCATCTAGTCAGGGTAAGGGGGTACTCTCCTAAAATAACCCCTGCTCACCCCCTTGGTAGCTTGGCACGAGCAGACAGGCTTATCTCAGAGGCAGTGTGTAAAGCATTTGTGAACACATACAGTAATCAAGTGACAACACTACAGATGGACACCACACCAGATGTATATTAAAAATAAGTATCTTTTATATAGATTTAACACAAGACCACAAACGACAAAAATCCACAATACTGTACTTCAAAATGGTAGAATTAGCTCAGTTCTCTTAAGATGGTAAATGCGACACTTTGAGTTCAATGTACCTTAGGATGCGTAACGCTATACAACGAAAGTGTTGCAGGGAAGGTGATGCATCGGTTCCTTACACGCAAGAACGGTGATGCGTCGGGTCCCTAATGATGCGTAGGGGATGCGTCGGTTCTTCTCTGCGAGGGGAGGTGACGCGTCGGTTTCTTACTGCGCTTTCGTGGCGATGCGACCAGCAACGGCATGATGCGATGAAGATCCGGTGCAATGAACAAAGATGGCGTCTTCTCCTTGATGCGACACGATGCGTGCATGCCCGACGGCCGTGCGGCGACTCAACGATTCTTCTGATCCGCGACAGGCCCTGCGACATGCTTCCCGGTGATGCGGCGGCATCTGATGCGATGTCGGTCCTCTTCTCCGGCGATGCGGGGCGCTTCGGCAACGATGCTTCTGAGCCGCGACAGGCCCTGCAGCACGCTTCCCGGTGATGCGGCGGCGTCTGATGCGACGTCGGTCCTCTTCTCCGGCGATGCGAGGCGCTTCGGCAATGATGCGACAGCCGTGCGGCGACTCAACGATTCTTCTGAGCCGCGACAGGCCCTGCGACATGCTTCCCGGTGATGCGGCGGCGTCTGGTGCGACGTCGGTCCTCTTCTCTGGCGATGCGAGGCACTTCGGCTGCGGCGGAGACGCTTCTCCTTCGTGAGTCGCGCTTCCAGCTCCTTGCGACACGCAGTCCCTCAGAAAGTCCAGCTCAGCAGCAGGCACTTTACAGAAAGACTCTTGGGGAGCTGGTTGGTGAAGTCTGTTGTCCCTGAGACTTCAGCAGGAGGCAAGCTCTTCTCTCAAGCCCTTGGAGATCTCTTACAAGTTGATGAAAGTACACACACAGTTCCTTTCTCCTTTCTTTGGCAGTCAGGCAACCACTGCAGGCCAATCCCCCAAACAGCACTCAGCTTAGGGATAGTCTCCTCCTCAGTTTCTCTGGTTCCTCTCCTCAGCAAAGGTTTCTTCTTGTTTCCCAAAGTGATCTGATCTTCTGGGGTTTGGGTCCCCTCTTTTATACACATATTCTCTTTGTTCTCTGAAGGCAGAGAGGCCTTTGCCTAGTCCAAACCAGTTCTGGTCAGTCCTGGAGCACTTTGTTGACAAGACTCCTTCTTTCCTTTGACAGAGTAGGCCAGGGGCATCAGACACACCACAGGAGGTGGAGCCAGCATTGTGGAGGGAAGGCACAGCCCTATTCAGGTCCCAGGTGCAACTCCTCCCACCTATCTCCATGCAGATCTCTCTATTCAGCCCTGTGCTGACTCACCCTGTCTCCTGGAGTCCCCCAGCCCCTGTCACTCACAAACCCAGACAAGGAATACACAACCTAGCAGAGGCAGGCTTGGATAGTTAGGCAAGAAAATACCTACTTTCTAAAAGTGGTATTTTCAAACACAGAATGTTAAAACCAACTTCACTAAAAGATGTATTTTATCATTCTGAGTTCAGGCATACTAAATTCGTTTTTCTACCATGTTCCCTGGGTCAGTTAGGATTATAAGCTGTAATAATCAAACTGCCCATTCTGGCCTATGGGGAACAGGTAGCCTTGCAATAGTGAAAAACGAAAATGGCTGTAATTCACTATTAGGACATGCCACACACACCAGGGCATGTCCTACCTTATACTTACAATGCACCCTGCCCTTGGGCCTACCATATGGGTGACTAATATGCAGAAAATGGAAGGTTTAGGGACTGGAAAGTGGGTGCACTTGCCCAGTCAACATGGCAGTACCAGACTGCACACAGGCTCTGCAATGGCAGACCTGAGACACACTTTTACAGGATGCTTCTGTGGGTGGCACAACCAGTGCTGCAAGCCCACCAGCAGCATTTGGTTTACAAGCCCTGGGCACACTCAGTGCACTGTACTAGGGTCTGACAAGTAATTCAAACCAACCAATCATGGAATCACTAATCCATACATCAATTTACCATAGGGAGCACTTGCACTGTGGCACTGAATAGCACTGGCACAGTGCCCAAAGCATCTATAACCAGCAAAAACACGAGGCAACAGCAAAAAATGGAAGGGAGACCCACACCAACAGTGCCAGGTCTAACAAGTGCCCATTGAGAGAAACTTGCATTATGGGAGGGAGGGGTGATGGGTTTGATGTGAGCAGTGGCTGGCCGCCTCCTACCTCCCCCCACATTAGAAGAAGGACCCACAAACATCCAAGTCTTTAAGCATAACCATTTTGCAGACTGGGCTAAGCAGTAATGCAAACCTCAGATAAAAGTAGAGAAATGTATTATAACAAACCCATCAAACTGCAATGCTGCTGCATTGCATTGTACTGCATTCATACCGTGTTCAGCATTCCCACAGTGCATTGTTGCTATTAGAGTGGTATGAAGCACTTTCACTTACTTACGGTCTATGTTCCTAGTGTGATCGTTGTGAGAAGCGTGGGGTGTTCTACATGAGGATGCATGTGGTGCTCTAGCCTTTTTGCTGCACGCCTGCTGCTACAGTTAGAACTATCTATACCCAGGGGCGGCTCCTCCACTAGGGCGGAGGTAGTAAAATGGTAAAACTAGCATTTTATGTTTCTGCTTCTCGCACTGCGAGAAAGCAGAAGTGTTTGGCTGGGGGATCTGCTCTAGGGCTGGGGAGGAGTGGATTGCCCACTGCTGAGGGCACTGACTGTTTGGTTGGCCCTCTGGGGCCGACCAAACCAGTCATTCGCACTCTGCCCTTTCTACATGTAGGCTGCAACGCAGCCTACTTGGAGAAAATGGCCTCCCCATAGGCGCCTGGCTGGTCGGCGTCCCCACCAATCCCAACACTGCCATTGCAGCGTTGTGATTGGCTTAGGGGAGGGGAGGGAGGCTGCCTGCTTCCTGTTCCTGCCTGAGGCAGGACAGCAGGAGAGCAGGTCAGGAGCAGAGACGACGCGGGACCCAGGAAGGCAAGTTTATTTTATTTTTAAATCAACCCAGCGAGAACCCCCACGCAACCCCCCTCACCCGCGAGCCATGCCGGCCCCAACTGTCTATACCACAGAAAAATGTAAGGTTGGGTTCATTTGTTGTTGTGGTGCACGCAAGAGAGGTACACATCCATGTCTTTATTGCTTTTTCAGAATTCCAGCTGACAGCTTTTGATTCATTTTAGAAGAGTGTTTCGGAGTTTTTTGGCATGTACCCAGTAAGCAGGAATGAGCCTTACTGGTGCCGCTTTTGACATGGAGGTCCATCTTGTGTGACAAGTTTGTTTCGCAGGAATGTCGGGTACGTATGGAGTGATTCAGTACGTATTGCAGAATCACTTGAATGATATGATTAGAACACAGGGGGCCTGGGAAAGGCATGAAGGGCTGGCATGATGTGATCTCATGTTCGCAGGTGCAGGAGTAGTCTGGCAGTGGAGTTTTGGATTGAGGGTAGAATCGCCAGGCATGATCAGCCAGAAAATTATCAGAGTGATAGGGGCTCGATCCCATTAAGGCCCCTCATGTTATGTTATGTTATGGTATTTATTCACCTCTGATACACAAAAAGCTTCATGCTGCTAAAATAATATGGACCAACCCACTAAACGAGCAGATAAATTCAATTTGTATTTAGGGCCTGATTATGACTTTGGTTGTGTGGCACCTGGTCCTCCCTGCCGCCGCACCACCAAAGCCATGGACGGCCGCCCACCAGATTATGAGTGTAACTCGTGTCTGGAGGGCTTTTGCTTTGTCATTCCCATGGCCGTGCCCTGCGATGGACACCGCAATGGGATGCCACTGCATGGACTATGAAGTCCATGTGTGCATCCACATGGCGCAGAGGAACAAGGGGGCCTTATAGGGCACCCTTTGTTACCACTCTGCCAAGGTTTTCATGGCGGTTCCTTGCGGAGAGGAAACTTGTAATATGCTTGGCGGGACCGCAGAGGTCCCACCAAGCATATTACTGCCCCCTGACTGCTGCATCACCACCAAGGAACGGCGGTTCCCTGGTGGCTGCGACGGAGCAATGTCGGTCCGACCACCTTTATTGTAATAGGGCAGTTGGGAGACCACCACCAGCCGCCACCAGCCGCCTCCATGAGTCCGGTGGTCTGTGGACCGCCAGACTTGTAATTAAGCCCTAAGTGTACTACCAAAAAATTATTTCTCAGCTTGAGAAGTAAGAGGGGAGTTAATGTGTCAATAAAATGTTTTTATAGGCTTCATAAGTAACAGTTTATAGTATAGATCAGGAAGGAGAGAGCTTGTATGCTTGGCTGCACCAATTGAAAAAGGTCTGTTGCTGTAGGTCACTGTCCTAGCCTCGGGAACTGCCAAAAGAAGTTGACTGACGGACTGCAAGGTTGTAGAAGGCTTGTGCCAGGAAAACCTACAGGTCATGAACCCAGCAAATTCAGATGGATTGCCATGTCAACAATCACTTGAAGATCACTCCACTAAATATTGGGTATCAATGAAACTGATTTAGTATAGTGGAAATGGCTAGCACTTTGATAGGCTTTTCATTGATCATTCAGTGGCATTTTGTGCCGATTGAACTACTGAATATCAACACCAACAATATTGTGGTACAAGGTTATTGAGGACAAAATATCAAGGACCAAAGTTTCAAAAGGTAAGAGCATATAGGGTAGTATAGACTTACTTTTCCTAATTCCACAACGTTGTACCTTGAAGATACATGTACCACGCTGGAGCATATATGTGGATTTAGGTATAGTATATCTAGACTTATTGTGAAGGTTAAACCACTTCTTTCAGAAATGGATTTCAGAATTGCTGTTCAAGCCCGTATACTCTAGCATCTGGATGGTGATAATGCCCTAATCTGTGGCCTTCTGCACTCCACTCTGGCAGCCCTTAGGGACATCCTACAAGCCTGACCATGTCTCATCCAGGGCCTAAAGAAATATGATCAAATCATCTCCACCCTGAAGGGACCCCACTGGCTTCCCTTGCCAGCTCATACCATCTTTAAAATTAGATGCCTTATTTGCAAAGTCTTCACAACCAGCACCCCTACTTACATTGCAGAGAAGCTCACGACCTCTGGTGGCTATCCGCACACCTGCAGCCAGGATACCATAAGACTGCAGAACTAGAAGTGCAAAAAAGAAAAAAACAAGAGAGCATGATTTTCTATCAATGCACCAAGAATCTGGAACACCATCCCAGTATCCATCAGGACCACTCCAACACTGCTCCAATTTAAGAAATATTTAAGACTCACCTCTTTGAAGAACACTACATCACAATCCTTTATACTTCTACAACTCAGCTTCCTCTACTGTTACTAAATGACTTTAAGCTTGCCTTTGACCATGTACAGTGTTCCACTGTCTTTTGGCTAGGTTCGCGCTATAGAAATACCATAAACATTCCTACATACAAATATCTAATAGGGTAGGGATGAAAGGCAAATGATATCTGTTCTTGACTGTCATTTGATTAAGCACCCAGTAGTCAATACATGCTTGAAATTCATTCCCCTTTTTAGAGACAAAGAAGAGAGGTGAGTATACTGGTGTCTTTGAGTGTCATATAACAACGTTCTGTAAATACTCATCGAAATATTGCCAAAGATGCTAATTTTCTATCTCTGTTGGAACATATAATCGGCTGGATAGTAACTTAGCTCCTGGAGCAAAATATATAAAGCAGCCATGGTCAGGGTGTGTGTTGAAAATGGCCTTTTTGCAGGGTTATTTCCAAGTTTTTTTGCTTCTTCCTCCTATTTCTCCTGACCTGTTTTTGTTGGCTTTAGGACTCTGGGTATTTTACCACTGCTAATCAGTGCTAAAGTGCATATGCTCTCTGTGTGAATTGTGATTCTGATTGGTTATCCATGATTGGCTTATTTGATTTACTGGAAAGTCCCTAGTAAAGTGCACTGAGTGTGCCAGGGCCTGTAAATCAAATGCTACTAGTGGACTAGCAGCTCTGGTTGTGCCACACACATGAGAATCCCTGTAAATGTGTCTCAGACCTGCCACTGCAGTGTCTCCATACACAGTTTTAAACTGCCATGTCGACCTAGCAAGTGCACCCACTTGCCAGTCCCGACCTTGCCTTTTCTTACACTAGATCAGCCAAACATTGATTTGAACTGTGTAAAAGGAAAAAGAAGTTCTCTAGACAAGGGTTGTGTTCAATCAATGATTTATCTGCGATTGCTGATCTTATAATGACAAAATGAATTGTCTAAAGTACTCTCCCTTTTCTCTATAAATGTTTTTTTAATAAATGTTTTCAATTGTTTTAATAATTAGTGTATAGACATTGTATGGGTATTGTCACATGTGGTGATTAAAAGATACAAATCGGACTTTTCCTATATGTCTGTCCCATGACCATTGGGGTCGTTTTTGAAAAAAAAACTTGCATGTCCTGGAGTCACGAAATATAAAATGCATGGTGTTTGAATATACTGATTTTTATAACAAATGCAAAGTTTTTTAATAAAAGTGAATATCTTTTTATACACATTACTTTATGGTATTTATCTTGGTGATATTGGTTGGATTTTTCGATGAATGACTGAAACAAGGATATAAATGACAGTTGGACTGTGATCAAACCCAAAGGGAAACGTTTTGTTGACTTACAGTCACTCTGGTGCCCTGTCCCTATGGGGTGAGGAGGGCCCCTCTCTTTTTCTTTTGGACCCTCAGGGAGGCCCAAGGTACCCCCATGGGCAGGGTGAGGTGTATGTAAAAGGTAGGACATGTGCTGGTGTGTTTTACATGTCCTGATAGTGAAATACTGCCAATTTCGTTTTTCACTAGTAAAAGGCTATTTATCCCATAGGCTAACATGGAAGTTACTTTGTAACACCTTACAGGTTTAACTTTCCATTGGGACAAGATAGATAAATGGAGTTTAGGCTCTCTGTACTTAGAATTTAATAACACATCTTTTTAGGGAGATAGATTTTAAATTGTGTGTTTGAAAATTCCACTTTTAGAAAGTAAAAAGAACAATTGTTAGACAGAATGCAGAACAGTGTCATACATTCACCCCAGTACAGCGATTTGGGCCTAAATCCATTGATTTTTTGCTCCACATGCCATTCCAGTTTGAACCCAGCCATATGAAAATGAGTATAGACCCTGTGCCCAATGGGAACAGTCCAGCCCGAATAGGCCTCTTTTTCCCACTTTCCCTCACCCCGCATGTTGTTACAACGCGGTCGTTACAACGACCGCGTTGTAACAACGCATACCATTACCCTGCAAGTAGTAACAACGACTTGCGGAGGGGGGCGCTGGATGTTGGAAGAGTATAATTTACTATTCCAACTTCAGTCTGTGCGGACACTAGGGAAGGTGTTGGATTTTAAATCCAACACCTTCTCCCCCCTCCGCAAGTCGTTCAAACGACTTGCGGGGTAATGGTATGCGTTGTTACAACGCGGTCGTTGTAACGACAGCGTTGTAACAACATGCAGGGTGAGGGATGGGTCGTAAGGGGTGTTTACCGTCCAGCCCAAACTATCAGGCCAGGTCCTCCCTAGACTGGAAACAAGCATCCTAGGACCGATTTCAGGGTTTCACCCGTCATCAACCAGGATAGCTTGACTACAGTGGCATGGAGAGCCGGGACCCACATCTGGGCATACCCGTCCAACTCGGGGTGACAAATGCAAAAAGAAAAATTGATGGACAGAATGCAGAACAATGTCATACATTCACCCCAGCACAGCGATTTGAGCCTAAATTTCAAAGTTTTTTTGTTCTCCATGCCATTCCAGTTTGAACCCAGCCATATGCAAATCAGTCTTGTCCGTGTGCCCAATGGGAATAGTCCAGCCCGAACTGCCAGGCCAGGTCCTCCCTGGACTGGAAACAAGCCTCCTAGGACCAGTTTCGTGGTTTCACCCCTCATCAGCCAGGATCGCTTGAATCCAGTGGCATGGAGAGCCTGGGACCCACTTCTGGGCATACCCGTCCCACTCGGGGTGACAAATGCAAAAAGAACAATTGATGGACAGAATGCAGAACAGTGTCATACATTCACCCCAGTACAGCGATTTGGGCCTAAATCCATTGATTTTTTGCTCCACATGCCATTCCAGTTTGAACCCAGCCATATGAAAATGAGTATAGACCCTGTGCCCAATGGGAACAGTCCAGCCCGAATAGGCCTCTTTTTCCCGCTTTCCCTCACCCCGCATGTTGTTACAACGCGGTCGTTACAACGACCGCGTTGTAACTACGCATACCATTACCCTGCAAGTAGTAACAACGACTTGCGGAGGGAGCGCTGGATGTTGGAAGAGTATAATTTACTATTCCAACTTCAGTCTGTGCGGACACTAGGGAAGGTGTTGGATTTTAAATCCAACACCTTCTCCCCCTCCACAAGTCGTTCAAACGACTTGCGGGGTAATGGTATGCGTTGTTACAACGCGGTCGTTGTAACGACAGCGTTGTAACAACATGCAGGGTGAGGGATGGGTCGTAAGGGGTGTTTACCGTCCAGCCCAAACTATCAGGCCATGTCCTCCCTAGACTGGAAACAAGCATCCTAGGACCGATTTCGGGGTTTCACCCGTCATCAACCAGGATAGCTTGACTCCAGTGGCATGGAGAGCCGGGACCCACGTCTGGGCATACCCGTCCAACTCGGGGTGACAAATGCAAAAAGAAAAATTGATGGACAGAATGCAGAACAATGTCATACATTCACCCCAGCACAGCGATTTGAGCCTAAATTTCAACGTTTTTTTGTTCTCCATGCCATTCCAGTTTGAACCCAGCCATATGCAAATCAGTCTTGTCCGTGTGCCCAATGGGAATAGTCCAGCCCGAACTGCCAGGCCAGGTCCTCCCTGGACTGGAAACAAGCCTCCTAGGACCAGTTTCGTGGTTTCACCCCTCATCAGCCAGGATCGCTTGAATCCAGTGGCATGGAGAGCCTGGGACCCACTTCTGGGCATACCCGTCCCACTCGGGGTGACAAATGCAAAAAGAACAATTGATGGACAGAATGCAGACAATGTCATACATTCACCCCAGTACAGCGATCTGGACCTAAATCTATCAGTCCAGACCGAACTGCCAGGCTAGGTCCTCCCTGGACCGGAAACAAGCATCCTGGGACCGGTTTCAGGGTATGTCACCCTTCTTTAGCCAGGCTAGTTTGAATCCAGTGGCACAGTGAGCAAGGGACCCACGTCTGGGCATACCCATCCCTCTTAGGGCGAAAAGTGTTACAGCAAACAAATGATGGACGGAATGCTGACAATGCAAACATTCTCCCCCAGTCAAAAGATCTGGGTTAAATCCATCGTTCTTTTGCCCACTACGCCACCCCAGTTTGGACCCAGCCATATGCAAATCAGTCTTGACCCTGTGCCCAATGGAAACAGTCCAGCCCGAACTGCAAGGCCAGGTCCTCCCTGGACTCGAAACAAGCATCCTAGGACCAGTTTCAGGGTTTTACCCCTCATCAGCCAGGATAGCTTGACTCCAGTGGCATGGAGAGCACGTGACCCACGTCTGGGAATACCCGTACCACTCGGGGTGACAAATGCAAAAATAACAATTGATGGACAGAATGCAGAACAATGTCATACATTCACCCCAGTACAGCGATCTGGGCCTAAATCCATAGTTTTTTTTGCTTCCCATGTCATTCCAGTTTGAACCCAGCCATATGAAAAATCAGTCTTGACCCAGTGCCCAATGGGAACAGTCCAGCCCGAACTGCCAGGCCAGCTCCTTCCTGGACTCGAAACAAGCATCGTAGGACCGGTTTTGGGGTTTCACCCCTCATCAGCCAGGATAGCTTGACTCCAGTGGCATGGAGAGCACGGAATCCACGTCTGGGCTTACCCGTCCAACTCGGGGTGACAAATGCAAAAATAACAATTGATGGACAGAATGCAGAACAATGTCATACATTCACCCCAGTACACCGATCTGGGCCTAAATCCATAGTTTTTTTGCTTCCCATGTAATTCCAGTTTGAACCGAGCCATATGCAAATCAGTCTTGACCCCGTGCCCAATGGGAACAGACCAGTCCGAACTGCCAGGCCACGTCCTCCCTGGACTGGAAATAAGCATCCTAGGACCGGTTTCAGGGTTTCACCCCGCATCAGCCAGGATAGCTTGACTCCAGTGGCATCGAGAGCACGGGACCCACGTCTGGGCATACCCGTCCCACTCGGGGTTACAAATGCAAAAGCAAAAATCGATGGACAGAATGCAGAACAATGTCATACATTCACCCAGGTACAGTGATCTGGACCTAAATCTATAATTTTTTTGCTCTCCATGCCATTCCAGTTTGAACCCAGCCATATGCAAATCAGTCTTGACCCTGTGCCCAATGGGAACAGTCCAGCACGAACTGCCAGGCCAGGTCCTCCCTGGACTGGAAACAAGCATCCTAGGACCGGTTTCAGGTTTCCAATCCTCATCAGCCAGGATAGCTTGACTCCAGTGGCATGGAGAGCACGGGACCCACGTCTGGGAATACTCGCCCCACTCGGGGTGACAAATGCAAAAAGAATAATTGATGGACAGAATGCAGAACAATGTCATACATTCACCCCAGTACAGCGATCTGGGCCTAAATCCATCGTTTTTTTGCTCCCCATGTCATTCCAGTTTGAACCCAGCCATATGCAAATCAGTCTTGACCCTGTTCCCAATGGGAACAGTTCAGTGCGAACTGCCAAACCAGGTGCTCCGTGAACTGTAAACAAGCATACTAGGACTGGTTTCGGGGTTTCACCCATAATCAACCAGGATATCTTGACTCCAGTGGCCTGCAGAGCATGGGACCCACGTCTGGCCATACCCGTCCCACTCAGGGTGACAAATGCAAAAAGAACATTTGATGGACAGAATGCAGAACAATTTCATACATTTACCCCAGTACAGCGATCTGGGCTTAAATCCATCGTATTTTTACTCCCCATGCCATTCCAGTTTGAACCCAGCCATATGCAAATCAGTCTTGACCCTGTGCCCAATGGGAACAGTCCAGTCCGAACTGCCAGGCCAGATCCTCCCTGGACTTGAAATAAGCATCCTAGGACCGGTTTCGGGGTTTCACCCCTCATCAGCCAGGATAGCTTGACTCCAGTGGCATGGATAGCACGGGACCCACGCCTGGGCATACCCGTCCCACTCGGGGTGACAAATGCAAAAAGATAAATTGATGGACAGAATGCAGAACAATGTCAGTCATACATTCACCCAGGTACAGTGATCTGGACCTAAATCCATCGTATTTTTGCTCCCCATGCCATTCCAGTTTGAACCCAGCCATATGCAAACCAGTCTTGACCCTGTGCCCAATGGGAACAGTCCAGCCCGAACTGCCAGGCCAGGTCCTCCCTGGACTCGGAACAAGCATCCTAGGATCGGTTTCGGGGTTTCACCCCTCATCAGCCAGGATAGCTTGAATCCAGTGGCATGGAGAGCACGGGACCCACGTCTGGGCATACCCGTCCCACTCAGGGTGACAAAAGCAAAAAGAACAATTGATGGACAGAATACAGAACAATGTCATACATTCACTCAGGTACAGTGATCTGTACCTAAATCTATCGTTTTTTTGCTCTCCATGTCATTCCAGTTTGAACCCAGCCATATGCAAATCAGTCTTGACCCTGTGCCCAATTGAAACAGTCCAGCCCGAACTGCCAGGCCAGATCCTCCCTAGAGTGGAAACAAGCATCCTAGGACCGGTTTTGGGGTTTCACCCCTCATCAGCCAGGATAGCTTGACTTCAGTGGCATGGAGAGCACAGGACCCACGTCTGGGCATACCCGTCCCACTCGGGGTGATAAATGCAAAAAGAACAATTGATGGACAGAATGCAGAACAATGTCATACATTCACCCCAGTACAGCAATCTGGGCCTAAATCCATCGTTTTTTTGCTCCCCATGCCATTCCAGTTTGAATTCAGCCATATGCAAATCAGTCTTGACCCTGTGCCCAATGGGAACAGTCCAGCCCGAACTGCCAGGCCAGGTCCTCCCTGGACTGGAAACAAGCATCCTAGGACCGGTTTCCGGGTTCACCCTGCATCAGCCAGGATAGCTTGACTCCAGTGGCATGGAGAGCACGGGACCCACGTCTGGGCTTACCCGTCCCACTCGGGGTGACAAATGCAAAAAGAACATTTGATGAACAGAATGCAGAACAATGTCATACATTTACCCCAGTACAGCGATCTGGACCTAAATCTGTCATTTTTTTGCTCTCCATGCCATTCCATTTTGAACCCAGCCATATGAAAAGTCAGTCTTGACCATGTGCCCAATGGGAACAGTCCAGCCCGAACTGCCAGGCCAGGTCCTTCCTGGACTCGAAACAAGCATCCTAGGACCGGTTTCGGGGTTTCACCCCTCATCAGCCAGGATAGCTTGACACCAGTGGGATGGAGAGCACGGGTCCCACATCTGGGCATACCCGTCCCACTCAGGGTTACAAATGCAAAAAGAACAATTGATGGACAGAACACAGAACAATGTCATACATTCACCCAGGTAGTGATCTGGACTTAAATCTATCGCTTTTTTGCTCTCCATGCCATTCCAGTTTGAACCCAGCCTTGTGCAAATCAGTCTTGACCCTGTGCCTAATGGAAACAGTCCAGCCCGAACTGCCAGGCCAGGTCCTCCCTGGACTCGAAAGAATTATCCTAGGACCAGTTTCGGGGTTTCACCCCTAAACAGCCAGGATAGCTTTACTCAGGTGGCATGCAGAGCACGGGAACTACATCTGGGCATACCCGTCCCACTCGGGGTGAAAAATGCAAAAAGAATATTTGATAGACAGAATGCAGAACAATGTCATACATTTACCCCAGTTTAGCGATCTGGGCATACCCGTCCCACTTGGGGTGACAAATGCTAAAAGAACAATTGATGGACAGAATGCAGAACAATGTCATACATTCACCCCAGTACAGCAATCTGGGCCTTAATCCATCGTTTTTTTCATCCCCACGTCATTCCAGTTTGAATCCAGCCATATGCAAATCAGTCTTGACCCTGTGCCCAATAGGAATAGTCCAGCCAGAACTGCCAGGCCAGGTCCTCCGTGGACTGGAAACAAGCATCCTAGGACCTGTTTCGAGGTTTCACCCCTCATCAGCCAGGATAGCTTTACTCCAGTGGCATGGAGAGCACGGGAACTACATCTGGGCATACCCGTCCCACTCGGGGTGAAAAATGCAAAAAGAATATTTGATAGACAGAATGCAGAACAATGTCATACATTTACCCCAGTTTAGCGATCTGGGCCTAAATCCATCGTTTTTTTGCTCCCCATGCCATTCCAGTTTGAACCCAGCCATATGCAAATCAGTCTTGACCCTGTGCACAATGGGAACAGTCCAGCCCGAACTGCCATGCTAGGTCCTCCCTGGACTGGAAACAAGCATCCTAGGACCGGTTTCAGGGTTTCACCCCTCATCAGCTAGGATAGCTTGAATCCAGTGGCATGGAGAGCACGGGACCCACGTCTGGGCATACCCGTCCAACTCGGGGTGGAAAATGCAAAAAGAACAATTGATGGACAGAATGATGAACAATGTCGTACATTCACCCCAGTACAGCAATCTGGGCCTAAATCCATAGGTTTTTTTGCTCCCCATGCCATTCCAGTTTGAAGACAGCCATATGCAAATCAGTCTTGACCCTGTGCCCAATGGGAACAGTCCAGCCAGAACTGCCAGGCCAGGTCCTCCCTGGACTCGAAACAAGCATCCTAGGACTGGCTTCTGGGTTTGACCCCTCATCAGCCAGGATAGCTTGACTCCAGTGGCATGGAGAGCACAGGACCCACGCCCGGGCATACCCGTCCCACTCGGGGTGACGAATGCAAAAAGAACAGTTGATGGACAGAATGCAGAACAATGTCATACATCCACCCCAGTACAGCGATCTGGGCCTAAATCCATGTTTTTTTTGCTCCCGATGTCATTCCAGTTTGAACCCAGCCATATGCAAATCAGTCTTGACCCTGTTCCCAATGGGAACAGTTCAGTGCGAACTGCCTGGCCAGGTACTCCGTGAACTGTAAACAAGCATTCTAGGACTGGTTTCGGGGTTTCACCCTGTAGGAGAGTAGGATCTGCTTCACATGGGTACCCCCACTTTTTGCTGATGCTTCACTGATTTTCGACTTTAGTCTGGCTGGGGCCCTGCTAATCAGAACCCCAGCCTAGCTGCTTCCTCTCTAAAATGGTTTCCATGTGCCTTAGGCACATCTCTGATTGGAATCTGGAGTGCCCTTATAAGTCCCTAGTATATGGTATACTATGTACCCAGGGCATAGGTACCTCAGAGGCCTACCAGGGGCTGCAGCATGTATTATGCCACCCCTGGAAGGCCATCCAAAATGACACCACAGGTCTGCTACTGCAGCCTGGGTAAGGTGGTGCATGCACCTCTTACAGTGGTATAGGCTACCTATATCACTACCATTGCACACACATATAAACCTATAAGTCACTCCTATGGCAGGCCTTACCAATCCTGAAGGCAGAGTGCTTGGTTCTTATGTGAGAGGGTGCCCCTGCATGAGCAGAGCCCCTCTACAGCGTTCGGAGTCCCTCCTCTGATGCTGTTTGTGGTACAGCCTGACCATATACTCTTAAGCGCATTATATCCTCGCGGTACAATACTAACTTTGGACTGGCTGGACCAAAACATGTTGTGTTTGGTGTCAAACATCTTGGAATACTACCCCCCCGCCAGTCCTGGCGGCGGGGGTAGCATTCCACCCTTCTAGAGGGAGAGACATGTACACACCGGGCTGCCCGGTAACTTCTTTCCAGAGCCCTGACATCACAAAATGGATGCCGCTGCCACAGACACGGGTCTGGCCTCCTGCTGCTGACTGAAACTCCGGCAGGGGAGGCCTGGACAATAGGTTTCCTGTTGCAGGGAGGTGTAACCCCCTCCCCAGACAGGATAGTGTGTATTGGGGCTGGGCGGTAGCACCCTCTAGTTCTCAGAAGTCCTGCACTGGGGGCACACTTGGTGTCCCTGTGCATATGCCAGTTCAAACCGGTTGCAGGGGCTACCTGCCCCTGCTCTGGCATGAAACTGGGGGAAAGGGAATGGGTGTAACCACCCCTCTTCCCTGACCCTCCCATAGGTGGGTCCCCAGAGTATGTCCAACCCCCTAACTTAGTATAAGTATGGGACCCCTGTCCTTAGGACTTTAGATTTTACCTGGACGAAACTCTGATACAGAATCCTGGACCTTCGACGCTCTACTTTAAGATTAGAGGACTGAAGAATCTCCCTTGGGGTCAAGGAGTGACTCCCCTGCTTGGCAGGCACCGAAGAAGCAATTGTCCGGTCTGCATCGCTGAAGCTCCCGCCGGACGCCGAAGTCTTTGCATCACCAGAGGTAGATTTCCAGACTTCCCCGAGGCTGCCCTGAGTCCCCAGCAAAGCTAAGGCCCGTAGCTGTTGTGGGTAACGTGGAACCGTGACCCCTGAACACCAAGAACTTTTGCAAGTGCATCCTCTTCCTGGGCTCCCACGAAGTTGTGCTTTGGGCTCCGAGTAGCCCCTGCCTCCAGAACCGACTGCACTGAAGATCACTGGCCTCCATTCCACGAGTGTCCTGTGAGCCAGCTCCAAGTGTGTCCACTCGAGGCTCCTTTGCGGTCACTAGTCCGTTGGCTAGTGGGCCCTTCCGAAGGCAACTCTTCTTTTAATTGGGCTTCCCTGGTTGCTCCAGACGTGCCCTGACTTATCTTCGCTGGGTGAGTCCCCCAGACCTTGCTGGTCTGCATCAACGTCCTTTTTCTATTTCCACGAGACTTGCCGTTGCCAAGGCTTGTTGGGTCCAATCCGGTCGGCGACACCCCTGCAATTGACAGACGTCATGGGTCAGCTCGAATCCAGCCCCTGGTTGTCATCGACGCCTCCTGGACCTCGTGGCTGAAGAGTCAAGACAACAGTCAACCTACCTGAAGCACCCGACATCGGTGGGCATCTGCTCATCGCCTTCCTGGTCACTGGCTAGTGACCCAGACTCTGTCCCCTCTGCTTTCAGGTTCTTCAGATCTTCGATCCACCAGGACACTTTCGACTTGGTCGCCAGCAGCACTTTGCAGCAGATAGACATTAAAAACGACGACGAAACCCGACCCCGAAAGACACCTATGCACCCGGCTTCCCTGGGTGAGGTAACTCGAGTACTCCGGTGCTCCCGTGGGTATAGACTCTAGAACAACCTAGTTCTAAAGGGGTTTGCTCCAAGTCCTCCTCTAAGTGTCCCTTTTCTTTAAAACTCCAACCGCGACATTCCCCATAGAAGACAACGGCGGCTCGCGGCTGTGTTCTCACACTGCACGAGTCCCCCGTGGGTCCCCTGTGTCACTACCTTGGGTGGTTCCTTGAGGGCCAAGCACTTCTACAGGCTCTAGGCCTTGTGTCTAGCTCAGTTGTGGTTCTTATACCACTTTATTGGTATATGGTTTAGTACGCCCCTAGGGCTCAAACGTGTATTTGTGCTATTACTGTTGATAACTGACTTGTAGCGTATGTACTTCAAACTCTAGCCTCATAAAGAGACTAGAGGGGTGTGTTTAAGACTAAATACATATATTTTAAATATATACCTGGTGTGGTCCTCTTTCATTTGGTCACTCAAGAGATTATAGACTGGTAAAACAAGCTGCTTTACATTCCTTCAAGACTTAGCCTGAAGGCTGCTCTCCATAGCTACCACTAGGATAGCTTTCAATAAAGGTTGTCTTTAACCTATCTCCAATAAGGGGTTGTTTGGACTGGTGCAAGGTGCCCACTATAATTAGTGGACAGCATATACCAGGCCAACCTCTCACACACCCCTCATCAGCCAGGATAGCTTGACTCCAGTGGCATGGAGAGCATGGGACCCACGTCTGGGCATACCCGTCCCACTCGGGGTGACAAATGCAAAAAGAACATTTGATGGACAGAATGCAGAACAATTTCATACATTTACCCCAGTACAGCGATCTGGACCTAAATCCATCGTATTTTTGCTCCCCATACCATTCCAGTTTGAACACAGCCATATGCAAATCCGTCTTGACCCTGTGCCCAATGGGAACAGTCCAGCACGAACTGTCAGGCCAGGTCCTCCCTGGACTCGAAACAAGCATCCTAGGACCGGTTTCGGGGTTTCACCCCTCATCAGCCAGGATAGCTTGACTCCAGTGGCATGGAGAGCATGGGACCCACGTCTGGGCATACCCGTCCCACTCAGGGTGACAAATGCAAAAAGAACAATTGATGGACAGAATACAGAACAATGACATACATTCACTCAGGTACAGTGATCTGTAGCTAAATCTATCGTCTTTTTGCTCTCCATGTCATTCCAGTTTGAACCCAGCCATATGCAAATCAGTCTTGACCCTGTGCCCAATTGAAACAGTCCAGCCCGAGCTGCCAGGACAGATGCTCCCTGGAGTGGAAACAAGCATCCTAGGACCGGTTTTGGGGTTTCACCCCTCATCAGCCAGGATAGCTTGACTTCAGTGGCATGGAGAGCACAGGACCCACGTCAGGGCATACCCATCCCACTCGGGGTGACAAATGCAAAAAGAACAATTGATGGACAGAATGCAGAACAATGTCATACATTCACCCCAGTACAGCGATCTGGGCCTAAATCCATCGTTTTTTAGCTCCCCATGCCATTCCAGTTTGAACACAGCCATATGGAAATCAGTCTTGACCCTGTGCCCAATGGGAACAGTCCAGCCCGAACTGCCAGGCCAGGTCCTCCCTGGACTGGAAACAAGCATCCTAGGACCAGTTTCGGGGTTTCACCCTGCATCAGCCAGGATAGCTTGACTCCAGTGGCATGGAGAGCACGGGACCCACGTCTGGGCTTACCCGTCCCACTCGGGGTCACAAATGCAAAAAGAACATTTGATGGACAGAATGCAGAACAATGTCATACATTTACCCCAGTACAGCGATCTGGACCTAAATATATCATTTTTTTGCTCTCCATGCCATTCCATTTTGAACCCAGCCATATGAAAAGTCAGTCTTGACCCTGTGCCCAATGGGAACAGTCCAGCCCGAACTGCCAGACCAGGTCCTTCCTGGACTGAAAACAAGCATCCTAGGACCGGTTTCGGGGTTTCACCCTTCATCAGCCAGCATAGCTTGACTCCAGTGGGATGGAGAACACGGGTCCCACGTCTGGGCATACCTGTCCCACTCGGGGTGACAAATGCAAAAAGAACAATTGATGGACAGAACACAGAACAATGTCATATATTCACCCAGGTACAGTGATCTGGACTTAAATCTATCGCTTTTTTGCTCTCCATGCCATTCCAGTTTGAACTTAGCCATGTGCAAATCAGTCTTGACCCTGTGCCCAATGGAAACAGTCCAGCCCGAACTGATAGGCCAGGTCCTCCCTGGACTCGAAACAAGCATCCTAGGACCAGTTTTGGGGTTTCACCCCTCATCACCCAGGATAGCTTGACTCCAGTGGCATGGTAGTACGGGACCCACGTCTGGGCATACCCATCCCACTCGGGGTGACAAATACAAAAAGAACAATTGATGGACAGAATGCAGAACAATGTCATACATTCACCTCAGTACAGCGATCTGGACCTAAATCCATCGTTCTTTTGCTCCCCATGCCATTCCAGTTTGAAGACAGCCATATGGAAATCAGTCTTGACCCTGTGCCCAATGGGAACAGTCCAGCCCGAACTGCCAGGCCAGGTCCTCCCTGGACTGGAAACAAGCATCCTAGGACCAGTTTCGGGGTTTCACCCTGCATCAGCCAGGATAGCTTGACTCCAGTGGCATGGAGAGCACGGGACCCACGTCTGGGCTTACCCGTCCCACTCGGGGTCACAAATGCAAAAAGAACATTTGAAGGACAGAATGCAGAACAATGTCATACATTTACCCCAGTACAGCGATCTGGACCTAAATATATCATTTTTTTGCTCTCCATGCCATTCCATTTTGAACCCAGCCATATGAAAAGTCAGTCTTGACCCTGTGCCCAATGGGAACAGTCCAGCCCGAACTGCCAGACCAGGTCCTTCCTGGACTGAAAACAAGCATCCTAGGACCGGTTTCGGGGTTTCACCCCTCATCAGCCAGCATAGCTTGACTCCAGTGGGATGGAGAACACGGGTCCACGTCTGGGCATACCTGTCCCACTCGGGGTGACAAATGCAAAAAGAACAATTGATGGACAGAACACAGAACAATGTCATATATTCACCCAGGTACAGTGATCTGGACTTAAATCTATCGCTTTTTTGCTCTCCATGCCATTCCAGTTTGAACTTAGCCATGTGCAAATCAGTCTTGACCCTGTGCCCAATGGAAACAGTCGAGCCCGAACTGATAGGCCAGGTCCTCCCTGGACTCGAAACAAGCATCCTAGGACCAGTTTTGGGGTTTCACCCCTCATCACCCAGGATAGCTTGACTCCAGTGGCATGGTAGTACGGGACCCACGTCTGGGCATACTCATCCCACTCGGGGTGACAAATACAAAAGAACAATTGATGGACAGAATGCAGAACAATGTCATACATTCACCTCAGTACAGCGATCTGGACCTAAATCCATCGTTCTTTTGCTCCCCATGCCATTCCAGTTTGAAGACAGCCATATGCAAATCAGTCTTGACCCTGTGCCCAATAGGAACAGACCAGCCCGAACTGCCAGTCCACGTCCTCCATGGACTGGAAACAAGCATCCTAGGACTGTTTTCGGGGTTTCACCCCTCATTAGCCAGGATAGCTTGACTCCAGTGGCATGGAGAGCACGGGACCCACGTCTGGGCATACCCGTCACACTTGGGGTGACAAATGCTAAAAGAACAATTGATGGACAGAATGCAGAACAATGTCATACATTCACCCCAGTACAGCGATCTGGGCCTTAATCCATAGTTTTTTTGCTCCACACGTCATTCCAGTTTGAATCCAGCCATATGCAAATCAGTCTTGACCCTGTGCCCAATAGGAACAGACCAGCCCGAACTGCCAGGCCACGTCCTCCATGGACTGGAAACAAGCATCCTAGGACCGGTTTTGGGGTTTCACCCCTCATCAGCCAGGATAGCTTGACTCCAGTGGCATGGAGAGCACGGGACCCATGTCTGGGCATACCCGTCCCACTCGGTGTGACAAATGCAAAAAGAACATTTGATGGACAGAATGCTGAACAATGTCATACATTCTCCTCAGTACAGCGATCTGTGCATAAATCCATCGTTTTTTTGCTCCACATGCCATTCCAGTTTGAACACAGCATTATGCAAATCAGTCTTGACCCTGTGCCCAATGGGAGCAGTCCAGCCAGAACTGCCAGGCCAGGTCCTCCGTGGACTGGAAACAAGCATCCTAGGACCTGTTTCGAGGTTTCACCCCTTATCAGTCAGGATAGCTTTATTCCAGTGGCATGGAGAGCACGGGACCTACGTCTGGGCATACCCGTCCGACTCGGGGTGACAAATGGAAAAAGAACATTTGATGGACAGAATGCAGAACAATGTCATACATTTACCCCAGTACAGCGATCTGGGCCTAAATCCATCATTTTTTTGCTCCCCATGCCATTCCAGTTTGAACCCAGCCATATGCAAATCAGTCTTGACCCTGTGCACAATGGGAACAGTCCAGCCCGAACTGCGATGCTAGGTCCTCCCTGGACTGGAAACAAGCATCCTAGGACCGGTTTCGGGTTTTCACTCCTCATCAGCTAGGATAGCGTGACTCCAGTGGCATGGAGAGCACGGGACTTATGTCTGGGCATACCAGTCCCACTCGGGGTGAAAAATGCAAAAAAAAACAATTGATGGACAGAATGCAGAACAATGTCATACATTCACCCCAGTACAGCAATCTGAGCCTAAATCCATCGTTTTTCTGCTCCCCATGCCATTCCAGTTTGAACCCAGCAATATGAAAAATCAGTCTTGACCTTGTGCCCAATGGGAACAGTCCAGCCCGAACTGCCATGCTAGGTCCTACCTGGACTGGAAACAAGCATCCTAGGACTGGCTTCTGGGTTTGACCCCTCATCAGCCAGGATAGCGTGACTCCAGTGGCATGGAGAGCATGGGACCCACGTCTGGGCATACCCGTCCCACTTGGGGTGACAAATGCTAAAAGAACAATTGATGGACAGAATGCAGAACAATGTCATACATTCACCCCAGTACAGCGATCTGGGCCTTAATTCATCATTTTTTTGCTCCACATGTCATTCCAGTTTGAATCCAGACATATGCAAATCAGTCTTGACCGTGTGCCCAATAGGAACAGTCCAACCCGAACTGCCAGGCCAGGTCCTCCATGGACTGAAAACAGGCATCCTAGGACCGGTTTCGGGGTTCCACCCCTCATCAGCCAGGATAGCTTGACTCCACTGGCATGGAGAGCACGGTACCCACGTCTGGGCATACCCTTCCCACTCGGGGTGAAAAATGCAAAAAGAACAATTGATGGACAGAATGCAGAACAATGTCATACATTCACCCCAGTACAGGGATCTGGGCCTAAATCCATGTTTTTTTTTGCTCCCGATGTCATTCCAGTTTGAACCCAGCCATATGCAAATCAGTCTTGACCCTGTGCCCAATGGGAACAGTCCAGCCCGAACTGCCATGCTAGGTCCTCCCTGTCCTGGAAACAAGCATCCTAGGACCGGTTTCGGGGTTTCACTCCTCATCAGCTAGGATAGCTTGACTCCAGTGGCATGGAGAGCACGGGACTCACGTCTGGGCATACCCATCCCACTCGGGGTGAAAAATGCAAAAAGAACAATTGATGGACAGAATGCAGAACAATGTCATACATTCACCCCAGTACAGCGATCTGGGCCTAAATTCATGTTTTTTTTTGCTCCTGATGTCATTCCAGTTTGAACCCACCCATATGCAAATCAGTCTTGACCCTGTTCCCAATGGGAACAGTTCAGTGCGAACTGCCTGGCCAGGTCCTCCGTGAACTGTAAACAAGCATACTAGGACTGGTTTCGGGTTTCACCCCTCATCAGCCAGGATAGCTTGACTCCAGTGGCATGGAGAGCATGGGACCCACGTCTGGGCATACCCGTCCCACTCGGGGTGACAAATGCAAAAAGAACATTTGATGGACAGAATGCAGAACAATTTCATACATTTACCCCAGTACAGTGATCTGTACCTAAATCCATCGTATTTTTGCTCCCCATGCCATTCCAGTTTGAACACAGCCATATGCAAATCAGTCTTGACCCTGTGCCCAATTGAAACAGCTAGCAAATAAAGGAGGATAAAGCAGTTTGTTCAATACTATGAAGTCACAACATAACATCAAGTACCCTCAGAGTAAGTTTATATAAGTTGTTTATTCACTTCCAATCTTTATAAAAGACAATGTCATAAAAGCATTACATCAAAGATACACAATTATAAACAAATAATAATCATAAAAACATTTCATAAAAATCCATAATTATCAAGAAACAATTGTCGTACATAGTATTAGACATGTAATAATCATAAAAGCATTTCATAAAAAGTCCGTAATTTTGAGAGAACAGTTATCATCGTCAGAATTTTTCATAGAAAGTCCGTAATTTTAAGAAAACAGTTGTCGACGCAGCGTTTCGGTGAATACGTAAAATAAACACCTTCTTCAGGACAGTTTTCTAAATAGCAAAAAGACATATAATAAATTAAAACGGATTACAACAATGTGACTTCAAAATTAAGTATAACAATCACTATATCTGTATCGTTAAAAAAACCCAGTATGCCTTATTTCATCTTCTGTTTATCCACCAACATGAGCCAACAGAAAAAACTTATATAATAAATGGTGGCAACCTACCTAGCCACTAATAAATGGTGTTAGTGTTTGATTGAACTAACCCATCCACTGACTAAAATCGTTCTGGAATCAAAAATCTTAAAGAGGGTAAATGATGCTCTCCTCTTCAAACATAAATCCTTACAGAAACGAGAGAAAAGAAAGATGATTTTTAGTTTATGGAATCAGAGTACTACTTGTTATCCTATATAAGAGTACTACTATACTTGCTCATAATGATACAAAATAGAGGGCGTACCTTGTATTACAAGATGTTTTTCTTATAGGTATGTATACTGGTGCCACCATCAATTGATTAAAATCAGGATACTAGGAGACAAACCATCAATATTAAATACCACATATGGTATTATACCTAGAGATAATAAATATAAATATAGATATATAATCTTACCGATTGCTGAGGATTCAATATCTCCAACTTTTGTGGTATGCAAAAACACGCTACAATTTAGGCTGATATGCCTATTTATGGGGCGTTGTTACACAGATACGTGCACAGCCACTGGATATGGCCTCTGTTGTCCCACCTGCAACAGGATATCACTTATTATAAATATATAAGTTATATCGACATCTAAAGGACATTAGATGTATTTTATATATAATGTTCAAGCTTTTGTTAATTGTAGTTTCTGAACAACCTATGATAATGGTAACTATGCCAAAATAGACAAATATAGCGATCAAAAAGCGTAAAGAACGTAAAAACCGAGTCTTACTAGTTTGTTTTAATGTTATATTGTCAAAACAAGCTCATAGGGCCTAATAGAAAATAAATAAATATTGCAACAGTGACTTAGGCAGTGTCATTGTTCCTGGTATAATCGATTTATTATACCCACGATAGTCAAACAACTGTTGTGTGTTAATTCGTACTGAAACTAACATAGTGTTGGAATCAAGCAAGGCCAACTTCACTAAATAACTTAATGTTTACACTTCACTGCAGGTCCGCACAATACAAAGGCAAACATTCGTTTTCTACAGGTTAACAACTCCATGCCGAGTAGCCGCCTACTTAACACGCTATAGCCTAAAATACCGTTTGCGGCGGAAATACATGTTTTCAACATTACGTTGAAGAACCCAAACCGCTACTTCTAACACAGCGAGTGGACCAATGTTAACCCACTGAAAGGTACTAATCAAACAACTGAAAGCGCCCTTCCGCTAAAAATGATCTTGCACTAAGTACGGCCCCTTACCTGATACAACAACCACGGCCTCCCTGCAGCCAGTATACAACATCCGGATCGGGTACACGAGATCTTCCGGCCGGAGCTGTTTAAATACGCCTCCATTATTTTACGTATTGACGCGTCCATATCACGTGATAGGGGTGAAAATAGCCTTTTCAAGGACGTTTTTAAAATTCTAAAACAACTTTATTCGTACTCATATAAAGCCTCTACCAAGAAAGACAAAGGACCTTAGGCGATATGTCTCATCCTTCCTGTCTCATCTGGATAAATAATAAATGAATAAAAATTATGAATAAAAATTTTTTTATCAAATAAGTAGAGCATTTCTTATGGAGGGACCATGCATCTGAAATATATATATAATGTTATTCGTCCAACCTTTCGTATTAATTTCAATATTACAGTGTCTCTCTAATGCTAGGGCTTATATATCGATAAAGACAATTGTATGGACATACATAGGCTCACGGAGGACGCGTAAAATAACGCAACTATTTCACAAGTTCTATAGTATCGTTCTCACCTATATGGCTATCCACCTGCACCACAAAACCTATCCAATCGTAAAGTAACGTGCCCAGGTTAAATAATAACAGTAAAAAATTGAATAGAACCGCCTTAAGATCTAAAAAGAATGCATAAAATGTTATCACTACAAAGATGCCAACTAAGCAGCAATATACGCTATGAAAGAGATCCAAAATAGTGAGATTTTTTAAAAACTTTTTCTGAAAAATGCATAGAATGTTATCACTACAAAGATGCCAACTAAGCAACAATATACGCTATGAAAGAGATCCAAAATAGTGAATTATAAAGTTCTTTCTGAGAAAGGCTACCAGGCAACTCACTACGCTATGACGAGGGACCAGATCAGATAAGTCTCTCCCAATCCTCTTTACTATTTAGTCCCCTCCTCACAGTATTGAGACGGGACATGTAGAATTGTTCCCGTTTCTTTCTTTTGGAGGTCATGTCCCCTCCTCTAGAGTTCATTTGGACTATCTCTAGCCCACACCACTTGAGCTCATCAATCGTATGCTGCTCTTTGTTCCAATGTTCTACAAGTGGTGCATTCTTCTTATTGGTCCTAATGGCTGACTTATGCTCACATATTCTTGTCCGAATTTCTCTAGAAGTCTCACCAACATATCCAAAACCACATGGGCATGAGATCAAATATATCAAATTTTTTGTTCGGCAATTTATAAAATTATTGATTTTTAGGGTCACACCATTAAGGAATACGGATTCTCCTTTGAGGATATTACCACAATTGGTGCATCCTCTACAAGCAAACGTGCCTGTTGGAAAAGGTGCGTTATTAATGCAGGGTTGATGGTTCTCTTTGTTTTCTCTATAGGTGTGCACCAAACAGTTCCTTATTGTGCGATTTCGCCTAAATGAAAACATGGGCTTAGGTAGAGTCTCTTTCTTCTTATTCATAATCAGATGCCAATTTCTATTAATAATATTTTTAATTTTATTGCTGATGTTACTATAATTAGTTACAAAAATCAAAGGCTGAGTCTCGCCTTTGGTTTCTTTTTGCTTATTATCAAAGAACGAATCTCTATTAAAGTATTTAGCTCTCTTATAGGCATGTCTAATAAGTCTCTTAGGGTAACCTCTTGATAAAAAAATTTTTGTCAATTTATCCGCATGTCTATCATAATCTCTAATGCTAGTACAATTTCTTTTCACCCGCAAAAACTGTCCAAAGGGAATATTATCCTTTTGACAGGAAGGATGGTTGCTCCTATAATGGAGCATAGTATTCCTATCACTAGGTTTTGTGAATAGTTCAACATTTAAGGCTCCATCAACGTGCTTAATAATAACATCTAAAAATTCACATTCACTTCTACTATAATGGGACGTAAATTTAAGATTGCTGTCTCCCAGATTTAACCACTGTATGAACTCTTCCAGGGTTTCCATGGTTCCAGTCCAAATAAAAAACACGTCATCAATGTATCTTGACCAGTGTGAGATGTTTTCATAAAAGGGCGCTGCTTCATTATAAATGTGGATGTCTTCAAACTGAGAGACATACAGACAGGCCAGACTGGGAGCACAGGTGGCTCCCATGCTGGTCCCCTTAACCTGTTTATAGAATTCCTTATTGAACAGAAAAATATTATTTTTTAATACAAGTGTAATACAGTCTACTATAAACGTAGCATGGGGGCTGAGGTCAGCTTCCTCTGATTTAAACAGATTTTCAATCATGCGTATTGTATTATTTTGCAGAATGTTCGTATACAATGCTTCAATATCTAAGGTAACCAACAATTGTTTTTCTTGATTGAAGTCTAGATGTTCTACTTTTTGGATTATCGCGGTGGTGTCCTTAAGATATGCTTTCTGCTGTATTACTAAAGGTTGTAAAAACACATCCGCATACTTACTTAACGGTTCAGTTAAAGAATTAATGCTGGACACGATTGGTCTCATTGGGGGATCCTCTAATTTCTTATGCACTTTAGGAAGACCATATAGTGCAGGTATAGTAGGATTTGTGTTACAAAGAAAATTAAACTCATAATTACAGATAATGTTATCATCCCTAGCTAGCAATAACATACTCTTAATTTTATTAGTCAAAGCAATCCACTCATCCCTATTTGACTTATGATAGTGATGATTATTATGTAAAAGGGCATACATCCTCCTATTGTAGTCATCTGTTTGCATTACTACAATGCTGCCACCCTTATCTGCGGGTTTAATAGTTAAATCATGACACTTTTCTAATAAGTTAAGAGCATTTCTTTCTTTGATGTTAAGGTTGTTATTCACCCAGTTTTTTTGTTCAATAGTGCATCAATATTTTTGTCGACTATCCGTTCAAACGCATCAATATCTTTGCTAACTAAGTTGATCTGAGGTGTCCAAGTTGACTTAGGTTTTAACCCTGATTTATTGACTATTGGTAATCTCTCCTTATCCTCAAAGAAAGCATTAAGTCTAATCTTGCGAAAAAACATTGTAAGTCCCTCTCTAGGTTATACCTGTCAACAGGGGAGGTAATAGCATAACCCAACCCTTTCTCTAGTACATTGACTTCATCTTGAGATAGAATTCTCTGTGAGAGATTAATAACTGGGGCCTTTGTCACTAATCCCATTTCTTCTGACTCCTTGTATATGGGCGATGTTGGAACTGAGGTTGAGGGTTGTAATTGCCCCTCCCTCTCATCCTTCCTCTTGGTTGGCCAAAATTCGTGTGTCTTTGTTCTAAAAAAGACAGAGTATCTCTAGTGGCACTGGGTATTGACTCTCTTCCTACAGTATTGCGATTTTCCGTTTGAATGTCACTATCTGAGTCCGAACTCGTATATGATGTATCGAAGAATCTCACATTTTTCTTTGGAAAGTTTTTTGAAGGGTCATTTTTATTTGGTTGTTGCCATTGTCTGCGATTTAAGAAATCTTCCCTTGGTCTATCATAAAAATCCTTCTGTAAGTAAGGATACACATGTTCAAGATTATATTTAGAGACATCTTTCCTCAATTTACTCGATTTCTTATTGACTAAGTAGTCTTTATAGCCTAAGATGTCCCCCTGTATTTCCTCCAATTTCTTTTTTGCGTCCTCAAGGGCTGTATTGTCTTTCAACCTCTGTTCTAGCTCTTCTATCTCTCTTTTTTCAATTATAAGGACTTCATGCGCTGTTTCGATAATTAGCAGCATCCAATCACGACTACACCGATTAGCTATAAACGTCCAGTTTTCTATAAACTTCTGATGTTTAATAAAAATGCCAGGTTCATTATTAACTTGTAACCCTCTGGGTATGATGCCCTTCTTGCAATATTCGATAAGGAAATCAGCATGTAATTCAGTTCTAATAACCTTCTTTTTGAGGTTCCAAAGTATTTTCCATTGTTCCTCATCACTATTCTCTAATGTGATAGTTGAAATATTTTTTGAGGTACCATTAATTATTTTATTGAATTGGTCCTCAGAGAAACCATAGGTTTTTATACCTTCCATACTCAACTAAAGTTTAAGTAGACCGAAGGTAACAGTAAGCCTCCCCAGCTAACAAGCTGTACGTAAAGTAAGGAAAAACAAAGGGAAGCCCCCTTACAATCCAATACGGGACAGGGGAATCATATAAAGCAAAAGGGTCCCTACCAGTGGTGAAAAATCACACGTTGAACTAATGTTGGTGGTTAAAGAGCTAGCAAATAAAGGAGGATAAAGCAGTTTGTTCAATACTATGAAGTCACAACATAACATCAAGTACCCTCAGAGTAAGTTTATATAAGTTGTTTATTCACTTCCAATCTTTATAAAAGACAATGTCATAAAAGCATTACATCAAAGATACACAATTATAAACAAATAATAATCATAAAAACATTTAATAAAAATCCGTAATTATCAAGAAACAATTGTCGTACATAGTATTAGACATGTAATAATCATAAAAGCATTTCATAAAAAGTCCGTAATTTTGAGAGAACAGTTATCATCGTCAGAATTTTTCATAGAAAGTCCGTAACTTTAAGAAAACAGTTGTCGACGCAGCGTTTCGGTGAATACGTAAAATAAACACCTTCTTCAGGACAGTTTTCTAAATAGCAAAAAGACATATAATAAATTAAAACGGATTACAACAATGTGACTTCAAAATTAAGTATAACAATCACTATATCTGTATCGTTAAAAAAACCCCAGTATGCCTTATTTCATCTTCTGTTTATCCACCAACATGAGCCAACAGAAAAAACTTATATAATAAATGGTGGCAACCTACCTAGCCACTAATAAATGGTGTTAGTGTTTGATTGAACTAACCCATCCACTGACTAAAATCGTTCTGGAATCAAAAATCTTAAAGAGGGTAAATGATGCTCTCCTCTTCAAACATAAATCCTTACAGAAACGAGAGAAAAGAAAGATGATTTTTAGTTTATGGAATCAGAGTACTACTTGTTATCCTATATAAGAGTACTACTATACTTGCTCATAATGATACAAAATAGAGGGCGTACCTTGTATTACAAGATGTTTTTCTTATAGGTATGTATACTGGTGCCACCATCAATTGATTAAAATCAGGATACTAGGAGACAAACCATCAATATTAAATACCACATATGGTATTATACCTAGAGGTAATAAATATAAATATAGATATATAATCTTACCGATTGCTGAGGGATTCAATATCTCCAACTTTTGTGGTATGCAAAAAACACGCTACAATTTAGGCTGATATGCCTATTTATGGGGCGTTGTTACACAGATACGTGCACAGCCACTGGATATGGCCTCTGTTGTCCCACCTGCAACAGGATATCACTTATTATAAATATATAAGTTATATCGACATCTAAAGGACATTAGATGTATTTTATATATAATGTTCAAGCTTTTGTTAATTGTAGTTTCTGAACAACCTATGGTAATGGTAACTATGCCAAAATAGACAAATATAGCGATCAAAAAGCGTAAAGAACGTAAAAACCGAGTCTTACTAGTTTGTTTTAATGTTATATTGTCAAAACAAGCTCATAGGGCCTAATAGAAAATAAATAAATATTGCAACAGTGACTTAGGCAGTGTCATTGTTCCTGGTATAATCGATTTATTATACCCACGATAGTCAAACAACTGTTGTGTGTTAATTCGTACTGAAACTAACATAGTGTTGGAATCAAGCAAGGCCAACTTCACTAAATAACTTAATGTTTACACTTCACTGCAGGTCCGCACAATACAAAGGCAAACATTCGTTTTCTACAGGTTAACAACTCCATGCCGAGTAGCCGCCTACTTAACACGCTATAGCCTAAAATACCGTTTGCGGCGGAAATACATGTTTTCAACATTACGTTGAAGAACCCAAACCGCTACTTCTAACACAGCGAGTGGACCAATGTTAACCCACTGAAAGGTACTAATCAAACAACTGAAAGCGCCCTTCCGCTAAAAATGATCTTGCACTAAGTACGGCCCCTTACCTGATACAACAACCACGGCCTCCCTGCAGCCAGTATACAACATCCGGATCGGGTACACGAGATCTTCCGGCCGGAGCTGTTTAAATACGCCTCCATTATTTTACGTATTGACGCGTCCATATCACGTGATAGGGGTGAAAATAGCCTTTTCAAGGACGTTTTTTAAAATTCTAAAACAACTTTATTCGTACTCATATAAAGCCTCTACCAAGAAAGACAAAGGACCTTAGGCGATATGTCTCATCCTTCCTGTCTCATCTGGATAAATAATAAATGAATAAAAATTATGAATAACATTTTTTTATCAAATAAGTAGAGAATTTCTCATGGAGGGACCATGCATCTGAAATATATATATAATGTTATTCGTCCAACCTTTCGTATTAATTTCAATATTACAGTGTCTCTCTAATGCTAGGGCTTATATATCGATAAAGACAATTGTATGGACATACATAGGCTCACGGAGGACGCGTAAAATAACGCAACTATTTCACAAGTTCTATAGTATCGTTCTCACCTATATGGCTATCCACCTGCACCACAAAACCTATCCAATCGTAAAGTAACGTGCCCAGGTTAAATAATAACAGTAAAAATGGAATAGAACCGCCTTAAGATCTAAAAAGAATGCATAAAATGTTATCACTACAAAGATGCCAACTAAGCAGCAATATACGCTATGAAAGAGATCCAAAATAGTGAGATTTTTTTAAAACTTTTTCTGAAAAATGCATAGAATGTTATCACTACAAAGATGCCAACTAAGCAACAATATACGCTATGAAAGAGATCCAAAATAGTGAATTATAAAGTTCTTTCTGAGAAAGGCTACCAGGCAACTCACTACGCTATGACGAGGGACCAGATCAGATAAGTCTCTCCCAATCCTCTTTACTATTTAGTCCCCTCCTCACAGTATTGAGACGGGACATGTAGAATTGTTCCCGTTTCTTTCTTTTGGAGGTCATGTCCCCTCCTCTAGAGTTCATTTGGACTATCTCTAGCCCACACCACTTGAGCTCATCAATCGTATGCTGCTCTTTGTTCCAATGTTCTACAAGTGGTGCATTCTTCTTATTGGTCCTAATGGCTGACTTATGCTCACATATTCTTGTCCGAATTTCTCTAGAAGTCTCACCAACATATCCAAAACCACATGGGCATGAGATCAAATATATCAAATTTTTTGTTCGGCAATTTATAAAATTATTGATTTTTAGGGTCACACCATTAAGGAATACGGATTCTCCTTTGAGGATATTACCACAATTGGTGCATCCTCTACAAGCAAACGTGCCTGTTGGAAAAGGTGCGTTATTAATGCAGGGTTGATGGTTCTCTTTGTTTTCTCTATAGGTGTGCACCAAACAGTTCCTTATTGTGCGATTTCGCCTAAATGGAAACATGGGCTTAGGTAGAGTCTCTTTCTTCTTATTCATAATCAGATGCCAATTTCTATTAATAATATTTTTAATTTTATTGCTGATGTTACTATAATTAGTTACAAAAATCAAAGGCTGAGTCTCGCCTTTGGTTTCTTTTGCTTATTATCAAAGAACGAATCTCTATTAAAGTATTTAGCTCTCTTATAGGCATGTCTAATAAGTCTCTTAGGGTAACCTCTTGATAAAAATTTTTTGTCAATTTATCCGCATGTCTATCATAATCTCTAATGCTAGTACAATTTCTTTTCACCCGCAAAAACTGTCCAAAGGGAATATTATCCTTTTGACAGGAAGGATGGTTGCTCCTATAATGGAGCATAGTATTCCTATCACTAGGTTTTGTGAATAGTTCAACATTTAAGGCTCCATCAACGTGCTTAATAATAACATCTAAAAATTCACATTCACTTCTACTATAATGGGACGTAAATTTAAGATTGCTGTCTCCCAGATTTAACCACTGTATGAACTCTTCCAGGGTTTCCATGGTTCCAGTCCAAATAAAAAACACGTCATCAATGTATCTTGACCAGTGTGAGATGCTTTCATAAAAGGGCGCTGCTTCATTATAAATGTGGATGTCTTCAAACTGAGAGACATACAGACAGGCCAGACTGGGAGCACAGGTGGCTCCCATGCTGGTCCCCTTAACCTGTTTATAGAATTCCTTATTGAACAGAAAAATATAATTTTTTAATACAAGTGTAATACAGTCTACTATAAACGTAGCATGGGGGCTGAGGTCAGCTTCCTCTGATTTAAACAGATTTTCAATCATGCGTATTGTATTATTTTGCGGAATGTTCGTATACAATGCTTCAATATCTAAGGTAACCAACAATTGTTTTTCTTGATTGAAGTCTAGATGTTCTACTTTTTGGATTATCGCGGTGGTGTCCTTAAGATATGCTTTCTGCTGTATTACTAAAGGTTGTAAAAACACATCCGCATACTTACTTAACGGTTCAGTTAAAGAATTAATGCTGGACACGATTGGTCTCATTGGGGATCCTCTAATTTCTTATGCACTTTAGGAAGACCATATAGTGCAGGTATAGTAGGATTTGTGTTACAAAGAAAATTAAACTCATCATTACAGATAATGTTATCATCCCTAGCTAGCAATAACATACTCTTAATTTTATTAGTCAAAGCAATCCACTCATCCCTATTTGACTTATGATAGTGATGATAGCATATCTTAAGGACACCACCGCGATAATCCAAAAAGTAGAACATCTAGACTTCAATCAAGAAAAACAATTGTTGGTTACCTTAGATATTGAAGCATTGTATACGAACATTCCGCAAAATAATACAATACGCATGATTGAAAATCTGTTTAAATCAGAGGAAGCTGACCTCAGCCCCCATGCTACGTTTATAGTAGACTGTATTACACTTGTATTAAAAAATAATATTTTTCTGTTCAATAAGGAATTCTATCAACAGGTTAAGGGGACCAGCATGGGAGCCACCTGTGCTCCCAGTCTGGCCTGTCTGTATGTCTCTCAGTTTGAAGACATCCACATTTATAATGAAGCAGCGCCCTTTTATGAAAACATCTCACACTGGTCAAGATACATTGATGACGTGTTTTTATTTGGACTGGAACCATGGAAACCCTGGAAGAGTTCATACAGTGGTTAAATCTGGGAGACAGCAATCTTAAATTTACGTCCCATTATAGTAGAAGTGAATGTGAATTTTTAGATGTTATTATTAAGCACGTTGATGGAGCCTTAAATGTTGAACTATTCACAAAACCTAGTGATAGGAATACTATGCTCCATTATAGGAGCAACCATCCTTCCTGTCAAAAGGATAATATTCCCATTGGACAGTTTTTGCGGGTGAAAAGAAATTGTACTAGCATTAGAGATTATGATAGACATGCGGATAAATTGACAAAAAATTTTTATCAAGAGGTTACCCTAAGAGACTTATTAGACATGCCTATAAGAGAGCTAAATACTTTAATAGAGATTCGTTCTTTGATAATAAGCAAAAGAAACCAAAGGCGAGACTCAGCCTTTGATTTTTGTAACTAATTATAGTAACATCAGCAATAAAATTAAAAATATTATTAATAGAAATTGGCATCTGATTATGAATAAGAAGAAAGAGACTCTACCTAAGCCCATGTTTTCATTTAGGCGAAATCGCACAATAAGGAACTGTTTGGTGCACACCTATAGAGAAAACAAAGAGAACCATCAACCCTGCATTAATAACGCACCTTTTCCAACAGGCACGTTTGCTTGTAGAGGATGCACCAATTGTGGTAATATCCTCAAAGGAGAATCCGTATTCCTTAATGGTGTGACCCTAAAAATCAATAATTTTATAAATTGCCGAACAAAAAATTTGATATATTTGATCTCATGCCCATGTGGTTTTGGATATGTTGGTGAGACTTCTAGAGAAATTCGGACAAGAATATGTGAGCATAAGTCAGCCATTAGGACCAATAAGAAGAATGCACCACTTGTAGAACATTGGAACAAAGAGCAGCATACGATTGATGAGCTCAAGTGGTGTGGGCTAGAGATAGTCCGAATGAACTCTAGAGGAGGGGACATGACCTCCAAAAGAAAGAAACGGGAACAATTCTACATGTCCCGTCTCAATACTGTGAGGAGGGGACTAAATAGTAAAGAGGATTGGGAGAGACTTATCTGATCTGGTCCCTCGTCATAGCGTAGTGAGTTGCCTGGTAGCCTTTCTCAGAAAGAACTTTATAATTCACTATTTTGGATCTCTTTCATAGCGCATATTGTTGCTTAGTTGGCATCTTTGTAGTGATAACATTCTATGCATTTTTCAGAAAAAGTTTTTAAAAAATCTCACTATTTTGGATCTCTTTCATAGCGTATATTGCTGCTTAGTTGGCATCTTTGTAGTGATAACATTTTATGCATTCTTTTTAGATCTTAAGGCGGTTCTATTCCATTTTTACTGTTATTATTTAACCTGGGCACGTTACTTTACGATTGGATAGGTTTTGTGGTGCAGGTGGATAGCCATATAGGTGAGAACAATACTATAGAACTTGTGAAATAGTTGCGTTATTTTACGCGTCCTCCGTGAGCCTATGTATGTCCATACAATTGTCTTTATCGATATATAAGCCCTAGCATTAGAGAGACACTGTAATATTGAAATTAATACGAAAGGTTGGACGAATAACATTATATATATATTTCAGATGCATGGTCCCTCCATGAGAAATTCTCTACTTATTTGATAAAAAAATTTTATTCAGAATTTTTATTCATTTATTATTTATCCAGATGAGACAGGAAGGATGAGACATATCGCCTAAGGTCCTTTGTCTTTCTTGGTAGAGGCTTTATATGAGTACGAATAAAGTTGTTTTAGAATTTTAAAAAAACGTCCTTGAAAAGGCTATTTTCACCCCTATCACGTGATATGGACGCGTCAATACGTAAAATAATGGAGGCGTATTTAAACAGCTCCGGCCGGAAGATCTCGTGTACCCGATCCGGATGTTGTATACTGGCTGCAGGGAGGCCGTGGTTGTTGTATCAGGTAAGGGGCCGTACTTAGTGCGAGATCATTTTTAGCGGAAGGGCGCTTTCAGTTGTTTGATTAGTACCTTTCAGTGGGTTAACATTGGTCCACTCGCTGTGTTAGAAGTAGCGGTTTGGGTTCTTCAACGTAATGTTGAAAACATGTATTTCCGCCGCAAACGGTATTTTAGGCTATAGCGTGTTAAGTAGGCGGCTACTCGGCATGGAGTTGTTAACCTGTAGAAAACGAATGTTTGCCTTTGTATTGTGCGGACCTGCAGTGAAGTGTAAACATTAAGTTATTTAGTGAAGTTGGCCTTGCTTGATTCCAACACTATGTTAGTTTCAGTACGAATTAACACACAACAGTTGTTTGACTATCGTGGGTATAATAAATCGATTATACCAGGAACAATGACACTGCCTAAGTCACTGTTGCAATATTTATTTATTTTCTATTAGGCCCTATGAGCTTGTTTTGACAATATAACATTAAAACAAACTAGTAAGACTCGGTTTTTACGTTCTTTACGCTTTTTGATCGCTATATTTGTCTATTTTGGCATAGTTACCATTACCATAGGTTGTTCAGAAACTACAATTAACAAAAGCTTGAACATTATATATAAAATACATCTAATGTCCTTTAGATGTCGATATAACTTATATATTTATAATAAGTGATATCCTGTTGCAGGTGGGACAACAGAGGCCATATCCAGTGGCTGTGCACGTATCTGTGTAACGACGCCCCATAAATAGGCATATCAGCCTAAATTGTAGCGTGTTTTTGCATACCACAAAAGTTGGAGATATTGAATCCCTCAGCAATCGGTAAGATTATATATCTATATTTATATTTATTACCTCTAGGTATAATACCATATGTGGTATTTAATATTGATGGTTTGTCTCCTAGTATCCTGATTTTAATCAATTGATGGTGGCACCAGTATACATACCTATAAGAAAAACATCTTGTAATACAAGGTACGCCCTCTATTTTGTATCATTATGAGCAAGTATAGTAGTACTCTTATATAGGATAACAAGTAGTACTCTGATTCCATAAACTAAAAATCATCTTTCTTTTCTCTCGTTTCTGTAAGGATTTATGTTTGAAGAGGAGAGCATCATTTACCCTCTTTAAGATTTTTGATTCCAGAACGATTTTAGTCAGTGGATGGGTTAGTTCAATCAAACACTAACACCATTTATTAGTGGCTAGGTAGGTTGCCACCATTTATTATATAAGTTTTTCTGTTGGCTCATGTTGGTGGATAAACAGAAGATGAAATAAGGCATATTGGTTTTTTTAACGATACAGATATAGTGATTGTTATACTTAATTTTGAAGTCACATTGTTGTAATCCGTTTTAATTTATTATATGTCTTTTGCTATTTAGAAAACTGTCCTGAAGAAGGTGTTTATTTTACGTATTCACCGAAACGCTGCGTCGACAACTGTTTTCTTAAAATTACGGACTTTCTATGAAAAATTCTGACGATGATAACTGTTCTCTCAAAATTACGGACTTTTTATGAAATGCTTTTATGATTATTACATGTCTAATACCTTGTACGACAATTGTTTCTTGATAATTACGGATTTTTATGAAATGTTTTTATGATTATTATTTGTTTATAATTGTGTATCTTTGATGTAATGCTTTTATGACATTGTCTTTTATAAAGATTGGAAGTGAATAAACAACTTATATAAACTTACTCTGAGGGTACTTGATGTTATGTTGTGACTTCATAGTATTGAACAAACTGCTTTATCCTCCTTTATTTGCTAGCTCTTTAACCACCAACATTAGTTCAACGTGTGATTTTTCACCACTGGTAGGGACCCTTT